>JAMKCF010000001.1:26529532-27129532 GCA_023634235.1 Pisaster brevispinus | reverse complement strand
TTTGTAAATTAAAACGAGCCACAAACCTCTCTCTAAAACTAAAAGAATACTTAAGATAATTTTTGATAGCAACAACTATTAAACAGTTTTTTATACATTTTATTCCCAAAAGATTGTTTTATTTAGCTTAGGGCTGCCCTGGGGCCTTCAATCATGACAATCTACATAGAGCAATGAACTCATGACAAGTCATGTCTAGCAGTAGCACTCTAGTCTAAGGCTTCTTATCAGCTTATTTAAGCTTTAACTTGGGTTAACAACCTTATTAAATTAGGCCCTTCGGGGTTGTAGGTATACTTCAATTTTCTTGAATTTAAAACTTCTGTTAATTTCAATTATAAATACTTATAAAATCTTGAACAAAACCGCAGAATATAGTAAATTTTAATGTTGGACCTTTGCCTATTAATCATGTTTATGTAAACAATGTTTCATTTCTTTACATCCTGTTTGAATTTAGACATGGCAACGTCCAGCAGTAAATCCGTTTTTGGTACATCGAGTGATGACGACATTATTGTTGGAGTGCAGTCCTCTGGTCTATCGTCGTCAGAAGATACTACATTTAGTGTGATATCAAATTACTCCAATGTATTTTCTGATGATTCCAGTTTGATATCAGACACCATTGATTTGATCTCTGACCCTGCACACAGAGCAAGAAATTTCTGTTTGCCATTAGAAAACTATGCCAATATTGTTCATCTTAGCAGCGAAGTTTACAAGGTAGTTTGTTGCAGTGAAAATTGTTTGATCAATTTTTCTCCCTGGGATATATGGACTCTTACAGAGTCCTTTTTAAACAAAAGTGAATCCCATCAGAAGCAATTCTTATTAAGCTGCTTTCATGATCAGGCAATTGCGTCCAGCTCTCAAGAGGAATTCCCACCGAAACGGTTCAAGCAAATTTGCTCAACTAACTTTGTTTTAAGAGGCAATTCGATATGCTCAAGTGCATTTTGCAGACTTCAGGGGATTTCAACCTACAAGTTTGAATCTGCTAAAAAGTTGTTCATCAAAGGCACCACAGAATCTGTACATGGCAATGCAGGAAGGAGCTCCATTAGGTGTGTTGATATTTGGTATTTACAGTACACAGATACATTTTTTTCCCCCAAAGAATGTCGAAATTATGATTGACTTAAAGCCTAAGTTAGTCAGATAGCAGTTTTAAAAAATTCACACAGCAGAGAACTGTAAATTTGTGGAAAATTTTGAAACATTGTTGCTCTTAGTTGCTTTTATTTTCACAAATGTTATTGATCTGTTCTTTATCTACATTTATTTTTTATTTTTATGAATAACAATGTCGATTTTTCTATTCAATACCTTGGAGATCAAAAACAGCAGAAGCAGTAGCATGGCTGCAGTCTCTACTTGAGAAAATCGGTGACGACATGCCCCACAACAATCGCATTTATGTACCTCCCTCATACAACTACACTATACTGTACCAACGTATGCAAAGGGAGTTTCACAGTCGTGGCATTATGAAGTTGATAACTTATGGACATTTCGTAAAGGCGGCCCAAAGTCATCTTCCAGAATTTATCATTGGAAAGGTAAGACTCTTATGTCTGCTGTAAAATAGTCCTGCAAAAAAGTTTAATGTTTCACCAAGATATGATGTCACTGTCATCCCTAAGTGGGTTTGCTTTAATAAGCTGTTTATAATGCTGCAGACACATTTCTTTCTTGCTTTTTACAGGTAAGCACATTCACAAAGTGCCACATATGCACCAGCCTGAAAGAGGAAAGAGAATTTGCATCAACAAGCAACCAACGGGCTGCAGTTTTAGCTCTACGTGAGCAGCATTTCAAACACATTGAGTGAGTTTAACGTAGCAAATCATAAAATTAAAGAGCTAAAGGGCATTACAGGCAGACCCTTTAGAAAAGTTAAACTGCATATTTGGCACTTTGACCATTGATGGATCTTGTGCTCATTTTTTTGATAGTGCAGATTATTGAAATTGTGTATATGATTTTTTTTTAAGAAACTTTCATTTCAGAATATTTTGTCACTTTGTTTTCAAATTCTTAAATAATTGTTTTATTTAGAATATCACGTAAACACTATCATAGCTGTCGAGAAAGAGCAAGAGCTGATCAATCAGATGAAAACACAATCATAATACCAATCTAAAAAAAAATCTAAAACCAATCTCCCAAGTCTTTTGATAGAAGATAAGGCAACAAAACCATTGGCACGTTTGAGAACACACATTACAGGTATGTTACTAATATATGCAAGTAACTATTGTAGTATTGTCAGTGTTTTGCTAATGATAACGTTATATGTAGAGTGCATGGGATAAAAACATTAGAGTCTTTTTTACCTCTACTAGGCACAAAAAAATGCAGTAATTTAACTTTACTTTCACAATGACAGGAGCATTGTTTCACACTAATGTTCCTGGAGGAATGAAGGTTTATGCATTTACTGACATCATGAATCTTCCACATGACAGCAATCTCAGTATGCATGTTCTCCTCCAGTTGATCATTGACAACAAAGAAAACAAAGGAACGACACTAAATGTGCAGGTGTGTATTTTATGTTTAAATACCCTTTTAAGATCATGCTCCTTATGTATTTGCAATAACTCGACCTTTGCATGACAACCATGTAAAATATGCCCCTGTGCAGTAACCTATTCTTTTAATGGGACGTTGCCACCAATGTAGTGTTTAAACCAGATGGAATGAGCTTTTGAATATATTTGTTTGTATGAATTAGTCATATGTTGTTTGAAAGCAGCTGCTAGTTCAAGTAAACTATTTCTGTTACCATTATAAATAATAATGTGTTCTTGTGGTTTGTTTTTGTCAGATGGATAATTGTTTTCGAGAAAACAAAAACAAGTTTCTGTTGGCTCTAGGTACCCTACTTGTGGAGTATGATATTTACAAAACAGTGAGTATTGTATACATTGTATTACAATGATCTTTACAATTGACTCGCACAGGTCCTTGTCAATGATCAGTGGAAAACGTATCTCGTTATTGATATTGTTTTGGTCTGCTGTTGTACGATATTAAACTCTTTTTGGTTATAATTCTTGGGGTATAATACCATTCCAAAGAATGAAATGTTGATTCATACAAAACTTTAAACCATTTCACAATATGCAAATGCTTCCCGCCCATGTGAAATGAAAAGCAAAGCTTTTGAAAATGCTGCCATTTATTATTATTTGTTTTCAGGTCGATTTCAATTTCCTTCCGGTGGGGCACACCCATGAAGATGTTGATCAGTTTTTCAGCAGAGTGGCTGAAAAATTGAGGTCACACAATGTCTATACACTGAAAGGTACGTAAGGTTTGTGGTGTTGCTGCATCAGGAAACAAAATTACAAGATGATTTTTTGTATTTTACTAAATTTGTGTTTTATCTGCAGTTATGAAGCCATGGGTGTGGACATGTTTGTTTGTAATTTTTAACGTGGCAGTACCGAGTAATGCCAGAGTTCAGATTTAGAAAAAACAACCATAAACATTGCATTATAATCCTCAAGGAAAACTGATTTGGTAACATTGTCAATCATTGTTTAATAACAAAGAAATATGTAAAGCATAATTTGAATTAGCAGCAGATTATTTAGTACTGGTGGCATTGGTCACAAAACATTCAACAGGTCAACTGATTTATATTTCCTCATTATAATTTCAGACCTTCACAGCCTAGTAAAAACTTCATTCACACCAGAGGTTGATGTACGTCACATTCTTGGGCAAGAAGTGCTCAATATAAAAGAGTGGTTATTACCATATATTCACAAACTTGGCAACCACTCAAAACCACACCACTTCCGGTTTCAAAAACAAAATGGTGAGACAAAGATGAGCTACAAGATGTGGTGTTGTGATCCATGGCGACCAAATTCAACTGAAGGACCCGATGCAGAGATTGAGTTGTCACCCTCTCAACAGCAGGCAACTGGAATCAACATTCTAAAGGTATAATACTTTATCCTACTGAATGCAGTCGCTGTGAAAATACAGTTCATTTTGTATTAACAGTTACAAGTTGTTTATACAGTTAATTTTTGTGTTGCACAATATGGAAAAGATGGAACCCTATGTAAAATTGGTGTTGGATTTGCCCAAATGCTTTTAATCGCCCAACAATGTGACCATAAAAATAGTAACAGCTGTTACCACCACTACATTGTACAGTACTTATTTATGAGGGAACATTGTTAGACACAGCAATGAAACTTAATCAAACCAATATGGTGTATATAATCTGAACTAAAAAATGTTGCAGGAAATTCCATGCATCGATGATGTTCCAGAGCATATCATACCAAACCTTGAGAAGATGGACCCAAATTTGCAGCAGCATATATCACTGTTCAAGCGAAGACTTCCAACCTCTGCCCACGATGAGTGGGAAACTTTCTTCAAAGACATTGACATGTATACCAAGGTAAAGCATTACTGAATGTTCAAAATAGCTTTTTGCTGGGATTTTATTGAAGTGAATTTAATTTTTCTTTAGCTGGGAACAAGAGGACAGCCAGTAAGAAAATGAACAATAACTACAGGTTTTTGGCTTACGCATCCACGCCTAAAAAAACAAAGGCTTACAAAGATTTAATTATCAGATGCGAAAAGCTTTTGTCAAGTGCATCCTTAAGTGTTTTCTTTTTGCTTTGTAACATGTCAATCTGGTAGAGGCATGTTTGCATACTAATATTTATAGATGATCGCAAAACTTATAGAACATTTTGTCTGAAATAACCTTATAATTTAATATTTACAACTCATTGTAGCAGCTGTGTAACAATGACAAAGTACCATGGACTCTGAAAGAGCTTTCACAAACAGGGATGACAGCAATATCAGCACCAGAGATGACCGAGGATGACTCTTTGGTTGATATCTCGACAGAGGTATATCAGGATTGTCCTGAGGTAATTCACTACTTGAGTTACATAAAATATTTTAATTATCAACATGTTTTTCGTAAAAAGAAATATGTATAAAAATTGGGTATGTTTCTTTGCAAAATGAAAATGATAGAATATCAGTCAAAATGTGTAATGTAAATGAGTTGAGTGTAAGTTCAATTGAAATAATTTCTGGTTTTAGATAAGGGTAGTTAAATGAGTTTTTCTTATGGTATTGCAGGTTACCGTTGGATCTGTCAACAGGTCAGCTATCAGGCGTGTTGATGGCTTTCACACAATACAGGAAGGAATGATGGTGGCAGTCTACGTGAGTGACATAACCAGACGCCCACAAATAGGGCAAGTCATACAAAGAGAGGACCAGTGGATCGAGATTCACTGGTACTCAGGTAACTGGACAGGGCCATGGAAAAAAGCTTACAATGGCATTGGAAAACACCGTACAGTAACAAAAGACTGGCTAGATGAAAAAGCTGTCCTTTTGTGGGCGTTCAGTCTCACCCAAAATTTGGCCCTGCCAAAGGCAGTCCAGAAGGAGCTCAGAGAAAAATATAAGGAGATAGAGTCTGTAACAAACCAATATTAACATAACTGTATTGAGTAGAAGTTGCATCATCTGTGTATCGGCCAATTTGATCTTTACATCTTTGTATTGTGAACCCCAGTTGTTACAATTTGACTCAATGCATCATTTTGTAAAGGTTTGATGTGTCCAATTTCTGTGCTACAGAGCAGATATGAATAGACCCTGCTTCCTGTCTAGACCGAAAGTACATATCCAAAGTGCTGTTGGAACGATTTATTGAGCGATACATTTTATTTGTATGTAGAAATGCACACAAAGGTCGCCAAAGGGTAGGATAACCCTATCTCCACTGAAAAATGCTTACAAAGTCTCTACAGGGTTAGATTACATGTATTCCCTCCCTACCGAAAAATGCTTACAAAGTCTCTACAGGGTTAGATTATTCCCTCCCTACCGAAAAATGCTTACAAAGTCTCTACAGGGTTAGATTATTCCCTCCCCACCGAAAAATGCTTACAAAGTCTCTACAGGGTTAGATTATTCCCTCCCTACCGAAAAATGCATACAAAGTCTCTACAGGGTTAGATTATTCCCTCCCCACCGAAAAATGATGAAGTCTCTACAGGGTTAGATTATTCCCTCCCCACCGAAAAATGCTTACAAAGTCTCTACAGGGTTAGATTATTCCCTCCCTACCGAAAAATGCTTATGAAGTCTCTACAGGGTTAGATTATTCCCTCCCCACCGAAAAATGCTTACAAAGTCTCCACAGGGTTAGATTATTCCCTCCCTACCGAAAAATGCTTACAAAGTCTCCACAGGGTTAGATTATTCCCTCCCTACCGAAAAATGCTTACAAAGTCTCCACAGGGTTAGATTATTCCCTCCCTACCGAAAAATGCTTATGAAGTCTCTACAGGGTTAGATTACATGTATTCCCTCCCTACCGAAAAATGCTTACAAAGTCTCTACAGGGTTAGATTATTCCCTCCCTACCGAAAAATGCTTACAAAGTCTCTACAGGGTTAGATTATTCCCTCCCCACCGAAAAATGCTTACAAAGTCTCTACAGGGTTAGATTATTCCCTCCCTACCGAAAAATGCATACAAAGTCTCTACAGGGTTAGATTATTCCCTCCCCACCGAAAAATGCTTACAAAGTCTCTACAGGGTTAGATTATTCCCTCCCTACCGAAAAATGCTTATGAAGTCTCTACAGGGTTAGATTATTCCCTCCCCACCGAAAAATGCTTACAAAGTCTCCACAGGGTTAGATTATTCCCTCCCTACCGAAAAATGCTTACAAAGTCTCCACAGGGTTAGATTATTCCCTCCCTACCGAAAAATGCTTACAAAGTCTCCACAGGGTTAGATTATTCCCTCCCTACCGAAAAATGCTTATGAAGTCTCTACAGGGTTAGATTATTCCCTCCCCACCGAAAAATGCTTATGAAGTCTCTACAGGGTTAGATTATTCCCTCCCCACCGAAAAATGCTTACAAAGTCTCCACAGGGTTAGATTATTCCCTCCCTACCGAAAAATGCTTACAAAGTCTCTACAGGGTTAGATTATTCCCTCCCTACCGAAAAATGCTTACAAAGTCTCTACAGGGTTAGATTATTCCCTCCCTACCGAAAAATGCTTATGAAGTCTCTACAGGGTTAGATTATTCCCTCCCTACCGAAAAATGCTTACAAAGTCTCTACAGGGTTGGATTTTACCAATACCATGGGGGGGAAATACCAGATTGGCCCGCAGGTACTTCATTTTCCACCAAATCACATATTTGTTCAGCCACCAAAAACATATTTGGAGGGTGGTACAAAATATGTTGAAAATTGTATGACCTCATTTACTCATTACCTAAAGTATTTATCTGAAATTTGAAAACGGTGCTATGATAATTAACTTTTGACAAATACGGATGTTTTTTGTAATGTTATGCTTGTAAATACATGGTGTATAACAATAAATAACAATTTCGAAAAAAAGTTTCTGTTGTCTTAATATTGTGTCTCTTTTTTAATGTTTTGTGTAAAACTGTTCCTTTATTTTTTTGAGGGCTACGCATTTTACAGATACTATGGTGCAGTCGACATATCTTGGGCAAAGACGAAAAGGATTGCATCAAAAATAAATAACTTGAATTGAAATGGAAAGCTTTACACAGAAATGATTTCTCTATAATCACACAATCTGAGAAATTAAGCACAAACTTCAAAGTTTCTAGACGTTTCCCCAAAACGTAAAAATTTTAAGCATTCATTTGGTACTTTCTTGGAATAATTCATGGAAAGTTTATATTTTATGCTGAATAATTCAATAAAGGGCAAAAATGAAATTTTTCAATTAAATATGAAGGTGTTTACCATGGTTTATATATGGGGCGCCGTTTGTCAATTAATTGTTTAGCGTTTTTTGGACATGTTTTTACCATGGTTTGTAACAATTAGATGTAAACCATAGAAATTGCTGCCATTTTGTTTGTGGTTTACATACCATGAATATACAATCAAAGCTTAGAAATTATAGTTTATAAACCATGAAAATTGAATTCATCATAAAACATGGTTTATCAACCATGATTTGTAAACCATGAAAATTTAAGCACCTTCAAAACATGGTTTATAAACCATGAAATTGTAAGCACCTTCAAAACATGGTTTATAAACCATGAAAATTCTAGCATCATGGTTTACAAATCATGGTTTATAAACCATGAAAACCGAGGCATCATAAAACATGGTTTATAAACCATGAAAATTTCAAGCACCTTCAAAACATAGTTTGTAAACCATGAAAATTCTAGCATCATAAAACATGGTTTACAAATCATGGTTTATAAATCATGAAAAGTGAAGCGTCTTAAAACATGGTTTATAAACCATGAAAATTAAAGCTTCATAAAACACGGTTTTTAAACCATGAAATTGAGGCATCGTAATTCATGGTTTGTAAACCATGAAAACTGTGTGTTCACAAATCATGGTTTATAAACCATAAAAACTGAACATGGGTTTCATTCAACCTCCTTCCCATTCTGGTCGATAACCGCTCAAGCTGCAACTAACCAATCACGAACGCAGGCGCCAGGTCTGACCTAGCTCGTCGTCCGGTCCGCGCCGTACAAGATCCGACAACGACGTCTCGCCGGTATAGTATAACATTAACAATAGCGAAAATATCACTAGTAATGGCCGAACAAGATGTTTACCAGCTAGCTGCAACAGTTTCTCGGGCTTAAATTTTCGGCGCCCCATATTTATAAACCACGTTTTCATGGTTTACAAACCAATATTTATAAACCATGTTTTATGTTGAATTCAATGTTCATGGTTTATAAACCATAATTTATAAGCGTTGATTGTATATTCATAGTATGTAAATCATGGAATAATTTTGACAACACTTTCTATAGTTTACATCTAATTGTTACAAACCATGGTAAAACATGTCAAAAGTACACTAAACAATTAATTGACAAACAGTGCCACGGCGCCATAAAGCCCAGCTTAAGTTGCCCAATCCAAACCGTAACACTCAAATGGGACCCGGACGTCCTTACTATATAGACCGTCGGCCGTCCAGTCGTATCTTACAGTCTTGTTCTCTTCAACGAGGGTTTACTCAGTAACCACTCAAAAACGAAGATAATAATACCAACTTGCAATTTTTGCTTGTTCCCACGCTCAAATGTTGCACATTATTTCGTAATTTGACGACAAAAATCGCCATAATTTGTGCAACGATATACGGTAACTGAGTCAGGCGCGAGTAGGTTGTCCAATGAAATTTGGTCTCTCATCAGGCAATTGACCAATCAAAATTAGTCTTATGGAAGCGTGCGGATGTACGGCTAACGCGCTGCGACGTATTATGTAGAAGCGAAGCGCATTTACGAATTTGCATAATTTTGAGATTGTGCTGCTCATTCTGCATTCCCGGGACATGCACTGAATCTGAAAATTGAGCAAAATTTTGCGCAATCTCCATATTGTGCAAATCTATAAAATGCGCTCAGCATAAACAAAATTTTCACGCAGCTGGATGTCATGTGGGCAACATGTCAGAAAAAGACAGCGAGAAGCAGTCAAATTTACAGTGTTATGCCCATTTGTGTGATGTTCATGAAGCCTTTACACCTATAACTGAAACATAGTGGACAAAATTCAGACAATGTGTGCAGATTTGGAAGGAACTTCACGGAAAATCAGCTGAAATAGCGAGGTGTTTCTTGCAAGATAGTGGCGGTGATGGTGCAGCTTGCGCTGCAGTAAGTTAGTACCTAACGCAACGATGGTGGTTTTCCCCCTTTTCATCGGAAGGGTTACCAATATTTCACGGATGCTACAAAACAAAGACGGGCTGTACTTGCCAGGCAGAAGCTAAATAAGGAACATGTGCCTGCTGCTGAAGGTTAGAGAATCAATTGTTTCAAGTTATATATTGAACATTTATTTTTGACATTCGTGACTGCATGTTATCTGGTTATTGTTTAGTTACTAAGGTTGAGTACTCAACAGACTAAGAAAAAAAGTAGTCTCTTGCTCTTATTATATAGACTTACTCTGAGATTGGGTGGCTAGCTGCGAAACTGTACCGCAGTAGCTATTGTGTTCGCTACCAACATTTCTATTTTTTAAAGTTTTATAGAGCTGGGGCGGTGAGTCAAAATAAAAAAAAACCAAGAGGTGTTCATGCACGTATTGCACGGACATAGGTATAAAGAACATGTTGGGCATTCAGACCCATATTTGTTCACAGTACTCTTTGTAGCCCTGATGTCTAAGGTTCATGACCAAGACTCAAGAGCTACGTTTATCAGCTACACTAAGTCTTGGGTAGGTGCAGTAATCAGTAACCCTCCTCCCAGTCCCAGTGGCCTTTGCACGGAGGGTAATGGCTTGTATTGTGTACATTTTCTGTACTAACTAGTAGTAGTAACTACAGGCGATATGACTAATGAGCCATTTCTGTCGGAGTGTCCATATTTGCAAGATTTTCAAAATTTTTACAAATAAAAAAAATTCATAAAAAGGGAACAGAAATTGTCTCCATGAGTTGGGAATTAATTATAGCACTGAATAAATTATTTAATTCCTCAACAGATCGACAAAAAAATTCACAAGAGACTGTCGAGTTGCCAGTTTGAAATAAATTGCTTGTAGTGACTTCCATAAAATGGTTCCCAGCTTTGTATTTTTAAAACTGTTTTGCTTGTTTTTGTTTAAAAAGTATTATTATTTACATTTTAGAAAAATCATTGGTGCCAAAAGTGTTATTTGAAGAGGGACTTAATTATTATTATTTTTTTTTTTTTCCCAACCAGATCTCAGTGAATCTTCTCACATCAGAGAGGAGGACTCGGAGCCTGCTGAAAAGAGAATTTGAATGCTCCAGTCAAGTTCTTCAATGAAGAAAGAGGGAACCTTATCATCTGCTCATATTTTACCGAGAGTTTGCATCATTTGCCATGAAACTCGGTATTCAAACACTTTTTACAGCCCAAATCGCACATTCCACATTTAACCATGAACAATGTGTGTACAACCCTGCACCCCCCCCCAAAAAAAAAAAGTTGAAGTAAATAAATAAAATAAAATACACGTAATCAACTTATACATGTATGTGTTTGGTTGGGTAAAATGGTAGCTGTAGGGCTCTTCTTGTCTGTTTTGGGGAAAAAAGGGGAGGAGCAGGTGATACTGTTGGCTACATGTACAAGATATTTTTTATTTTAGTAGTTCTAAGACCTGTGCATGTACTATGTAATTACGCAAATTCTCTAAATTGGCAGTGCATGTGACAGGACCATCAATTTAAAGCTAAGTTTCTTTTCAGAACCACATTAATTGAAAGTTGCATGTGCAATGTTATGGTCAACAAACAGTAGTAATTCAAATGAGATTTAAAGGTTTGTGATGAGAAGTAATCAGGTGAAGTGTTTCTTGTAACAAAACACTGTGGTCTGTTCTGAACTTAGGAGTTCTGAAAAGAACCAGGATGCATCACAGTACAAAATAGAAACAAAAAAATCACTCATTTGCTTGCCACAAATAAGCATACCTTTCAGTATAATTATGGTTAGCTTTTTTTAATGAAATGACAACGGTCCAGTAAGCAACAATTCTGCTACTTACAGGTTTTGTAAAATTGGGCCCAGACTGTCTGACTAGAAATTGGTAATCTAATCTGAGACCATTCTCCATCACCAGTCAACTTTCCTAGCACATCACTATTTTTAAATACTTACTTTAACTTTTTGTATTTTTTTACAACTACCATAGAGCATCTTCATGTATATATTATTTTTAAATGGAAAATATTGAAAAGGACATTAACGTTGCATTTACATTTCAATTCTTTATCTTATCACACTTCATTAATAATCGATACACACATTTTGTATTATTCAAAGTGTTGAAATAAAAGGTTAACATTTGTATGAGCATTCCTTTGTCTTTATGCACACAAACCATGACCATTATGACATGATATTATGTGGTTCTTTTTGTAAGTTATGAGTTTGTTATTCATACAGGGGACTGTTTTAAAACTCATACAGAGCTGTGGTGTGAAATTTAAGCAAAATTTAATGCACAAAGGAATGGGTTTTTTTAACACATGATAACGACATTTGTAGGACATATTTTCTACAGAAAATGATTTGTAGGGACAGGAAAATTCAAGTACAAAACCTAATAATTTATTAAATTCAGCATTTATATTTTTGATTATGCAAGTTGAATTGACAGTCAATAAATTCAAAGATGGAAATATCTGAGGCTTCTTACTTTTTCTAAGGGCTGTTTTGACATACTTTGTGGGTTAAAAAGTATATCAAAAACTCCAGTTATTTTACAATCAACATGAAATAGTTTGCTTATTTATTTGGCAAGACTGAACCCCCCTCCCCCAGTCAGGTTTTTTATACTTGTGATGTACCCCATTCCTTTCCATGTGTTATACCTGAATTGTTAATTGCCTGGAAATAGTGTGTTAAAGATTCAACAATTTCACAATGGATCAACTGGCCTATAGCATATTCCCCACCACATAAACACCAAGTACAGTTGAAAATTAGTGTTCCAATAGTTTATATAAGCATACAAACTTTTAGAAATGCTGTTAGCATACATGATCTTTAAAATTATAAAGGTTTCCACATCATAATCTGAATTTTTTGGGGGGTAAACTGTGCCTAGCTGGAGAAAGCCTCTCTTTTTTTGGTCAATTGAGGGCGCTGTTTTTCTTATGTTTTTCCTTATGTTCAAAAATGTGACATTTTATCCGTGAATTACACATTAATGTGCAACATTTGAGCGTGGGAACAATTGGATTCTTGCTCAGACACATATTATCTACAACTGGGCTAAGTTTCATGCAAACCCTCTCAGGAGAGAACAAGAATCGTTTTCTAGAAGGATTTCAGAGCCACGGCCCATAGTCTAATACTATGGTTGGGACGATTTCTAATGTTGGATTGGAACATAGACACTAGAACAAGTTAACCTACCTGCTGTTGAAGACTGTGGCATAGTCCGCTTCTATAGTAATTTAGAGACGACTACCCACACCCACAATTCCAGTGTTTTACGTAACTGACCACTGTAGCATTGGTATTTTGCTTCCAAAAATGAACTGGTAACAACTTGACGTTCCTCCCTACACTACAGCATTGATGAGCAGAGAAGAACGCTGTATGTATGAATGAGGTCAACCTCTGATAGTACACCCATGGAGGAAGGAAAAGCCTTCCTCCATGGTACACCGGAGTTCCCCGTGCGGAAATAGTGGACAGGCGTTCAACCACAGAGAAAGGACCACTACACCGTATAATGACTCATCAACTGGAAGCATTAAAAGTGGTTGCACATGTAAAAGTCAGACCACATCGACCCCACAGTACGACACTTTCACATGTGCTTGTACAATGTACAAACTGTGTACTGTACGTGTCTGTACAGCCATTTTACTATAAAACGTCAAAAAGGCAAATAATCCGATCGACACATCGATCGTTCTTTTGCATCGATCGATCAGTCTTTTGCATCGATCGATCGGTGGAAAGGAGAGAGAGAGATGGAAAGGACCGATCGATCGATGCAAAAGACCGGTCGATCGATGGAAAAGAACATGTGTTGATCGTATTATTTGCGTTTTTGACGTCAGAGACGTGATTTCTACATGACTTAATTCTGGCATCTGGACAAGGCGGTCACGTTGCACTTTTACTATATAAAGGATGAAGTTAACTTTAATGTACCGCATGTGAATCACAAAGAGCATCTTCACCAACATGACTGTGCATTGGCGACTGGCGTATGTTTTTTTTTCCCATAAAAGATGAGGCCACTTAAGCACGGCACCAATTAACGACAGTCGCAAGCCGGCTCTGCAGCCGCCAATTCAGACTAGACCGTGTCAACTTTCAATCACATCCTCTTTTCTACCGAATTACAACTTTAAGAAAGCACCCCTTTAAGGTACTTTGATTCGAGGGAAGTGTGCTTGATTGTTGACATTATAAATAGCCTCATACTTTGCCACAAAAATAAATTCTCTGTCTCTTGGTCACTGAACTATGGGTCAACCCTGTGGGGGTTGAAGGGGAATTATGCACTGTCATCTGCATTAGGGTACAGTCCATTTTGAAAAGAGGTGATTACCACTAACAAAGAAATGACAACCATTTATACCGTTGAAATGATTTCTCTATCAGCACTGAAAACATATAGGTTCCGTGAGCATTTTCAATTGGCTGGTAGTTGTATATAAAATGCGTAAAATACACTAGAGAGCATTTATTGGCATGGTTCACACAGTGGCTAATGGATGTCATCCTTTTTTTCTTTTCTTTTCTTTTTTTCTTTTTTTTTTTGGGGGGAGGGGGTTCACTCAACGCAATTTAAATCTTATTTCCTGAACGTTAAACAATCTCTCCGTACGTCCTCTACATAGCTGACGTTTTCGAAGGTTTTTGGAGAAAGTTTCTGCCAGTAGCCTACTCGTTGCATGCCACGATTGCAGTATTTTTCGTCGGTTACGCATTTGTCGTAGGTAATGTTTATGTTTCTGATGCAACATACACATTTTAAACAGATAGATAATAAAGTGTCGTTTTTGCCAAGTAAATGTTTGTTTATAAAAAATAATCAATTACTTAAGCAGTTAGCTACACACACACAAATAATTGTTGAGAGTTCTCTATAAAAGAGATTATTGAGAGAAATAAATTCTGACAATGGAAAATGACACGCAACAGAGGCCTGGCTATGAATGATCATGCATTTGGTGAGGTAGGTATCGTCTTGTCCGTGTGATTGAAAACCCCGTGTCTACACCAACCTGTGGGGAAATTTACAACAACAAAGTCCATTACATTTCTAATAGTATGGACACTGCTGTGGCTTAAAGTCACCCGAAAGTTTCATCTGTTGAGCAGCAAAGCTAATGCTTGTTGCTGAAACAATTGTATTTTATATTGTCGTCGATACTGGTGTGGTAGTGGGCACTTGTAGTCGCCATCTTGCTAATATTTTGCATCAAACGTTCATGTGACGTCATGCAAGTAATCGTATCTTCTTTTTGGCCAACATCAAAGCGAGCTAATGCATTATGCATAACATTTCTCCTACCAAAATCGGTAGCAAAAAGTAAAGAAAGTTAGTACCTAACGCAACGATGGTGGTTTTCCCCCTTTTCATCGGAAGGGTTACCAATATTTCACGGATGCTACAAAACAAAGACGGGCTGTACTTGCCAGGCAGAAGCTAAATAAGGAACATGTGCCTGCTGCTGAAGGTTAGAGAATCAATTGTTTCAAGTTATATATTGAACATTTATTTTTGACATTCGTGACTGCATGTTATCTGGTTATTGTTTAGTTACTAAGGTTGAGTACTCAACAGACTAAGAAAAAAAGTAGTCTCTTGCTCTTATTATATAGACTTACTCTGAGATTGGGTGGCTAGCTGCGAAACTGTACCGCAGTAGCTATTGTGTTCGCTACCAACATTTCTATTTTTTAAAGTTTTATAGAGCTGGGGCGGTGAGTCAAAATAAAAAAAAACCAAGAGGTGTTCATGCACGTATTGCACGGACATAGGTATAAAGAACATGTTGGGCATTCAGACCCATATTTGTTCACAGTACTGTTTGTAGCCCTGATGTCTAAGGTTCATGACCAAGACTCAAGAGCTACGTTTATCAGCTACACTAAGTCTTAGGTAGGTGCAGTAATCAGTAACCCTCCTCCCAGTCCCAGTGGCCTTTGCACGGAGGGTAATGGCTCGTATTGTGTACATTTTCTGTACTAACTAGTAGTAGTAACTACAGGCGATATGACTAATGAGCCATTTCTGTCGGAGTGTCCATATTTGCAAGATTTTCAAAATTTTTACAAATAAAAAAAATTCATAAAAAGGGAACAGAAATTGTCTCCATGAGTTGGGAATTAATTATAGCACTGAATAAATTATTTAATTCCTCAACAGATCGACAAAAAAATTCACAAGAGACTGTCGAGTTGCCAGTTTGAAATAAATTGCTTGTAGTGACTTCCATAAAATGGTTCCCAGCTTTGTATTTTTAAAACTGTTTTGCTTGTTTTTGTTTAAAAAGTATTATTATTTACATTTTAGAAAAATCATTGGTGCCAAAAGTGTTATTTGAAGAGGGACTTAATTATTATTATTTTTTTTTTTCCCAACCAGATCTCAGTGAATCTTCTCACATCAGAGAGGAGGACTCGGAGCCTGCTGAAAAGAGAATTTGAATGCTCCAGTCAAGTTCTTCAATGAAGAAAGAGGGAACCTTATCATCTGCTCATATTTTACCGAGAGTTTGCATCATTTGCCATGAAACTCGGTATTCAAACACTTTTTACAGCCCAAATCGCACATTCCACATTTAACCATGAACAATGTGTGTACAACCCTGCACCCCCCCCCCCAAAAAAAAAAAGTTGAAGTAAATAAATAAAATAAAATACACGTAATCAACTTATACATGTATGTGTTTGGTTGGGTAAAATGGTAGCTGTAGGGCTCTTCTTGTCTGTTTTGGGGAAAAAAGGGGAGGAGCAGGTGATACTGTTGGCTACATGTACAAGATATTTTTTATTTTAGTAGTTCTAAGACCTGTGCATGTACTATGTAATTACGCAAATTCTCTAAATTGGCAGTGCATGTGACAGGACCATCAATTTAAAGCTAAGTTTCTTTTCAGAACCACATTAATTGAAAGTTGCATGTGCAATGTTATGGTCAACAAACAGTAGTAATTCAAATGAGATTTAAAGGTTTGTGATGAGAAGTAATCAGGTGAAGTGTTTCTTGTAACAAAACACTGTGGTCTGTTCTGAACTTAGGAGTTCTGAAAAGAACCAGGATGCATCACAGTACAAAATAGAAACAAAAAAATCACTCATTTGCTTGCCACAAATAAGCATACCTTTCAGTATAATTATGGTTAGCTTTTTTTAATGAAATGACAACGGTCCAGTAAGCAACAATTCTGCTACTTACAGGTTTTGTAAAATTGGGCCCAGACTGTCTGACTAGAAATTGGTAATCTAATCTGAGACCATTCTCCATCACCAGTCAACTTTCCTAGCACATCACTATTTTTAAATACTTACTTTAACTTTTTGTATTTTTTTACAACTACCATAGAGCATCTTCATGTATATATTATTTTTAAATGGAAAATATTGAAAAGGACATTAACGTTGCATTTACATTTCAATTCTTTATCTTATCACACTTCATTAATAATCGATACACACATTTTGTATTATTCAAAGTGTTGAAATAAAAGGTTAACATTTGTATGAGCATTCCTTTGTCTTTATGCACACAAACCATGACCATTATGACATGATATTATGTGGTTCTTTTTGTAAGTTATGAGTTTGTTATTCATACAGGGGACTGTTTTAAAACTCATACAGAGCTGTGGTGTGAAATTTAAGCAAAATTTAATGCACAAAGGAATGGGTTTTTTTAACACATGATAACGACATTTGTAGGACATATTTTCTACAGAAAATGATTTGTAGGGACAGGAAAATTCAAGTACAAAACCTAATAATTTATTAAATTCAGCATTTATATTTTTGATTATGCAAGTTGAATTGACAGTCAATAAATTCAAAGATGGAAATATCTGAGGCTTCTTACTTTTTCTAAGGGCTGTTTTGACATACTTTGTGGGTTAAAAAGTATATCAAAAACTCCAGTTATTTTACAATCAACATGAAATAGTTTGCTTATTTATTTGGCAAGACTGAACCCCCCTCCCCCAGTCAGGTTTTTTATACTTGTGATGTACCCCATTCCTTTCCATGTGTTATACCTGAATTGTTAATTGCCTGGAAATAGTGTGTTAAAGATTCAACAATTTCACAATGGATCAACTGGCCTATAGCATATTCCCCACCACATAAACACCAAGTACAGTTGAAAATTAGTGTTCCAATAGTTTATATAAGCATACAAACTTTTAGAAATGCTGTTAGCATACATGATCTTTAAAATTATAAAGGTTTCCACATCATAATCTGAATTTTTTGGGGGGTAAACTGTGCCTAGCTGGAGAAAGCCTCTCTTTTTTTGGTCAATTGAGGGCGCTGTTTTTCTTATGTTTTTCCTTATGTTCAAAAATGTGACATTTTATCCGTGAATTACACATTAATGTGCAACATTTGAGCGTGGGAACAATTGGATTCTTGCTCAGACACATATTATCTACAACTGGGCTAAGTTTCATGCAAACCCTCTCAGGAGAGAACAAGAATCGTTTTCTAGAAGGATTTCAGAGCCACGGCCCATAGTCTAATACTATGGTTGGGACGATTTCTAATGTTGGATTGGAACATAGACACTAGAACAAGTTAACCTACCTGCTGTTGAAGACTGTGGCATAGTCCGCTTCTATAGTAATTTAGAGACGACTACCCACACCCACAATTCCAGTGTTTTACGTAACTGACCACTGTAGCATTGGTATTTTGCTTCCAAAAATGAACTGGTAACAACTTGACGTTCCTCCCTACACTACAGCATTGATGAGCAGAGAAGAACGCTGTATGTATGAATGAGGTCAACCTCTGATAGTACACCGGAGTTCCCCGTGCGGAAATAGTGGACAGGCGTTCAACCACAGAGAAAGGACCACTACACCGTATAATGACTCATCAACTGGAAGCATTAAAAGTGGTTGCACATGTAAAAGTCAGACCACATCGACCCCACAGTACGACACTTTCACATGTGCTTGTACAATGTACAAACTGTGTACTGTACGTGTCTGTACAGCCATTTTACTATAAAACGTCAAAAAGGCAAATAATCCGATCGACACATCGATCGTTCTTTTGCATCGATCGATCAGTCTTTTGCATCGATCGATCGGTGGAAAGGAGAGAGAGAGAGATGGAAAGGACCGATCGATCGATGCAAAAGACCGGTCGATCGATGGAAAAGAACATGTGTTGATCGTATTATTTGCGTTTTTGACGTCAGAGACGTGATTTCTACATGACTTAATTCTGGCATCTGGACAAGGCGGTCACGTTGCACTTTTACTATATAAAGGATGAAGTTAACTTTAATGTACCGCATGTGAATCACAAAGAGCATCTTCACCAACATGACTGTGCATTGGCGACTGGCGTATGTTTTTTTTTCCCATAAAAGATGAGGCCACTTAAGCACGGCACCAATTAACGACAGTCGCAAGCCGGCTCTGCAGCCGCCAATTCAGACTAGACCGTGTCAACTTTCAATCACATCCTCTTTTCTACCGAATTACAACTTTAAGAAAGCACCCCTTTAAGGTACTTTGATTCGAGGGAAGTGTGCTTGATTGTTGACATTATAAATAGCCTCATACTTTGCCACAAAAATAAATTCTCTGTCTCTTGGTCACTGAACTATGGGTCAACCCTGTGGGGGTTGAAGGGGAATTATGCACTGTCATCTGCATTAGGGTACAGTCCATTTTGAAAAGAGGTGATTACCACTAACAAAGAAATGACAACCATTTATACCGTTGAAATGATTTCTCTATCAGCACTGAAAACATATAGGTTCCGTGAGCATTTTCAATTGGCTGGTAGTTGTATATAAAATGCGTAAAATACACTAGAGAGCATTTATTGGCATGGTTCACACAGTGGCTAATGGATGTCATCCTTTTTTTCTTTTCTTTTCTTTTTTTCTTTTTTTTTTTTGGGGGGGGGGGGGGAGGGGGTTCACTCAACGCAATTTAAATCTTATTTCCTGAACGTTAAACAATCTCTCCGTACGTCCTCTACATAGCTGACGTTTTCGAAGGTTTTTGGAGAAAGTTTCTGCCAGTAGCCTACTCGTTGCATGCCACGATTGCAGTATTTTTCGTCGGTTACGCATTTGTCGTAGGTAATGTTTATGTTTCTGATGCAACATACACATTTTAAACAGATAGATAATAAAGTGTCGTTTTTGCCAAGTAAATGTTTGTTTATAAAAAATAATCAATTACTTAAGCAGTTAGCTACACACACACAAATAATTGTTGAGAGTTCTCTATAAAAGAGATTATTGAGAGAAATAAATTCTGACAATGGAAAATGACACGCAACAGAGGCCTGGCTATGAATGATCATGCATTTGGTGAGGTAGGTATCGTCTTGTCCGTGTGATTGAAAACCCCGTGTCTACACCAACCTGTGGGGAAATTTACAACAACAAAGTCCATTACATTTCTAATAGTATGGACACTGCTGTGGCTTAAAGTCACCCGAAAGTTTCATCTGTTGAGCAGCAAAGCTAATGCTTGTTGCTGAAACAATTGTATTTTATATTGTCGTCGATACTGGTGTGGTAGTGGGCACTTGTAGTCGCCATCTTGCTAATATTTTGCATCAAACGTTCATGTGACGTCATGCAAGTAATCGTATCTTCTTTTTGGCCAACATCAAAGCGAGCTAATGCATTATGCATAACATTTCTCCTACCAAAATCGGTAGCAAAAAGTAAAGAAAGTTAGTACCTAACGCAACGATGGTGGTTTTCCCCCTTTTCATCGGAAGGGTTACCAATATTTCACGGATGCTACAAAACAAAGACGGGCTGTACTTGCCAGGCAGAAGCTAAATAAGGAACATGTGCCTGCTGCTGAAGGTTAGAGAATCAATTGTTTCAAGTTATATATTGAACATTTATTTTTGACATTCGTGACTGCATGTTATCTGGTTATTGTTTAGTTACTAAGGTTGAGTACTCAACAGACTAAGAAAAAAAGTAGTCTCTTGCTCTTATTATATAGACTTACTCTGAGATTGGGTGGCTAGCTGCGAAACTGTACCGCAGTAGCTATTGTGTTCGCTACCAACATTTCTATTTTTTAAAGTTTTATAGAGCTGGGGCGGTGAGTCAAAATAAAAAAAAACCAAGAGGTGTTCATGCACGTATTGCACGGACATAGGTATAAAGAACATGTTGGGCATTCAGACCCATATTTGTTCACAGTACTGTTTGTAGCCCTGATGTCTAAGGTTCATGACCAAGACTCAAGAGCTACGTTTATCAGCTACACTAAGTCTTAGGTAGGTGCAGTAATCAGTAACCCTCCTCCCAGTCCCAGTGGCCTTTGCACGGAGGGTAATGGCTCGTATTGTGTACATTTTCTGTACTAACTAGTAGTAGTAACTACAGGCGATATGACTAATGAGCCATTTCTGTCGGAGTGTCCATATTTGCAAGATTTTCAAAATTTTTACAAATAAAAAAAATTCATAAAAAGGGAACAGAAATTGTCTCCATGAGTTGGGAATTAATTATAGCACTGAATAAATTATTTAATTCCTCAACAGATCGACAAAAAAATTCACAAGAGACTGTCGAGTTGCCAGTTTGAAATAAATTGCTTGTAGTGACTTCCATAAAATGGTTCCCAGCTTTGTATTTTTAAAACTGTTTTGCTTGTTTTTGTTTAAAAAGTATTATTATTTACATTTTAGAAAAATCATTGGTGCCAAAAGTGTTATTTGAAGAGGGACTTAATTATTATTATTTTTTTTTTCCCAACCAGATCTCAGTGAATCTTCTCACATCAGAGAGGAGGACTCGGAGCCTGCTGAAAAGAGAATTTGAATGCTCCAGTCAAGTTCTTCAATGAAGAAAGAGGGAACCTTATCATCTGCTCATATTTTACCGAGAGTTTGCATCATTTGCCATGAAACTCGGTATTCAAACACTTTTTACAGCCCAAATCGCACATTCCACATTTAACCATGAACAATGTGTGTACAACCCTGCACCCCCCCCAAAAAAAAAGTTGAAGTAAATAAATAAAATAAAATACACGTAATCAACTTATACATGTATGTGTTTGGTTGGGTAAAATGGTAGCTGTAGGGCTCTTCTTGTCTGTTTTGGGGAAAAAAGGGGAGGAGCAGGTGATACTGTTGGCTACATGTACAAGATATTTTTTATTTTAGTAGTTCTAAGACCTGTGCATGTACTATGTAATTACGCAAATTCTCTAAATTGGCAGTGCATGTGACAGGACCATCAATTTAAAGCTAAGTTTCTTTTCAGAACCACATTAATTGAAAGTTGCATGTGCAATGTTATGGTCAACAAACAGTAGTAATTCAAATGAGATTTAAAGGTTTGTGATGAGAAGTAATCAGGTGAAGTGTTTCTTGTAACAAAACACTGTGGTCTGTTCTGAACTTAGGAGTTCTGAAAAGAACCAGGATGCATCACAGTACAAAATAGAAACAAAAAAATCACTCATTTGCTTGCCACAAATAAGCATACCTTTCAGTATAATTATGGTTAGCTTTTTTTAATGAAATGACAACGGTCCAGTAAGCAACAATTCTGCTACTTACAGGTTTTGTAAAATTGGGCCCAGACTGTCTGACTAGAAATTGGTAATCTAATCTGAGACCATTCTCCATCACCAGTCAACTTTCCTAGCACATCACTATTTTTAAATACTTACTTTAACTTTTTGTATTTTTTTACAACTACCATAGAGCATCTTCATGTATATATTATTTTTAAATGGAAAATATTGAAAAGGACATTAACGTTGCATTTACATTTCAATTCTTTATCTTATCACACTTCATTAATAATCGATACACACATTTTGTATTATTCAAAGTGTTGAAATAAAAGGTTAACATTTGTATGAGCATTCCTTTGTCTTTATGCACACAAACCATGACCATTATGACATGATATTATGTGGTTCTTTTTGTAAGTTATGAGTTTGTTATTCATACAGGGGACTGTTTTAAAACTCATACAGAGCTGTGGTGTGAAATTTAAGCAAAATTTAATGCACAAAGGAATGGGTTTTTTTAACACATGATAACGACATTTGTAGGACATATTTTCTACAGAAAATGATTTGTAGGGACAGGAAAATTCAAGTACAAAACCTAATAATTTATTAAATTCAGCATTTATATTTTTGATTATGCAAGTTGAATTGACAGTCAATAAATTCAAAGATGGAAATATCTGAGGCTTCTTACTTTTTCTAAGGGCTGTTTTGACATACTTTGTGGGTTAAAAAGTATATCAAAAACTCCAGTTATTTTACAATCAACATGAAATAGTTTGCTTATTTATTTGGCAAGACTGAACCCCCCTCCCCCAGTCAGGTTTTTTATACTTGTGATGTACCCCATTCCTTTCCATGTGTTATACCTGAATTGTTAATTGCCTGGAAATAGTGTGTTAAAGATTCAACAATTTCACAATGGATCAACTGGCCTATAGCATATTCCCCACCACATAAACACCAAGTACAGTTGAAAATTAGTGTTCCAATAGTTTATATAAGCATACAAACTTTTAGAAATGCTGTTAGCATACATGATCTTTAAAATTATAAAGGTTTCCACATCATAATCTGAATTTTTTGGGGGGTAAACTGTGCCTAGCTGGAGAAAGCCTCTCTTTTTTTGGTCAATTGAGGGCGCTGTTTTTCTTATGTTTTTCCTTATGTTCAAAAATGTGACATTTTATCCGTGAATTACACATTAATGTGCAACATTTGAGCGTGGGAACAATTGGATTCTTGCTCAGACACATATTATCTACAACTGGGCTAAGTTTCATGCAAACCCTCTCAGGAGAGAACAAGAATCGTTTTCTAGAAGGATTTCAGAGCCACGGCCCATAGTCTAATACTATGGTTGGGACGATTTCTAATGTTGGATTGGAACATAGACACTAGAACAAGTTAACCTACCTGCTGTTGAAGACTGTGGCATAGTCCGCTTCTATAGTAATTTAGAGACGACTACCCACACCCACAATTCCAGTGTTTTACGTAACTGACCACTGTAGCATTGGTATTTTGCTTCCAAAAATGAACTGGTAACAACTTGACGTTCCTCCCTACACTACAGCATTGATGAGCAGAGAAGAACGCTGTATGTATGAATGAGGTCAACCTCTGATAGTACACCGGAGTTCCCCGTGCGGAAATAGTGGACAGGCGTTCAACCACAGAGAAAGGACCACTACACCGTATAATGACTCATCAACTGGAAGCATTAAAAGTGGTTGCACATGTAAAAGTCAGACCACATCGACCCCACAGTACGACACTTTCACATGTGCTTGTACAATGTACAAACTGTGTACTGTACGTGTCTGTACAGCCATTTTACTATAAAACGTCAAAAAGGCAAATAATCCGATCGACACATCGATCGTTCTTTTGCATCGATCGATCAGTCTTTTGCATCGATCGATCGGTGGAAAGGAGAGAGAGAGAGATGGAAAGGACCGATCGATCGATGCAAAAGACCGGTCGATCGATGGAAAAGAACATGTGTTGATCGTATTATTTGCGTTTTTGACGTCAGAGACGTGATTTCTACATGACTTAATTCTGGCATCTGGACAAGGCGGTCACGTTGCACTTTTACTATATAAAGGATGAAGTTAACTTTAATGTACCGCATGTGAATCACAAAGAGCATCTTCACCAACATGACTGTGCATTGGCGACTGGCGTATGTTTTTTTTTCCCATAAAAGATGAGGCCACTTAAGCACGGCACCAATTAACGACAGTCGCAAGCCGGCTCTGCAGCCGCCAATTCAGACTAGACCGTGTCAACTTTCAATCACATCCTCTTTTCTACCGAATTACAACTTTAAGAAAGCACCCCTTTAAGGTACTTTGATTCGAGGGAAGTGTGCTTGATTGTTGACATTATAAATAGCCTCATACTTTGCCACAAAAATAAATTCTCTGTCTCTTGGTCACTGAACTATGGGTCAACCCTGTGGGGGTTGAAGGGGAATTATGCACTGTCATCTGCATTAGGGTACAGTCCATTTTGAAAAGAGGTGATTACCACTAACAAAGAAATGACAACCATTTATACCGTTGAAATGATTTCTCTATCAGCACTGAAAACATATAGGTTCCGTGAGCATTTTCAATTGGCTGGTAGTTGTATATAAAATGCGTAAAATACACTAGAGAGCATTTATTGGCATGGTTCACACAGTGGCTAATGGATGTCATCCTTTTTTTCTTTTCTTTTCTTTTTTTCTTTTTTTTTTTGGGGGGAGGGGGTTCACTCAACGCAATTTAAATCTTATTTCCTGAACGTTAAACAATCTCTCCGTACGTCCTCTACATAGCTGACGTTTTCGAAGGTTTTTGGAGAAAGTTTCTGCCAGTAGCCTACTCGTTGCATGCCACGATTGCAGTATTTTTCGTCGGTTACGCATTTGTCGTAGGTAATGTTTATGTTTCTGATGCAACATACACATTTTAAACAGATAGATAATAAAGTGTCGTTTTTGCCAAGTAAATGTTTGTTTATAAAAAATAATCAATTACTTAAGCAGTTAGCTACACACACACAAATAATTGTTGAGAGTTCTCTATAAAAGAGATTATTGAGAGAAATAAATTCTGACAATGGAAAATGACACGCAACAGAGGCCTGGCTATGAATGATCATGCATTTGGTGAGGTAGGTATCGTCTTGTCCGTGTGATTGAAAACCCCGTGTCTACACCAACCTGTGGGGAAATTTACAACAACAAAGTCCATTACATTTCTAATAGTATGGACACTGCTGTGGCTTAAAGTCACCCGAAAGTTTCATCTGTTGAGCAGCAAAGCTAATGCTTGTTGCTGAAACAATTGTATTTTATATTGTCGTCGATACTGGTGTGGTAGTGGGCACTTGTAGTCGCCATCTTGCTAATATTTTGCATCAAACGTTCATGTGACGTCATGCAAGTAATCGTATCTTCTTTTTGGCCAACATCAAAGCGAGCTAATGCATTATGCATAACATTTCTCCTACCAAAATCGGTAGCAAAAAGTAAAGAAATCCATAAAGCCCACAACAAGTTGGTAAAGGCGCTTCGCGTGCGCCTTGACTAAGAGCTAGGGTTCCCAAAACTTCGGCCTTTCACCAACCATGGCTCTGATCTTAGCCTGTAGACTGAGGCCTAAATCGTCCGCGGCAGTAAAGTTGTAAAGCCATAGCTATGCGAAAAAAAGAAAGCATCCTGGCGATGTTCTCATTTGGGATCCGTTAAACCTAACCAATTAATTACATTATAAAAAATTGATGTATCTATAACTCACACGCGCATGTAAAAGTCAAATTCGGCTACTAAACAGAGAGAAAACTTAATTAATAAAAGCAACATACGGCCAATTCATAAAAGTAATGAAAATGAGATAAAAAGAGGCTTTCTGGCGCACTATACTCAAGCACTGGTGTGTCTGATCAGGAGAGTGGGTTCGAGTCCCAGTCTTGGCAACCACTGCTTCGTCCTTCCTGTGGGACGTAAAGCCGTATGTCCCGTGTGTTGTGTAATTCTCATAAGTCATCCAAACTGGAACCAGACTATTACCCCCCCCCCCCGGGCGTCGATTCGTTCCCAAGTTATACCCCCATTCAAACCCCAAATCGAGGTTTAGGCACACTGTTCAAGAGCTCGAGACGTCAGTCCGGTCGGTGCGAGACTAAGATGTTAAATCAATTTAAATCATGTCGACCTGCATTAAATGTCACGACAGCGCCCCTGGTACATAAGAACATTACCAGGGTAAAGCTATACAATTGAATTATCTGTTATTCTTTTTAAATCTTTTGCTCAGAATCTAGTAGCCGGTAATTGTGTTAGATTGCACCACAGAGCATCTAACAGTTCCGAATGCCCTAAAGTGGCCCAAGACCCACGCCCTTAAGGGCTTCATATGATCACTTTTCACATTTACTATAGGATACATTTTGTAATAATTCTTGTATCCGCTTTGGAGCTTTATACGGGCTTGTTTTCATTGCCTCTCAACTTACACTGCGTCTGTAGACCTCATGCACATGACGTCATTTGATAAGGGCACCCTCGGCTAGAGGTCAAAAGAAGATAGCTCATTTGCTGATCTAGTGCGACGCGTGTGCTTACTTCGCGTTTTCCATGGGTCATCATCGTGTTACCTCTAAGACGGCGGCAGGGTGACGTCATTGCTTAAGGTCCAAAGATTATCATTCAAAACAATTTAGGTTTCCAGTAATTATACTTTACTTTTCGCCTTACTGAAAATGTGTAACTTGGAACTTATAACTAAAAGTTTGCGCCCCCACCCCCCAATTCTGAAAATCCTTGATTTGCATCGGGTATGAAGATTTTGATTTTTGTTTTTACACTGTGGCACATTACTTTTTTTTAAGAAACATTTTTAAACGGGACATGAAATTAAATTGTTAAAACAATTGTTATTTATCTAAGTCTGTGTTTGTGTTTGTGTTTGTTTTTTGTTGTCGTTTTTAAAGGCAGGGTATACTTTTGTTAATATTGTCAAAGACCAGTATCCTCACTTGGTGTATCCCAACGTATGCATAAAATAACAAACCTGTGGAAATTTAGGCTCAATTTGTCATCGAAGCTTCAAGAAAATAATGACAAAAAGTCGTATACATATTTACATATAGAATTGTGTGCTTTCGGTTGCCTGATAAAGGATTCATGTCTGGGATGAAGTCTTTCTCAAACTCAAAATGTTGGATCAGAAATTACCTCCTTCTCTAAAACTACATTACGTCAAAGGGGGTCGTTTCTAACAACGTTTTATAGTATTAATAGCTCTCCAGTGCTCTTTACCAAGTAAGTTCTTACGGTCATAAATTGTTGGAGTAATTTTACCAAAGGTACACCCTGCCTTTCATTCCATTTCCTTACAATCTTCAGATTGTTCTTTGTCCATCCTGTATAAATAACGAATCCTCGTTAGTCTGGCCTACAACCTAGCTGAATGTCAACAGCGCCCGTAACACTCTATTGAACAGATTATCAAACAAAGGGGAAACTACCACATGTAAGAATTGATCCCATTAGCCAAACCGATTTCCGGTTCAACATTGCCAATTGTTCGGGTCAAAATAATTGTCATGATGAATTAGTTAACAATGGATTTACAGTCGCAGTGGCGTTTCCAGGTTTTTTGTTTGTTTTTATCTGCTTGTTCATGACTCATCCGAGGACACTCTGAGCCTATAAAGCTCGTGATCAATGAAACATTTCTCGATCATGCGATAATTTTTAATTTTAACTGATTGATAACTAACTGATAATTGATTGTACAAATTTACATATGGACATATTCATTTTATGTAAATGCTTGCCCTTTTAAGTTGTTTGGTAAGACCATGGAGCTATAAACTAGTTTATAGCTCCATGGTAAGACATGTTTCATTCTGAACTTGGTATACAGGATAAGTCGGCTCAAGTTGACCTGAAAGGTTTGTTTACGGTTGCTGAACAGATATACGAATGGTTACAGAATGTGCGAGAATGCTTTAAAATGCTTGAGTGTATCGTAGTCTGTGGCTCTTGAAGTATATATATATATATATATTGTTGGGGGAATAAAATGTAGCCATGTAACGGTCTATCAATAAGTTTAACAAACCAGCAATAAACAAAACCTGAGACCTGACCTGTGCTTATGGTTACTTGTAAAAACAAAGTCAGTTAGGAATTTTGCATCACTGTCTTGTTATTATAATGTTATTAACGACTGCACTAATTCAGGCGTGAATGGCACAATGGGCAGCATCCTGCATTATGTAAAACATCCCAGTGCATTTTAACAAATTATTGTGTTTTATACAAATTGATGTTGTTGGTTTTTTTTAATTGCTTTGGATAAGTTTATTTTCAAATTTGTGTGTGTTAACTAAAGTTTAAAAAGAACATTTGATTTCATAGACAAATGTATTCTTTGTTCTACTTGTTTTCTCATTTTCGATACGCGCAAGACTTGCACAGTCTAGTGGACATGCCAGATTAGAAGAAAACAAACTTCCCCGTCTCTCTTGAAAAAAAGCCCAAATGAACAAACTAACAAACAAATAATCAGAACAATATTTTAAAATTGAAACCCAAAACAACACCCAACCCAAGCCCCCTCCTTCGTGAAAAAGAATCAAAAAGATAGAGCGGGTAGATATTCAGTTTTTGTGACACCACAAAAACAAGGTGTTTGTGTTGCTGATTCTTTTTAGCTGTGGTCCTAATCCTGACACGAACGGACACTGCATTGGTTTATAAATAACGTCAACATGTCAACGCCCAGCTCGAAGTAACTAACGGACGAATAACTTGACTTATATACAACAACAAAACACAGTAAGTAAGTCACAATTGAAAGCACAAAAAAATCATTTTGGGGTTATGGCTTACCTTAGTTTGATAGATTCTTGTGGAGCACTTTACCCCTGCAATGGCTACTTATAAAACAGTTGACAAGATATAGTATACACTCACCAGGGAGTTGTTGACCTTTCATCTCTCTGACCTCCTGTTGTTTCATAGATACGTTATAGGGGCACATTGCCCTCTAATCAGGCGCTTTGGGCTACAGAAAGCGTTTGTTAAGAAACACATATGGTCGGAAAGATTTGTGTTTTTTTATTGTTATAATATAATATAATGATTCACATTATCCATTGAAACTGTATAGTTTTTCTGTAATTGCAACACAACACTTTTTATGAGGCGCCGTCTATGACCGAATGAGCAGTTACAGATATATATAAGAGCAAGCCAATATACATGTACAGGTATACAAGAACAAAACCATATATACAAGAACAAAACCATATATACAAGAACAAAACCATTATACAAGAGCAAACCCTGTAAGAGCGAACCCACATATAAGAGCAAATCCATAAACCCATGAGCAAACCCATAAGAGCAAACCCCTATAAGAGCAAACCCCTATAGGAGCAAACACATAAGAGCAAAACCCTATAGGAGCAAACCCATACATATAAGAGCAAACTCGTATGTATAAGAACAAACCCCTATAGGAGCAAACCCCTATAGGAGCAAACACATAAGAGCAAACCCCTATAGGAGCAAACCCATACATATAAGAGCAAACCCGTATATATAAGAGCAAAACCCTATAGGAGCAAACCCATACATATAAGAGCAAACCCGTATATATAAGAGCAAACCCCTATAGGAGCAAACCTATACATATAAGAGCAAACCCGTATATATAAGAGCAAAACCCTATAGGAGCAAACCTATACATATAAGAGCAAACCCGTATATATAAGAGCAAACCCCTATAGGAGCAAACCCATACATATAAGAGCAAACCCGTATATATAAGAGCAAAACCCTATAGGAGCAAACCCCTATAGGAGCAAACCTATACATATAAGAGCAAACCCGTATATATAAGAGCAAAACCCTATAGGAGCAAACCCCTATAGGAGCAAACCCATACATATAAGAGCAAACCCATATATATAAGAGCAAAACCCTATAGGAGCAAACCCCTATAGGAGCAAACCCATACATATAAGAGCAAACCCGTACATATAAGAGCAAACCCGTATATATAAGAGCAAAACCCTATAGGAGCAAACCCATACATATAAGAGCAAACCCGTATATATAAGAGCAAAACCCTATAAAAGCAAACCCCTATAGGAGCAAACCCATACATATAAGAGCAAACCCGTGTATATATAAGAGCAAACCCCTATAGGAGCAAACCCATACATATAAGAGCAAACCCGTATATATAAGAGCAAACCCCTATAGGAGCAAACCCATAAGAGCAAACCCCTATAGGAGCAAACCCATACATATAAGAGCAAACCCGTATATATAAGAGCAAAACCCTATAGGAGCAAACCCCTATAGGAGCAAACCCATACATATAAGAGCAAACCCGTATATATAAGAGCAAAACCCTATAGGAGCAAACCCCTATAGGAGCAAACCCATACATATAAGAGCAAACCCGTATATATAAGAGCAAAACCCTATAGGAGCAAACCCCTATAGGAGCAAACCCATACATATAAGAGCAAACCCGTATATATAAGAGCAAAACCCTATAGGAGCAAACCCCTATAGGAGCAAACCCATACATATAAGAGCAAACCCGTACATATAAGAGCAAACCCGTGTATATAATTATAAGAGCAAAACCCTATAGGAGCAAACCCATACATATAAGAGCAAACCCGTATATATAGGAGCAAACCCGTATATATAATTATAAGAGCAAACCCCTATAGGAGCAAACCCATACATATAAGAGCAAACCCGTATATATAGGAGCAAACCCGTATATATAAGAGCAAACCCGTATATATAGGAGCAAACCCGTATATATAGGAGCAAACCCGTATATATAGGAGCAAACCCGTATATATAGGAGCAAACCCGTATATATAGGAGCAAACCCATACATATAAGAGCAAACCCGTATATATAGGAGCAAACCCGTATATATAAGAGCAAACCCGTATATATAGGAGCAAACCCGTATATATAGGAGCAAACCCGTATATATAAGAGCAAAACCCTATAGGAGCAAACCCCTATAGGAGCAAACCCATACATATAAGAGCAAACCCGTACATATAAGAGCAAACCCGTGTATATAATTATAAGAGCAAAACCCTATAGGAGCAAACCCATACATATAAGAGCAAACCCGTATATATAGGAGCAAACCCGTATATATAATTATAAGAGCAAACCCCTATAGGAGCAAACCCATACATATAAGAGCAAACCCGTATATATAGGAGCAAACCCGTATATATAAGAGCAAACCCGTATATATAGGAGCAAACCCGTATATATAGGAGCAAACCCGTATATATAGGAGCAAACCCGTATATATAGGAGCAAACCCGTATATATAGGAGCAAACCCATACATATAAGAGCAAACCCGTATATATAGGAGCAAACCCGTATATATAAGAGCAAACCCGTATATATAGGAGCAAACCCGTATATATAGGAGCAAACCCGTATATATAGGAGCAAACCCATACATATAAGAGCAAACCCGTATATATAGGAGCAAACCCGTATATATAAGAGCAAACCCGTATATATAGGAGCAAACCCGTATATATAGGAGCAAACCCATACATATAAGAGCAAACCCGTATATATAGGAGCAAACCCGTATATATAAGAGCAAACCCGTATATATAGGAGCAAACCCGTATATATAGGAGCAAACCCGTATATATAGGAGCAAACCCATACATATAAGAGCAAACCCGTATATATAGGAGCAAACCCGTATATATAAGAGCAAACCCGTATATATAGGAGCAAACCCGTATATATAGGAGCAAACCCGTATATATAAGAGCAAAACCATACAGGAGCAAACCCATACATATAAGAGTAAACCCGTATATGAGCAAAACCATTTATATGTATGAGCATTACCCCATATACATAAGAGCAAAACTATTATAAAGGACGAACACAAATGAGTTTCAAAGACAACAATATAAAAGACCACACAACACAAATATATTAAACAGCGCCCTCTGTTTATTGGACGTACTTACATTAAGGTATGCACGGACGGTTTTTAATTTTGCAGACATGAACATCTTTGCATGGTTCACGAAGTAAAAAGGAAATCGCAAACTTTCGAGGTGTATTTGTGTGGATCATATAATTGTATTATAAACCATCTTTCAATTACATTCTTTTCATAACAAAGCGCCCATTCCGATGGCAACGTATCCCTATCATTTTTCACTAAATAGGCTACATAACATTATAAGGGTTTTTGTGCAGGAACAAGTAAAGTCCAAACAACACAAGTTTAGAGTTTGAACGCAGTAGCATTACCGAAGTTTGCCTAGCACAGAAATTGCAGTATTGGTGCATTTCTTGAGACAGAATTCCTTAATGTTTTTAGTTGATCTGCTTAACAGCTTTCGAAAGTTGTCCCCTTGCCATATTGTTTAGACCTACAGAAAGCATTGAACTTCAGCTGACATCAGAACAACTATTTATTATCAGCAATAAAAAAAATACCGTGTTTCATGAATGTTTGTCGTGGATATCGACAATAATGTTTTGTTTTCGCCCAATACTCGACTAAATAAGTTTCAATCTGAGCCTATCGGTACTGATCAACAATTTACGCCGATTACAAATCATCTGACAACAATACACTTTATCTGTCTAAAGTCCGGGCACAAAGTCGAGATCTTTGAAGACAACAACAACAAAAATAGAGCAATGGAAAGAACGATTCACCTGGAATCCAGGTGAAATCTAACTGGGGAGGTTTTTAAAGTGTAATAGACCTTTCGTTTGCAACCAGAAAAGTACCAGAAAAGTACAATAATTTCTCATTTATTAGGAGATCTATCAAAATAGCCTAAGTCACTGACGAATCAGTGGTTGCCACCAAAAACAATTCAAAAGACTTGATGTTTTCCATAACAAAAGATGTCCACAAAATAAAACTCTTGAGGCCGAATTTGTGCCAATCAAGTTATCAATTTTCTGCTCACAAAATGAAAATACCTGTAAAGCCAGTCTATGGACGATGGTGGCCAACAGAATTTGAAATTTAGGCACGACAGAGCTTATAGTATATTGTTTTTATTTTAATAAAGAACAAAGAAACAGCATATGCCTTCACAACAAGGGGGGTTAAACAATTGGCATTTTATCGTGGATTCTGCGTCATTTTGACCCGTTTCTGGATCCATTTGGAACACAAATTTCGGGTCAATATTGACCCAAAACCGGTCATGCCCCTCGGGACCCAGGCCCAGACGTTTTTAGAGCGTATTCCTTTATTATAATAATACAGGGTAGCTGTACCGATGAATGACAAGAGAACATCTCAGCCAATCACCGCAGAGCTCTCCAAGTCATTTCTGTTGATAAGTTAGCACCAACCTCTTCCCCAGGGCGTGTCGAGCAGTACACGGTTGGGTACGAGGTTGACTGCTCTCTCATGGTTGGAAATAAAGTAAACCATGGGGATGAGGTTGAGTTAGCACCTGGTAGAAAGCGCATACCTCCAAGTCATTGCGCACAAACGATTCAAGAAAACAACAATGAAGACAAACCACTTTCTACCACCTGTCTTTTCCAAACAAGAAAAGTCATAACCATCGTCCATAGACTGGCTTTACAGGTATTTTCATTTGTCCCCCCCCCCCCCTTGCGGGTCATCAATAAACCTTTCTTTTGCTTACGATCGTCCATTACTATTTTCTATGGACAGCCTCGAGGAGCAGAAAATTGATAACTTGATTTGCACAGATTCGGCCTCAAGAATTTTATTTGCAAGTAAATAACAACATGTTAATTATTGGTTTTGTAATATTTTTACTATTGATATTGGATGTTACATTATCATAATTACTCACTGATAATTTCATTACTCTTGATTACTCTTATTTTCTCATATAATTGATGTATTAAAACTTATTGAAGGAGATGATAGACGTTATGGCACAATCCTCCAACTCATGCATGAACCTACCTCATGACAAGACTGCAGTAGAATTGAATTTCCCGCTTTTAGGCTAATGGAACGCCTGTTTGTCTCTATTGTTGTTCTGTTGAATCTTTTGTGCGTATTGAATTGAAAATATGCGCTTTCTACCAGGTGCTGTCTGATCAAAAGAAACGACTAGGAGAGTCTGCTGTGATTGGCTGAGACGCTCTCTGATCATTCATAGGTATACTGCCACCCTGCCTGTATTGTTGTTGCCGTCCGTAATCACAGAATAGTTGGTCAGCACTTCATGACTGTTGACACCCCTACCAGCTTGAGCTCCAGACTTGGCTACTGGCTTACGTGTTTCACTCATTACTACCATTCCGAAGTAGCTCCTGTTCGTGTGTCGTCTTCTAGTGGGAAAGCATTAGCCGTTGCCTGTAACTTTTGGGTTAACTAGATTTAAAGAAGCATGAAGAACCTGGTTCTACTCCTGTTTTTGGTTTGTACCCTTCATGGTAAGTGCCTTAAGCCCTACAAAATAATAAAGCCCTCTTGGACATTGACACCAATGTGGGTTTTGGGATTTTTCTTCTGGTGCTACTACCACTGTTGGTTGTAGTTCTATACTTTTTTTCAAATTAAGTGCAGTTTTTCCCCAGCGCGCGTTATGATGATTCAAATTCGTTTTCGGGCAAGAATAATGTGTACATGGTGCAGCTAAACTGACGCTTTGCTGATATATGCATATTAACATGGTCCTTCTTTTAGGTTTTTAAAATGTATATATAAACGGATCACTCATTGTGGAAATCATGGCAATCACTTTCCTGGTGTTCTTCCACACCGATTGTCCCTTAAAAAAATGCAGATAAAAAGGGTCTGAAGATTCTGTGAAGTAAAAATGCCTAAGGAAACACACGAACTGAGAACAAATCTGGACCCTTACAAAAATCATTATTAACACTTAGCCCTCTACGTTCTTGAAAAACCCAGTGTGTTTAACCTTTGTTTTTTCCCGAAGTTGAGCCAGTTAAGATAGAAACAAAAAGTAAAGAAAACTATGGCTTACATTCGTTTCTATTTATTAACTTGTATTTATATAATGCTCATTTTTCGAAATCGCTCATCGTAAAACGAAAATGAAAGCAACAATTTGGTAGAAATCTCTTTGAAGAGATTTGCGCCCACTCTGCTCATTGGATGCCGATTGCACATTGCTACATAGAACGACTTAAAAGCCCGGGTATAATTGAATACACTGCTAGAAGAATTTGCTTGCCTCAAAAAAGAAATTGAATGACGATTTCAACTGAAGAGACAAAATAGCTTTAATATACGTATCCATGAAAATGAAATAGGCTGGTTTTGCCGAAAGATGCCAGCAAAACTTTCAATAATTACAACAGTAGCACCAGTTTCAAATATTCATTCCCTTTCAAACTCATTGCCAGTTGCATAAAAATATAAGATTTTATGTTGTAGTTTTTTCAACAAAGTTGTGTACACATTTTGCCTGCAGTAAGTCGAGGCTCTGTGTCGAAATATTCCACGAGGTGACAGACTCTGAAATACCACGATACTCAAAAGGTACACGAAGGTGCTGAAGCAAGGTTCCAAAATTGTGTTTCTCAAAGCCTCCAAAAGCACCAAGTGTTCCTTGCTTGAACCGCATCTTACCAATGTATATACTTTGCTTTGTTTTAGGTAAATGTGTATCGCTTGAATGTTACAAGTGCTCATTTTTTGATGGTGGCTGTAATGATGTTTCGAAACTGACAACAGATGTTGAAACTTGCCATGTCGGTAGTGTATGCCAGGTGAGTACCCCAGATATAAGGAAACTCTTTTATAAGTTTATAAACATTTGATGGCAATGAAAGACTGACGTCATAATATACATACAGGCGTCCTCTGTAATGTTTATATGAAAGGATAAGTAAGGTTGGGGTTAAGGAAAAGAGATACAAAGATAAATATTATGGGGGTTTTTATACACCATCAAATTATTCAACACCCCATCGTAAAATAATACCTGCTCCCAATCTCATAGAGCTGTTTGAGCACAAAAAAGTAGCCAAGCACAACAAAATGCTCACCAGAATAAGGTTACCACCTAAAATACCATTCCAGACGTACCATCTGTGACTGGAAGTTGCCCATTTTTGTTGAGCAGAAAGTCATCAAGTAATATGTGTTGCTTAGGCAGCTCTATGAAGATGGTCCCTGCATATCTGAAGTATACGATGTTGCAATAACTATGCTCCGCCTGGTTCCTGATCTCGCTTGGCCGGTTGTTTCAAAGGACTTTTTGCCCAATATAATGTCATGTTACAAATCTAATTTGGTTTCTTGATGTTCTTTATGCACTGATTGTAGGTAACAAAACATATTATGCCAATTGGGAGTATAGTCAGATTCTCTAGAGGTTGTGAACCCGAACATGAGTGCAAAAGCGGTTGCTCTTCGTATTTTATGGTTGGTACCAAGTGTAAAAACTGCTGCAGCACAAACAACTGTAATGGTGGCGTGCCGATTGGTGGACCCATCACCTGCTATAAATGCGGGTATCCTGACGTTTCTGGTTCGTCAGCGTGCTCCAACGATTTCGACCCGTCTGATGAGTCGGTTGAACAGGCTACCTGTACGGATGGTCAGTGTGTGGTAAGCATTTTCGTCAGAATCTCTGCTTTGTATTAGACCTTTGTCATGATGTGGCTACTTGATTTTTCCTCAATGCAAAAATCAATGTAACCTAACCGAGCCTGGAAGAAATTTTGTTTTTCTTTTTTTTTATTAAAAATATAGCATCCATTGCCAGTATTGGATTCAGGGAACATGGCCGAGACATAACGAATTTTTTTATTAGAGCACCCTTCAATTCACTGTAATTTTCGAGTATCCAAGAAATCGACTTAACCTATTTTCTCAACCCTGTCTTTCGAACCGAGCTGGTAGGGTACGCAGACCCATCTTTAAAACAGACTGAAATGTTCATTTTTATCATGAGCTAATCCGATTTGTAATCGAAGTTCCACTGTTCTAACAGCTGGATCAGAACTGACCCAAATCCAGGTCCCCCGTGCATAGCCTGTCCCAATACTAAGAATCTCTGTTCAACATGACCCAGAAATGGATTGAACTGACACAGAATCCGATTTGTAATCGAAGTTCCACTGTTCTAACAGCTGATTCAGAACTGACCCAAATCCAGGTCCCCCGTGCATAGCCTGTCCCAATACTAAGAATCTCTGTACAACATGACCCAGAACTGGATTGAACTGACACAGAATCCGATTTGAAATCGCGCTTCTGGTGCTATTGTTTCTTTTTTCCCTGAAGTTCAACTGGAAAAGGGTAAGTCTAAGAAAAAAGTGAAGTTTTGTTGTGCTGAACGATTATAGCAAGCGTGTTCGGAGGAAGTATCCAATGTATTTCATAAACTAATGTCAGGTGTTGTGGTTTAGGCTATGGTTGCCTTGTACAGTGCCATATTTACTGATCAAGATTGTTAATAACCACGGACAATTGAATGCAATTATTTTCTTCCAGATATACCATGACAGAGCATGGTCTGAAAACTCGATAGTACACAGAGGGTGTCCAAACACACAGACCCCTTGCAGAACGGAACCATACTGCAAAGACAACGGGAAGTGTGCCTACTGCTGCTCAGAAAATTTCTGCAATGGGCACTTTGAGTCTCCTGCAGTTTCCACGACTGCCCAACTTTTTACGACTCCCAATTTTACCACGGTTTCCAATTTTACCATAGTTTCCAATTTTACCATAGTTTCCAATTTGACCACGGTTTCCAATTTGACCACGGTTTCCAATTTGACCACAGTTTCCAATTTGACCACAGTTTCCAATTTGACCACAGTTCCCATACTTCCCACGAATAGCTCTTCCTCTAAAGCTCCCACAAATGATATAGGCAAAGTGGCTCCCAGGGTACTCACTGGTCCCGCTGCTGGCTGGGCACCAACAACCCCGGTGACTGACCAAGATAACACTGGTAGAGGAGCCTGTTTGTACAAGTTCCCGTATGATATTTTGATTATTTCAATGATGAGCAGTTTGCTGAATTGGTCGATAAATTACTGAAAATATGATTGAACAAAATTGGCCTGTGTCTCGAGGGTGTTGTGGTCATAGCCAATAGACCTTTATCATGGTGCGGCCATCTTGATTTTCTCCTATTCAACTCAATGTAACCAAACCGAGGCTGGAAGGAAAAATAATCTGGTACCTTTTTTGTACAGTGAATATTAGCATCCAATACTGTTACTGGATACAGGGAACATGACCAAGATGGCGGCAGCATGATAAAGGTTTATAGTGGCCGGTTGATTGATAGTAAACAGTTCAGTGTTTATAAGTTGATAAATTGTCGCAATTTGATAACCGTTGAAGTTGCTAAATAAAATTAGTCCTCCTTCTTGAGATAAAAGTGATGCAATGGGGTATACAAAAGGTGACTTAATTACTGTTGAAGCCACCGGTGGTCAAACGTGACAGTTGGCTGGACAAAAGTAGTAAATTTGTTAACTGGGAAAAGGAAAACAAACTTTTATAAAGCTATTCGTGCTTGTAAGATTAAGGAGGGTATTGGCAAACTCGCCCATATTTTCCGTTAATATTGTACGTAGCTTCACATTTTGCTAAAACGATATGTGCGTACTTGCTATTAATAATTAATAAATCAACTGAAAAAGTACCGGTTGCGATTGCCTTTGCAAACTCCTCTTAACGTACGGAAAATGCTTGGCAACATTGTGCTGACAACATACCGCAGGGACGTTGAAACCAAACAGATCCCTTGCTGAAGGGTTTTTAAAAATTGCTCCTCGTAAACGCCATCAAGCGAAATCTTGGCTCCGCCCTCAAAGCAATCCTGGCTCGTGGTGTGTTTTGAATCGGCTAATTTGTTTTCTCTCGGGAGCAGGAACATTGTTAAACTACATGTTCACCAGAGCCCATATCTTTCCTTCTTTCTTGTGAAATATGACTGTACCATTTTGGCCGTATAACGACCGGGTTGTTTGTTTATATGTACAATGTATATTTATGAATTCCTTTATTTATTTACTTACAAGTGCACTTGAAGGTGCTCCCTATGTCAAATAGCATGGTTATTACATAGTTTAAAATCAGAGACAGTCTAATTCTTGCAAGGTAGCAACAATTGGGAAAACAACTTTGATTTGTGTTTGTCTTAGATTTACTGACTGTAAGTAGGAAGTCGAAACAGTATAATATAAAAAGTAACTTTAATATATAATGTGTTAAATATTCTTTATTTAAATTACAAATGAATTTAATTTAAAATGTTGTATCAAGATGACGAACTGTCATTCATTTTGTAACATTATTTCTTTGTATTTATCACTGCTTTCTTTAAATGTTTACTTGTGTTGGTATAAGTGTTTGTATGGGGTTTGGGGTGGGTTTTTTTTTTCTTCTTTCTTTACTTTTTTTTTCTTTTTCAATGAACACTTAAATAAAACACCATTTGTATCACTAATCAGATTGTACTCCAAAGTGAACAGTACATTTATTGCCTTGTTTAAATGTGGAGGATGCCTTTTAGGTAATGACAGCTTACGTGTGTGGACCTACAGCCATATAAACATCATTTGACTGGGTTCTCATAATAGCTTAACCCGTATCTTTAGGTTTTTCCGGTAAATTTCTGTAAACAAAATAAATAAATGAACTAATAAAGAAATAAATACATTTTTTTTAAAAGCCGAGTTCACATTCAAACTTGAGGCCAGAATCGACCCGGTTTCGAACCCAAGAAGCCTGACCCTTGGGTCAAAATAACCCTGAATCTATGTCAAAATAACCCAGAGATGCGTCAAAGTGAAAATCCGAGTTAAAATCCCAGTTTCAGGGTCAGACTGATCTAGAAATGGGTCAGGGCTGTAGAACCGGAAACTTGGTTGATTCTTACCCGGGAATTCTTAGAGTGCAGTTTTATCCATTCATATTAAATTGATGTCACCTTCTTATAATTGAAACAAACCGTCATTCAATTTCGATTTCAATTTTCCTTTTAGGTTTGCAAGTTTACATAACAAAATATTCAGAATTAAACTTGAATCCATTAGGCGTTCCTACAATGCCAAATCAATGCTGCAAATTTCAGAAATGCCGACTGAGTCGATTAGAAAATTCCATGGTTTCTTTTAAATCGCATTACGCGAAAGAACCCTTGCTTGGAAGAGTGAAGTGAAACTGAATGACTGTTTTGAGGAGTTTTGATATTCGCACGAAATAAAATAACGCGACGTTTAAAACTGTCAACTTATTGGAAACCTAAATAGGTGAGAGAAGTTGGTGGCACATGTTATGTTTTCCTCTTCAGTTTGTGGGTATCTTTGGCATGGCAAGGGAAAGAATCCTGATGAGACGTCAACAGACATTTCATTTTGGTGGAGCTAAAACACGTTATAAAGTGGTTTGGTACGGGAGTGGGCAACTAACAGTTATAAACTGTGGCCGTGTGATGCAAGAAAGGTTTTCTTGGTTTACCAAACTAAAAGCTCAGGTAGGCGTGCCGTGACGTACTGTGTTTTCATTGTGTGCTTGGAAGGGATTTTAGGGAATAGATCTGTACAATAGTAAAGTATTGTGTAGTGTATTTAAATGGGAACAACGGGGATCTGGCCCTTTTCGCAAATGGTTATCGTACCACGCACCGATGCGCTGTGGCAGGCTGCATTACCAGGCCCGGGTGAGTTACCTCATACAATGCAAGGGCAATCTGCAAAACGGACCAGTGTGTAGCTTGAGGAAGTTGAGTAAAATTAGTATTGAAAATTACGCTTTCCGTTTAGTTTATCCTTCATAAAGCAAAGGAGGAATCCAGCAGAAACTTTTCTCTACCATGTAATGCGAGCCTAACCACGACCAGCATCTTCTAGCTAGAGATCAACAACATCTGATTAGAAAACTGTTCAAATAAAACAATCTACTCGACTTCGTACCACCACAGTACGCATCGTTTGGAATAAAGTTATGGCGAATAATGGACAGCCTCGTGTCATGTTGTGGGTTGTGTGGCGCTCTTGTTCCACGGCTGTGCTTCGCTCGATCAGCCAAGCTGATGGTGGCGTCTATTACTACGAACCATTTTTATCTGCGACTTACGAAGGGCCAGATAGCGTATATCCAAAGGGTGCCGCTGATGAAGGAGCGACCATACTTCCTGGCGCAGAACTCGCCTATAGTTCTTCAATTAATACTTTTTCCTGGGTGAAGGAAACATTGCAGGGGGAACACAAAGGTGCCAAGTTCGTTTTCGTCAAGGATTGTCCACTTGCCTTGAAGATGGCCGGAAGAGGTTGGGATATCATTCCACAAGGATATCAACACACCTTTCTAATTCGGAATCCCAATAAGACAATCCCGTCTTTAAAAAAGGCCAACGAAGAATACCCACCACCTGGGTTGATGGAGGAGGCAGCGATAAAAGACTGGCAGGACGAACAGGTCGAAAACATGGGAGGGGATTTCCAATCCATTTCAGAGCTGTACGAGCACGTCAAAGAAAACTTTGACCCCAACCCTTTTATCATGGATGCTGATGATCTTCTAGCTTACCCGGATGTAGTGCTAAGGGCGTACTGCAGAGCAACGGGGATACCGTTCAGCAAGAAAATGATCGAATGGGAAGACATCGGACAACCACCCAATGTCAAATGGATCGCATGCCAATCTCATCTTAAATACTTCCAGTGTATTCATCACAGTAACGCAATGAAAAGCCGAGGCTTTACAAAACAAGTCCAGGCCAAACCTAGCTCTGCGATACATCCAAAGGTAGCTGGAATTGTTCAGCGCGAAATGCCGTTTTACAATAAAATGTACGCACAGCGCTTCATTCCGTAGACAAGTGACTAAAATATCATTATTTTAAAAATGTACCCACGGTGAAGGTTCTTTGTTAAAGATTAGCAAGTTATTGTGTTGTTGATATAATCATTTGTATGAGTAGAAGTTCATAGTTATGACTTTATGTACAAATGTCTACGTTATTGCACGTCTCCCAAGGTGACTTGCTGGTTGTGGATTGAAACTTCAACCATTGTGTTGTCTGAAACAGACAATTTTATAATTAAATTTTCACGTGTAGTTTTTTTGGCAACGGTAGTAGTAGTGGTTATGACTTGACATAATGTTTAAAGCTCTAGATAAACAGCGATATACTGTGCATGTCTCGCGCGTATTCTTATACTGGGACCCGAGTGCGCGAGTTTGTTTTCTTCCTGCGTTAAAGCAATGAACTTGGGACCAAAGTGGTCCTCAAAACAAAATACAAAATCGAATACACGCGAGACTTGCAGTCGGCGTTGTTATTCAGTACATCTGATACCACCAGGGGTTAACGTGTGCGCACATTCCGAACGGGGCACTTTGGGATGCGTTTTCGTGGTCGTAACCAATAATTGTTTCGGTTAATTTTGCCATTGGTTAATCACTGGTCAGTTAGTGGTTTACGACCGCGAAAACGCACCCCTGCTGCAAGGACAATCCTGAACACGATTATGAATATTTATGATGTTGTTGCCTTCCACATGGTCCCACGTCAATTCAAGCTATACCTTCATTGTCATTGGTTGATTACATGTAAAAGGTTTGAACTAGAATTGGAAAGTTTGTACTTGATCTGGGAAGAATTACTACGCTCAATACCATGGAGATTCTATTAAAATGTTGATGTGCGGGCCCGGGTGTCATGGGACAAATGAGTGTATCTGACCTTAATTATGTCGGTTCATCCTTCGGTTTGCTCAGCTCTTGTATATTAGATATGGGGATTAAATGGAAACATATTTGGGGGGCTACTACCCTAATTTTACGTGTGGTAGTTCTTCCACACCCATATGTCTTAGTGTATTATTTAAAAACATTAGTGGCCCGGGTTCCAAAAAGAACATTGCAAAACCATTATTGCTTTGTTCTTTAATTTGCACCTTAAACATTTCATATAAAATACCAAAGCGGCTATGGATGTATAGTTGTACTTATAAAAAAAAAACTTTTGTGCAGGTTGCTTTTAAATTCATTACAATCTTGTTTAATTTTCTCATGAAATATATCAGAAAACATCATAAAGAGTTCACAGGTGTTGTAGTGTTTTGCTCTTTTTTGTGTTCAGGCCTGGTGGAATTACATGGGATTTGGGACTTCATCGAGTCCACTGACTGTGTTTATTCACAACAGTGTGCGTTCTTGTATCGTCTCTGAGCATACAGCCGAACTGGGTCCAATTTCATAGAGCTGCTTAAAAGCACAAAAATATGCTAAGTGTAGTTCTTTAGTTCGGAGACAATATAAAGAGGCTCGACACCTTGTTTGGGGTTGCCCACTGGCAGGCTCACAATTTACTCTTCAGACTGCTTTATTCAGCATTCAAAGAAAACCTAGTACAAAAATAGAGCCTTAAATCTTATAAATTCTTATGTCAGGTAAAAACCAAAGTTAAAGATTACTTTCCCAAAGGTTTAGTTCACATTCAAGTAAGTACTTATGCATAACATTTATTTAGGTCAATACTGCACCATACAATGTGCACTTCAGACCATGTGCTGTTTATTTGTTACACAGTTGTTACACAATTTCTGTCAAAATAACATTCTTACATCCTCCTCAACAACCGGTCATCTTCTCTAGTTACTGATCATTAAAATGGTTCCATGAGCGGGTCTTCTGACTTGCTTCCCCCACCCAAAAAGTTGGATTTACTCTCGCATCATTTCCCAAGCGTGTAAACTTGTAGAAACCAACACAGAAAAAGGACATAACAAATAGACCCGACCGACTAACCCGGCTAAATTCTACTACGCTCCACACTGATTAATTACCAATCTCAGCTATAAAGAGCTGAAGATTGAAAATAACATTGTGAATATTTGTATAATTATGTATAATTAATTTGCATATCAGAATTGAAAGCTAGATCGAGACTAAATTCTTTATAAAATAAAATAATCCCAACAGTTTACACCCTTGCCTTTTTTATCAGTCCGACTACCATTAAAGCACAACGGCCCCGTCTATCGGTTAACAAAACCATCCAACCAAACTTTCTATTATCTGAACAAAATGCCCATGGGGTGATACAATTTTTGATTCATCACATGAACAAGAGGAAAGTATTGTATGGTGTATTTGCATGGGAGCATCAGGGATCTGCCACTTTTCCCAAATGGTTATCGTACCACGCACCAATGCGCTGTGGCAGGCTGCATTACCAGGCCCGGGTGAGTTAACCTCATACAATGCAAGGGCAATCTCATAAACGGACCAGTGTGTGGCGTGAGCAAGTTGAGTAAATGGACGAAGGATCCTGAATGGAGTACAACTAGCCCCTCCCTTGTAAAGGCCACTGAACTTATCCACTACTTTTTTGCTGATCGGGATGAAAATAGAACTGTACATGACTTGAACTGTACACGACTGAACTGTCACAATAGCTTGTCTACAGGAGATGTTATAGAGATCGATGATGAAGACAACCTAGATGGTGACTTTGACCACGACGAGTACAGTGTCAATGAAGATGCTGCACAAATCGATGATGCTGCTGAGGGTGTTGACATGCGAGCAGGAATAGCACAACTCATTTCTGCACCAGTTGAGCGCCCACAGCATCTTGATCAGCATGATTATTTCATTGTTCTGGGTGTCCAACAGAAAATGAAAATTAAGGCCTGTGCAAAGTGCAAGTAAATTGTTTGAAGGTCTCGGTCTTGGACTGCAGAGACACTATGTACATAAACTCTCTTTATGGGTTGTGTTGGTTCTGATAGAACTCGTGGTTTAACCATTCAATCAGTATGCTCTGATCATCTTCAGAATCAGTATGCTCTGATCGTCTTCTTTCTCCTGAAGACAATTGGAGCAAACCTCACTAGATTGTATTCCCACCAAGCAACGTTTCCATTAAGCAAAGTTTTAACAGAGATGCGTCAAAGTGAAGCAAAATCCGAGTTAAAATCCCAGTTTCAGGGTCAGACTAATCTAGAAATAGGTCGGTCAGGGCCTCTAGAACCGGAATCTTGGTTGATTCTTACCCGGGATTTTTAGAGTGCAGTTTTATCCATTCACATTAAATTGATGTCTGCTTTTTATAATTGAAACAAACCGTCATTCAATTTCAATTTCAATCTCACTTTGAGGTTTGCAAGTTTACATAAACCTTACCCTTTCAGTACCGCCGAGCCAGATGTGCTCAAAAAGGTATCACACTTCGTGGCACTGAACTATTTCCTCGCTTGGAAACCATGGAGGCTGACTGGCATCCACGCCAAAAGTAAGTTCTGAAAATGTAAATTGCGCCCTCAGTCGCATGCATGCCGGAGTGTGTGTGTCACCCCGGCAACTTTAAACAAGCCGGCCTGCATCCCCACCCCCCCCCCCCCGGCATTTGCAGCAATCATCTTAGCTACTTCAGTCATGGATTCTGGCATGATGGCCGATGGAAATGCTAGAATTTTGGACGAAATCTTTGCCGATAGCGGGTCCGACATGTCCTCTGACGATGATTCACCACATGTGTCGGAAGAAGACAGTGAGGATGAGCCCATCGCCTCCACATCGACATACCGTACAGATCATCCAAGAAGAAGACGCCGAATTTCCGGTGTGGATGGCGTGAAGCAAAGTCTTACAACCGGCGACCGCCCGTGCATTTTTCGGCAAACACCGGGGCTACCGAAGATTTCAATGAGTTCTCACCCATACAAATCTTCAAACTGTATTTTTGTCAAGCAGTGTGGCAGATGATGGTAGATGAGACCAATCGTTATGCTGATCAAACTTTGTCTGCGGGTGCCGAAAATCAGCGTGCTTGGAGACCAACTAATGTACCTGAAATGATGGCATTCGTGGCCCTACTTCTTTGCATGGGAACCAACAAAAGGCCTCTTTACTCCATGCATTGGTCCAGGTCAGAAGTTCTACAAAGTCCTCTGTACTCGGCAACCATGGCTCGTAACCGATTTACTGCAATCCTTTGGTTTTTTCACCTCGCCAACAACAGAGATGTGAAGGAGGACTCTCCCCGCGACAAACTTTATAAAGTACGCCCACTGTTAGACATTGTACTACCATCATTCCTCCGGGTGTACCAGCCTGGACAAAACCTTTCCCCAGACGAGACCATGGTAAAGTTCAAAGTACGACTCCGCTTCAAACAGTACATGCCAAGAAAGGCGGCCAATTGGGGATTGAAATGTTTTTCATTAAACGAATCAGACACAGGGTGTACATGGACCTGGGACTTATTCACAGGATCGCAGCCCACGGCACCACAAAGACAGTCCTCCGTATGTGATCCTGAAACACACCATCCATCTGATCTTGGGGCACCAGGCAAGGTAGTCTTGAACCTTTTGCAGGGATTCGAACATAAAGGACATTGCATCTATACGGACAATTGGTTTACTAGCCCGGCTCTGTTGTCCAAGTTGTCTGAGCTAGGATTCGGAGCTTGTGGAACTGTGCGCTATACCACCCTAGGGATACCCGATGTTGCAAACCCCAAGAAGTTCCCCATGAAAAGCGGAGCTGATCCACAATTTTATCAGAAAGCAGTCCAACTATGCGTCATGTGGTAGGACACAAAGCGTGTCACTCTCCTGTCAAACTATGGCAATTGCAGTGTCACCAGTAAACAGATTCGCAGCCGGAAAACTTCAACAGGACATCGTGATATCCAAAAACCGTGCATAGTCGATGATTACAACAAACACATGGGAGGCACAGATTTGGCGGGACAATTATTGTGCACGTACTATACGCACAGCCACAGAACACTAAAATGGTGGAAACGAGTATTTATCACAATCCTAGACATCTGTTTGCTTTTAAATGCTAATGTCGTATACAACAGCATCCCTACAAACGATAGCTTGTCTACTTTGGATTTCCGGGTCAAGGTGATAGAGGCACTTATTTCCACCTTGGAGTACAACTCAGTTCAGCGTGCTAGTCAACTGTCACGTGGTTCGATCTCCCTTTCAAGTCAGCACCTTCCTGGTGCAAATGTTGGCGGGATGAAACGAGACTGTGTTGTACGCAGTTCTACCGCTAAAAGAAAACAAACTTGCATGATATGTAAACAATGTGTAAAGCCAAGGTGTGTTAAACCATGCTTTGAGAATTTCCACAGCAAGCGATAAATGTAATTCAATACTTTAGGAACACCCCCCCCCCCTCCCCGCTGCAATGTTGAATCCAGCAAGCCCATGGCAGTCAACTAGCATGTGGTTCAAAAGAAAACAAACTTGCATGATATGTAAACAATATGTAAAGCCAATGTGTGTTTTACCATAAAAACATGGCGCCAACCAAAGTTTCCAACATTGACGCGGGGAGTGTTTCGAAAGTAAAAACATGAATTCTTTATTTACATACTGGTTCAAGACAGGTGTAAATTTGTACAGCTCATTTCATGAAAGGTGTTCACAAATAATAGTTTGGGTTTGATCAGTGATTTTGTCCCAGTTCATATTGTGCTCAATACTGATTATTTTCTTTATTTCTGGCACTATTGAATGTTGAATCCCTTCAGCGCCAACCAAAGTTTCGAACAATGAGGCGGGGGGGGGGGCAGGAGGATGTTGCTTGGAAAGGAAATGATCAAAACAATCTGTTGAGTTTAGGATTCAGAAACAACATTTCAGAGGGAAATGATTTTAAGGCAGATTGGTATGAATATCGACTATAGAAATGTTAAGCTTTCACATTTAAACTACTCAATTTGGCATTTATTGGAGGCAATTAATTACTAAAAGGCAATATGCTCAATGAAACAGTCATTTCATCATTATACTTCAAGTTGCCCTCTGTGACTAGGACCTAGGCTAACCCCAATCTGCCTTGTGAGGGCGCTGTAACCTAAAACTTGACAGTATACTCTTGGTAACCAAGTTGGCATGGTGATGAAATTTCTCTGGTCACCACTGCATTAGTTGCAAGTATCTGCTGGTACTGAAAGGATTAACATTCACAATTAAACTTGAATCTATCAGGCGTTCCTACAATGCGATATCATTTTTCAATCTTACATGCAGAGTTTGCGCAAAAATAGGTTTCTGCGAAAAGTTGCTGCAAATTTTAGAAATACCGAATTAGTCGATTGAAAATTGCCTGTTTTTTTTTAATCGCATTACGCGAAAGAACCCTTGCTTGGAAGAGTGAAGTGAAACTGAATGACTGTTTTGAGGAGTTTTCATATTGGCACGAATTGAAATAACGCGACGTTTAAAACTGCCAACTTATTGGTAACCTAATAGCAGTGAGAGAAGTTGGCGGCACATGTTATGTTTTCCTCTTCAGTTTGTGGGTATCTTTGGCATGGCAAGCAAAAGAATCCTGATGTGACGTCAACAGACATTTCATTTTGATGGAGCTAAAACTCGTTATAAAGTGGTTCGGTACGGGAGTGGGCAACCAACAGTTATAAACTGTGGCCTTGTGATGCAAGAAAGGTTTTCTTCCGTGGTTGGTTTACCAAACTGAAAGCTCAGGTAGGCATAGCGTGGCGTGACGTAGGCCTACTGTGTCTTCATTGTGTGCTTGGAAGCTTAAAGGGATTTTAGGGAATAGATCTGTACAATAGTAAAGTATTGTGTGGTGTATTTAAATGGAACAACCAATGCGCTGTGGCAGGCTGCATTCAGGCCCGGGTGAGTTACCTCATACAATGCAAGGGCAATCTGCACAACGGACCAGTGTGTAGCGTGAGCAAGTTGAGTAAATGGATGACGGATCCTGAATAGAGTACAACTATAAGCCTCTCAGCGTACAAAAGTGTTAGTATTGGAAATTTAGCTTTGCGTTTAGTTTATCCTTTATAAAGCAAAGGAGGAATCCAGCAGAAACTTTTCTCTACCATGTAATGCGAGCCTAACCACGACCAGCATCTTCTAGCTAGAGATCAACAACATCTGATTAGAAAACTGTTCAAATAAAACAATCTACTCGACTTCGTACCACCACAGTACGCATCGTTTGGAATAAAAAAGTTATGGCGAATAATGGACAGCCTCGTGTCATGTTGTGGGTGGTGTGGCGCTCTTGTTCCACGGCTGTGCTTCGCTCAATCAGTCAAGCTGACGGTGGCGTCTATTACTACGAACCGTTTGTATCTGCGACTTACGAAGGGCCAGATAGCGTATATCCAAAGGGTGCCGCTGATGAAGAAGCGACCATACTTCCTGGCGCAGAACTCGCCTATAGTTCTTCAATTAATACTTTTTCCTGGGTGAAGGAAACATTGCAGGGGGAACACAAAGGTGCCAAGTTCGTTTTCGTCAAGGATTGTCCACTTGCCTTGAAGATGGCCGGAAGAGGTTGGGATATCATTCCACAAGGATATCAACACACCTTTCTAATTCGGAATCCCAATAAGACAATCCCGTCTTTAAAAAAGGCCAACGAAGAATACCCACCACCGGGGTTGATGGAGGAGGCAGCGATAAAAGACTGGCAGGACGAACATGTCGAAAACATGGGAGGGGATTTCCAATCCATTTCAGAGCTGTACGAGCACGTCAAAGAAAACTTTGACCCCAACCCTTTTATCATGGATGCTGATGATCTTCTAGCTTACCCGGATGTAGTGCTAAGGGCGTACTGCAGAGCAACGGGGATACCGTTCAGCAAGAAAATGATCGAATGGGAAGACATCGGACAACCACCCAATGTCAAATGGATCACATGCCAATCTCATCTTAAATACTTCCAGTGTTCTTATCACAGTAATGCAATGAAAAGCCGAGGCTTTACAAAAAACGTCCAGGCCAAACCTAGCTCTGCGATACATCCAAAGGTAGCTGGAATTGTTCAGCGCGAAATGCCGTTTTACAAAAAAATGTACGCACAGCGTTTCATTCCATAGACACGTGACTTATTATCATCATTTAAAAAAATACAATTTGTAAAATGCATCCTTGGTGAAGTTTCTCTATGAAATTTAAGTTGGTTTTACCATTATACCGATGTGTATTAAGCACTGAATACTCAGTACTCTCCTGAGTTCTGTGGAAAAAAACACATGCAAATTACTCGGGTTGGATTCGAACCCACGACCTTTGCATTGCTATGTCCCACCACTAGACCACCGAGCTATCCCGAGGGTTAGAGGCAGGTCCGAATCCTTAGCAGCGGCTACCGCAACAATTTAATACAGTGTGTAGATGTTAATTTTTGTATCGGGGATATATAAAAACATAATTTGGTTTTTACCCTTAAATATTTATAAAATATTAGCAAGTTATAATCGAATCAGCTGGAAATTATAGGCAGCTGAGTTGAGGATTTTTAATGCTGTTCCTCGTACAGCACTCGATTTGGGGGGCATTTTCACTATTACACATTACCAGCACACTCTCGTAAAAAGGTGGACCTATTTAGTCTCAGCAAAAACCCTCAGAGCTGAGGGTTTTCTATATCCACAGTCACCTTGGCGCTGGGGACAGATAAACAGTTTGAATTACCCGCTTTAAATGCCAACACAGCCCATAGAGAATTCTCTGTGCAGTGCACTGGTTTAAATATTTTTCTGTTGTGAGTCTTAGGGTTACTTGTTCTGGACCTATATATTTTACGTGTTATTTTACTCAGTGTTTGATTGCTTATCTGTATACTTGTACCTTTATTATTTTATTATCACATTTGGTGGATCTAATTAATTTTGAACTTTTAATGATTTTGCTTTTTGTGGTTTAATGTTATGGTTTTTCTTGTTGTAAAGCGCACTGGAGCATTTTAAATGGATTTGGCGCTATATATAATTGTGTTTTATTGTCATTAATAATATCATTAGCCCAATCTCGCACCCCTTTAGCTAAAAAGCCCAATCTCGCACCCCTTTAGCAAATTCTTACTCAACATACTATAAGAAACCCGCACCCTCATCATAGCATAATCTCGCACCATTTAGCCAAAACTACTCAACGTACTAAGAAACCCGCACCCCCATAGCCCAATCTCGCACCCCTTTAGCCAATTCTTAAGAAACCCGCAACCCCATAGCCCAATCTCGCACCCCTTTAGCCAAGTCTTACTCAACACACTATAAAGAAAACCCGCACCCCCATAGCCCAATCTCGCACCCCTTTAGCCAATTCTTACTCAACACACTATAAGAAACCCGCACCCCATAGCCCAATTTCGCACCCCTTTAGCCAATTCTTATACTCAACACACTATAAGAAACCTGCACCCCATATAGCCCAATCTCGCACCCCTTTAGCCAATTCTTAATCAACACACTGTAAGAAACCCGCACCCCAACCTCGTCCCCATGGTTTACTTTATTTCCAACCATGTTTGTAAATAGTAAACCCTGGGATTGAAACTGCTCACTTGGACCCTGATTGGACAACAACATTACATTAGCACTTGTACATGTTTCCAATACATACAAGCTACTAAATCTGGTACCGGACCACGAGACTATGGCGAAGATGTGAATTTCGATGTGCAGCCAGACTATTCTAATTTGCATACGTATCCAAAATTGTTGGATATGCAAATGTTCCAATACCAGGGTGAGAGAGCAGTCAACCTCGTACTGCTCGACACACCCTGGGGAAGAAGTTGCAAAACAAAATTGTCTGTATTTATTCTTCTCTGTTTTATAGTCTCAACCAGAAAAACTGGCAATGCGTCTTTAGTTTAAAATGTAAATTGCTGACTTTTTTATCATTACATTCCTGGGAAATTCTAGCAATTTTTATAGAAAAACACTTCATAATGTAAAAATCCATATTCCCATCCGCATTTAAGGGGGAAAAAATGGAAAATCAACATTTCTATTATTACATTTTAACGGATGATAAAAATTGGCGCTTATTAAGATATTTAATGATGGAATACTCACGAGGTTCGATGAACTTAAATTATTAATTATGTGGTGTACCGGGTACTCAATGATCATTGAACATTAAACGTGAAGAGAGATTTAGACTCGAAAATTGACTTATTTTGTATAATTATTAACATGTTTTGAATTACTATAGTATGTGCTTACCCTGCATCTTCAGTGTTGGAGGTAATACAGACATATCGTAGGCTAATTAAATAACGGGCCTAAAAAATGTACAGTTAGGTTTCATCAGATTTTTTCTTTTTCAAGATGGGCAAAAGAGCACATGATCGACGACAATCATTTTACCTAATCACCAGACATGTTTTCAATTTTATTTCACCGTACCAGCTAAGCATTCAGATTCAATTAGCTTTCAAAATGTCCATGACGTACTGGAGACTGGCTCAGGCAGGAGAGTAAGCTGTTTGTGGACACTGATGAGCCGTCAATGATTATCTCAATGCCGTAGTAGAACCACTTTGAAGTTGAGTTGGCCTTAGTTGTTGTTCCAGGTTTTCCGCGCTTTATATGTTTTCTAAAAAGTCCGTCTTAGCACTTTTCCTACTCGGGTTGTGTTAAAGACACTGGACACCTTCGGTAAATGTCATAGACCAGTCTTCTCACTTGGTGTATCTCAACAATGCACAAAATAACAAACCTGTGAAAATTTGAGCTCAATTGGTCGTCGAAGTTGCAAGATAATAATGGAAGAAAAAACACCCTTGTCACACGAAGTTGTGTGCTTTCAGATGCTTGAATTCGAGACCTCAAAATCAAATTCTGAGGTCTCGAAATCAAATTCAAATATTTTAGTGAGAAATAACTTCTTTCTCGAAAACTACGTTACTTCAGAGGGAGCCGTTTCTCACAATGTTTTATACTATCAACAGCTCTCCATTGATCCCTATCAAGTAAGTTTTTATGCTAACAATTATTTTGAGCAATTACCAATAGTATTCAGTGCCTTTAAGTGAAGGACAAATTTCACTAATCTTCTTGTGTGCTTCTTGTACCGGAACATGCCCCTTTGAATTTAATCGAAATAATTTGAGAATATCTTCTGTGTCAGGATTCATATTAGGTTGGCTTTACTTTCGTACTATCGTGGCTATGCTCAGGCAGGTTGTGAAGATCCAGATTGGTTTGTATGCAGTTTCAGATTGGGGGGGGGGGTGGACAAAACAATGATTTGTCCCTATTTAAGGTTCAGAGGATTTAAATTTAAAGCAGCGACACTATTGGTAATGCTCTAAAACCAGCGTCCACACTTGATTCACCATTGAAATAAAAACCTGTCTTTGAGCTCAATCAGTAAAATAGTAGAAACAGTTTCGAAACAAATATTTTACTCATTTTTAACAACTTATGCGGGGCATTCCAGGCAAAATTATCAGAAAACCATGTAAATTTCAAGGGCGTCAATCGCCCCCGAAAAAAAGTGAGGGGACGCAAAGGCCTAGGTGAATCCAGAATTTTAATAGTGGTGTGTTCTATTTATATTGATGATCTGGCTGTGATTTTCTTCATTTTTTTTTTTTTTTTTTTTGGGGGGGAAACAATCAAACGTTGTTTGATTTTTAAACTGTGAGTGTTAAGAAGGTTATCGGTTTCACCATTTCTTCATGGTTCTACCGATTGTTTTATATAGTGACACCAGTTCTGCATTTGTGTATAATATGTCCTTTATACCCCTTTTCCTTTAAACTCAATAAAAAGTTATCTCAACCTTTTTGCTATAAAACCATTATAGAACACTCTCCTTCACACTCATCTGTTGATGTTACTTGTGGTAAACCTGTCGTGTTAGACAGTGGTAGTGGTGGTCACAGTGACCTCTGGGAAGAGGAAGTCACTGGAATGACGTTAGCCCCATGCATGTGGGAACGTTCACGGAGTGTCCCCAGCCAGCCGTTATAGTAACTGGGTCAACCACAAGGTCAATAAATTTGCTTGGTTATAAGGCTTTGGGGATATCCACCACTTTTATAAGAAACAACTTAAGAAATGTATTAGGACCCACTTTTTACGAGAGTGTGCTAGTAATGATGTATCAGGATTTGTGCTTCTTCGCAGGCCTCTCGCATGCCCGCACACTGCTGCAGCCAGTGATTGCGCAATGACATCAGCAACCTCTTCCTCCGTGTGACGTCATGATTTTTCTAACCAATCAAACGCCCTCAGCGGCCAAATGCTAACAAGTTTTGCCAAATCCTCAATAATGACCCTTTTTTGATGCGATGTCGCAAAAAAATTGTAAATCCAAATAACTTAAATAATTCATACAACAGTAGTCTGATATAATGTCTGCACGGTTATTGTTTCTGCTGTCAAAGTTTTCATTCTACTAACACTTTAAGAACTTAGGTAAATTGGACAAAATACCGATTATTGGTAGCTAAAGGACATAAATAATCTTAGACAATAACTTGGCATGAAAAGAAGCACTTAGTTGTAAAAATTATTGGGAAATGCACATACATGTACTTATTTTAAATATAATAATTGCATTGTGTGATAGTAAAATAGGTCCTTTTGTTCCTCAGAATAAAGTTGTGGGTGTTTCCACGCCCCTAAAAGGTTAGCTAATAAGGGAAACATATCATTGTTTGGTTCTTTAATTTGTACCTACAAACATTTCATATAAAATACCAAAGTTGCTACAAACATTGTAGTTTTACCTTCGAAAAACAAGACTTTGCGCAGATTTCTTTTAACTTTCAATAATAATCTTCTTGATTTCATATGAAAATAACAGAATACATTATAAAGACTTCAGAGAGAACATCCAAACAAAGAATTGAGTATTTTTTGTTTCAGACCTGGAGTTACATGCAGGCCCCGGAGACCGTGGTCTCTATAGATCTAATGCCCCTGGTCTTGGCCTTGGTGCTCTTTCAGAAGTTTCCCCAGACTTTAAGAGTTTCCAATTGAAGCGTCCTTTGCAAAACGAAATGCACTTGCCCTCTCACAGATGAAATTCTAAGCCTGTTTATTTATACCACTAAGAGCTTAATATAATAAGATTGTAACTCGGACAATGAAATGTGATATCTAGACTGTTTTCATTTTGTTTTTCAATAAAATGTAAACCTTTAATGATATCGTACATGACTACTTCATACTATTGTGTATTATGTTTACTGTACGTGTTCTTATTATAGACCATTATAGACCATGTAACCAGTACAAAAGAGTGACCTTGTACATTCCGGTGCCTTTCTGGCAATCGAGATACTACCCTGGTTATCATTGAGTGTATTGCATTGTCACAATTTCCAAATCAATTCAAGAGTTACAATAACAGTTGAACAAGTGTTGAGTTGTGTCCCCTTTCTTCATATCAAAAGGTAATCAAACTCGTACACTGTGATACCCATAAATAAGATTAAATTATGTTTTCTTCCATTGGGTTGTGTACCAATTGTGCCTGTAGGAAGTTCAGGCTACGTGGCCCATTTTTAAACACGTCGTGACACATGAATAATGGTCTATTTTATTAGCTGTGCCGACTTAGTGGTCAAAACAGCTTTTGTTCTTTTCACAACTTTTGTTTGTTTTAATTCTTTCTTTAAGCAAAAAATCCAACAGCTAGAAATTGTACAGATGATTATAAATGTATCCTACCAATGCCATACTAAAAAAGTCTGATCTTATATAATCATATCATCAAAGCTTACGATAGGCATTTATCATCACACGCAATTAACTTAAAATGACTAATTGACATTAGCCTTTTCACATGACTACAGTCTACACTTTAACAACTCCGGGGTCAGAATTGACCTTGATTCCGGGTCCCTGCAGGAGGGTTGACTCATTTCTGGGTTATTCTGATCTCGGAATTGAAAAAAGGGGGATTTAGACTCAACTCTGCGTCAGTTTGACCCATTTCTGGATTATGTTGAAACAGATTCCGGGTCATACTGACCCAGAAATGGGTCAGGCCCCACGGGACCGGGACTTGGGGCAATTCTGACCTGGAAGGTTTTAAAGTACATATCTAATTAGGTAATCTTGTAACCACAATTTCTCGAGAAGAAACTTAACTCCCGATCACCAACTGTCCATTTGTTTATTAATTACATAAATCACAGAGATCTTGCAGAACTAGGATTTGCGTTTTCTTCAGTGACATATCTTGCTATACTATTGCTAAACCAGCAGCTGCCATGACGGATAATACAACAACGAACCTGCTTCTGACAGTGACACCACCAATAGTTTATATATACACTGTACACCACTATGACGTTGACACCCATCGCCTTGATCCGTTTCACCATGTTCACCCTAAACGTGCACAGACGGATAAGCCTAATATAAAACTTAAGAAGAAGTAAAATTGAAGTTCTATAGTTGCCACCTAGAAAAAGAAAACAAAATATATATAGTACATATAGTACATTTCTGGATTAGCGAAATCGTCTCAAAGTGCCGGCATCGAGACAGATGTGTTCTTACTTCAGTGACGTAAACGCGTACTAACTTCAATGACGTAGCACGCGTCACGCTTGCGCGCGCTTTATAATTCGAAATAAGGTAAGATGCTACTTGTATTCTATTTTCGTCATTCTGCTGATGAGTGCCTTATGGTACGAAACAGTCTGTCCAGAAGAGAGATATGCCAGAGTTTGTTTAACTCATATTCTGAATTTATTACATGTTATAGCTCTACAGAGATGTATCGAGCACTGTGAATTGTGATAGAAGACGATTTCATTGGATAGTACATATATATGTGTATATACATGATGTTTTGATGCCTCATTTCCCAGGTTTTGTTGATATAAAGTACCCATACTCGGAGATCCAGTTACTCCCACCCGGCTCTTGGACTTGGTAAGTACTCGGATATCAGAATACACGCTACTCGGACACATAAAGTCGTACTCGATGGCTAAAGTACTCGTACTCGAGTACTACTCAGCCACCCTTGGTACTCTGCAATACTTGGTACTCGATTTAAAAGTACTTGACTACAACACTAAGTTACCTGGTGACGATAGTTTTACTTTGGGATTATATAACCTTACCTATAACTATGGTGTGCAGAAAATGCAAGAAACTTTGCTAGAGTTTCCCAATATAATTTACAACTCATATATTTAAAATAACTTCCATTTGTTTAAATTGTCTTCATGCAGAAGCAAAAAGTTCTTTATCCTAGATCCAGCCTTTTAGCGTATGTTAAGTTATGGGCACAATAGTATTCAATTTATTTGTTACCATTGAAGCTTACGATTAAGGAGCTTATATGTTAACTGCATAGTTTCTTCCTCCATAGTAACAAACTTCTCAGGTCTACAGAAGTAGATTAAAGAGCTTGATTTCTTTGTATCTGGAAAAAGTTTAGAGCCCCTTTTCACCAGGCAGGCATAAACAACAGTTTGAATTTAGGTTAAGAACCTGAACTTTCTCACTGTAGGCTACATCATTAAACTGAAAATTAAGTCGAAGCTCTGTGGGATTATTTCTCATTTCTCAAACACAAGCATGCGTGATTTGGTATAACAATGAACATGTCTTGAAAAAAGGCTAACACTGTGAGTTTATTTGATTTACATAATTTGTATGTTTTCTTTGCATGGGTTTAGAAGGTCATTACCAGCAAGTACTGTTACGACTGGCGAAGTAAAAACACATGTGATTGTGAATCAGTGTGTTTGTGATTGATACAAAAGTAGAACAATGATCAGATATAAAAATGCGAGATCTAATGAGGAAGGTGCGTAATGTTAAAATAATGTCAAATATATTTCTTTGGTAACTCTTCTGAGAAGAGGTCTATTTTGACGGCCTTGTCTTGTACAGTGTTGTAATGGCTTGTCTTTACGATTCAATTCTATTGACTTTATTATGTACAAATAATTCCACTCCGTTGTTTTGTTTGGAATCAGTTTTTTAACACACGGGCATTGTGATCGACACAAGGTCTGTATATTTAAGCGTTACATACAAAGTGTGGACCTAAGAACAAAAGAAGTCCACATAATGAAGGGAATCACTATGTGGAGTTACACACGTCCACACAGTGTTTCGTACGGTGTTGAGCACAGAACAAAGGGACGTCCACAGAGTTTATGTAAAACAGAGCTGGGTGCACTGCAGTGTGTACTGGTCTATTGTTGTACTCAATCAGGGTGATATATTTTAACCGACTTATTCGCAGCTACAACCAGATGACCGGCAGGTGTGAGAGTGATACTATGTGGATTATTACATCCACTGATGATACATCCAAGGTAGTTTCCATCAGGGCTGTAGTGCTGGATCTCACCTGAGGATTCTTCTGTTACGGCAACATAGATGCTTCCATCCTTGTCACAGCATAAATCATAAGGCAAACCATGAGGCAAACCTGAATGATTGATATCTACCGAGAATACCACTTCACCTTTGTGGTCAACTGATACCAACTTCTTTTCATCTGAGGTAGTGTAGATGAGTTGCTGTTTGGCGAAAGTCAAGTTAGTACTGAGCCCTTTGGCCTGGATGGTTCTGACGATGAATCCATCGGCACTGTACAGTGAGACTACTTCTTGGTTTCGATAATCTCCAACTGCTATCAGATTGTTGTTATCCACTGCAATGCACGAAGGCATGTTGCTTGACCATCCATCTAGTTTGAACTGAGAGAGAAGCTGATATTTCCTGTTGAAAATCTTGACTGAACAATTACTCTCTAGAACAATGAGCTCATCATTCTTGTTTATAGTCACTCTCCTTGGACGAGACAGACCTTTGATTGGTTGCACTTTTAGGATGGATTGAGGATTGCCTGTTGCTGTCATCAAGCTGCGATTTTGAAAATCTGCCACAACAATATCCCCATTGGAGTACGCAGCAACATCACATGGAGAAAATTTCACCATTTGTTTTACACCCTTCATATATGTCATCATTTCCTCTTTGAGAGTCCATGTCTTTCGTTCACAGCTTGTCAAAGGTTTCTGTACCATTCGTCTTTCCTCAGCAGGTTTCAGCACCAGTTTCCCTAGAAGTTTCTGACCCTCTTCAAAGTTCATAAAAGCCAATGCATCAGGAACTTTGTTTGGCTGCATCTCTGTGTATTCTTTGAGGTCTTGCAAGAGTTTCTCTATGAGGTGTGGAATCTCGTTGCATCCCTCATCAATCAATTGGCTAACCTCATAATGCTTGTGTTGTGCTTTTGTCACCACTTTGCTATTTGTAGCCTGTGCATTTTCAATTGTCTTAACTCTGTCTTTGTAAACATGTTCTGCCTCTCGAACCAGTTTCTGCTCCTCACCTTTGAACCTTGCAACTGCCTTGGCAATTTTCTCATCAGCCTTCTTGGAGATTCTGTCTATGGTGCTGGCAAAATTAACGTCTAATTTCATGCGGATCACATCTATATTTTGTACAGCAATGTTGAAAATTGCCAACTCTTTATTAACCTGTTGTCTGCATTTGTGTAAAGCCACTTTAAGTTCAATAACAGGGTGCATTCTGTGATCTATTGTGATGCAAGTTGCGCATACCACCTTTTGGCATGTTTCACAATACATGATAAGATCCTTGTCCATATGCATGCTACACTTAGAAACGTGACCCTGACCAGGTCGCTGATTTTGTTGTTGACTTTCTAATTGATTTATTTCGTCCACCAAAGAAGTCAACTTGAAGTCAGCACGCAGATCAGCAACTCCCTTTTCACTCAAACATGTCTTCACTCGACACACAGGACAGATAAGCATTGGTGGGTTCTCTCTCTCTGCAAGATGTTGAAGGCATTCCAGACAAAATGAGTGAGAGCACTCCAGCATTTTGGGCTCCTTAAAGCGGTCAGTGCAGATCGGGCATTCCAGGTGTCCCTCACTGATCTTTTGTAAGACTGACTCAACTGTTCTGCTTGCAGCCATCTTGAGGCAAAGGGGGCTTGAATTATGAACCTGTAATTTCAACAAAGAAGTCACATTTCAGTCTTATTAGGCCTACATTACAATGCATTTTTTAGCTCAATTCAATTATTCTTGGGTTTTAGTTTAATAAACCACTAAGGGAAAGGTCAGGGGAGGGTTGGACTGCCCTCTTTTTTGCCCCCCGAGTATGGAAAGGAGACTACTCTCTTGTTGCCTTTTGAGAAGAGGAAAGGGGCTTCTCTCTCGGACTAAGTACGAAGGGCAATGGACTGCCCTCTTTGTTGCCCTAAGTAGGGAGCAGTGGACCGCCCTCTTGTTTCCCCTTTGAGTTGGGGCAGTGGACTGTTCCGCTCTAAGAGGGGGAAGGGGACTGACCTTTCTCCTATACTCTTTTAGTTAGAGACCTTATATATTATGCAAGGCTGCAGTCTGCTGCAGGGGCCTGTCCATTGTTTCTCTCCGAGTGCGAGTGGGACAGAGGACAGATGCTTTAGTAGGGGAAGAAAACTTTGGGACTACTGTCTTTCTGTTACCTTCTGAGTTGGAAGGGCAGTGGCATTTTCACCAACTAAGAATTAAAGCAAGCAGGACTGTTTGATTATTGAGTTGAGGGCTTAGGATTGTACTGTTTTCTTTTGCTCTGAACAGGAAGAGTTGGTGACTGCCTCTCTTTAGTAAAGGGCATAGAGGAATATCCTCATGTTGCCCTCCCTGTCATAACTACTGCCCTCTGAGGAGCTGAAAGGGCAGTGGACTGACCTATTTATGCCCTCTGAGTAGTGGGTAGGGAACGATGGACTGGATTCTTTCATGAAGGAGGCGGAAAGGGGACTGCTAGATCTTAATTCTTTGCCCTCTGAGAAGCAAGGGCACTGGACTGCCGATCATGTTGCTCTCTTGAGAAGGGAGGGTGCACATGAAATGCCCTGTTGCAGCCCTCTGCTGAGTAGGAAGGGTAATGGAATTACCTCTTGCTTTCCCCTGGATAGGGAGGGCAGGGGACTGCCCATAATGTGCTACAGGAGGAGAGGAGGGGACTGGCATCCATTGCCCTCTGAAGGACTTCCCTCATTGAGGACTGCTGACTTAGTTGGAGAGGTGGAGGCAGATGACTGCACTATTGTTGCCCTCCGAGTAGACGGTGACACTTCTCTTATTACTCTCTGAATGATTGGGGGATCGGCATGGGCCTCTACTCATTGTTGCTCTCATGAGTAGGGTAGTGGCAACTAAAAGACACTGCTCTCTCAATATTTCCCTTCAAGTATTTGTTTCTGTATTTATACAACAGTAAGTATGAACTGTTTAAGGCAGGGTCATCATTTGGATGTTGTCAAGAAAGATACAATAAAAGTCACCTGTAAAAGTTTCGGATGAATACACGAGCCTACCTAGTGTGAAAACAGCAACAATTGTCAAGGTTTTCATCAAGACTGTCGAATCCATTCATGTTAAGCAAGGTGACTGCGGGTACCAACCACTCTCTGGGCATCTTGAGGGCAGCATTCAAAAAGACACTTGGGAAGTAAAAATAAGCCGCCTGTAGGCACTCTTTGGAGATTCAAATATTTCAACATACATAGATTTCTTATCAACAGGGGGCACTTCAGATGAAACAAGTTTTCAGGATGCTCTATCTTATAACGAAGTAGATTTTGGATAAAAATTACAAAAACTGGGCATAAGGTCTCTCCCATCACAAACGTACGGACTGTGGTTGCGTGGAAAGGCAACATGGGGAAGAATATAGAAACACTGTTTGTACATTAGTCCTTCCCACACAGTGCCTTTCGACCATTGTGCATAGACTAAATCCAATGGGAACATCATAGTATCAACCAGGTGGTTTTTGCGATAAACCTTATATTACATGTATGTATTAACGCAGACTTGAACCTTGGAGCTTGGTATTGCCTTGGTTTAGTTCCGTCCCAACTTGACAATTGTCCCAACTATAGTTGGGACTGGTCCCAACTTGAGTGTTAAAGTTGGGACGCCCCAACTATAGTTGGGATCGCCCATAGAGTTTAACAGGACTAGTCCGTGATCGATCATGCGTGGATTACTGTGTGGACACTACTCCAAGCTGATGCGATCGGCGTTATTCTTATTTCAAACTCATGTCAAAACTGATGATGGAGCTACAGCCGGTCGAGGGCCGTTGCATGCCCAGGACGAGGTATCGCTCATAATGGACCGCTAAAACTAACTTGGTGTATTAAAACACTATAATATTTAAAATATTATAGTTTTAGAGGGTTCTGACAAGCGGCCTCATGCTCATCATGCCGGTGATGCCTTCAGTCTCAAGTCTGCAAATAGGCCTACGCATTTAGTTTCCCAGCATGTTGCCCAGGGCCTTCTCTCGCAAAAGCAAAATACTAATCAATCTAAAATATTCTCAAGGGAAAGTGGTCTTAAGAACTTCATAGTATGATACTCATGTTTTTAGTTTATTCAATGGGGATGTTTTGCGTTTACTGCGATCCCAACTATAGTTGGGACGTCCCAACTTTATCACTCAAGTTGGGACCAGTCCCAACTATAGTTGGGACGATTGTCAAGTTTGGACGGAACACCTTCACCATGGAGGAAGGACCTTCTTCCAAACACTGAACACAGTACGTGTACACCATGCATGTAAATGGCAAACCATACATATGGCCAGGAAATTCGATGATAATTCAACGTTACAACGTTTCTAAAAATATGTAATGAACCACGAAAAAATGTACCGATGCTATTGTATAATATATGGACTTACTCAGACTAAAACAAAAGGCGGCTGGTCGACACACTTCGCAGCATAAATCTTGATGATCGTGACGCATAGATTTTTTCAGATTCTGTGCAGAAAACGCGTTGTCCTAAATAGTTATTTCTGACAGGGGTGGGTGGCGGGATTCCCCGTTTCTACAAGTGAGCGCAATAATGGAAATGCACAAACTCTGCTCAATATCGGGATTTTAGGCATGTTTCTGTGGGGTGGGTTTTATCTACTCCTAGAACTATTCGGTTCGTTCCGCTATCGTCTCCACGATAGCGGAACGAACCGAATAGTTCTAGGGGTAGGTTTTATCATGGAGGTAAAACTGGCACCAAATAACTTGAGCATACATGTACTATATTCTTAAATCTCCTAAAGCTAAAAAACAACCCATGAAGTAGGCCGCAATTACTTCGATACGTTGAGGTGTAATTTTGTATTTTTTTTAATATTTTTATTAAGGGTTTATTTAATTATTCGGGGTCATTTATTTATTTATTTTTATTTAATATTTTTAAAACTTTTTTTCTGAAACAAAAACGACATCGTTATTTAGTTTTCAAGGGGGTATTGTCATAATTTTTGTTTACACACTGTAATATATCCATTAAACTTGACCTCAACAACAGAACACAATTTTTTTTACCGATTCAATAAAATCACAGGCAAAACATGATTAAGTCTAATTGCTAGCTGTAACCGCCGCGGCGCGCCGTCCTCTTTTAACCCTATTTTGCGCTGCAGGGTAAGGAACCATTCTCGAAATTGAGCGCACAATCTCGTTAATGAGCTCGTCACGTGACAATATACATGTATGTGACATTAAACATGAGGGACGTAAACAATGTACGCATCGTACGGCCAGATTGTATTGTTAACTTGGGTGTGATCCCTGGCTACCCCCACGGCTGCTTACGGTTGAATGGCTTCTGACTGGCACCCCGAACAAAAATATTGACTAATTATAATAGGGAGACCGCCAACATAGGGCTGGATAGCTCAGTTGGTAGAGCGCTGGTACCGTACGTAATTAATCCGGACGTCGTTGGTTCAAGTCCCGCTCCAGTCAATTCTTAATTTGTTCAAACCCTATAATTATATAAAATTAACCCAGTCTGTTCCCCCTTGTGGTTTATTACTTGATACAAAATAAAACAGATCATAGTGGGACTGTGTGGTTTCAGCCTTTAGAACTAAGTGAGCGCAACATTCACAATTTCTCTCATCTTTGTGTTTTTTCAAAGTATATGCATGTCCGTGGCCCCACTTTTTAACATGTTCAAAATGGACTCCTTCACCACAATAAATAAAGGTCCCTTCTGAATATTGGCCTAAATGTCGATTTCCTTGTGACCTTAAAGTTCACTCTACAATGACGGGGCAGTGCGCCACGAACACCAACATTTATTGGCAATTTGGGCCATATATGAGAATACCTTTTTTAATACGCTATCCTTTCTCCATGAATAGACCTACTACTACTATGCAAATGAACTCTGAAAGTCTCAAACGAATATGTCACAAAAGGTGCTCCTTTTCGAAACCACAGCATAAGGGACAATTTTCAGTCTCCACGTAGGCCTACGTATTGAATTAATTCCTTACCTCGGTCGGAAAACCAAAATTATAATTAATTTCAAATATTCTCAAGAACTCGTATATAAAATTGTCTTAATAACTTCCTACTTACTATTCATTGTTTCCACTTTATTCATGGGGGTAGGGTGCTCCATGGAGGGCCTTCCTCCATGGGTGCTCTGTGCTTTAATTAATAATACTGCGATCCCAGCTATTTTAGGGCATGGTAGGGCCTATATAGTTGGTTGGGGCGCCCCAGGTTGGGACGAGTCCCAACTATAGTTGGGACGATTGTCAAGTTGGGACGAAACAAAACTTCCCTGATTTTCATACGTGCTTTCAAACAAGTGGACAGAGCCATCAAGCTTGAGCCCAAAATTTAAGCCGCAGTCAAATTAACCTAACCCCCCCCCTCCCGGCCCCCACCCCTACGGTTCAATAGTAATGCACGCCGGTACCCGCAACTATCGTTGTCTTAACCGTGGCTGGTTTTAACCGACTACCAGCTAAAAGCTGATCCAACATGGCGACCACCACAGACAACTTAAGCATCGAAGATGCAATCAAAAATGAAAGCCTTGGTCTGTCTGAAGCAGAAAAGCTCCGACTAGAGACAGTACTGAAAAGAGCAAAGGTGAGTCTGATGCATACAATATTGTATATACTTATTGTGCATGTGACAAAAGCTGAGCTGGTTCATACAATCTAAAAATTCTAACGACACGTACGTTGTAATTCTACCTCCATGGTTGTATCGACTTAAAAATAAAGTTATGGCACACCGACACTGACACTGAGCCGGTCAGGTCCTGGCGACACCGTCTGCGTATCGTCTGCATGGTGGGCTGGTCTCTCGTCGTCGCATTGTTAGGAATTGGGTCGGGTTGTCACCCTGTTGTCATGCCTATTTCCCTTTATCAGCTTATCATGCTTATCAAGTCATGGAAGTAGTAACTGGGAATAGGTTTAACATGTTTAACTTGGTACTTAACTTGTTGAGTTGAAGTTGAAGTTGAATTGAAGTTTCCCAATTGTAGACCCAGTAACTGGGGTGGTGACTGCTGTACTCCTTTCAGCTTCGGTCATACACATGTACTACTACTACTACTACTACTACTACCTAGCGCCTCAGTGAACCATCAACTATTGTAGGGACGTTTGCAAACCACCATTTGCACAAAAAATTAACAATGAGTACAATTTCATGCATGATGTTGCATCTTAATAATTAAGTTATACATATCGAAAAGCCAGTAGCAGTAGGCGGTTTTCAAGCTATTTCGTTGGGTCTTTTTTATCATTTTGGGGCATTTTTTGTGGCTTGGTGTGGTGAGAATCATAGCAAGCCAAATGGAGCTTTCCAAGCGTATGTAGAATGGTTAGCTGGGGTGCTAGTATGACTGGAGATAAAACATTTTGAAAAAAGGAGTACAGCGCCCCAGTTACTGGGTCTACCCAAATTGGGGTTTCTTAGGCCCAGTAACTGGGGCGCTGTACTCCTTGAAACATTTTTTTCCATCTTCGGTCATACTACATGTACTAGCGCCCCAGGGAATCATTGTCACTCAACTGTGATAGGGCGATTTTCTATGATTTCAGAGCAACCAGCCACGAAAAATGCCCCCAAATGACAAAAAGACCATAAAAAATAGCTAAAAAATTGCCTCCACTGGATTCTCTATATGTGAAATATGCAACATCAGACATTTAATTGTACTCTCCTCACGATAATTTGTTGTGCTCCAAATCGATGATTTTAATCCACATCGAAGAAACGATGTCAATAAGTTTGCCCTTCTTACATGTCTTATTTGGATATCACTGGTGCCCTGCCGTCTTGGTCGGTTGTTCAGTATCAGTGGTGGATGTAAATCAATGACTGTTTAACGGCACAATGGTTACAGGCTCTGCAGCAAGTGTGCATGTTTAATCATGAGTAATCTATTTTGTTGCGTGTGGGTGGGTTGTGTGAAAGAATGGTCTGTTGAATGTGCGCACATTTACTGCAGCGCCTGTAACCAGTGTGCCGTTAAACAGTCGTTTATTTACATCCACTACTGATAGTGATATACATGTACATCGTAGGGTTTCTTATGGGAGATGATCAAAAACAATTTTAAACAAAAGTGGAATCATATTCAATATTTATTAAATTGTAATGATTTATTACACACCTTTTATTTTTATATTGCATGAACTTAGAAGTCAAGTAACAAGTTAAAGTTGGCCAGTGTACATTGTATATTTAACCTTTACGGGTGAAATATCCCCTGCCAAATCTAAGTTCAAAAGCATGTACTAAAACAAATTCAGATGCGTGCAGTTCTTGTTTTGCTTAAAATGGGTTAAGGAGTGATGTCAAAGGTCATGTATTTTACATTTTAATTCAAAGGCAATCGGACCTGTAATGTCACTCCTACATGTAACTCACATCAATGGTTAGTTTTTAACCCTCATTATTTATATTTTTTCTTCATTTTAGGAAATCGACGAAGAAGATTTCTTCAGGTAAAATTTTTAACAACTCAAACTCAATGGCCTTATACAATTCAAACTAATAGTCCCACTCTCCGCACAAGCAGGCTCTTCCCTCTGTACAGCCTACATGTATCTCCACCTGGGGTAAACATGTAATTCCCTAAGACCATGTTGAAGACTAGAATCTAAATCATTGTAAATGGGAAGAACTTTCTGCAGAGTTTAAAGTATACTTTGATACGCAACAGCCTTGAAAGATATTTATCAGACTCTAAGTCAACAAATGAACATTGATTTTCTTTTGTTACTAACACAGTGAGGTATTACTAGTCAATTGGAAATAACACATTATTGCTGGACTTGTCTAGTCACGAGTTACTGGCCCGACTCTAAAATTACTGGCCTTGGGCCTGCGGTCCAGTGTAAGAACCGAGCACTGCCCATCCTGGGTATCACTAGTTAGATTCCAATAATGAGTGATTTCTATGGGAAAAAATACTACATGTACTTACATTGTACATCAGTTTAATTTTTCACTTTATTTCCACACATCAAAGCACAGTATCATTTATTATCATAGTTACATTAAAGTACACCTGTCGTACAAATCAATTTATTAACAGTAAGATACATGTAGGCCTACTGTATATAAAAATGGCCAAAATGTGAAAATGGCAACAAGAAATGTTAAAACAAAGTGGCAATGATATGGAGGTGTTAGCAAAAAGCAGTGCCTGTCAAGTGCAAACCCCCCCCCTTGTTATGGTTCTAAACAAAGGGTTCAATTTTCTAGACAGTCATGCTTGTTGTGAAAGAATCCACTGAATTTAAAGTTAAATGGGGTAGGTTTGGGGGGGGCATTGTAAGGCCATGTAAACAAGTTTTCAATTTCTGCTGTTCGGAATTTGTTTTCCTTTTTCAAATCAGTCAATAAACTACTACCATCCTGACCATACATGTAAACCATATTGCCTGCATTTACCATGCATAAAGTGGCTGGCACCCAGACCTAATAGAAAGAAAAGGGTAGTTCTGTGCAGAACAACTGGCAATGCGCATTGAGCACCATGCTACTTGCGTGTCTTCCTGTAGGGTTAAATCATTGCAACTTTAGGCAGTGAAGCTAACACATGCTACAAACAGTCAATCTAATGCTTTTACGTTACAATGCAAAGTGCTTTTGAATTTGGTTGGTGTTCAAACAAAAATTTTAATTTTAATTGTTTTACATGGTCTAATGATTGCAGTTTTTAATTTATTTTTTGTCTGAGTTTGGCATTTCCCATGATGAAAGTAAAACAAAAAATAATAATAAATAAAAAATCGTTCATGTTTGTACATGTAATAATAATGAGCTTTGTACCGAGACATTTCTGGTTCTTTGCCAATAAGGTGTATAGAATCAAACACTGTCACGTAAGAATGGATCACAACTCATGAATATTCATTTTGTTTGTGTACAGCAGTCATCCAATGCAAGGCACACTAAATAAATATACCAACGTTGTGAAGGGTTGGCAGAACAGATGGTTTGTCTTAGACCCACAGAAAGGATCCTTAGAGTACTATGTGGTGAGTAGATAACTCTGCACTGGTGCCTTATAAATATTCAAATCTCAATTTGCATAATACTTGTATGTGTTACCCAAATGTACTTGTAGTCGTAATTTCAGTATAAACTTATTTTGCATATTATACTAGGCTGTATGGATTCCAAAGTCACACAAATACCATGGCTAAAATAAGTTTGTCTTTGTAGAAAACCTCAGAAATATAAAACAATGTTTTCCCTCTCCAAATACATCATGTGGTGGATACATGTACATCAACATAGGCATGACAGAGCACAGTCAACCCTCTTACTGTCTGACTATTTAATATCCTCCACTGTGGTTTGGAAATAGATAAACTCAGCCAGCCTGAACTACGCTATCATGTGGTGAATGTGTCTATCAGTACAGTACACAGTCAACCCTCCTACTGTCTGACCATTTGAACTCCTCCACTGGGGTTTGAAATGATACATAAACTACATGTATGCTAGCCTGCAAAGTGGTACCATGTGGTGACTACATACAACTGAGATCATTCTGGGCACATTTTGTCCTCCATACACAAATCCTGCAGTTGAATGGTTTTGAATGGTTGGTCAATGTTACAGGCCAATATTATCAAAAGTAGGATACTTCATTAAAATAAGAGATAACTAATGTTAAGTGTTGTTGTTGTTGACAGAATGAAGAATCAAGGAAAACACAGAGACCAAGAGGCTCAGTGCATCTTGCTGTAAGTACTGTAGTTCATTTTAAGGTCACTTGGATTTAAGGCCAGGGGGCAATTTCATACAGCTTCTAGGCCTATAAGCACAAAACACAGGCAAAAACACAAAACAAATGTGCTTAATACAAACAAAAAAAAGGTTATCAGCCAAAAATACTCTATCCTATTTAGCGTTTGGAACTGGTTTCCCGCTTATCTTTGCTTAGCAGAAAGTTGCTCAGCACTATTATTTGTTATTGGTCTTGTTATCTTGTTTTCCATCAGGGTGCAGTGATTTCTCCGAGTGATGAAGACTCGCAAACTTTTAATGTGAATGCAGCAAATGCAGAAGTCTATCGGCTGCGGGCCATGGACGCTAAGGAAAGACATTTTTGGGTCAGTCGACTCAGGGCGGTGGTTCAACGCCAAGGAGAGGTCATCTCACTGGTATGTGACCTTTGACCTTGAGTTCAGGCAGTTTTCTCTGTATAAATGAGGGGTTACCATTACAAACTAGAACCTTAACTTGTACACACTAGGCAGTTCAGCTAGTGTCTGTGTCACACAACACCAAACTGATGAGACTAGACTTTAATAAGATTGGAATGCCTGACCCTGTGATAAGTAATTGTTATTTGGGCCTCCCAGCCCAAATCCTTCTGAATGCTGCACTTTGGCAAATGGATATAGAAGGAATTTGGACTGTAAGGGTTAGCTTTTATTCAACCTAAGACCCGGTACTCTCAGTCTGACCAAGGGTATGATCTGATTAATGTTGAAGACTTTGGACGACCCCCCTTAGCTGTTCTGTTTTTTAAAATAGTTTTGTGTGTATTAGTACTCATTGGGCACACCGCATGAAAGAGGTCTAAAGAACACAGGAACAAAAAATAATAAATTTTTTAAAACCTGCATCTTTCATCTCTTTATCCAACTTCTTTGCAGCTATAACATTTCGACTAATGGTCTGGTTTCATTGTTTGAATTTGATAGTACAATAGAAAAAACACAAACTTCTTTTGCATTTTTAATGTACTTGTTTATCTTTTGTTATAGTCTCTATGTGACACCACGCCCCCCTCCCCGAGCAAGGGGTCCAACGACTCGCTACATGGATTGTCTGGTATTCGCCGTCACCACGCCCCACGCCACACCCAATCCAACTCCCTACATTCCTACACCAGGCCGGCATCCTCCTCACTGTCGATGACCCAGGAGTCACTATACAATGCCAGGGACATCATAACGATGGCGGAAGAGCAACAGAAGATGCTGGTCCAGGCCCTGGAGGTATGTAGATGGATGTACGGTACCAATTGAAGCAAGACCTAGATATAATCAGACTTTAGGATGATCAATTTTGAAGGCGTTGGAAAAAAAAGAATAACATATTTAGAACTAAAAGTATACAAGCAGCGTAATGAAAGAGGGACTCCAGATCAAATTGAGTTTTGTGATCCACTCATTTTCCAATAGATAGAGTCCTTTTGAGAAGGGAAAAGAAACGTCGGTGTTTGATGCCCTTCAAGTCCAATTTTTGTCAAAATCCAAAAATTTTTGAGGACGTCACATTTCAAACATACACTTTGTTCATTTTTGTACATGGATTTTTTTAGGTCTCCTGAATTTTGATGAAATCCAATCAAAATGTCATAGAAAATGATCTTTTGACTGGCGAAATTTGTCTTTGTAATGTACAGACTCACTTGTTCTTGATGTCAGATGATTTCATGCTTCAAAATTCACTCTGAAAAAGTATAATATAAAATGGTATTTTACACCAAGGTCCATTTTAGGGTGAGGTTAGATACCTGTATTTTTTCCCCAACTTTCATGAGGACTCTTGAATCTATTTTCAAATGAGAGCATCCCAAAGCTTAGTTTGACCTTGAACAGATTTCAATTTATGCACTGTCAATATTAAGTGGTTAGAGTCGATCATATAAAGCAATGCTCAACAAGTGTGTTTTTCCTATGGTGTAAAGCATACTTTTGAAAATATCCAGAGATTCATCAGCTTTGAAATGTAATGCTGATTGTCTGCAAAATTACTCCAGAACGATTCAATAAAAGTCACTTGTGAAAGATTCAGCTGAATAAAGTGTCTACTTGTTGAGAAAACAGCACAAAAGCTGTCACAGTATTTTCATCAAGAACATTGAATCCATCCACATTTAGCGAGATGACAGCAGGTAGCCACTACATCCCTGGCCATAGAGGGCAGCATTCAAATGGACACTGGAAATTTCCAAAAGTCAGCTGCAAACAATCTTTGCAGATTCAAATCTCTGAGTATACTTTTATTGGTTTGTAATCAACAGGGGCAATAAATAAATTTCGCTTTAATAAGTTTACGCTTTTTTGATAAAAATTCAAAATTTTATATTCAGAGTCATTACCAAAGTATGACCGCACCTTTAATGGTGGAGAGTTCCAGAGTTTGGTAGCAGATACAGAAAGCACTGTGGCTTTGTGGCATCCTTAATAATAACTTTTGCTTTCTCACAGTCGCTGCCATCTTCTGGGCACCCTGTCAACTCCTTAGATCACGACTGTCTCCTCCTTAAGTCCACATCTCAGTCAGCCATGGGATGTCTAGAGGACTGCCTCAACATCTTGCAGAGGCAGGACATCGCCCAAGGTCATAGGTCAGCTGGCGGAATGGAGCTGCAGAGGTCAATGGCTAATATCAGGTCAGAATCGGTTGCTGTTTACTTGAGTTCTAAAGTGCAGTTTTAAGACTGGTCAGTAGTTTGGGCACGTATGCCTCAAGGACAAGACAGATGTAGTGAGAGAGCATTTTTGTCATTCAGTATGGGCTACTTTGATTATTTGTAATAATGTTAATTGCTATGGGATGTAGTGAATATATAGATGGGAGACCATTCCTTGTAGTGGCTTGGTTCGGGTAGCTAGTCTGGGGTATGAATAAGATCCAAGCAAATCTGCTGTGACAAAAAAGTTTAAAGGGCCTTGTTGCATAAATCTTGATTGACAGGACTCTATGTCATGGTGTCTGCAACTCAAGGAGAAGACCTTAAAAGACCTGTAATTTTATCGAGTCGTACACTTTATCTCCTTTATCTGCAGTCTTGATCTTCACCAGACAAATCAACCAGACGAGAGACCAACCAATGCTGCCCATCATCCTGTGACAAACGGAGAAACCAATAATACTGATCGTAGAGTCTCAGGTGAGTTTAGGTTATTATCAGATTGTCATCATAGGGCAGGCGGGTTGGCGTAGTGGTATCTTTCCTTGCCTTCCACCTCTATGATCCCGGTTTGATTCCCACTGGGGGCACTATGTGCATTAGGTTTTCAGTCCCTCCGATTGCATGGGTTTCCCTGGAATAATGATGACAGGGTTTTCCCTCCCACTTCTAAAACTAATACTTCCTTCCTTGTCTTCTCTCCATGGGGTTCTTGGCTAGTATAGTGATTAAGTTCGCTTTTCTGAGAATCCTTGGCTTCACAACCAGAATCAATAATTAAATCATCGGAGATGGGAAATTTAAAGGACTTTTTTCTGCATCCATTTCCTATTTTTTATGTCTGCCTTGTGAAAAACAATGCTTGATTTTTTTCCAGCTCTTGCAATCCTGAATCTGTCTGTTTCTTGCAATCAAGAAGAGTGCGAGATTAACTCTTTTATTTTGTGCCATGGCTAGCTCAGTCACAGACATTTTTCCTACTTCAATCTGAATGTAATTTGTTTTGTTGCCCTTACACCAATATTTATTAAGCACTGTATACTCAGTACTTTCCTGAGTCTTTTGAAAAAAATCTGCAGGCATATCACTCGGGTGGTTTTGTTTTTATGCTAGAGCAGATGTATTACCACTTTACCAGCGAGCTAGCCAGGTGGCTTGAGGTATAGTTTGAATCTTATATTTTTAGCAGTGGGTACTGCAACGATTTAGTAGATGTTAATTTTACATTGTTTTTTGCCGTACGGTACTGTGTCTATGACTGTAATGCTGTGGGACCTGCCTACTTTGTGCAATGTACCACAGAGCTAAACTCTATATACATGTACATGTATGTACATGTCTGCAGTGTGAATGAGCTGCACTCCAGCCCCCCTCTGGGATTGTAAGAGCTTGCTAACCAGGGGCCGATTTCACAAAGAGTTGAGACTGATCTTAACTGTTAATTGCTCAGCAATGTGTGATGTCACAATACAAATTACTATGGTAATATTGACAACTCATCTAGGGTGATTCTTAGTGCTTTGTGAAATCGAGCCCAGGGCTCCCACAATGGGGACTTTTTTGTGGCACAAATTTGTCTTTTGTGCATCGACGAGAGTGTGCCTGAATTGATAACAGACTCGATCTCACATCTACTGACAGTCTTATTGCATGGGTTCGATTTTAGCTATCAATCCTGAGGATGAGGTTGTAGAAGGAGACGGGGATGAGGATGAAGACATCGGAGGAGTAGAAGAACATAAGAGCATCATTCTTCATTTGCTCTCACAACTCAAACTTGGCATGGATCTTACTAAGGTAAGTTAGACCCACACTGGAGGAATTGCTTGGTGAGGTAACAATGTGTACTTGGTTTGTGATAACACCATGCGATAGACAGTATACATGGTATACCAATACTGACTGCTTTGAGCGTTATAAACCTACCACTCTTGAGGTGATCCCTGAAGCGTACTTACAAGAACAATCCCCACAGTAAAGTAGATGCCTTCATATGGTGTCTCTGCACACCATTTATTCATTGTATCAAAGCACCTCCTGTGTAATTTGTTCAATTATAATACTCAAGTGAAAGATAGTTACTGTATGTAAACCTTGAGATTTTGTCATTATAAACAAAGGATGATATACATGTACTACTTTCCTTTTCAAAACCATGGTTTCATCTTTAATACCTGTTGGAGCTCCATTCGTCCGTTTGAACCTCATTCTGGAAAAAAACCATGTTATGAACATTTCTGGTTAAACTTTCCTTTTCAAACCATGGTTTCATCTTTAATACATGTACCTGTTGGAGCTCCATTCGTCTGTTTGAACCCCATTCTGAAAAAAACCATGTTATAAACATTTCTGATGAAGCCACAAAAGTAACCGGTCCCCATTCAAGGTGATGAAGATTGTTTCCCACATGAGGGAGGGAGCGTAAGGGAGCGTCTCAAAAGTGGGGCACGTTCTAGGTGCAAAAGATTGTTTCCATGGGCACATGCCCGCAATCCAGTGGACTGTCAGAACGTTCCACTGGACTACATCATTGTGTTGAAGTACATGTATGGGATCAATCCTACGAGAGTGACTGCTTGCATTGGTGTTTTAAACATTCCAATGAAATGTGTGTACGCATTAGAATACATATTGGAGACAATTAGTACGTTCCTACCGTTCTGATTTTTGAGAAGCTCCCTTATAAAACATGTAAAAAGTAACTAAAATTTAGAGCTAATATTCATAATGGGATGACATTGCGGACTCCCTTTTTTTCTTCTTTTTTTTTAATTCCTAGTTTACCTAGGACCATTTTGGAAGGTAAATTCTCACAACATTTCTCTGTGGCCAAGTGTCCTAACACATTCTTGGGTACAGTAATTTGGTCACCCTTCTTCAATGCGCTGTGGTTGGTTGTATAACCTTAAAACAAATCACTCACTCCTCTCACACCAGTCAACCACCCACTCCTAGACTCAACGTTTAGTCTGAGCTGGACATAGGTAAACTAGGAGTTCAAAATGTAAATTTAGGGCCTGCAATTTCATCCCATTACATGTACAATAGTTGTGTTGTCCGTTACAATCTTTCCATCAATCTCTCCACACTGCGCTAGGTTGTTCTACCAACGTTCATTCTTGAGAAAAGATCGCTCCTTGAAATGTATGCAGATTTCATGGCTCACCCAGACATGTTTGCAAGGTAGGCAACTCAAGATGTTATAGAGGGGCTCTAAGATCAAATTCAGTTTTGTGATGGATGAAAATGGAAACAAAATTACAAGTTTCTAACCTTGCTTGTGTTGTGTAATGCATGTGAAAGAACCCAGTACACTGATCATCAAGAGAAGCGGTTCACCTCAGTGTTTTCTGGTAGGGTTGGAACCCGATTACGCTCGGTACTTTGTAAACCGTTACATACGTACATGTAAATAAATGGGTCTTATGTTTTAAACATAGCTCTGCATACCTTGTAGGAAAACATGATGAGCCCAATGACACCCTCTTGTGTAATAAAGCACTGTATTAGTACTGCATATTATTATTATTAAATATCATGTAATAAACCACAAGAGAAATGGACTGGATCTCCGTATTAGTCAATATCTTTATTGACTAACAGGGAGACTGCCAACATAGGGCTGGATAGCTCAGTTGGTAGAGCGCCGGTACGTTAATCTGGAGGTCGTTGGTTCAAGTCCCGCTCCAGTCAATTTTTCTTTGTTCAAACCCAAGTTCTTCGTATTAACAATGTTTAGCTCTTGGCACAGGAATATTTTTAGACCCAGCAATGGTAGGTTTCATCCCTAAGGCTTTTTCAAAATAACGTCAGTAGAGAATTTTTGTGATTGTATAATCTACCATCTTTAAACTAAGCCTTTAAACTATGATATACCTGTAACTCTATGGTTATGGTTTAGTTGGAAGAGCTTTGGGTACAACCGAGATTGCAAAAACTCTTCTGGTCGGGTCGCCAAATTATGCTCTGTTTGAAACCTTTTCAATTCAAAAATGTACTTCATCATAATACTGGACTGTGCAGTATTTTTTTCCCCTTGACAAGTCCCCTGTTTTTCAGTTAGTTATTTTCATTTTGTTTTGATTATTCCATCAGAATTCCCAGTTTACCGAACCCAGAATCCCGTATGATGGCTGTTGTAGAATATTACCTGTGCTCATTTCATGTCGGCAGAAAGGTGAGTATCAACAACATTTTTATTTATTTATTTATTTATTTAAATTGAGTTTTGTTGACATGGCAAAATGTGAAATAAAAAATAAAGAATTTCATCACAATCACTGTAAAACAGAGGATTTGTGTTATTTTGTTGCAAACTAGTGGATGTACTTAGTGCAGCGCACATGCACTTACAGGACAGAGGACCAACAACTGATAGCAATTTTTTTTGTTTCGTACCACACGTCATGGCTTGGCCCCGTAGTTGACATGTAGTATGAAAAAAAAATTGCGTGTTGCATGATCAAAACCTGGGGGTCAGGGTTCATGTAACTGTGCCTGCGGCACAGAATGAATCCGAATTCGAGTGAAATTTTATTGAAAAGGCAGGAGGGGGGGTTTAATTTTTTTTTTTTTAAGAATAAATAAATAAAACGGGGTCAGGGGTTTGTTGGGTCGGGCGGGGATGATCATCCATTATGTTTTTTAATGTGGGTTTCTGAAACTTTCTGGGGGCAAGTACAAAGAACAGTTTTCTACACATGGGGCTTCTTTACTAAGTCATAAGCTTAAGGCTTGACCTGGCAGAGGGACCTGAAGTAATGTTGGGATCCCAACAATAATTATTTCTTGGGTTTTTTCGAGTAATACCTTAAATGATAGCTTCTTGAATCTTTAAAAAAAAAGCTTCAGGTTAAAGGATAGTAGTGCAGAGTCGACTTAAGTCGCCATTGGGGCTGAAGGAGGGTATAGTACACAGTCAACCGTTTGGGCTCAAGCAGGGTTCTCTCTATAGAGACTTTTGTAAATTAAAAAATGCAAGAATAAAACAATATGTTTCGTTTTAATTCCAGGGCTCCATTGCCAAGAAGCCTTACAACCCGATCATCGGCGAGACATTTCACTGTTCATGGGACGTTCCTCCTACTCCCGACCAATCAGAAGGCAGCTCGGATAACACCAGAGTGACCTTCGTAGCGGAACAAGTATCCCATCATCCACCTGGTAAGCTCATCAAATGTTTATAGCTTGCGCCCAATTTCCTTAGGCTGCTTAACGGTAAGCACATTTTTCTCATTACTGTGGCAGAAAAATTTGCTTAAGCGCAATCGCATGTCACAAGACAGCTTGTGCATTCTCCATGAATCTGCATTGTTTCATGATTCATTTTCCTGCCGTCATGACAGTAAGGGGAGTGTCTCAACAGTAGGGCATGTTCTAGGCACAAAAGAACGCTCCCATGGGTACACGCCCGCAACCATTGGATCATCAGCACATTACACGTCAGCAATCCTACATGAGTGATTACCCACATTAGTATTGTTAACATTTCATTGGAAACATTCTGGCAGTTCAATGGAACGGTCCATGAGCATGCTCTGGAATACTTATCCTATCCAATTGGAACATTCTGGCAGTTCAATGGAACGGTCCATGAGCACACTCTGGAATACTTATCCGATCCAATTGGAACATTCTGGCAGTTCAATGGAACGGTCCATGAGCACACTCTGGAATACTTATCAGATCCAATTGGAACATTCTGGCAGTTCAATGGAACGGTCCATGAGCATGCTCTGGAATACTTATCTGATCCAATTGGAACATTCTGGCAGTTCAATGGAACGGTCCATGAGCATGCTCTGGAATACTTATCTGATCCAATTGGAACATTCTGGCAGTTCAATGGAACGGTCCATGAGCATGCTCTAGAATACTTATCCTATCCAATTGGAACATTCTGGCAGTTCAATGGAATGGTCCATGAGCACACTCTAGAATACTTATCCTATCCAATTGGAACATTCTGGCAGTTCAATGGAACGGTCCATGAGCATGCTCTAGAATACTTATCCTATCCAATTGGAACATTCTGGCAGTTCAATGGAACGGTCCATGAGCATGCTCTGGAATACTTATCTGATCCAATTGGAACATTCTGGCAGTTCAATGGAACGGTCCATGAGCACACTCTGGAATACTTATCTGATCCAATTGGAACATTCTGGCAGTTCAATGGAACGGTCCATGAGCATGCTCTGGAATACTTATCTGATCCAATTGGAACATTCTGGCAGTTCAATGGAACGGTCCATGAGCATGCTCTGGAATACTTATCTGATCCAATTGGAACATTCTGGCAGTTCAATGGAACGGTCCATGAGCATGCTCTAGAATACTTATCCTATCCAATTGGAACATTCTGGCAGTTCAATGGAACAGTCCATGAGCACACTCTAGAATACTTATCCTATCCAATTGGAACATTCTGGCAGTTCAATGGAACGGTCCATGAGCATGCTCTAGAATACTTATCCTATCCAATTGGAACATTCTGGCAGTTCAATGAAACGGTCCATGAGCATGCTCTGGAATACTTATCCGATCCAATTGGAACATTCTGGCAGTTCAATGGAACGGTCCATGAGCATGCTCTAGAATACTTATCCTATCCAATTGGAACATTCTGGCAGTTCAATGGAACGGTCCATGAGCATGCTCTGGAATACTTATCCTATCCAATTGGAACATTCTGGCAGTTCAATGGAACGGTCCATGAGCATGCTCTGGAATACTTATCCTATCCAATTGGAACATTCTGGCAGTTCAATGGAACGGTCCATGAGCATGCTCTAGAATACTTATCTGATCCAATTGGAACATTCTGGCAGATCAATGGAACGGTCCATGAGCACACTCTAGAATACTTATCCTATCCAATTGGAACATTCTGGCAGATCAATGGAACGGTCCATGAGCATGCTCTGGAATACTTATCCTATCCAATTGGAACATTCTGGCAGATCAATGGAACGGTCCATGAGCATGCTCTGGAATACTTATCTGATCCAATTGGAACATTCTGGCAGATCAATGGAACGGTCCATGAGCATGCTCTGGAATACTTATCTGATCCAATTGGAACATTCTGGCAGTTCAATGGAACGGTCCATGAGCATGCTCTGGAATACTTATCCGATCCAATTGGAACATTCTGGCAGTTCAATGGAACGGTCCATGAGCACACTCTGGAATACTTATCTGATCCAATTGGAACATTCTGGCAGTTCAATGGAACGGTCCATGAGCATGCTCTGGAATACTTATCTGATCCGATTGGAACATTCTGGCAGTTCAATGGAACGGTCCATGAGCATGCTCTAGAATACTTATCCTATCCAATTGGAACATTCTGGCAGTTCAATGGAACGGTCCATGAGCATGCTCTGGAATACTTATCCGATCCAATTGGAACATTCTGGCAGTTCAATGGAACGGTCCATGAGCATGCTCTGGAATACTTATCCGATCCAATTGGAACATTCTGGCAGTTCAATGGAACGGTCCATGAGCATGCTCTGGAATACTTATCCGATCCAATTGGAACATTCTGGCAGTTCAATGGAACGGTCCATGAGCATGCTCTGGAATACTTATCCGATCCAATTGGAACATTCTGGCAGTTCAATGGAACGGTCCATGAGCATGCTCTAGAATACTTATCCTATCCAATTGGAACATTCTGGCAGTTCAATGGAACGGTCCATGAGCATGCTCTGGAATACTTATCTGATCCAATTGGAACATTCTGGCAGTTCAATGGAACGGTCCATGAGCACACTCTAGAATACTTATCTGATCCAATTGGAACATTCTGGCAGATCAATGGAACGGTCCATGAGCACACTCTGGAATACTTATCTGATCCAATTGGAACATTCTGGCAGTTCAATGGAACGGTCCATGAGCATGCTCTAGAATACTTATCCTATCCAATTGGAACATTCTGGCAGTTCAATGGAACGGTCCATGAGCATGCTCTGGAATACTTATCTGATCCAATTGGAACATTCTGGCAGTTCAATGGAACGGTCCATGAGCATGCTCTGGAATACTTATCTGATCCAATTGGAACATTCTGGCAGTTCAATGGAACGGTCCATGAGCACACTCTGGAATACTTATCTGATCCAATTGGAACATTCTGGCAGTTCAATGGAACGGTCCATGAGCATGCTCTGGAATACTTATCAGATCCAATTGGAACATTCTGGCAGTTCAATGGAACGGTCCATGAGCATGCTCTGGAATACTTATCAGATCCAATTGGAACATTCTGGCAGTTCAATGGAACGGTCCATGAGCATGCTCTGGAATACTTATCCGATCCAATTGGAACATTCTGGCAGTTCAATGGAACGGTCCATGAGCATGCTCTGGAATACTTATCCGATCCAATTGGAACATTCTGGCAGTTCAATGGAACGGTCCATGAGCATGCTCTGGAATACTTATCCGATCCAATTGGAACATTCTGGCAGTTCAATGGAACGGTCCATGAGCATGCTCTAGAATACTTATCCTATCCAATTGGAACATTCTGGCAGTTCAATGGAACGGTCCATGAGCATGCTCTGGAATACTTATCTGATCCAATTGGAACATTCTGGCAGTTCAATGGAACGGTCCATGAGCACACTCTAGAATACTTATCTGATCCAATTGGAACATTCTGGCAGATCAATGGAACGGTCCATGAGCACACTCTGGAATACTTATCTGATCCAATTGGAACATTCTGGCAGTTCAATGGAACGGTCCATGAGCATGCTCTAGAATACTTATCCTATCCAATTGGAACATTCTGGCAGTTCAATGAAACGGTCCATGAGCATGCTCTGGAATACTTATCTGATCCAATTGGAACATTCTGGCAGTTCAATGGAACGGTCCATGAGCATGCTCTGGAATACTTATCTGATCCAATTGGAACATTCTGGCAGTTCAATGGAACGGTCCATGAGCACACTCTGGAATACTTATCTGATCCAATTGGAACATTCTGGCAGTTCAATGGAACGGTCCATGAGCATGCTCTGGAATACTTATCAGATCCAATTGGAACATTCTGGCAGTTCAATGGAACGGTCCATGAGCATGCTCTGGAATACTTATCAGATCCAATTGGAACATTCTGGCAGTTCAATGGAACGGTCCATGAGCATGCTCTGGAATACTTATCAGATCCAATTGGAACATTCTGGCAGTTCAATGGAACGGTCCATCAGCATGCTCTGGAATACTTATCAGATCCAATTGGAACATTCTGGCAGTTCAATGGAACGGTCCATGAGCACACTCTGGAATACTTATCTGATCCAATTGGAACATTCTGGCAGTTCAATGGAACGGTCCATGAGCATGCTCTGGAATACTTATCAGATCCAATTGGAACATTCTGGCAGTTCAATGGAACGGTCCATGAGCACACTCTGGAATACTTATCTGATCCAATTGGAACATTCTGGCAGTTCAATGGAACGGTCCATGAGCATGCTCTGGAATACTTATCCTATCCAATTGGAACATTCTGGCAGTTCAATGGAACGGTCCATGAGCATGCTCTGGAATACTTATCTGATCCAATTGGAACATTCTGGCAGTTCAATGGAACGGTCCATGAGCATGCTCTAGAATACTTATCCTATCCAATTGGAACATTCTGGCAGATCAATGGAACGGTCCATGAGCATGCTCTGGAATACTTATCCTATCCAATTGGAACATTCTAGCAGATCAATGGAACGGTCCATGAGCACACTCTGGAATACTTATCCGATCCAATTGGAACATTCTGGCAGTTCAATGGAACGGTCCATGAGCATGCTCTGGAATACTTATCCTATCCAATTGGAACATTCTGGCAGTTCAATGGAACGGTCCATGAGCATGCTCTGGAATACTTATCCGATCCAATTGGAACATTCTGGCAGTTCAATGGAACGGTCCATGAGCATGCTCTGGAATACTTATCCGATCCAATTGGAACATTCTGGCAGTTCAATGGAACGGTCCATGAGCATGCTCTGGAATACTTATCCTATCCAATTGGAACATTCTGGCAGTTCAATGGAACGGTCCATGAGCATGCTCTAGAATACTTATCCTATCCAATTGGAACATTCTGGCAGATCAATGGAACGGTCCATGAGCATGCTCTGGAATACTTATCCTATCCAATTGGAACATTCTGGCAGATCAATGGAACGGTCCATGAGCATGCTCTGGAATACTTATCCTATCCAATTGGAACATTCTGGCAGTTCAATGGAACGGTCCATGAGCATGCTCTAGAATACTTATCTGATCCAATTGGAACATTCTGGCAGATCAATGGAACGGTCCATGAGCACACTCTAGAATACTTATCCTATCCAATTGGAACATTCTGGCAGATCAATGGAACGGTCCATGAGCATGCTCTGGAATACTTATCCTATCCAATTGGAACATTCTGGCAGATCAATGGAACGGTCCATGAGCATGCTCTGGAATACTTATCTGATCCAATTGGAACATTCTGGCAGATCAATGGAACGGTCCATGAGCATGCTCTGGAATACTTATCTGATCCAATTGGAACATTCTGGCAGTTCAATGGAACGGTCCATGAGCATGCTCTGGAATACTTATCCGATCCAATTGGAACATTCTGGCAGTTCAATGGAACGGTCCATGAGCACACTCTGGAATACTTATCTGATCCAATTGGAACATTCTGGCAGTTCAATGGAACGGTCCATGAGCATGCTCTGGAATACTTATCTGATCCGATTGGAACATTCTGGCAGTTCAATGGAACGGTCCATGAGCATGCTCTAGAATACTTATCCTATCCAATTGGAACATTCTGGCAGTTCAATGGAACGGTCCATGAGCATGCTCTGGAATACTTATCCGATCCAATTGGAACATTCTGGCAGTTCAATGGAACGGTCCATGAGCATGCTCTGGAATACTTATCCGATCCAATTGGAACATTCTGGCAGTTCAATGGAACGGTCCATGAGCATGCTCTGGAATACTTATCCGATCCAATTGGAACATTCTGGCAGTTCAATGGAACGGTCCATGAGCATGCTCTGGAATACTTATCCGATCCAATTGGAACATTCTGGCAGTTCAATGGAACGGTCCATGAGCATGCTCTAGAATACTTATCCTATCCAATTGGAACATTCTGGCAGTTCAATGGAACGGTCCATGAGCATGCTCTGGAATACTTATCTGATCCAATTGGAACATTCTGGCAGTTCAATGGAACGGTCCATGAGCACACTCTAGAATACTTATCTGATCCAATTGGAACATTCTGGCAGATCAATGGAACGGTCCATGAGCACACTCTGGAATACTTATCTGATCCAATTGGAACATTCTGGCAGTTCAATGGAACGGTCCATGAGCATGCTCTAGAATACTTATCCTATCCAATTGGAACATTCTGGCAGTTCAATGGAACGGTCCATGAGCATGCTCTGGAATACTTATCTGATCCAATTGGAACATTCTGGCAGTTCAATGGAACGGTCCATGAGCATGCTCTGGAATACTTATCTGATCCAATTGGAACATTCTGGCAGTTCAATGGAACGGTCCATGAGCACACTCTGGAATACTTATCTGATCCAATTGGAACATTCTGGCAGTTCAATGGAACGGTCCATGAGCATGCTCTGGAATACTTATCAGATCCAATTGGAACATTCTGGCAGTTCAATGGAACGGTCCATGAGCATGCTCTGGAATACTTATCAGATCCAATTGGAACATTCTGGCAGTTCAATGGAACGGTCCATGAGCATGCTCTGGAATACTTATCCGATCCAATTGGAACATTCTGGCAGTTCAATGGAACGGTCCATGAGCATGCTCTGGAATACTTATCCGATCCAATTGGAACATTCTGGCAGTTCAATGGAACGGTCCATGAGCATGCTCTGGAATACTTATCCGATCCAATTGGAACATTCTGGCAGTTCAATGGAACGGTCCATGAGCATGCTCTAGAATACTTATCCTATCCAATTGGAACATTCTGGCAGTTCAATGGAACGGTCCATGAGCATGCTCTGGAATACTTATCTGATCCAATTGGAACATTCTGGCAGTTCAATGGAACGGTCCATGAGCACACTCTAGAATACTTATCTGATCCAATTGGAACATTCTGGCAGATCAATGGAACGGTCCATGAGCACACTCTGGAATACTTATCTGATCCAATTGGAACATTCTGGCAGTTCAATGGAACGGTCCATGAGCATGCTCTAGAATACTTATCCTATCCAATTGGAACATTCTGGCAGTTCAATGGAACGGTCCATGAGCATGCTCTGGAATACTTATCTGATCCAATTGGAACATTCTGGCAGTTCAATGGAACGGTCCATGAGCATGCTCTGGAATACTTATCTGATCCAATTGGAACATTCTGGCAGTTCAATGGAACGGTCCATGAGCACACTCTGGAATACTTATCTGATCCAATTGGAACATTCTGGCAGTTCAATGGAACGGTCCATGAGCATGCTCTGGAATACTTATCAGATCCAATTGGAACATTCTGGCAGTTCAATGGAACGGTCCATGAGCATGCTCTGGAATACTTATCAGATCCAATTGGAACATTCTGGCAGTTCAATGGAACGGTCCATGAGCATGCTCTGGAATACTTATCAGATCCAATTGGAACATTCTGGCAGTTCAATGGAACGGTCCATCAGCATGCTCTGGAATACTTATCAGATCCAATTGGAACATTCTGGCAGTTCAATGGAACGGTCCATGAGCACACTCTGGAATACTTATCTGATCCAATTGGAACATTCTGGCAGTTCAATGGAACGGTCCATGAGCATGCTCTGGAATACTTATCAGATCCAATTGGAACATTCTGGCAGTTCAATGGAACGGTCCATGAGCACACTCTGGAATACTTATCTGATCCAATTGGAACATTCTGGCAGTTCAATGGAACGGTCCATGAGCATGCTCTGGAATACTTATCCTATCCAATTGGAACATTCTGGCAGTTCAATGGAACGGTCCATGAGCATGCTCTGGAATACTTATCTGATCCAATTGGAACATTCTGGCAGTTCAATGGAACGGTCCATGAGCATGCTCTAGAATACTTATCCTATCCAATTGGAACATTCTGGCAGATCAATGGAACGGTCCATGAGCATGCTCTGGAATACTTATCCTATCCAATTGGAACATTCTAGCAGATCAATGGAACGGTCCATGAGCACACTCTGGAATACTTATCCGATCCAATTGGAACATTCTGGCAGTTCAATGGAACGGTCCATGAGCATGCTCTGGAATACTTATCCTATCCAATTGGAACATTCTGGCAGTTCAATGGAACGGTCCATGAGCATGCTCTGGAATACTTATCCGATCCAATTGGAACATTCTGGCAGTTCAATGGAACGGTCCATGAGCATGCTCTGGAATACTTATCCGATCCAATTGGAACATTCTGGCAGTTCAATGGAACGGTCCATGAGCATGCTCTGGAATACTTATCCTATCCAATTGGAACATTCTGGCAGTTCAATGGAACGGTCCATGAGCATGCTCTAGAATACTTATCCTATCCAATTGGAACATTCTGGCAGATCAATGGAACGGTCCATGAGCATGCTCTGGAATACTTATCCTATCCAATTGGAACATTCTGGCAGATCAATGGAACGGTCCATGAGCACACTCTGGAATACTTATCCGATCCAATTGGAACATTCTGGCAGATCAATGGAACGGTCCATGAGCATGCTCTGGAATACTTATCCTATCCAATTGGAACATTCTGGCAGATCAATGGAACGGTCCATGAGCATGCTCTGGAATACTTATCTGATCCAATTGGAACATTCTGGCAGATCAATGGAACGGTCCATGAGCATGCTCTGGAATACTTATCTGATCCAATTGGAACATTCTGGCAGTTCAATGGAACGGTCCATGAGCATGCTCTGGAATACTTATCCGATCCAATTGGAACATTCTGGCAGTTCAATGGAACGGTCCATGAGCACACTCTGGAATACTTATCTGATCCAATTGGAACATTCTGGCAGTTCAATGGAACGGTCCATGAGCATGCTCTGGAATACTTATCTGATCCGATTGGAACATTCTGGCAGTTCAATGGAACGGTCCATGAGCATGCTCTAGAATACTTATCCTATCCAATTGGAACATTCTGGCAGTTCAATGGAACGGTCCATGAGCATGCTCTGGAATACTTATCCGATCCAATTGGAACATTCTGGCAGTTCAATGGAACGGTCCATGAGCATGCTCTGGAATACTTATCCGATCCAATTGGAACATTCTGGCAGTTCAATGGAACGGTCCATGAGCATGCTCTGGAATACTTATCCGATCCAATTGGAACATTCTGGCAGTTCAATGGAACGGTCCATGAGCATGCTCTGGAATACTTATCCGATCCAATTGGAACATTCTGGCAGTTCAATGGAACGGTCCATGAGCATGCTCTAGAATACTTATCCTATCCAATTGGAACATTCTGGCAGTTCAATGGAACGGTCCATGAGCATGCTCTGGAATACTTATCTGATCCAATTGGAACATTCTGGCAGTTCAATGGAACGGTCCATGAGCACACTCTAGAATACTTATCTGATCCAATTGGAACATTCTGGCAGATCAATGGAACGGTCCATGAGCACACTCTGGAATACTTATCTGATCCAATTGGAACATTCTGGCAGTTCAATGGAACGGTCCATGAGCATGCTCTAGAATACTTATCCTATCCAATTGGAACATTCTGGCAGTTCAATGGAACGGTCCATGAGCATGCTCTGGAATACTTATCTGATCCAATTGGAACATTCTGGCAGTTCAATGGAACGGTCCATGAGCATGCTCTGGAATACTTATCTGATCCAATTGGAACATTCTGGCAGTTCAATGGAACGGTCCATGAGCACACTCTGGAATACTTATCTGATCCAATTGGAACATTCTGGCAGTTCAATGGAACGGTCCATGAGCATGCTCTGGAATACTTATCAGATCCAATTGGAACATTCTGGCAGTTCAATGGAACGGTCCATGAGCACACTCTGGAATACTTATCCGATCCAATTGGAACATTCTGGCAGTTCAATGGAACGGTCCATGAGCATGCTCTGGAATACTTATCCGATCCAATTGGAACATTCTGGCAGTTCAATGGAACGGTCCATGAGCATGCTCTGGAATACTTATCTGATCCAATTGGAACATTCTGGCAGTTCAATGGAACGGTCCATGAGCATGCTCTAGAATACTTATCCTATCCAATTGGAACATTCTGGCAGATCAATGGAACGGTCCATGAGCATGCTCTGGAATACTTATCCTATCCAATTGGAACATTCTGGCAGATCAATGGAACGGTCCATGAGCACACTCTGGAATACTTATCCGATCCAATTGGAACATTCTGGCAGTTCAATGGAACGGTCCATGAGCATGCTCTGGAATACTTATCCTATCCAATTGGAACATTCTGGCAGTTCAATGGAACGGTCCATGAGCATGCTCTGGAATACTTATCCGATCCAATTGGAACATTCTGGCAGTTCAATGGAACGGTCCATGAGCATGCTCTGGAATACTTATCCGATCCAATTGGAACATTCTGGCAGTTCAATGGAACGGTCCATGAGCATGCTCTGGAATACTTATCACATCCAATTGGAACATTCTGGCAGTTCAATGGAACGGTCCATGAGCATGCTCTGGAATACTTATCTGATCCAATTGGAACATTCTGGCAGTTCAATGGAACGGTCCATGAGCATGCTCTGGAATACTTATCCTATCCAATTGGAACATTCTGGCAGTTCAATGGAACGGTCCATGAGCATGCTCTAGAATACTTATCCTATCCAATTGGAACATTCTGGCAGTTCAATGGAACGGTCCATGAGCATGCTCTGGAATACTTATCCGATCCAATTGGAACATTCTGGCAGATCAATGGAACGGTCCATGAGCATGCTCTGGAATACTTATCTGATCCAATTGGAACATTCTGGCAGTTCAATGGAACGGTCCATGAGCATGCTCTGGAATACTTATCTGATCCAATTGGAACATTCTGGCAGATCAATGGAACGGTCCATGAGCACACTCTGGAATACTTATCAGATCCAATTGGAACATTCTGGCAGTTCAATGGAACGGTCCATGAGCATGCTCTAGAATACTTATCCTATCCAATTGGAACATTCTGGCAGTTCAATGGAACGGTCCATGAGCAAGCTCTGGAATACTTATCCTATCCAATTGGAACATTCTGGCAGTTCAATGGAACGGTCCATGAGCATGCTCTGGAATACTTATCCGATCCAATTGGAACATTCTGGCAGTTCAATGGAACGGTCCATGAGCACACTCTGGAATTCTTATCCGATCCAATTGGAACATTCTGGCAGTTCAATGCAACGGTCCATGAGCACACTCTGGAATACTTATCCGATCCAATTGGAACATTCTGGCAGTTCAATGGAACGGTCCATGAGCATGCTCTGGAATACTTATCCTATCCAATTGGAACATTCTGGCAGTTCAATGGAACGGTCCATGAGCATGCTCTGGAATACTTATTTGATCCAATTGGAACATTCTGGCAGTTCAATGGAACGGTCCATGAGCATGCTCTGGAATACTTATCCTATCCAATTGGAACATTCTGGCAGTTCAATGGAACGGTCCATGAGCATGCTCTGGAATACTTATCCTATCCAATTGGAACATTCTGGCAGATCAATGGAACGGTCCATGAGCATGCTCTGGAATACTTATCCTATCCAATTGGAACATTCTGGCAGATCAATGGAACGGTCCATGAGCACACTCTAGAATACTTATCCTATCCAATTGGAACATTCCTAACGTTCCTACATACAATGTATGAGACACGCTTATAATATGAATGGAAGTGAAATACATGTTGTAGGCTGCTTCTTTTGCTGAAAGTGACTGGAAAAACCTATAGTTATGTGCAAAAGTATTAACATTTATGATGTTTATGTTCTTACCAGTATTGTGCACACCTGTTAAGCTATCCTGCTAACCAGTGTTTTGCTTTTGTTCCATCAGTGTCTGCATTCTACGTGGAATGCCCAGACAATAAGATCTGCATGAATACCTGGATCTGGACTAAGTCTAAATTTCTTGGCATGTCAGTGGGCGTCAACAACGCAGGGGAAGGTGAGCTTATGATTTTGCATTTTGTGATTTCTTGAAACTTGCCAAAAGCTACTGGAGTCCCAAGAGTTGAAGTCACAGTCCCAATTTGAACTTGCTCTTCAACATGTTCAAAATGTTTTACCCACAAGTCTTTCTACTGGCTTCAAGCTCAAGGACTAATATCAGAGAGCTGGCTGCTTATGCTCAAAAAGTAGCTTGAAAAAATATGTAATAAAAAAAATGCTAACCAGAATTAAGTTACATGTACCAGCCAAAACACCATGTCTTGTGTACTGTTTGTGACTGGTTTGCTGCGTACTTCTACTTAACATAAAACTGTTAATGTTGTTGTCAGAGTGGGGGTATTGGTTCCAGTCATGGCACTTGTGTCCTTGAGCAAGTGTATAACAGCACTTTGTAAGAATTATTTAATAATTAGCAAAACTTCAAACCATGAACAAAATACAAGAAATAGGCTTTTATAGTCTTATATAGCAAATGTAGAAAACTTACAAATAAGGTACTCAAGGCGCTTGAACAAAGAGAAACACTTGAACAAAGAGAAACACTTGAACAAAGAGAAACACTTGAACAAAGAGAAACACTTGAACAAAGAGAAACACTTGAAGACAGGTTTTGAATTTTATTGAATTATGAGATCCATTTGTGTAGCACTCATAAAGGGTTTACTGTGCATTATTATAGTGGACGGAGCATGGAACACCAACTGTCAATTTCATTTTCAATATCAAAATAATAACATCAACCCTCTCACTTTTTTGCCATTTGAAAACATTTGACTGCACAGATTGTGTATGGTTTCACACCTTTGAACAGGTGTATACTGTGTAGATGTATTCAAAACCACTTTTACTGTTTTAAGGCTGACACTTTTAAATTGGACCTTTATCCAGTGTGTCAGCACCAAATGTTTAAGTCAGAAAATGTATATTCTAAGTTTGTACTTTGTAAACATTAGGCACTATCCACGACTTGGTGCATAACGAAGACTACACGATGACGTTTCCAAGCGCGTATGGGCGCTCGATACTGACGGTACCCTGGATGGAGTTAGGAGGCAGGTGTACAATACACTGCACACAGACGGGGTACCAGGCAGCAATAACATTCCAAACTAAGGTGAAACTAATGTCAAATTCTGTAAAGCTGTTTAGCTAATTACAATGTTTCAAGTAATATACCATTCATAATGCTGGTACCATTTTTAAGTCTTGCTCCCTGTGTGAAATAGCATTACTGAATACTGATTTTCATTCTGCCGGAAAGGTATTAGACTATTTTTCTCTTCCAGCCTTGATTTCGTTTACCAATGTAAAGTGGTATTTTCATATGAACATTTGTGGTGACACCATTCAGTTAAATCTGTTTTTTGAGTGTGTGTGATTCTAAAAGGAACCGGTGGACTCAACGTTTCAGACAGTAAACTTTGTAGAACATGTTTTCTCATTTAAATTCTTGTCTTGCAAAGTAAATTCTGGGAACAAAATTGGAGCTACAAACGCTGCGGTCTTTTGACCCCAACTTCAAGCCCTGAGGTGTTGTGGATTCCATGAATGGGGAGAGAGAAGTGGGAGCTCACTCAGGTGTGTCAGTCTGGCTAGGGTGCTGGAGCTCACTCAGGTGTGTCAGTCTGGCTAGGGTGCTGGAGCTCACTCAGGTGTGTCAGTCTGGCTAGGGTGCTGGAGCTCACTCAGGTGTGTCAGTCTGGCTAGGGTGCTGGAGCAAGAAGGTTAACACATGGTGTCACCGCCATTCAATGGTTCTTGTTCTTTGAGATTGCCCAGAACTGGTTGCCTGTACGTTGCCCTGTGTGACATGGCCCTAAAAGGTGTAACCAAAATAACATCATATTAACTAAAAGAATTGAATTATTTGTTCACTGTCTTCCATTTTTTGATGAACCCAATTTTTGAATTCAATTTCAGCCATTTTATGGTGGGAAGGTTCATCGTCTCAATGCTGAGGTCAAAAATCCTGCAAACACCATCATCTGCAGGGTGCAAGGTGAATGGAACGGACAGCTGGAGTTCTCATACACTGGTGTAGGTTGAGTTTCTTTTCTTCTTTTTTTTCCCCCAATTGTTTTGATCAACCCCCCTTTCAAAGGCTGGGTATACCTTTGGTAATTACAAAATGTAATGACCACAAAAACTGACTTGGTAAAGAGCACTGGAGAGCTGTTGATATTATAAAACATTGTTAGAAATCAACCCCTTTGAAGAAATGTAGTGTAAGAGGTAATTTTTCACCCCAAAATTTTGATATGAGAAAAAGCTTCAGGCATGAAGCCTTTTTCAGGCATCTGAAAACACAATTCTATGCAACAAGGTGGTTTTTTTTGTATTATTTTCTTGCAACTTCGTTGAGCCCAAATTGTCACAGGTTTGTTATTTTATGCATTTGTTTGGATACACCAAGTGAGGATACTGGTCTTTGACAATTATCAAAAGTACACCCTGCATTTAGCTACTTGGCCCTGGGCTTCTTAAAGTTTTCAGTGCTAAGACAGGATTTTTATTTCCAAACTTTCTGAATAATTTGCTTTTGAGAATATCGATGTCACAATAAAACTCTGACTAAACAAAGTACAGACACTAAAAGCTCTTTTAAAGTGCACCAGGATTGTTTGTTTGCTTTTGAGTCAGTATGGAATGTCTTCACAGTGAATCAACTAACCATTGGTCGTGGTATACTGGGATCTCAGACTTACCTCCCATATACCCAATAACATCATCCTAGTAATCGCTCGTAATCCTGGTTTGAACAACATCATACTAGATCTGGAATTGGTTACCGCATCACTTAAACAGATGTAATGATCAGGGATAAAGAATGTGCTTGATCACTACACCAATGATGTTTACCTCAAGCAGCTACAGCTGTGACTCGTAGGCCTGAAGATACCATGTGAAAGGATAACCCCAAATAGGGGAAACCCATCATGCAATCGGGTAGGAACTGAAATCCCAATGCACATATCAGGCTCCGGTCTGGCATTCAAACCAGGGTCCACAGAGTTGAGGAAACCCTTGAGCCAACCTACATGCCCAGTATTTATGTCAGTGAAATTTGTATCCACTCTCCACAGGGTGAGAAGAAGGTGATTGACACCACCAAACTAAGCAGCATCCCCAAGAGATTACGACCTGTGGCCATGCAAGGACCGTTTGAATCTCGCCGCTTATGGCAGAACGTAACAAGCAGCCTGAAGATAGGAGATATCAACACTGCTACCGAACACAAACGATATGTGAGTACGCCTGAATAATCTCAGAGAAGCTCCAGGGGCAAATTCAGTTTCAGTTCAATTCAGTTCAGATACACATTTATTTTCATACTTCTATGAAAGTTAACGACAAATAAATGTCATGATTGAGTGAAGCAAAAATAAAAATAAGAAGCAATATGCAGAATAAGTATATTAAAAAAGTATGGGGCTGCTTTGATCAGCAGAAGTATGTAGAAAACAACCAACCAACCAACCAACCAACCAACCAACCAAACAAACCAACACCCCAACACCCCAACACCCCAACAAACAAACAAACAAACAAACAAGCAAACAAACAAAGGGAAGGACACGACAATAGCTACACTGACACAAGACACATAAAATAGATCAAATATTCTGGTCTGCATTTATATCATGCACAGTACACAGTCAACCCTCCTACTATCTGACCATTCGATGTCACCCACTGTGCTTTTGAATGATACACTTTGCCAGTCTGCAATCATAATATCATGTGGTGAATGCATACAGTACACAGTCAACCCTCCTACTATCTGACCATTTAGTGTTATCCCCTGTGTTTTTGTATGACGGAAACACTATGGCAGTCTGCAATATGCTATCATGGGATGACTACATCCTGCTACACACTACACACATGTACATGTTTAGGCTCTGTGCACAATTGTACCCTCATACAACCCACTGCAGTTGAGTGGTTCGTTTAATCCTCTCTTTAGTCATCTTGCTGGGGTTAATATTCAAACTTATCCATCCCACTTATCCATCCCACTCTACAGCTTGAAGAGCGCCAGCGGCAAGAAGAAAGGGAGAGGAAGGAGACCAAGACAGATTGGCAGACCAAGTTGTTCCAAAAGAAGGACGAGGGATGGCAGTACGGCCACCCCCTTCAGGTTCAGTAACCCCATGATCCGACGAGACGAGAAGGGTAAGACTTGGGGAAGATTTCAACAGAAAACGCTTTGGGAAGAGATGAAATACTTTCAGGAGAATGTCGGTAAAACTATAATTTTTATAATCAATGGCTTTATTACCACCCAGGTCACTTTGTTTACAGAAAGAGTGACCTTGTGCATTCCAATGCATTTTCTGGCAGGCAAGACACTATACTGTTGATATAGGAAAATTTACATTTTCTATTGCAATTTCAACATAAATTATGTACGAGTATTGTATAAAACATATTAAATATTTTAAAAAGTAACAGTTTTCACCAAGGTTTTAATTGTGCCCCCTTTTGCAGTTTCAAAAGATGATAGTGCCGTACACTGTAATCTCTTTAAAAATCAAAGTTTAATGTGATATTGCATTGTGTTGTTTACAAGTTGTGCCTGCATGAATTCCAGTTTTTGTGGCTCTTTTGTAATGATGTCATGGCTCACATTCTCAGTCCTGTTCGTAGGTGTGATGTAATTCCGCTGTAAGTGAGGCTCACTTCATGCTAAATTGCTCCAGTGAGAACCAGAAGCCCATAGGAAATTGTGTTGAGCTCGTTTTTTGTTGAAGATTATGGATGACAATGTTTGGACTTACCTTTCACACAATGTTGAAGATTATGGATGACAATGTTTGGACTTACCTTTCACACAATGTTGAAGATTATGGATGACAATGTTTGGACTTACCTTTCACACAATGTTGAAGATTATGGATGACAATGTTTGGACTTACCTTTCACACAATGGTGAAGATTATGGATGACAATGTTTGGACTTACCTTTCACACAATGTTGAAGATTATGGATGACAATGTTTGGACTTACCTTTCACACAATGCTGTGCTAAGTCTCACGGTCCTCTCAGAATGATCAGTTTATGTGACAAGAATTGCCCTTGATAAAGAATGAGTGGTTTGGGGGCAAAATTATGCCAGGAGTCACCTTAACATACTGACAGGATCATGTGAATTTTGGTGCAATATTAAAGTGTGTATCTACAAGGTCTGCCAGCAAAGTAAAGAATTTGGGGGGAAACTCTAATGGTGAGGCACACTGGGAAGGAATCGGGAAAGTAGTGAGTAAACAGTGCTTAGTGTACATCAGTGTATCGGTAAAACCAAATAATATTCTTACCCCCAATGCCAATTTCACATCTATTACACTTTAAACTTACCTGACTGTTTTTATCTGTGATTTGATAAATGAATGACAATACCGTCACATACTGTAAGAGCTAGGCCCAATTACATCTAGAGCTGCCAGATCATCAGCACAACAGTTAGCAAAGCACAAAATAATTAGGCTGACCAGAGGTTGGTTACCAGCCAAAATGTCTAGTATACCGCTTTCAACTGTTTTCCAGCTTTGTTTTGCTCAGCAGAAATTTACGCAGCTCTAGGAAATTGAGCCCATGATTCAACTTTATGAAGCTGTTCAGCACAAAAAGTTGCTAAGCACAGAAGAATATTATGTAGTAGAAACAGGTTACCAGCCAGAATACTATGTAATGTATATTTTGGGGCTGTTTTCCCTGGTTAGCAGGACATTTTGCTAAGCACCATTTTCTGCTTAAAATCTTATAATATTGGGCCCAGGTGTAGGAGGAATGTCAAAGGTCATGTCAGAGACAAATGTGATCTTTAAAGGTCACAGATCCTATAACCAAAATGCCTGATGTCAGAGGTCATGTCCTCAGAATTGGTCAGTTAAAGTTGAAACAAATTTTGTTACATCATATAGTGCTATATAATAGAACTATGTTACAACATAATGCCCCCAAAACAGGTGGGTTTTTTTACATTTAACAGACAACATTTTTTACATTTCCGAAACCTAGCAGATTGAATTTCAAAAATTCTGATAGGGTTGAGGCCATAAAAATTTTTTGCATTGGACATTTTGGTTGCTAAGCAGTTTGCAAACTGCTTATTCCCTTTTTATTTGAAACTTTAAAAGTGGGATGTTTAAAATATGTAATGCACAACTATATATTTTTGTTGGAAGGATGAAATCATAGTTTTGTTACGTAAATCACAATTTCTAGAAGGTTTTATTATTCTACTTGCACTCCCCAAATCACCCTCTTGTTGAAAAGTACAATGTCTGTTTGTGCACAATAAATAAAAAGTAGAGATAAATAAAACTTAATTATTTGTTTTTTAACAGTAATGTAGTTGTGCAATATGAAAACAATTGCAGGTCTATACATGAATCAGGTCATATTTATAAGGGCGATGTAATGTAACTAAGTACAGTAGTACGAGTATAACCCTTGCTCCAAAAGGCCTTTTCACACTATCAAACATCTCTGTACATTGTATTGGACTTGTGTCCGACTCTTGTTAGTTTTCCAGACCGTTTCACAATACAACATTTTAATCCACCATTGATCCATGGTGAAACCAGTGTCTTGGTTTTGTTTTTGACCTGTGTGGCAACAAAGCTGATTAGGAGCTGGGCAGTGTGAAAGCAGAGAGGTTTTGAACTGTGTTGAAATGTTGTGAAGTCAAGAGGGATTGGAAGCGTGTAACTTTCGGCAGGGATCAGAGTTTGATAGTGTGAGGAGGTCCACCTGAATCCTCTAACATGTCTAATATCCTGAACTCCAAAATGTTTGAACCAGGATGAGATCGGTGTGCCTGGCCAAGTGTTGATCAAATGTTTATATCAACCTACTTTGGAGGATGTGGTATGGTTAGGGTTGTATTTTAAACGTAAATTGTTTATTCGTAGCTTTCAAAAAATATATGTGACTAGTCCTGGTGCAAGAAAATCTTGTGACTTACTCAACAGTGCATGGCGCAAAAATTCCACCAATAGAGGGCGTCTGCTAGAAGTTTCATAACAGCAGCCTCTATCGTTGGATGGTTCGTGTATACTTACAGTGTGCAGATGGTGGAATCTTGATAGTCGGGTGGTACACAACAAGAACGTTTTGCACCAAGACTGCATCAGGAAGAGTGTTCTTGGAAGAATCCTCCAAAATCCCAGCTCTATCATAACTCAACACCAAATTGTTTGGATTTGGATAAGATTGGTATGCCTGGCCAAATATTTACAGATCTTAATTCTCTGTAATAAGACTTCCTGAATGGGCTTTGGGAGGGTTAGCGTTGTAATTTATTTGGTAAATTGTCTACCTATAGCTTTCAACAACAAATGTGATGTGTTCTCGCAAAATCACACTAAACAGTACAAGGTCAGTACCAAGAAATAATGAGGCGCGTTGACGTTTTCATTCTTGATTTTATTTTTATTTTGTGTTGAATTAACACTACAATGTAATGCAAGCTTTTAAAATTTCAAAGTACAGGAGTATTGTCATTTCAAAATTGAAAAGCTTCAATTTGAAGGCTTCAATTACCATTTTCATTTCAGTAACTCGAAGGTTTATTCAGTAAAATATGCTTCTCTGGCCCAGTGGTATGAACTTTATAATCAGTCAGCTTTCACATTGAAACTTATTACTTCATTAGTTCTCTCTCTCTAGTAGACATAGGCATTTGCCTGTGGTCTCTGCCTCAAACTATCATTAGATGATTACCACCAATCCTGTATTTTGCCTATTTTTATAAGTTATCTTGAATTTCGGCTGTGACACTTTTGTCCCTGAGCAAGACTCTATCATTGCTTCCCTTCACCCAGGAGTAAATGGTACCTAAGAGGGCGGGTATATCATAATTTGGGAGGCTAGTCGTCCTTACTTGCAGCTGAGAAGCTGAATTGCGAAGGATGCGGCTACAATGTGGTTGAACGGCAGACATGTAAAGGCCCCTATGGCAGCTGGCCACATCAACCCATATATGACCACGGAGCACAGCCAGAGATCCAAAGTGATTGATTCTCTGGCATGTCTGGAGGGGGGAAAACCAGAGGGCCCGGAGAAAAAACATGGCATAGGAGAGAATCAATGCACAAATCTACTCACATAATTATGGCCTTAGCTGGGAATTGAACTAGAGCAACATTGGTTAGAGAGTACTGCTGGGCATCTGTCATTTCGTACAATTTCACCAAGCCACTAAAATCTCCCCCTTTAATATGCATTCCAAGAATTCTTTATCTCTTCTCGCTTTCTATTTTCATTTTACTTTCTTCTTTGCCCTTGGGGGGGGGGGGGGGGACGTTGTTTGTAATTATTGACTCGTGTTCGCTCTGCTCTAAATAAATCATGTACCATGATATTCAATTTGTATTCCACCCACGGATAATTTGCATAACATTATGAGAAATGATTGTATTTCATTATGCAAAGTGTTATTTAATCACGCAGTATATTCAGGTGGAAGAAGGCGCCGACAGGTTTAACAAAATATCTTTCACCTTTGATGATTTGTGCTAATTCAGTTTACTGTCCCCTGTGTAGATGGATGTCTACCCCTAAAGGCCCACGTATAGTGTCCTTCATGCATTATCAGCCAGGACTGCATCATGTACAGTGCTCTGTTGGATGGCAGTGTTTTAATAAATACCATATGGGATAACATGCATGAGAAAAGTTGCTCTCTGTGCATCTCACTGCCTCCCAAAACATAGACTTGCATAAGTCTTTTGGCATTTAAGCTGTGTCTTACAGTATGGATAAATTGTATTCAATGCAAACAAGAGGAACACGTTTAATGATCATATACATGTATTAAAGACAATTTATTTTCACTAGATGCATGAAAAAGAACTGTCCAACCATTTCTCCCTTTACAACTAAAACAATACTTCTTTTCTTCTCCCTGCATCCACCCTCCTGAAAAACAAGAATAGAAATCAACACTAATTAATTTGTTCTTTTGAAGATACTAAAAAGTGGTATGATTAACAATAATTATGTTCTGTTATGTTGTACTGGCAATACCAGCAGCCATGCTTTAGGCTATACATGTACATAAAGTTTAAAGCTAGCTGCACTGCCTGCTTTTGTTTTGTTGAAAAAACCAACAGATTCAGATTTCTCAGAGCGCAGTGCGGTGTATGTGGATGTTCCAAATTGAAAAGAAAGAAAGAAAGAAATACTTTACATAGGAATGTAGGATCAGGCATACCACCATAAATCTGAGTCCAACATTTTAGTGATTCTGTTGGACTGGGGACTGCACTGGTAAACTGATTATGCTTTACATGGGATCGGGCATACCACTATAATCAAAGTCTAACAGTTTGGGTGCTGAGTTTACCATGGTGTTGCATTTTGTCAGAGTGAGCAAAGATCCTAGTAAATCACTAGGAGTGCCCCTTAAAAGTAATGAAGAATGTTGTATGTCAAATTCAGTGTTATTATTTGTGTTTCACCCTACACTGATGTGTGTCAAACACTGTAGGTCTATACTCAATACTTTCTCAAGCCCTGCAGAAAGTAATCCACAGGCATATTACTCGGGTGGGAATCGAACCAACACAACCTTGACAATGTTGTCCACTGGACTCTAGAAAGTACAGAGTATACAAGGCTTGACACACATTGGTGGAGGGTGAGACACAAGTACTATTCCTGTTCCTGGTGCAAACTTAAGATATGCATGGGGTATTACTTACATGTACAGTCAAAATGATGCAGCTTGTATTGTATTCCTTTGTTTTAACATGTAATAGTAATAATGAATAGTTAATGTAATCTTGTTCTTATTCTTTGATGTGCCACTATCATAAAACCAGGCCCCTTTTTCATAGAGTTGCTTAATGGCAGATTTTGTGCTTACTGCACGAGTTTCCATTTCATAGCGATGCTAACAGTAAGCACACAAAAAGGCATGCTAACCCTCCGGTGCTTACAGTACGAAAATGAATAACGTAATAATGTAAATTCATGGGTGAACGTGCATGCTGGCCGCCTAATTTTCTTGCTAACCTGTGAAGTATGCTTACACTGAAGCAAATTTTTCAGCTACAGTAACGACGACATTTTAATCAGCACTATGAAATTTGGCCCAGAAATTCATAAGCCAGTCAGCATACTTTTTGTGCTTATGGAACAACTGTTAGCAATTTATTTATTTCATAACCCCTGCTTACTGTAAGCAAAGCAATAGACACATTAGCTTGCCGGCGGTTCTTGTAAGCAGAAGAGTAAAGTCTGATTCATACTTTACGCGAATTTCGAAAGCGAAGCAAATTTGCCTGCAATACAACTGGACAACACTGCGTACATGATTGATTGCACATAGAGACAGATGGCTTTATGTACTTCAGCCCTTTGCACATTCTGTTTGTAGCTTTGTAAGTTAGACTTTAAAAAGATCTGTTAATAATGTAAGTATGATACAATAATATATGTATATATGTAAATGAGTCAATGAGAATTGCTAATGAATATTTATAAGAAGGTGCTTCTACTTGGACGATCATGCAGCCGCATGCTAATGAGCCTTTCCCATGAAATGTAAATGCTAACTACATTCACGCATACGTACAGATGCTATTGGTTGGCAAATATAGAGAGTTGTGCACTAGGCAGTCGCACACACACTTGTTTTGACACCACCATTGACCTCACACAAAAAGGCGCAATGTTCTCTCATTTAGCCAACAAATAGTGTTAAGGTGCACACGCAATGTGCGATTTACATATTTCATGGAAAAGGTATATTTATGGAGAGGATTTTGGGGTTTGTTTAGAATCAGCAACTCATTGTATGTCACAGTGTATGGTATTTGCATCTGAGATGTTTCCTTGGGAAACCCATGGCATTGGGCATACATTGTCATTGTGCAGAAAATAGAATTGTTTTATTAACTTTTTTAGTGTTTCATGTACGTTTTGAAGACTGAGTTCATTCCCAATCCTCCAGATTTCAATAAGCACAATAAATAAACTTTTGAAATTCCTGCGAAAATTCTTTGCGAAAATACTACCCCGTTGATTTTGAAAGTATTCAAGTTTAGATGGATACATTTCGTGGAGGATTGGTGCTGGTACGGACACAAACTCTATAATCAGTAAGTAGTGAGCTTTCAAATTGAAACCAGTTAAGTTTGTTTTGATCCTCTAGCAATGTTGTACTTAGTTACAAAATTAAGTTCCAAACTTACCTCAAGATGTAATGTCTAACTACAATAGAACAAGTTAAACAATTTTGTTAAGTTTGTTAAGAATCTACAGATAATTCAACCCATCCCTCCACACTGTCTAGTTTGTTTTAGCAAGAGCTTGAGGATAACTGAGATCCAGGTAAAGTTACTCATTGAATCTTTGTTCAAAATGGTGATGTATCAAGGCATTGTAGGGTGGGCTAATGTTCCAGACTCAAGTTCTGATCACTGGGAGTGTAGGTTCGAGTCCAGGTTCTGATCTCTGGGAGTGTAGGTTCGAGTCCAGGTTCTGATTACTTGGAGTGTTGGTTTGAGTCCAGGTTCTGATTACTGGGAGTGTTGGTTTGAGTCCAGGTTCTGATCACTGGGAGTGTAGGTTTGAGTCCAGGTTCTGATTACTGGGAGTGTTGGTTCGAGTCCAGGTTCTGATCTCTGGGAGTGTAGGTTTGAGTCCAGGTTCTGATCACTGGGAGTGTTGGTTTGAGTCCAGGTTCTGATCACTGGGAGTGTTGGTTTGAGTCCAGGTTCTGATTACTGGGAGTGTTGGTTTGAGTCCAGGTTCTGATCACTGGGAGTGTTGGTTTGAGTCCAGGTTCTGATCACTTGGAGTGTTGGTTTGAGTCCAGGTTCTGATTACTGGGAGTGTTGGTTTGAGTCCAGGTTCTGATCACTTGGAGTGTTGGTTTGAGTCCAGGTTCTGATCACTGGGAGTGTTGGTTTGAGTCCAGGTTCTGATCACTTGGAGTGTTGGTTTGAGTCCAGGTTCTGATCACTGGGAGTGTTGGTTTGAGTCCAGGTTCTGATCTCTGGGAGTGTAGGTTCGAGTCCAGGTTCTGATTACTGGGAGTGTTGGTTTGAGTCCAGGTTCTGATTACTGGGAGTGTTGGTTTGAGTCCAGGTTCTGATCACTGGGAGTGTTGGTTTGAGTCCAGGTTCTGATCACTGGGAGTGTTGGTTTGAGTCCAGGTTCTGATTACTGGGAGTGTTGGTTTGAGTCCAGGTTCTGATCACTGGGAGTGTAGGTTTGAGTCCAGGTTCTGATTACTGGGAGTGTTGGTTCGAGTCCAGGTTCTGATCTCTGGGAGTGTAGGTTTGAGTCCAGGTTCTGATCACTGGGAGTGTTGGTTTGAGTCCAGGTTCTGATCACTGGGAGTGTTGGTTTGAGTCCAGGTTCTGATTACTGGGAGTGTTGGTTTGAGTCCAGGTTCTGATCACTGGGAGTGTTGGTTTGAGTCCAGGTTCTGATCACTGGGAGTGTTGGTTTGAGTCCAGGTTCTGATCACTTGGAGTGTTGGTTTGAGTCCAGGTTCTGATCACTGGGAGTGTTGGTTTGAGTCCAGGTTCTGATTACTGGGAGTGTTGGTTTGAGTCCAGGTTCTGATCACTGGGAGTGTTGGTTCGAGTCCAGGTTCTGATCACTGGGAGTGTTGGTTTGAGTCCAGGTTCTGATTACTGGGAGTGTTGGTTTGAGTCCAGGTTCTGATCACTTGGAGTGTTGGTTTGAGTCCAGGTTCTGATCTCTGGGAGTGTTGGTTTGAGTCCAGGTTCTGATTACTGGGAGTGTTGGTTTGAGTCCAGGTTCTGATCACTGGGAGTGTTGGTTTGAGTCCAGGTTCTGATCACTGGGAGTGTTGGTTTGAGTCCAGGTTCTGATCACTGGGAGTGTTGGTTTGAGTCCAGGTTCTGATCACTGGGAGTGTTGGTTTGAGTCCAGGTTCTGATCACTGGGAGTGTTGGTTTGAGTCCAGGTTCTGATTACTGGGAGTGTAGGTTCGAGTCCAGGTTCTGATCTCTGGGAGTGTAGGTTCGAGTCCAGGTTCTGATCACTGGGAGTGTTGGTTTGAGTCCAGGTTCTGATTACTGGGAGTGTAGGTTCGAGTCCAGGTTCTGATCACTGGGAGTGTAGGTTCGAGTCCAGGTTCTGATCACTTGTGTCCTTGGCATGGCAACTATGTAACTATAGTTACTTCTCAACTTATCAGGAGTAAATTCTGGGTACTAGTGAGGGTGTATTATTGGAAACCCATACCCCTAATTGGCTGCCAGTGCAGTGGCATAACCTGTTTATTTATTTATTTTATTTTTATTTTTTTTTTTTGAGGGGGGCAAGCAGGGGATAGGACACAATTTGGGGGTGGGGGCTATTTCATTTGATTTAATTAACCATTCATTTGTGCAATTTTGTTTTATCTCATTGGGGGCGACAAAAGGGTCAAGGGTTCTGAGGGGGGGGGCAGTGTGCCAGAGTGGCATACTTCTATGGAGTTAAAATGGTTTCAGGAATGATCAAGGCCAGAGGCTTAGCTAGTGTTAGCTGCTTGGATACATTGGTGTTAATGGGCCTAGTGCCTGTTATTACCCCCCCCCCCTCCTTCAGTGTCCTGGGCTGAGTGAGGAAGCTTGATTTGCAGGTCATGTATTGACAGGGCATATTAAATCGGCCCTGTTTTTAACTCCAAATAATGTCATGTGATCTTTAGTAAACCTTTGTGAAGGTCCAATGACCAAAATAAAGTTTAAAAAGTCAGCTTTGACTTGACGACAGTAACTATTTCTAGAGTTGTTAGAATGCAGTTTCTAAAAAGTAGTAAATTTTACCTTCAAGTGTTTGGCATTACACCTGTGCTTAAACAGGGCATTGCTTTTAGTTAATTGCAGTTTCCAAACAGCCAGGTTTATCAAAATTATGAAAGATGTTCCATTCAAACTCCGTGATCGGATTACTGTTGTTCTAACCAACTATTAAGATCAATTGTTTTTGTTACAAGTAGGTTAGTGTTATGGTACTATGGTTTTGGGGGTGTTTTTTTTTCCAAAATGTAACAATATTATGCACGTATTAAAAACCTGATAATTTAGTTATGCATTTTAAATATGATCTGACTTTCATTGTGTATGTGTACAAAGTGATATTAAATTTATGGAAGAAGTCAATAAAATACTGGAAGCATTTAACCTTTCTTTTGTAGAGTGTTGTGTTTTCTGTTTCATTTTTAGCACAGAGATTTTAAATCAAACGTTTGTTTAGCTTTTTGTCCTGTGTAAATAAATCTGCTCTGACTGCTGAGGTTTTTGTGCTATTGGTATTTTTGTGTATGACAAATCGCCCGACACACTAGGCCAAAGGACCACTTGAGGTGAAGGCTACATGACAAATCAAGACAATTTAAAGAGAGAGAGAATGAAGTTGACACTTCTCTTAGATTGTAAGTTGGAGGAAACAAGATACAGGTAGGAGGGGGTTCCAAAGTTCAGCAGTATGAAGCTATTTGAATATCTCACAGTTTAGTGAAAGGTGAGAAGATGTGCGGGCAAAATGGGTGCTGCCAGTGAAGGTGACAAGTGCGAGACCTTAAAAGCAAGGAAGTATCTGTAAAAGCTGAGACTTAAAAGAAAAGTGTATTAAGTACAAGTCGAATCCCAGGGCCAGGGCAACTGTTGAGCAGAAAAGTCTGCTTAGCAAATTTCTTTTGCTAAGCGAGATACTATCACTCAGTTCCAATGAAATTGTATGGTATTTTGGCTGGTAATCTATTTCTGTAAAGCAAACTACTTGTGCTTAGCAAGTTTTTGTGCTCATTATAATGCCTTTTGAAGTTGGGCCTGGGACTAGTCTCAATTATAAAGTCAAGTCTTTTTACAGAAAAGTAACAATATTTAGGTCTCAACCTGACAAATCTCAATTTGAAAGGGTGCTTGGGAAAGATTCATGAATAAATAATTAGGGGAAAACTGATGGTTAAAATAACTTAAATTCCCCTTAAGTTTCGGGAAGTGGTTTATAAACTTCTAATAGTTTATAGGGAAATTGGGGTTTTTTAAATACATCTGCAAACCAAAAACTTACATGCTGGTTTACATAAAATCTTCATAATTGCAAGCGAGCGACTTTGTTGGCCAGTTTATGTTTCGTCTCGGAGCTATTTTGGTCCCTGCAAAAAACTTCCTGAAACCCGTCAGCGCCGCCATTTTCTGACTAGACTGAATCCCGATTCCACTTCCTGATAATGTGTGGGATGAACTTGACGAAAGAGTTCGTTAAGGCTCTGACCTAAGCATACGAACGATTCAACCGTCTGACACCGCTTCTGAGCTCGTAAATTGACGAAGGAGGTCTTCTTCTTTAAGTGGAAGGATCGTCAGATAATTTCTCGGAAGGGGGAGTTGTTTTGAGGCCTTTTTTGTGGGCTGGGTCGAGCTGGAATGATGGCAGACCAACTTGATCCTAAGTGAGTATTTAACGTTACTGCGTGAAATCGGATACGCAAGCAAAATACATGTACTGCGATTTAAGATCGCAATAGCTGTACAGCTTTGCTCGACTGATTTTACACTAACACTAACAGTACACTACAGACTCCATGTCTTTCATGCTTAAGGCTTAAGCAAGTACAAAGTGTTCACTGTATTTCTTGATTGAACCTGGGCTGTCAGTGTCATGATGCCTGTGTCGTGTGTTTGGGTTTTTGTTTTTAATAAAAAGTTTGTGTTGCTTGTGTCCGGTGTCAGGGGAAAAGTAAATTTATCAAATCAAGAGAGACAAGTGTTTAAAGTTCAAACTTTCTGTCGCAAGTAAAGTTGTTTGGAAATGGGTCATAAGTGGTCTTGTTTGTTACATGGGATCGTAATATCAAATATGAAATACAGGATATACATGTACTAAGTGATGTATTGAATGTAGGATAGGTGTACTGTATGTATGTTCTGTACAGAAGAGAGTCAAGTGCTGAATGGACGATCAAGTTCATCAGCTGCTGTGTACTGCTGGGTATTTTTTTTTCTTCGCAATAAATACTCAATCGGTATTCACAGTTTCAGTTTGCTTACTTTATGCACCAGTGACCTACCCCTAGCAAACTCTGCACCAGAGCAAACTCAGTACAGTACATCCACAAACTCAGTACATGCACAATTATTAATTGAATGAAAGTTTGACACCCACCCAGCACTCCATCTTAACATCCTGCACCCAGTCCTTTAAAAAAACAAGGAAAGAAGTCTAAAAATCCAATTAATGTTAAGTTTAAAAAGTGTTAACTTAAGATGTGTGGAAGGTCTTGCTAGTGTTATTTTCTCTCCGTTTTGAATTTGATGCATGCAGATTGCAGGTAGTAAAACTAAAAAGTAAGAATGAACAATCTTCAACCTCGGCCAGAACTTAATATAAATTGTTAATGTGAATGTGGATTTGAATGTCCCTCTCACTCACTAAGATTAAGAAGGCTCTAAAAGTATAACTAAAATATGGTTTGGACAGTTTAGAAGATCATGAAGATTAAAAGGTAAACATACACAGTTTTGTGACATACACGTAGATAATAATTTTTAGATAATAGCTGGTGTTACTATGTACCAGAAAATATTTATAAAATACCAGAAAACTAAAGAAATCAACGTAAAAACTCCCCAAACTACCCACCACAACCACTAGCAAGCAGTTTTGCATAAACATCCAAAGCTATCGCTGTTTGTGCTTTATTCAACTTCTCCAAGTCCTCCCTTCACTACATTAGTACAATCATTTCTACCTCCATGGTACAATTCACATAAAGCATATTAAAAGAGAAATCATTTAGAATCTCATGATTGCATAGAAGGGCTTTTAAATCAAAGATAAACACCCAGTAAAAAACATTCCAAGAAACTCTTGTCAATTTAGCTTGCTTAGGCCAAACTTCCAAAATTTGAGTCCAGAATCTGCTGCATGTGGTCGGAAGGAAAAGACAGTTGTAAAGCGAAACCCCTTCATGCTTTTGTTTGTGAGATACGACATCACCTTCTTGGTCTCTTTTGACACATGGTGACAAAAGAGGATCTACAGATATCAGAATTTTCCGTGATGTAATTTACTGAATTCCATTTTCTAAAACTTTGATTTCTTATTTTTTAACCATTTCAGTGGTAACATTTCAGGCCTCGAAATAACCCACGGCACCCACAGCAATTGCCGTGGTGCCCTGTGCTTTTGCTGTGGTGCCCTTTGCAAATTTACATTTTCCTGATAGAGTGCCCGTTATCAGAGGAAAATTGCCGTGCCCCTTCAAGAGCGAAGTTCAAGGCCTGCAACTGTGTTAATACAAAGTAAAAAAACTGTGTTTCTTACTGGCAATGTGGTCAGCAAATGTGTCCTTATAGCAAAAAAATATACTATGAGCACAAAATACAAAACAGAAGTCCATTCGATGCATTGAAATCTTCCTGTGGATACTGTCTAACTTGAAGATTTGTTGATACAGTTTTCATTATGGAGTTTTCTGGACGGCAAAGCCTTCTGTTTGGTCGCCATTGTGACACACTGAAACCGACGCAGTGTGCACGGGTACAGTACCTATATTCTATTAATTTGTGCTTGGATAGCCGAAGGGATACCAGCACGGTTCATGGCACTGTCGTCTAGATCCCTATATCAGGCCTCGAACCTCGTGTTCAAAAGGGGCATGGCAATAATTGCTGTGTTTTTCTAGAATTTGAAGGGCATTGCAGCAATTTCTATGTGTAAAAAGGGGACCATGTCATTTTCGTCAAATTTGAGGGGCATCATGGCAAAAACTAAATTTAACCAAATTTAACAAGACAGGTGACTGTTTCTGAAACAGTCGGTTACACGTAAAACCATCTGTTTCAGAAACAAAATGTAAGGGGTTAAAAAAAATGTTTAAACAATTGCGCATGTTATCAAAAACAATGCGTCTTCATCTCTCAGCAATCACAGCATTTTGACGTTGCAAAAATACCCCGCGAAAAAATCCCCCAAACAACAAATCAAAACAAAAAAAACATGAAACAAATCTTGCCCTAAACAGTAAAATAATCTTTCTGTCAATCCAAGGTATCCCAATTGGTGTCATTTTTTGTAAAATAAAGCCTACACATTTTGTAGTTTTCGTAAACAAGCTAACATTTTTGAGGAACTGTGCTTCGCAGACCATGCTGTCAGCGGCTTTTGCATGCGTACGAGTTACGAAAGTGCTGTTTGCACAATTTTAGTGCACACACCAGCGATGGTGATTATTACAGTTTCGGGAAAAACCACTTTTCCCGAGCATGCGCAGACACGTAAAGTCTTTGGTCAAGGCGTTTGTTGTATCTATCGCGTAATGCATTTTGATTTTCGCCAATAGAGGGCGCATTGATCTGTAAAGCCCTCTAGCATTCAATGTTTCTTGCCTTTATTGTAGAATGCAAAGTATCAAGATACTGTAACAAAGACTACGCACCTGTAATTGGAAACAATGTGACTGCGTGCGTTGTATAAATTGTGAACTGTGTTTTGCAGAACTGTGAATTTGAGTGAATTTGTCGACGTTCATCCGAACCGTATAAAAATGTAAACAGACAACCAGACATTTAGTAGGCATCTTACAATTATACTAAGGGTCACCGACGGCAGTTGGAAAAAAGGGCACGGCAATATATTGCCGTGAATCGGCTTTGATTTTGAGGGCATTGCGGCAATGGCATACATGTATGACATCGACGTCAATTGCCGTTGGTAATTTTGAGGCCTGCTATTGTTGCATAGATAAACGTGTTCTAAGGGGATGCAGGAAAAGACAAAAGAACACAGACTAAACTTTGTGCATGCCTTGGGTGAGGTACATTGTAGACTCTAAAAGGGAAACCATTAGCCAAGAACTCATTGACCACATTAATATCAATGTCGTACATACATACATCCTGTGCGCGAATTGTTAAAATGTATAATGCATTTGACCTTGTCAGTCATGGCTGCTGCTTGCCCGCAAGTGGTTTCCCTTTGGAGTCTACCGGTCGGTGATGATTAGCTTTAGTGATGTTGCTTACCCGCGCTGGAAAGTAATTATGTCCAATTGTCCATGTAGCACACTGGCGATCAATCCATGATGATGGACCTTATTGCCAGAATTTTGAAGGATTTAGAGTTTCTAAAATGTTGTATTTGTCCGTACAAAATTTCATTTGTAAGCATACATGTACAAAGGTTTGTACATTTGTCCACAAGAAATGGCAGTCAATCCAAATCATTGCGAATTTGGTATCCTTTCCATATTGCTTATGGGTTTTTTTGTGAGTAGCATGATGATGTGATTACTTTTATTAGGGGTCTACCATGAGTCTACTTTACAATACCAGAACTTGGGTACCTTACCATTTATGCCATTAGGGCTGTGCAGCTATACATGTATGTTTAATTTTCTCAACGGTTAAATGGAACTTGTTTAATCATTTATTCGATCGGATTGTCTACTGATTCCGACCTGTACAGAAGCAACTGTCATCCAGGCTTTATCAGGATTAAACACTATAGCCAGTCTCCACAGTCACAAAACCACAAACCATAGTTGTGGTGGCATACATGTACATTTCATAGAGGATTGAGATTAAGATGTTTCCACCAACAAAAGGGATGTCAACCATTCTCCCTGAATGTACATAGTGTCTGGGGCTAACATTCTCAAGAAAAGGAAGGTCACAATTTGTGTTTTTACACTGTCACCTTTGAAAGTTTCAGTTGAGTGGAGTGCTTACATGCATGACATGACATGTACTTCTAAAGGCTTACACTACGTTTTGATGAAACAGCAAAATGCGCTTAGGCCAAATAAAATAAATGTTGTGTTTACGGTAACCCGACTGACCTGGATTTTTTGCGGCTAAATTGCCGACCTCAAATTTTTTTTTCTAACTATTTTGTGAGTCGGTAAAGGAATTCTACTTTAGACGCAAACAATATTCCGTTTCATGGTTTTGGGTGAAAAAACTAAAGAACGTGCCGTGAATGTGATGATTTTGTCCTCCGTGTACTGTACAGGGTTAACAACGTGTATTCAATATTTGCTACATCAAAGGCTCAAGGGTTACGATCTCGTAATTTATTACGGTCTGTTTTTTGATGTTTTCTAGTTTTAAAAAAAGAATTTTAATAAAGAATACAATGTTAAATTCGCTTGCCTATTCATTTTCAACAGTTTTGCATTTAGTAAAATGAAAAAAAAACCTTTTTTGTTACTTTTTTTTAAAGTTCAAATTCAAATCCCGTTTTCCGTTTCAAGGGGCAGATTCCGCGAAATCCGTCCGTGTTCTGCGATTGCGGAAAATCATTGGCCCTAAAAATATAACATGATATTTTGTCAATACCTGAAATTGAGAATTGGTACAAATAATGTCAGCATTTAAACAGCCCCAATTGGTCAGATACAAATTTTCCCTGAAACTTCTGTTTCTGAAGCGCTTGCAACTTGACCCCCTCTGTAACTGTCTACCATTGTCTATAGCCCATATTATGTTTTTTTCTAAAAAACTTATAAACTTTTAGATTTTACCACTTTTCATCATGACTACTTATAACTTTATGAGTCAAACAAGGTTAGTACATGTATAATGGTAGCAAGTTTAAAATTTGAACAAATAACTCAAAATTCAAGAACTTAAAAACAAAAAAATAAATGAACAAAATAAAATTATTTTCCTACCTACCTACCTGGATTTTTTCAGGCCGTTATCGTAAACACAACATTTATTTTATGTGGCCTTATCAGTACTTTCATCATGTTCATGAAGAATGCTGAATGGTCAAATCCATCAACGTTTAGTGAGGTGAAAGCAGGTACATGTACATGTACCAATTAAATCTTTGGCCATATTGAGGCCAGCATTCAAACGGACACCATGGAAATTTCCAAAGGTTACTCTCAGGCAATCTTTTGAGGTTCAAATTTTCTACACTGTACTTTCATTGATTTCAAATATGAACTAATTTAGCAGGATGCTTAACACCATTTCCATCTTTATAACTTGGGCTTTCGGATAGAAATTACACAATTTCTTGTTGGGGTCATTACCAGTATGACCCCTACCTTTGAAAACCATTTACATGTACACATGTAGTAGGCCCTTTAGTAAATATACACATGTACAGTAACGGGTACATTTTTTAATGATAAATAGTTCATATACATACATCAATTTATTGCTATCTATGTAGTGGTGTTTAGATTTAAGAGGTCCTCCAACGTGTGTGAAGAGAAGCCAAGACAAAATAGCTTCAAAGCTGGAACCGTTGTCTGACATGTCTGACAAGCAAAATGTACATAATGGACATTGCAGTCTTTTCCAGAAACATAATATTTTATTGATGCACATCCGGACATTGTTTTCCTTTTTTATTTTTACATGGTACATGTATGTAAACAGATGGTTTAGATATACATGTTTGGTACATGTAACTTCCAACCCTACTCCAAACAATCTTAGTTACAAGGAAATGCAGAGTGTTTTTAAAGAAGTATTTCCAGAGAATGTGTCAATGTCATACAGGAAGTTTCCACTAACTGGGAAAACCCCTACACTAACATTGGTATACAAAATATAGACCCTTTTGTAATAACAACATAGTACGTAGTTGGCACTGTGCCACTGCACACAGGAAAACATCATTGGCCACTTGTTATTCTGTGTACAGCCATACATCTATGGATACACCAACTTACAGTCTACTCTGTGCAATGTGATGTACATGTACACAGCTGTCTTGAATCCATTGAACTTGGCACTGTCATGACTGTGCCTGTAGTGTAAGACCATGACATCAAGCACACAGCAGACAGCATTTGTTATTGTACAAAACCAGTTTGCACACTGAATGTGACTCAACATACATGTACATGAAATTACAAACCCATGAACGTTCTATCACAATTGATCATTAGAGTCATGAGAAAATAATGGACAAAACGTAAACTTGTGAGATCAAAACTAATCGTTTTACTCATTTCTCAAAAACGATATCATTTTTAGCAAAAATATTTTTTGAGGGAAGTTTTCCACCATGACTAGATACACTTTACATGATGTACTAGTACATTGTAAGACACCTGCAATTCTGTGAGCAATTATAGTGTTGTGCACACCCTTTAAAGACTGCGTTTGAAAAACTGCATGAGCCGAGCTCGTTCGTCCGGCCTGTGTCTATCAGCGATATTCTCGATGAAGAGAGACCACCATGGCTAGATGGGAAGACGAAACTGAGACTCCAGCTTCCTTCCATTTGGTGTTTTTAAAACCGCGATCTAATATTTGTATCCAAGATGCGTTCTATGTATTTGAAATTGCGGCATCCAAACCCAAATAAGGCTATTAAAACGGATCGCCATCAATGCCTTGCGCTATTTAAAAACATTTTTTAACAAACTTTAAAGGCTGTAAAGTTTACAAAGGCGGAATTAATATAATTTAAGGAAGTATAAGCAAACAAAAGATGATATCGTCATTTAAATAAAAATATCGGGATAGTCACGATATTTTGATATCTCCAAAACATGTCGATTTTGACGATATTGTTCTTGATATCTTATCGTGATAATATTATCGTGATATCGTCCAGCGTTATGTCGGAGTTGAGGTTTTTGCATTTGAAGACCACCAAAATTACTTTGTTGCTTTTTTTTTTTATATCACACATTCGAAATAAGCACATTACAAAATTACACATTACATTGTGCAAAAACATGAATTTTTTATTTTGTAGAAATGTGTTTACTACGTGTATTACATTTAGTTTGCACTTGAATTGTAACTGTATGAACTTTTCAGGATTAGCTTGATTTAGTGTGTTTTGAAAAGGAGGATGAATTCCATTGTACAGTACCGGCCACAAGTAATTCCAAAACCCTGCGAGTTGCGTGCGAGTACCCGCGGGTAAACTGCGTGGCGGGTACGGGGCTCCCCGAAGCCCCGCGGGGATTCTGCGGGGACGGAACGGGGGCCCCGCAAGCCGGGGAACGTGTCGTGGACCTGCGTTGCGGGGACCTGTAAAGGTCCTGCAACGAACTCGTACACACACATGTAAATGTACGTAGAACAATTTCCACATGTAATATCATTCTAATAAACTTACATGTACTTCACCCCTCCATGCTTCACCCATGGAGGAATAAATTCTTCCATGCTTTATTCAACTTTAAGCTGAACTCTCAAAACCTCAAACATCAATCAATGAAAGAAATCGTGTAAAAAAATCCCAGCGCTGCGCGGCCGCCATGACTGCTCCTGCATTTCGCTGCGCTACCGAAGCCTCATGGATGGCTGGTACCTTGCAGGGGCAGCTGTTTTCCTGCCAGCATGCTTAGGGTGACCAGCGATGCTCCAACTACATTGAAAAATTGAATCTCTGTCCATACCATGCATTTAGTGATAAAGTACGACCGTGATTCTTTTCAAGGCCTCAGAAAAATTGTTCTCAAACGGACACACACACGGAAATTTGCGATCTTATCCCCTAATTTCTGCCCTCAATAATCCTTTTTCAATCAACAACCATTTTCATGGATTTGTGATTTGAGAATCGGTTTTATAGAACTTCTTTTGCAATGAAATCTTTGTGTTAACGATCGATCGACGACGCACGATTGAGGCAAAAGTTGTCGATGCTTGAATAGCCTTAACCCAACGCTGTGTATAGTACAGAATCCGCAGGCGTGCGCCACATTGTGCAGCATTTGTTTACTCGACTCGTGAACGTGTACAGAGTTGGAGGCTAGCCAAGCTTTCTTATGAATATGAATTTATTGACGGGCCAATCACAGCGTGCGGATTGTTGTTTAGGATGGTTGGGCCTGTGGATACTCACTACCATGTGGTTATGTGTGCGTGCACGTGCACGTGCACGTGCGTGCGTGTTTTACTTATGAACGATCTAGAAATGCCAAAACTTGCCAAACCATTTTACGAACTTATAAATAATCTCTCTTTGGGATTTTACCACTGTACCCCTCATTTATTATGAAAAGGAACAATTATTTGACTCGCCCGGTTGGCTAGTAAAGGAAGGATTTTGACTCGCCCGCTGCTGTTTTCACTCGCATTTGGCGACCGGGCGACCGTTAATTTTGAGACCCCGAAGCAATTGCAGTCTTGCGGGGCTTCTGCGGGGCCTCGCAAGTATTTTGCGTGGCCCACGGTGATTTTTGCGGGGATCCCCGCACACTCGCGGGTATTTTGCGGGGGTCCCCGGCACGCACTCGTTAAGCCCCGCGAGTTACCCGCGGGGCTTTGGAATTACTTGTGGCCGGTACTGTACATTGTTGTAGATGATATTGATTGGTTAGCTCTAGTCTAGTGTGAGGGTTATTATGTTTTGATGAAAGAGAAGTCAGTTACATTGACTCTTGGGTCAGGTTCTTCACAGAGGTATAGCATTTTGGCAATTGCCTCCTGGCCAATGCTTTGGTGGCCCTTAAAATGTTCCTGTAAAAATGCAGACTTCCCACATAGAGGTACATTGTACAGTTCCATTTACCTTGTTTACTGAAAGACTGAGGAAAAACCACCTTGCCCGTACAACGATTCTATTTAAACGGATATTCTGTTTCTTTCTTCTCTTGTTTTTTGTTCGTAAGGTGGTACTTTGGTCCTCTCACTCGCCATGAAACGGACAACATCCTTCAGAATACAAAGGCTGGGACGTACCTTGTCAGAGACAGCAGTACTTGTCCAGGGGACTATGTGCTCTGTGTCAGGTAAGTAAATGTTTAGGAGTGCAGTGGTGAGAATATTTTCACGAGTTGAAAGATGGAATGCTCCATTCATTGAGGCGAAGCCGAGTTAAATGGAACATTCAATCTTTCAACAAATCTAAATATTCTCTCCATTGCACAACTGCAAAACATTCATTATTTGTTGAATTTAACATCCAAGTAGATCTTTGTTATTTAGAAGGAAAAACTATCCACTGATTGTACCAGATTGTGTTTTAGCATCCACTGCGAGGGCAGTTGTACTGCTGTTGGCTGTGTGTATTGCATGGAGGCGTGTGGTCTGATGTAGCGTGCAATGTTGAGAAGGTTAAGACAACAATGCGCAGTAGTACCAAGCTGCTCATTTTATAACATAGACACACATGATAGACCATGTAATATTGTAGGTAATGAATACCGCATGACCAACAAATCTCCAATCAAATGACAAGGATCTACTAGGTGTTATGTAATGTCTGACATATACATGGTATAAGAATCTAAAAGACCCACTGGACAGCTGGTTTGAGTCCAGTATTGGCTTAGCAAGCAACCTGATCATGAATAGTCCAGTTGTCTTGTATGTTTTCCCTGCATTGTCAACCCATAAAGGAGTTTTTTTCATGGACACATTATGGAACAAGTTCTTGGTTGGGTTTTCAAGTCTAAATCAATCACCTCCAAGTACTGCCACTTCCCAATAGTTTATCAAGTGGAGAGCAAAATTTTGGGAAAACCAAACATTTTCTGTTCATCAAAAAGTTGAGTCACAATGTGTTATGACAATGGAAGAGTTTGGAACGTCAGGTGGCAGCAGACATACATGTGTACCTGGTAAATTTCCCTTCACAGAGGCACGGTGGCAATCGCCTCCATGCCCCTGGTCATTGCCTTCATGACCATTGAAATTGTCCGGTAGAAATTAAAATTTTCGTCATAGAAGCACCCAACAAGAACAAAGTATCCGGGTGGGTCATGATTTGAGCACAGTGTGAACAGTTACACCACTGGTGTGTCCACACTCCCCTAACAAACGAGTCTCTTTGTTCGGCTGGGCTACCTGATTAACTTAACAAATACTGTATAACATCGCTCCAACTGGACGGCCCTTAGCAACACAGAAAGTTTGTGAACTCTTCGTGGAGTCCGTAGTGGGTACGTGCCTTTGATGCATATTTGAATTGCTTGTGTTTCAGCGAGAACAGCAAAGTGTCCCACTACATTATCCACTTACCGAAAGACAAGGACATCTACATGATTGGTGACCAGACATTTACGAGTCTTCCCAACCTATTGGATTTCTACAAGATGCACTTCTTGGACACCACAACGCTCATCGAACCGGTAAGAAGTTTATGAGATTACAGGTCAGGAATAGAATGATCTGTTAACCAGGGCTTGAATTTGGGAGAATGATCTACAAGACCACAGGGCTTGTAGCTCAATATGTTTACCGCACAAACAAAGACCAGAATCAAAATTAGAAAAAGCTTCCTGAGCCTTGACAACATTCATTCAACTGTTTTAATTTAAACAATGAATGCACTATGACATGTAAGAGGGGATTTATCTCTTCTGTCTTTTAGGGTATTAAGTACACTTCATTAGTCAACAGAATTGAAAGGTACATTTATTATTCAGACTCAAAGTGAGACTCAAAAGCAAAATCTGGTTCTGTTCAAGTATTACACAGTTTGGTACATGTATTGTCTTTCAATTGAAAAACACAAGACCGCGGTACTTGTCTGGTCATAAGTCTACTGGCCCAACACTTTAACCACTGACCTCAGGCCTGTGGTCCAGTGTAAAGTTTGAGCCCTGCATTGACCCCAACTCTCCTAGATCCTCCAAATTCCTCTGCATGAAGTCAGAGGATAGTGGAGGATTGAGGGCTGTAGGCCTCAAAACAATTGCATATCACTGGGTCAGGCATTCCACTCTTATCCAAGTCCAAACATGTAGGTGTGAAGTGGCATAAGAGTGTGGAGGATAGAGGTCACTTTGAGGCAAGTGGACTGAAGGAGATTGCCTTTGTTGCCTCCATGAAACATCAGGCCTATCTGCCTATACATTGTTGTAACAAATATCATGAACTTTTTATCAATCATGTTTAAATTAAACCTTTCTTTTTTTTACTTGTGAAGTTTGGTTCTGTGGATTACAAAGCGCTCTCCTCAATAATCCAAGGAGAGTCGTTTATAAATTATAGCTCTCCTTGTGTTTATTCAAATGAAGGATTGACATTTTCAAGACCTATTATCATTCCAATACCTGACATGCCTGATGTTCTGAATGTTTTACTAGAACGGTAGAAAGGGGAAAGAGCTCAATATGTAAATGCATTCAGTAACTACAAGATTGTGTTTTTCCAGCAGTGCCCCAAACAGCAAGATCAGCGAGAAATAGGCGGCTTTGAGCCAGTAGGTCCCGTCCACACTGTACAGAATCCTCCTCCACTACCCCCAATGGATCTAAGGGGCCAGGGCCTCGGCTTGGTCTGCAAAGCTCTCTACAATTTCAAGAAAACGGTAATTCATTGTTATTCTATGTTGGTTTATCTTTTTGGTAATGAACTCGACAGTCTCCCAATTCCCAATCTTCTCGGTGGCAGTAGATAAACAGCAGGACAAGTTCTTATTAGAACTTGATAGTCTCCTGATTTCCAATCTACTCCATGTCAGTAAACTGGTTAATAACAAGCTCTTGTAAGGACAATCTACACAGCAATTGCTATTAATACCTCCCCATGCATTGCTTCAAAGCTTCTTGTTGTATTCCCACCCCCACAGGATGAAGAAGACCTGGCCTTCTCAAAGGGTGAAACGTTGACTATTATCAGAAAGGATGAGGACCAATGGTGGCTAGCCAGGAATGCAGCGGGTGAGGAAGGTCTGGTACCTGCCCCCTACATAAAACCTGTGAGTGTTATTTACTGAATATTTTGTTTAGGATTCTGAATAGGATTAACTTCTTATTATCAGTTCAAAGCTTCATAAATACTGTTTTTTGACATTACAAGTACCTCTGCAGTAGGGGGGTTAATCGGCCGGGTGGGTCGTGGTTGAGTGCCTAAAACTTATTGGCTTGCCGGCCTGCAAAAAGTAAAAGTTTGCAGACTGTCAACTGTAGCATTAGATGGTGTTGAATCAGACGATGTTTGTACTCACAGAGCTCAAGTGCTCATTACATGATTGTCTGGCATCCCACAGGCCTTTGATTTCTCAGGACCTATCTACAACATTTCTTGAAAGACTAGAACTGACAGTCACAGGAAGAAATTGTGTTTTTAGTGATAGAGTCTGTAAATCCTGTGAAATGAAACTCCTAGGAGACTGCTAATCTTCTTTCAAGATTTATCATGTTTGTGTGATCACATCCCTGGCCCCAGTGGTTTAATGTTTGTTCCCTCTTGGCCCGCACAGATATCAGATCAGAGGTCCAGCATGGAGGGTAAAGGGGGTGGAGATGGAAGGCTCTCAACAGGGGAAGTCAGCAAGACATCCGGCAACGACCAATATAAGGTTATCACCGCAGTCAACCCCAACACCATACAACATGCCATAGTCACGCAAGAGAGAGTGCCCTGTGCATACGACCCAACACAACTCAAACTAGAGGTATGTTAAGTACAAAAACAAAATGGTCGTTATTGGGGTACATGTAACTATTATTATATTATAAATTACTGGTAATGAAACCAAGACCTGGAACCTACACTCTGCTGATCAGAAACACCAGAGCTTGAGTCCAGTGCTCTTAAAGAGGAAGGGACCATTTCAGTTTTGTGATGTACTCATTTTCCACTAGATAGAGTCCTCATGTCAGTGGGAACAAATTACAAGTCTGTAACCTCACACTAAAATGCTATAAATTGCCATTGCATTCAATTACTTTCCAGTGCTTTGTCAACATCCAAAACATCTGATGACATCATTCCGAGAAAAATGGGTCTCTACATTTTTGTAGACCTGTGGTGTTTTGGTTCACGTTTTGGAGATTTGGATTATAAACTCCAGCACCCTTTAATCCTCATAAGATGTCATCTGATGACAAGTGGTTAGGTGGATGACTCAGCTATGACAGTGGATGACTATTGCCCCGATTTGATACCAGTGATTTGAGCTGAAGCACAGGGGTCACTTTTATAGTAGGTCTACATGATTGTGTATTGTTTTAATTTTCTTTTTTTCACTAGGTTGGAAGTATAATTAAAGTGCTGGACCAGAACGTGTCTGGTAACTGGAAAGGAGAGGTGAACGGCAAAAAGGGCTACTTTCCGTTCAATAGGGTCCGATTACTAGACCAAAAAACCTACGAGGGACTAATAGAAGAAAAAAGAAAAGCCAACGGTGCCAATGCATAATGACAGGGGTGTGTTCCCCTTCGTTAGTCAAGACAGAGAAAAAGAGAAAAAAGAAACAAGACTTTATGTACATCTATGACTCCATTGTATATAACCATCTAGACCATTGTGAATACCATCCTGTATAAACTCTGCATGCGGGTGCAAAGGGCGGTTTTGTATAGGAAGCCAGACAGGAGGATTGATTTTCCATGGAAAGTACAGAGATGATTCACAAGAAGGAATTTACAGTGAAATGCTGTAGGGAACACGAGAGATGAAACGCTGTAGTGAAGGACATGTCTTTGGGGAAATGTGCTTCAAACGGTGAGAGTAACATCTGCTGGGAAACTCTAAAGGTGTGACACCAGGAGCAACACACTCCAGGGAACTCCAAGGTGGTACTCCATGGGCAACACACCCCAGGAAACTCCAAGGTGATGTTGCAGGTGCAAAACGCCCAAGGGAACTCCAAGGTTTCACCAGGGGCAACACACCCCAGGGAACTTCAAGGTAGTGCACCATGAGCGATACGCTCCAGGAAACTTCAAGATGATGAATTGGAAGCAACAAATTCTGAGGAACTCCAGGGTATCATACCAGAGCAACACATTCTGGTAAAGTCCAGGCTGATACACCAGGTGAAACACACTCTAGCTAAATTCAAGATGAAACAGTGGCAGCAACTACCTCTGGGATATTTCAAAGGTGAAACAGCAAGAACGACACAATCCTTGGCCTTCCAAGGGAAGCGCAGGTACATGTTGCAGCACTTTCCCCGAGACTCAAAGATGAAAGACCACACAAGCAATGCAAACTAGCATGTCTGGGAGTCTCTGCAGTGAAACGCAAGGAGTGTTCGGTCATGGTTCACTATTGTAATAGGGAGTGAGGGCCCTTGAAGCCCACACCCCCAAAACAAAGGTCTGGCAAATTATTTTTTTACAATTGTACATAAATCCTAAGGCCCTAGCCACCCTCGTTTAATCCCTCAGTAAAAGATGAGTGGCAATGGTGTACTTGACGTCATGCTTGGTATAGAAAGGGGGGTTGCACTGCAGTACTGAGTCCTTATAAAAACCTCTCCAAGATTTGAACTGAGTTGCATGGGAGTAAGGTGCAAACATTACTGGTGATTCACAATATAGTACCCCCTCTACGGTTTACCCAGAAAAGAGGCTATTTGTCCAGAGCGCTGTCCATCAAAAAACAAAATCACACTGGCAGGTTGGCGCTTTGTGACAGTTTTAAACCTTGCACGAAAAATATTTACTGGCCTCGCAAAGATAGTACACTGTATCTTACACTGCAAAACACAGCAGAGCAGAGAAATAGAAACTTGCTGGTTTACTTGTATCTGTCTGCAAACCATGAACAAACATACATGTAAACGCTGTCCACGAAGGGCCCAACACAACGACCCATGGTTACACTGCCAAAATGGGCTCTCCTAAATTGTAGTAGGCGCACTGTATTGTGAATTGACCGTATGAAAGCAGAAATGAACTAAGACGCCTTTGAGTTGCGCTTGCATTTAGACAGTCAGGTGTTGCATAGTGCAAGGTTGCAATGTGCAACTGGCTCTACAGCAATACAATGATATCTGCGTTAGGCATTTATCATGTTGCCACCATTTGGTCACGTTTCCTAATTCCATTAACAGTAATTAATGTTCATTGCTCAAACCAGGAACCAGACTAGTTTTTTTCTTCCAGCCTTGATTTGGTTACAACGATTTGGATTGGAGGAAAATCAAGATGGCCGCACCATGATAAAGATCCATTCTCAGATGGGGGTGCAAATCAGATTAAGATTGAGGTTGATACTAATGACCTAGCAGCAAATTGGCTACTGAGACATAAGTTACACCACGTGATCTTGTCACAGCTAATCTCAGAATGGTGAAGGAGACTAATATTTTAAGTAATTTGTCAAATTGATTCCCCTGGCCAACGCAAATAGCCAGTCACTGAGACACTGCACACTGGTTCTTGCTCATTTTGCAGCTTTCAAGTTTCTTTTATTTTAACAATAAGGTCTTTATGTTCAAAGTACATGTACATGTAGTTGAAAAATGGAGCCCCAGCATGAAGTTGTAGACGGTTGGGCAAAGGAATGGTAAAATGTGTGCTTAATGTTATTTTTAGTATAAAGCAACCACTAATGGGACAGTATGATTGGTATGCGGATCAGTTGTGTCACTAGTGACTGCATGCTATGCAAAGTCGGTAACCCTCTCAGCCGTACAGTGTACATACATAGTATAAATGTACACTTGACTTTTAAGTTGAGCAATGTTGAACTAAACTGTTGGACTTTTGGTGAGCTGACGTGAAAAGACCTTTGCTCCAAACCAGAGAATTAGAACTCTGAGAATTCTGGGTTTGTAGTAACTAATACATGTATACTTTGTATCTGTGTGATTTGCGCGTGCTGCCGTTTAGCTGAGGAGTTAAAGCTTTCCCATTAATTGATCTGATTCATTTTGCCACCCAGGAATGTCGCATGGTATTGATTAATCTTGGTCCAAGACGATGTGTGGTTATCACTGACTTGATGTATGGTTTTAATTATCACGATCAAGCACTAGAGGGTACCTTTCCAAATACCTGACTTGCGGACAAACTGCTGATTGACTGCAGTGATCAAGCGCTCTCTACCGGTGTAGTTGTCGCGGCGTTGTTGTAGGCAGTAACCACATACATGACATACACTGTACACGTTATAACGTCTTGCACCAAGACTAGATATTGACACTGTATCTCCACATCTAACATAGGGGGTGTGCACAGCAGACACTGATCACAGCCATATATTGAGAGCGTTGCGACAACCTGCGATTATAAGCCATTTTTGGCTCAGAATACACATTTGCACATACAGGGTGCCAGACTAGACTGCATTGGGTTTTGTGCTTTTGGACCAAAAATGGCATCCAGCAATCACATAATCAAAGAAAGCTGGTCTCTTTATGCCGCAACTCTCTCAATACACTACACAGCTCTGACACAGATGGCAATTGAGCCCAGAATTCTCTGTATTCTATTTCTCTGTTTCAAAGGTATCCAAGTGACTTCCCTTTTTGTTCAGGTGACATCTCAGAACATTCTGTTCCATTCACAGACCTGAAATGTACAACTCTGATAAGGGCAATGTAACTTGACCTGAAACTCAGAGTAAAGGACATTTCAACATAAAGTAAGCATTAGGAAACAGTGGCATTCACTGTAGTAGTGGCATCCAAAGCAAAGACAAGGGAAATCTCCCATCTATGGCAACCAGAAAACTTGGGATAGAACTGATCAAAATGTGGAGTTGTTTTAGGAACTGGTTCTGTTCAAAACCGCCACAAATTATTACAAAGATGATTTACATGCAGACCTTAGTTTTTACATGTACATGTTGTATTGTTTCATTATTATTATTATTATTATTAAATGTAAAGTATTATATTGCTGGAAATGAAACCAAGGATGTCTTATAAGTAAGCTTAATAATTGTAGCTTGCAAGCCTGAGGAAACCTGTAAACAAGGGTGTTTGCTATGTGAACCAGAAAAGCTGGGGTTAACCCCTACTCTTCCACAAAAGTGTTCTGGGTTCTTTGATGTGCACTACCATCCTAGTACAGGGGACCTATGGCTTAATGTCCCATCCAAAGGACAAAGCAATTATGATAAAGCACCTTGCTCAACGACACAAGTACCACAACCAGGGACTCCAACCCACAGCTCATGAGCCTGAGTTCGGTGGACCTTACAGAGTTTCAAATCCTACTTGAATAATAAGATAAATTACATCGACAATTATGGGTTTGTTGTTTTACTATTGGGCATCAGTACCCTCCGGTTTTCTTTTCATTTCTATCAGCTGTTAAAGACTAAAGCGTTTTATCCACACACCAAAAAAATGTAGAGCTAAAAAACTTTAACATTCACATTTTATGAAGTGATTTTGTTAATTACAAGGATCTAAGAAGTAATTGTAAAGAAAGTAAATGGATATATCCTGAATATTTTACCCATTGTGGATTTATTATTTATTTTTTTATCATGGTGACGAGCTCATTGGGTAAGGGATATAAAAGACAACTCATAAACTTCAGCTGGTATTGTCATAAATTTTACACTCTTGTTTTATACCATGGCTTTTGGAAAGATGTCTACACAGCGAGTTGTGCAACTCCGGAAGCAACTTTTATAGAGCTGTTTAAAAAGTTCTGCTGCTATTGGTAGTGGCATTCCCAAATGGCCTCATTCTCAATAGCATAGACCCTTTGCATTTTTGTCACCATCATCGCTGAGGTCAAATAATAAAAAGCTGCCGGTGTGTACATGCCATGCATGCCCTCAATGAGGGTGCTGTTTGAGCTTTTGACGTTGTGTACATGAGAAAAGGGGCAGTTGCTTTTGCCAGTGAATATTGCTCTTAACCCTATAGGTATTTATGATATCAGTATACTCTACTGCCCAACTGAAATTGGCCATACACTCTACATGGGCCCCATTGCATAAAGCTCTAAAGGTGTTAAAGAAACATTTTTCAGCTGAGCAAATATTACTAATTAGCAGGAAACCAGTCAGAATTACAAGGTGTTTGGCTGGTAACGTGTTTCTGTCAAGCAGAAACCAGTCACAATTACAAGGTGTTTGGCTGGTAACGTGTTTCTGTCAAGCAGAAACCAGTCACAATTAGAAGGTGTTTGGCTGGTAACGTGTTTCTGTCAAGCAGAAACCAGTCACAATTAGAAGGTGTTTGGCTGGTAACGTGTTTCTGTCAAGCAGAAACCAGTCACAATTAGAAGGTGTTTGGCTGGTAACGTGTTTCTGTCAAGCAGAAACCAGTCACAATTAGAAGGTGTTTGGCTGGTAACGTGTTTCTGTCAAGCAGAAACCAGTCACAATTAGAAGGTGTTTGGCTGGTAACATGTTTCTGTCAAGCAGAAACCAGTCACAATTACAAGGTGTTTGGCTGGTAACATGTTTCTGTCAAGCAGAAACCAGTCACAATTACAAGGTGTTTGGCTGGTAACGTGTTTCTGTCAAGCAGAAACCAGTCACAATTAGAAGGTGTTTGGCTGGTAACGTGTTTCTGTCAAGCAGAAACCAGTCACAATTACAAGGTGTTTGGCTGGTAACGTGTTTCTGTCAAGCAGAAACCAGTCACAATTACAAGGTGTTTGGCTGGTAACGTGTTTCTGTCAAGCAGAAACCAGTCACAATTACAAGGTGTTTGGCTGGTAACGTGTTTCTGTCAAGCAGAAACCAGTCACAATTAGAAGGTGTTTGGCTGGTAACGTGTTTCTGTCAAGCAGAAACCAGTCACAATTACAAGGTGTTTGGCTGGTAACGTGTTTCTGTCAAGCAGAATTTTTCAGTGCTAAGCAATATTTTTTGCTAAACAGCTTCATGAAAATTGGCCTTGATCCAGGAATATTCTCATTTTGTTCTAGACAAAACACATGATAATAAAAAGTCTTTTTGCTTACTCGATGAGCTTGAGCAGTACCAAACTTAAATTATTTTTTTAACGATAACTTGACTTTGACAAAAAATATTAGGATTGTATGCACAAGGCGTGACCACCACTTCTGTTAATGAAGTGGTTTTTTATTTCTAGTTTTAAAAATTTACCAAAAGTAAATAAACGAAAAGTTGATTTTTGATTGTCAATTATTAAGTGGCAAATATATTCCCACCTATGTTCTAAATTAGCATGGCTCGGGCAAGCCTGTTACGTGGCTGCTACTTTTTGGCAAAAACATTTGTTACAACGAAGGTGTGTTTGTTTCAGTTTATTTATTAATTCTTCAATGTATTACTTAATCCCCCAACACCTTACTGTTTGCCAGTGAGTTGACCAAGCATTCCAAACCATTCACCTGCCCAGACTGTGTGTATTGTAGAATGTTGTACACTAAACTGTCTGTACACTGTGCATGTATTCACCACATGATATCATTGTAGGCTGGCATAGTTAACCTCTTGTTCAAAGCCACAGTGACAGATATTGCACAGTCACACAGTAGGAAGGTTAACTATGTACAGAGGCTGGCTTAGTGCATCTGTCATTACCAACTGGCGGATGATGTTAAATGGTGGGACAGTAGGAGGGTTGACTGTGTACTGAGCCTATACATTCACCACCTGATTTCATATTGCAGGCTGGCATAGTTTGTCTATCATACAAAACCACGGTGGATGATATTAAAATGGTCAGACAGTAGGTCATTTAATGATAATAATAAACAAATAAACAGCGATGATATTGTTTTTTTTCTTGATTAAATTAAAGCAAAACTCTTAAAGCTTTAGCTGAAAATGACTGGCAATAGTTTAATTCCGTAAAGATTGTGCCTCTCCACAGCAATATGTTTATCTGGGGAGAATAGAAACAAATGAAGAAGTTTTACTTAGAATAGTGTATAATGTGAAACTAAACTGTGCTGAAATGAAATGCGTACATGTTATCATCTCAGCCCTAGCTGTATGGTGCAGGCCTGATACTTCACAAAGGCAACGGAGGCTGCCTCTGGTCATTGCCTCCATTGCCCCTGGTCATTGCCTTGGTGCCCTTCCAATGAAATGCGTACATGTTATCACCTCAACCCTAGCTGTATGGTGCAGGCCTGATACTTCACAAAGGCAACGGAGGCTGTCTCTGGTCATTGCCTCCATTGCCCCTGGTCATTGCCTTGGTGCCCTTCCAGTAGAAATTTACAATTTCCCTATGGAGGTGCCCTCTACCAAGGAGAAAACACCTTGGTGCCCTTTCCTAAATGAAGAATCAGGCCTGATGGTGTACCAGCAAATTCTCCGTTCTTACTATCCAGCTCTTATCTTGTTATGAATTGCCATTTACCATGGCTGTATCGATTCAACTTATTGTTTCCTCCTGAATAGTGCATAGTTTATTACAACTAGGTGCAGCCTGCTGTAATGCCCACCTTGTAGAAAGGCCATTCCATGGCTGAGTTGGCCCTTCCCATGAAATATGCTAATTACATTCACGCACTGTACAACCACTATTGGTTATTAAACACCACAAAGTTGTGCACAAGGCAGATGCACAAAAGTGTATACGTCACGCCACCATCAGCCCCTTACAAAAAAGCCTGTTGTTCCCTCATTTTACCAACAGATAGTGCTAGAACATTCCTACCATTCTGTCTTATGAGACACACTCCTATTCCGAGGGCTGTGTGTAATTGGTATTATGGTCTTTTATCGTCAACCGAAGGGTACACCATTGGTGTTTGAAGTGGAAACCTTTTTTAAATCAATTTTTTTTTCTAAGATGTTCAAGTTTGTCACGTCACCATTTGGTTTCTTTTCCCAATTCCTCTTGACCAAGGGAAAATTAGTCTGGCACCCCTTTCTTTGATAAGCTGATGTTATAGCTAACATCATTGTGTATACAGGACATCAAGCATAGTGGGCATGGTAAAGGATGATAGGCACTCTAAGAACAAAATTATGGATACATGTACTGGCATTTGGTGTACTGTATTGGTTCATGCACCAGCAACAATATCACTGGCTGGTACTATTGTATATTTTGCGGTATTCATTACAAATTTCACCACAACAAAAGTATTTTCGTACTAGGCAGAGTGTTCCTCACAGTGCCTCATTTTAAAGGTATTAAAAGAAACTGTTTCCAGTATTGTACTACAAACATGGCTGCTGAAAATCAGCGAAATAACCCTCAAATGCACCAGGATTATAACCTTACCCCGTTACCCTCCCCCTCCCTCACACACACATGGTGTGTAAACACCTGCTATGGGGACCTCCTAGAGTCCCTCTTTTGTTTGTACTCTAACTATTTGACAGTTGCTCCCATTCCAACTGGGGACCTTCACTGAGCCGGGGCCCCTACTCCTGTTGACCTCTATTGTTATGTATGTAGGTCCCCAGTTTGAATGTTTGCAAATACACTTTCAACCCTGTATTCCAGCGCTCGTAGCACTGAAGGGTGAAATCATATATCTGTTCACCATTTTTTAAATCTTTTGAATGTTAATATGACATCCACAAAACAACTACTTAAAAACTTCTTCAAGTATTAAATGTCACCTGTTTTGTATATACAGTTCTGTGTATGGGACTTCAGAATTTATAACATTACTACAAGGTAATCTGATTATGATACAGTTGAAGACAACAAGATGGGGAAACTACTGTCAATTTGACTTCTGTCTGTTAGCGTGTTAACAAAATTCCTCAGAAAATGCAGTTTTCTAAGATAAACATCTCAGTGGGGCCATTTTCATAAAACTGCTAAGCAAAAATAAGCAGGAGACCTGTTGCAAACAGTACATATGACATGGCATTTTTGCTGGTAACCAAGCACAATTATTTTGTTCTTTGCTAATTTTTAAAACTGTTAAGCATAAAATATTTTGGGGTCTTGTCTTGAAAAACCCATTTGGTATTGGGTAGTGGGTGCATTTGTATGTATTACACAACACACAGGACTTGCGGTTTTATGCCCCATCTGAGTGACAAATCAATTTTAGTGTCTTGAAGTGTCTTGCTCAAGGACACAAGTGTCCAGACTGGTACTCGAGCCCACACTCTGCTGATCAGTAACACCACTGCTTGAGTCTGGTGCGCTTGACCACTTAGCCATGACACGCTACCAATTCTAACCCTAGTGGTTTCAGTTGCCTCATTAAGCTACATGGTGCTGTTAGCTGTCTATTTTTGCTAAGCATGATTGTTTAAACCTTGCAAATTTTTTGCTTACCAGCTTTATGAAATTGGAGAAAAAATCTGCTTTCAAACAATTGACTTTTCTGCTTTTGTTGCTATTTTCAATGGGAAAAAAATTGTTCTTGATAAAACTTGTTTTATAACTAGAGCAGTTTAAGGCTATTGTGCTGTGTTTCCAATGATGAGTTGAAATGATTGCATTGAGGCAAACCAGTTAAGCCATGAAGCTTAAGTATTATTTGTTGATAATAATGTGTTACGTTTTGCTCAAAATACAAAGAAAACTCAAGAAAACTTGTTTGGTTTCCCGCTTACTTTGTTGTAGCTTGTGTCTCAAGATATTTAAAGGCCATTTTGCCTGCCATGTAATAAAAACCTTATACAGTTATTTCAAAGTTGTATTTATTCAATGTTGCCTTAAATTTTGTATCCACTGTTTTAAAACAGAAACTGGTCCGAGAAAGAAATGTTATTGCTATTTAATGGATGTAGAGTAGGGCAATTGTTTCCAAATAAGAGGTTTCGTAATGTACCTATTAATACGATTGTCTTTGTGAGAATTATGTTCAATTCCATGGTGCTGATTAATGGCATTATTGCATGTATTGACCAAATTCACCTTAAGTTCATCATCACAACAATCTTGGTTGCACCATTTTGAGAGTCAATGTTCCCATGTGTTATACAGTGTAATGCGCATCTTAGCGTTTACCATAACCTTCTAACTGCAATTTGACTGCCAAAGTGGTGAGCATGGTTAACAGTAGCTGCATGTCATGTTATTGCAAGGGGTCATTCAACACACATGTTCAATAGAATTGTCAGCCAACTGGTGCCATAACCTTAATTTGTAAACATATTTTGTCCTTTTACGGAGCATCCACAAGGGGGAGCATCCACAAGCAGAACATTTAAGTCATAACCTTGCATGCTTACTGTAAGCGAAGCAAAAGGCATAACTTGCTCCTGGTTCTAGTGTGAAGCAGATGAGTCACATAGCAATTAAAATCCATTGTTGATGTGTACCGGCACTGGGAAATCTTCAGCATTTAGGAAATTCACTTTTGCTTGTGTACATTTTTATTTATTTTTTTTTTTTCAGCAGACAAATTATTTGCTAACCAGTAAACACCTTGATGAGATTGGCCTTGGTTTATTGTAATATTTTCACCGAAAACCAATTTTCGGTTGGTGATACCTGGTTCATACTTCATGTGAATGTGAAAGGAATTAGATTAGCGCAAATGGTGCGTGCTGTTTTCCCATTCTGATGCAAAACAAACTCACTTCATTTTTGCAGTTTAGTGAAGTACAAAATGGGCTGAATCTGAGTACAGGACACACAGAGGCCCAAATAATCAACTTTTAAACATGCCAAAATACTTCCCTTAACGAGTGCACACAACATTGGTCAAATTATTTTTGTTAAACTCTTCACAGATTTGCTTGTAACTTACATGGTGTAAAGACCCTTATGGTGGAAAACCTCCCTGTGGAAATTGTTTAGTTTGAAACATTAGCTCTTGAGAAATAAGTCAAACGATTAGTTTTGATCTTGACAATCTAAAACTGGAAAACATTGAAAATATATAATGGGGTTTTTGGCTGTTTTCAGGTGACTGCTATGACTGGTTGAGCTTAAACAATCACATGTTTGTTATTTCATGTATGTTTGGGTTCACACTTTACCAATGCTGTTCACCTGCTTTGACTCTTAAGCAGTAATTTCCGCTGAGTGTACATTAAGTAGATTTGCTTAAACACACTACATGTACATGTAATCAGCATCATGAAGTACCATTTGCTGACACAAACTGCTTATCTACTTTTTAAACTTAAAAGCATCTTTATGAAACTGGGCCCTTCCCTTTAGACCGTTGTCAAATTTGTGTCACTTTATCTGAATACCCCAGTCATGCCAGTGAGTCTCGTATTGCATATCAAAACACTAGACAGTTATTTTGTCTTAACCAGTTTACAGTCACATGTTCTGTCTGAATCGGTGTCTTAATTTCCATATTGCTGCGTTTGTTGGATCCTATTTAGATACAGTCTTTAGACTGTCGGGGGGCTTCTCAAAAGTCGGGCACATTCTAGGCGCGAATGAACGTTCCCGTTGGCATACATCCACAATCCAGTGGCCCGCCAGAGCCTTCTGCTGGACTGCAAACACTGTGCTGGACTGTAAACACTGTGCCGGACTGCAAACACTGTGCCAAATAGCGGGAATATTTGCTATTAAGAGAATATTTGCTACCATTTAAGATGCTTAAATGGAATGTTCCGGGGTTCAAATGTACTTTTGAGATGCTCCCTTATCTCTGAGTGGCAGGAAATTAAGATGGCTTCTTCATGAAAGTTTATTTCAATGTGTACAATAGTGTAAGAAGCAATACAACCAATTGTAACATTACAATGTACAGTATATTCAGTGTCAACCTGTAGGAATGAGACAGATGGATTGCAGTGACATTCACCAAGTTATAAACCAGTTGAAAAACAATGCATAAATGTACATAGGAACAATCAGACATGGTATTCTTTCTACTTCAGTCTGATTTCCAGTTTTATTTGGCCCGCAGAAAAAACGGCAAAATTGTAATGTTATTAAATAGCCTGAATAGTCCATTAAAGCATAAACCATATGTACATGCAGATGTCTGTCAGCTCTTGTACTCAATGAAAATGTCCTACTTTTTTCCAAGGGCCAAGAATCATGCCTGAATAATGGACTGTGCAAGTATTTCATATTCAAACCATTTGGGGAACCTTGGGTCCAACGTAGGGAACCCTTGGGTTCCAACCTAAGGAACCTTGGGTTCCAACCTAAGGAACCTTGGGTTCCAACCTAAGGAACCTTGGGGTCCAACGTAGGGAACCCTTGGGTTCCAACCTAAGGAACCTTGGGGTCCAACGTAGGGAACCCTTGGGTTCCAACCTAAGGAACCTTGGGGTCCAACCTAGGCAAATCCTTGGTTCCCAAGCATTGCCAAGTACTTTACTTAAATGTGTGTTGTAAACAGTATTTTAACTTCACAGATCCAAACTGTTTAAAACGCACAAGACTTGCATTGTCTATTGTTAAAGGACTTGGCAACCAAGTCCCCCGCTTAGGCTTAGGTTCTAGTGACCCTTTTGAAGCTCCTTTATCAAAAGTACATTTTTTCTGAATTAGTGACAGCTTGAGGCAGAGCTAAAGCCAAAGCTATAGTTTTGAAAAAAGTGTAAGAGTTAGAAAATGAAACTTCCTCTTACAGCACTCCAAACTGAATTGTCTTATCTTTTTCTTTTTTTCTTCCTTCTCCCCCCCCCCCTTTTCTTTTTTCCTCATTGTTTCAACAAATCACCTTTGCAGCCTTTTCCACAGAGCAGCTCAATGTTCATTTGATAAGCATTTCAATTGCCCATAGGCCCTAGCACCATCTTTAAAATATACCGCAATGCATCTTGGGAAACCGAATACATGTACAGTTCAAAATCCAGCTGCCAAGATGAATGGCATGCTGTAGTGTACCTGAAGCTATGCCATGTTTTATAGTTGTGTACTACACTGCTTCAAAATGAGCGTGCCATTATGGTTGGGCGGTGTTGCTTGGACTTGAATTTTGGCCCAGAATTCTTTGCACTGATTACGTGCATTGGGACAAGGCTGTCGTCCCTATTAGACTGGTGCCATAGAGTGATATTGTACTGGTTCCTGTCCCATGATACACAAGGTCCGTTGTGGGTTCTGATTCTCAACCAGGGTTACCATTAAACAAGTCAGGTTAGTGTACAAACTCTTCTACTGCCTTATATTTTAAACAAATGTTGCAGATAGTTTTAATCTGAGAAAGTGTCTGTGTGGTTCACTTCAACTTAATCTTAGAAATGTTGTGGAGAAAAACAAAATATATAATAAACATTATGCAATTGCTGAATAAAAGTTATTTAAATTTTAACATTTGATGCTGTAGTGTTTTCAATGTGATATTCTTTGACTGTTCAGTGTTTGTAATAACAGCATTTTAGGAATGACGTGCTTGTGTTGAATTTAACACCCCTAAAAGCAATGTTGTAAAGCCTACAAAATACTTTTAAAATAAAATGTAAATGAACAAAGAATCAGTAAATTTGTGTTGGTATTGCTCATTTGAAAGATGTGCATCTGGACTATTCCATGTCTACATGGGGGGGGGTAAGCCACCATCCCCCTTCTCGTTCCCCAGCATGTGAGGTGAAATGTAGAAAGACACAGGGCCTCTGAGAAAGAAATGTATGCTTTGTCATTTTTTTGTAAACTAAAAACATTGTAGCAAGAAGTTCTCCATTCCACATTACCCCCCCCCCCCCCTCACAAAATAGGTGGGGGGAAAGAAAGGGAGTGCAGTGCACCCCACACCCTCAGGACAAGTAAAAACAAGTTAGAAGCTGTTGATACATTTATACAAATTGAAGGAAACGTGAAGAAGGAAAATAACACGCTCATATTGACACGCTGGTGTGGTGGCGTTTGTCATAAGGCCAAACTTTAAAAATGGGCGGGGTCGTGTGATGTGGTACATAGCCCCGCCTCCCCCTCCACTTTTGTACTCGCATGCGCTGCCTGACGTAAAATGTATCATTGTTCTAGCATGGAGGAAGAAACTTCCTCCCTGGTTCTAGAGAGGGGTGGACTTACAATAAAACATGTAAAGAAAACGAACCAGCGCATTCTCATCGATTCAAAAGTTAGAATAGAAAGTTAGAATAGAAAACAAACAATGTTTGCAATTAGCACACTATTTTGCGCCCCCCCCCCCTCCATTTTTACCGTACATGCGTATGCCTATTTTTAGCGTTTCCGCTCCATCAAAATGTCAACAGAATTCCTCAGCTTTCACTGGTACCCGCAAGTAATCAGTCCATGCATTATAAAATGGTCTGAGCTTCGTCAACCAGCGCGATGTGTTCAACACGATAGTAAACTTAATCTTCTTTTGAGACATGTCCGACCGGAGTCAGAGAGAGAGAGAGAGACAGCAATAATCATGCCTGGAATTCCAAGAATTTCTCCGTCGATTTTATAGAGCCTTGCGCGCTGCAGTTGTATTTCATGTCATTTGCCAGCCATAGACGGGACAAAGGGACGCGAAGACTAAGTAAAGGGATCGCCTTGCTTGGTGTGTTGCTTGTGTAGTCGGCTTTTCAAGAAAAAGCAAGTGAAGTAGGTAAGATATAATGTTGTTTAAATGTTCGTGTTCTGATTGCAATATCATGAATATTGTGTAACCTGCTATGAAATGATGACATTCACAAGTTTTAAGTTAGTGTTTTTTTAAAAACTGTTCGAAGTGCATGTGTCACATTCATAAATAGAAAGAAACGAACCGAACTGCTCGTTTCGATTACATCCTTGCTGTATGATTACACCATAGTCATCATAGGTAGAGCAAGGGAAGGGTTATACATGTTATATGTGATGCAAAGGTGCAGTTCGACATTCAACCAGGTGAGGTAGGCATTGCATTGACCATAGCATTGACACTACAAATACAATCTACATGGATCCATTTGAACAATAACAATAAAATTAACAATCTGAATCTGAATCTGGCAAAGCATCGTAACGGAAACATCATCAACTTCTTTAACAAACAAGACAGTGAAGAAATTTCAGTTTTAGACGTGGGAGGAAAACCTGGGTATAGGGAAAACCCACGCAGTCAGGTAGGGATTCAAGACCCAATCCACATTCAGGAGGCGATGAGTATTAATCATAACCATGGTAATTGGAAAGATTCTTTTTCATTGAAATTTCTCAACAGCTAAATCCAAAAAATGTTCACATGTTGTACCTTACAGGAATAAGGATGTTTAACCCACTGGCTGGGCAAGTTTGGATCTTTGCGTTTTAATAACGGAGTACCGGTACTGACAAATTTCTGTAGACACCCCTGCCCTGTGCTCCATTTTGGACTGATCCGATTAAGTCGGATTTAAGCGCAAAGTAGTAACCTGCATAAGTTAAAACACATACATGTACATAGAGCTACATGTAGCTGTGTACGTTTGGAAATTGCGCATATTTGCCTGCTAATGTAGGCCTATAAAGTCTTTATATTGCACACATTTTTACCTTGTGGTACACATTCGTATTGAGGGCGCCCATTACAAAAGTTGCTGACATTTTTTTTTTTTTTTTTTCCTTTCTTTTTTCTTTAGTGTCCTGCCCTTTGACATGTTTGATGCGTAAATGTTTTTGAAATGTATAAACAAACTTTTGATGTCAATTTTTTAAAAACAAGATCTGGATCTGATATTTTCAAAGGGCACTGCAACATTTACGATGTACTTATACGGTATTTTTAATAAAATAGAATGGCAGTTTTGACAGGCATGTTCAGTGAAAATATATCTGGTCAGAAAAATAGTGGTATACTCAGTACTTTCCCGAGTTCTGTGAAAAAAATCACAGGCATATTACTCGGGTGGGATTCGAACCCACGACCTTTGCAATTCTAGAGCAGTGTCTTACCAACTAGACCACCGAGATTGCCCAGTAGACACTGCTCTAGAACATGTAGAATTGCAAAGGTCGTGGGTTCGAATCCCACCCGAGTAATATGCCTGTGATTTTTGATCGGTGTAGGGTAAAAACCAAAATTAATATTCTTTATCCCCGATGCAAAAATTAACATACTACGTAGTAGATTATCAGGAAAAACCTGATTGCTTAATACATGAGTCCCCATGGTCTTATGTGGAATTATGTGGCAAGGGCCAGTTTGGCTGGAGAGTATACTGATACTAGTTATCAATCATATAATAATTTGTTGTGATTTTGTTTGTATTTTCAAGGGATGCCTTCATGGGAATTAGACCACCATGATCACTGTCAAACCTGTCATAACACCAGGTGCAATACACGCCTCACATCATGTGACGTCATTCCGTGTGAACTGGAATGCGGGGCTCGGTTCCACACCTGTAAGGCAGCGGAACACCGCATGCTCTGCAGTAACGAGAAGGTGCGGTGCATCAACTTTGGTTATGGATGCCCCATTGAGGTGCAGCGATCCAACATGTCCCAGCACCTCCACGTCTGCCCGGCAAGCCTCGCCCACTGCACCATGGAGTGGAATCGCTGGCCAGTGTGTTCCAGTGAGCGTCAGTCGCATCAACCCGTGCAGGTCCTGATGGACTTCAACAAGGAGCAGCTGGACATCGCCCTCGCTCTGCGTGACCAACGCATGCTGACTAAGTCGATGCGAGCCTCCATTCGCACACGGCAGATCTTGACTAACAGCCTGAACCGTCGTCATCCAGCCGTGCCACTCGCCAACCAGCTCACCAACGGCAGCTCTGTGAAAGAGTTCGATGACGAGAAAGAACTTGAAAACCTTCTACAGGATATGCATCAATGGGAGAACAAGACCGAGCAGAAGCGATCCCGCAGCCCCGCAGGGCTGCGACAGAGCATCTGTGATGAGCTATCCCGTGCTAGTCAGGACACTGTGCAGCAACTGTCTAAGGCACTCAGTGTTATGACCAGTAATGACTCCTCACCTATTCCTGAACGCCCTGATTTTAGTCTGGGATCGTCCCAGTATCCGTATATTCACTGTAAACACTGCGAGAGGCGCAAGGAGCGTCTGGACCGCTTGTTAGATTCGCGGGAGGCAATGAAAGAGGACAGCCAATCACAGCAGCTGTCTGAAAGCAATGAGCCAATCACTGATCAGAATACAGCGGGACGTCTTGATGATGATGATGTGCATTTGACGATTATAAGAGAAACATTGGACAAGGATTTGAAGAGCAAAGAGCAGTCCCAAGAAGTAAGTGGCATGGTAGCTGTACTTCAGTGCCTCGATCATGTTGTTATTTGGGCTTTCAGATTGGCTTAGTTTCTTCCCTTCCTCACACCTCTGTGGACCCCGGTTTTAAATCCCAGACCTGAGCCTTGCATGTGGTTCCTGGTCTTGCTTACTTATGGCTATTAAAGGCCTGAATCCGAATAGATCCTTTTATGACAGGAACTCTATTAGCACTGACCCCCACCCCCCCCCCCCACTCAGATCTTTCTGAATCCCATTTTGGCCAAACTGCATAAGACACCAATCCTTTTTTTCATCTTCAATGTCAAATGCAGCCTGATGACCCCATTCCTTTTAAACCCTCCATAGCAAAAACCCACTACAGCAGCAATTGTTCTGAACACTCCTCCACTGCAATGTCCTTAAAACCCTAGTCCTTCTGAATCCTTCACTTCTTGTGCAATTTACATCGGAAAGGTCTATTGCCAGTTGCCACAGGGCCTTTTCACTGATGTCATACATGTTCTTCTGTCACAAACGGGGAGGTCTGCCATGCTGGAGTGCTACACACGCATGACATGTAGGATTACGTGCCTTTGTCTGTTTGTGCCATCCAGCATGGCATTTGGCAGCAGTTCTAGTAACGTTTGTGCATGATGTGAGCTTGTAAGTACTCCAGTATGGTGAATGATAAAATAGTTTCATCATCTGAGAAGGGTCTAGATACTGCCTTGTGTTTCAGTTACGCATTCTTGCCAGTGTAAATCTACCTCATTGCCTTAAAAACTGTATTCTTTAAATTTGAGATAAAACCACTTTACCATGTTTACCATTTGATTTTTGTATCTCCCGCTCCCCCAAAAAGCTTGAAGATCACAGGCACAGCTCATCAAGCAGTGAGGACAGCTTGAATGGATTGCCACCACCGGTGCTATTTGTAACACCGTCTAGTACAGGGGAGGTATCAGCAGCACTATGGGGACACTCAAAGACACTTGTGATTGAGGTATAAATAAAAAATACATTTTGTCATTGATTTTTATTGCAACTGCAAGCGAACAGCTAGACCGATCCTAGGCAGTTTGACTTGTACATGTTACAAATGTATGTGGCCTAATTCCTCCAATATCCTCTTTACACCAAATTGTTTGGACTTGGATAAGGTTGGTATGCCTGACACCTGCAGGCCTTGAACTTCGCTCTTGAAGGAGCACGGCAAATGTAAATTTGTATTGGAACTTTGCAAAGGGCAGAGGGCTCTTTGTATTTTACTTGATTCCAACATGTTTGTTTATTATAACAATAATAATAATAATAATACGGCGTTTGTAAGGCACGCTTTCCTGTAAAACTTTTGAAGGCGCCACTGTTGAACAAATTAAGGTGAAGAATTATCAAATTGTTGGGAAAGCAAGCATGAACAAGTGTGTTTTAAGTTTCTGCTGGAAGAGATTGATGTTGTGCATTTGTCTAAGGTCTTCAGGAAGTGAATTCCAAAGTCTTGGTTGTAAAAGGCCCTGTCCTCGTTACTGGCCAAGCGAGTTCGAGGAACTTAAAGCGTATTGCTGATAGATCTCAGGCCAGGACTTGTTAGAAGGGGGTTCAACAGATTTGTTATGTTTGCAAAGCACCCAGAGCATTATTAAGAGGCAGATAATGGCGCTGTTCAAATTTACATTAGTATTATTATATAAATTTGTAATTTCTTGTTCCAGCCTCCGAAGACAACTCCTGGGTCAAGTGTAGCCTCCTCTCCAGCCACTGGGTCATCTTCCCCAAAACAAGCGTCTCTAAGTCTTGACTTATCATTGGAGTCTATCACCAGGTACCAGGCTAAACCGGATTCTATGTACACCTTCCTGTGTGCTCAGGTATGTAAGAAGAACCACTACACAAGAAACACCACTTTGCATCAATGACGTTAGCTGTTTCTCCAATAGTTGTAATGTTCTTAGGTAGGGTCATGCTTTGGTAATGACCCCAAAAAGAAATTGTGTAATTGGTATTCAATAGCCTACTTGTTATGAAGATGGTAATGGTAGTAAACACTCTACAACATTAGTTTGTCTTAAGTGCTCCAGTTTATTAGAAATCAATCAAAGTATGTCAAAAAGATTTAATCTCTAAAGATTGCGTGCAGGTCACTTTTGGACATTTCTGTGTGGTATCCATTTGAATGCTGCCCTCAATCATGTCAATACTGCCAAAGATGCAGTTGTTTTTAGTGGGAGCCTGCGTGATAGTCCACATGTTGAAATTTTTTTAGGGCGGCGTCAGGTACTTACATGTGTAGAAATAATTACAACCATTGGAAAAAGAATGTCAATCATTGGAGAAACTGCCAACTTGTCATGAGCTTCTTTCACTCCATACAAATTTGCCTGAAACTTCCCCGGAGAATTTGATTGATCTTTTCACACTTGAATTGCTAACCCTTGTCTTTCTCAGGGGTAGCTGCAACGGCAGACCCCTTCTCTTAGTGATAAATGTAAGTGTGACTAGGTTATTAAATGTGAATTACAAGACGCACAGGACCTATGTACAGCTTTACGTCCCATTCCAAAGAAGAAGCAGCAATGGGAAGGTGTCTAACCAGGACTCGAACCCACACTCTGCTGATCACAACATCTTGAGTCCAGTGTGCTCGACCATGACACACTAAATGATATGTGGTCACTATACGAAAAGTGGAAATGACCTAATATATAACTATTTTATTGGTGTACAATGTATGTTCACTCCCCTTTCTCAGTAAGTTGTTGAACTAACTTTTTTTTTTTTTATTATAATGGGCTTTTTAACAATAGATGTAAAAGATGTTGTTGAAAGATAATTCTATTATATTTGGCAAAGAACTCATCATTTCTGCAGAGATATACAATTAGTATACCCATTTTATAGGAACACCGTGCTACTTTGCTCATTTTTGTTGTTGTGAGAAACAAATGTAATAACAGTTTCATGCTGTACAAGTGTTGTGAGGTATGTTTCTCTTCCCCAGACCGGTGCTGAAATAACAGTGTACTGACCCAATTCATGTGTTGCCATCACCCCTCCATGAATCTTGGTTATGATATATTGGGAGCCGAGCTCCCAAACTGTGCAGTGTGCATTTTAGGCAACTCCCACAGTTAGATGTGCACCATATCTTTTATGTCTTTACATACAATTTGACTTTCAAAATGGCAGACCATGGGCAGTTGGTAGGTGTGTGTGACATCAGTGCAGTGGGTCTATAGCAGACGTTGTATTTGCACTTTATTCAAACACTAAACATCATTCCTTCCGTCTGTGTTCTGTAGGTTTTCAGGAGAGATGAATTTGCTTCCCACTTTCAAAATGTCCACAGCGACATCCACGGCGGTTTGAATGGCTGGCTGGAGCAACGCTGCCCTCTCGCGCCATACGGTTGCACCTTCTCTCAACGCCGATTTTACCCCGGTGAGAAATCCGCCAGGGTCGTCCACAACGAGAATCTTGAAAGCTTTGGTGTGCGGCTCGATGGGAACAGCCCCATTCCGATGGAGGAATTGACTTTAGCTGATGGGCCGATTGAAATGGAGTGGGTAGGTGTGACATCAAACGGGAAGTCCCATGATGAGAATGACAACCAAGGCATCTTTGAGACAAACTTTAAACCAATCACAAACAGTCACTTGAACTCGTCTGAGAGAAACGGCAAGCTTGGAAAGTCTTCCTCGAATGTTGAAATAAGTAACTCAGACCAGAATGACCAATCAAACAGTGCCCTTCTTGAGGCCAACCAATCAGGAAGCAGCTCTTGTAAAGATGCTGTGCAGACCAACCATGACACTGTGCAAATATGTGAGCCAAAGCAAAAGGGCAGTTTTGAAGCTGACACCAAAGATCAAACAAAGACAGTTCCGGACAGCTCAACGACACACTTTGCTGTCCTGGACAAATCCACAGCTAACATTACTTCATCCAATCAGAAAATCAACCGGGATTCTGAGCCGGACTATCTGAGTGGCCTTCCCTCAGAGTTGCTAAGATATCTTACTCAATTCCTAGATGCCTTCAGTCTGTGCAATCTTGCAGTGACGTCCAAGTTACTGCGTCAGATATGCTGTAGTATTCTAGAGGAACGTGGCATGGTCATCCAACAGTGGGAGAAGCAGCGTGGACGATGGCAAGTGGCGTACAGGGTATGTGTGTGGAGATTGTCACTGTACAAGGGATGTAATGTCAGCCCAGGACTATTACATTGTAGGTCCTTAGTGCAGTTTGTGTGGATTTCATAAAATTGCTTTTGCATATTTTGGAGCTCCAGGTGAATGTAGTTTATTGATAGAGTGGCCACAGCATTCAAACGGAAACCACACAAATTTCAAAAAGTCTTTGGAGATTAACATTTTTCAAGATACTGTTTTTGGTTTTGAATCAACGGGGGCACTTCAGACATGTCAGATGAAATAATTTGGCAGGTTGCTTACTACTTGTACCATTACTATCTATAGTAAAATACATGTAGGCATACAACTTCTGTTCAGGGTCATAACCAAAGTATGGTCTACCTTCAGTATGAAGAAACACTCTAATAGTGCAGTTTATCAATTTGGAATCCTCTTTCAACAGGGAATTTAGATTCTAAGCTTTCATGTAGATCTTGCACAAAAAATCTGCCAATGATAAATGGTGAATTAAAAACTAAAAACAATTGATTGTTAGGATTCTGACGTCACGTCACGTCCGTCAGCCATGTACAAACAATTTTAAATGTTATGTATTATGTGCATTGCCTGTGGCATAAGTGAAACAATTTGTGTGTTTTTCGAAAAGGCATCATCTTTCAAAAGTTGTTCAGTGAAAAAACACAATTATTTTTTTTATTTCTTTTTGCAAAAATCGAGCCATGCAATTTTAACTTTGGTTAATTTAGGCCAAGACAACAAGCACTCTGGGGTGAAGACAAACGCATTAACTCAGCTGGAATTTTTGAAAGTAGATTGGCAGATGATTTTGATAGCATTTCTTGACTGTGTAATTTTGATTTATTTGAACACTGTAGGTGTGGCATTTCAGCACGGCCTTCACACCTATCAGACAGTGGGGTTTTGATGAGTACCCCAGCATGGCAGTTCACCTGAGTAAGTGTCCTTACAATGTGAAACAGAGGCAGAATGATCCAGTACGGGTCATGTTTAATTTATAGTCAGGATCAAACTACCGGAGCCTGTAACAACGACTGCTGATGAAGAGCAAGAGGTCAAAAGGCCACAGGATGATTCCATTGAGGGGAGTGGCTGAGAGCAAAAAGGGGGAGGTAAGAGTGGCAGTTGATAACCTTGAACAAGGTCTGTGGATTGAGTTTTAAACACTGGCTCCCTGTTTATTATAGAAAAACTGCTGGTTACCGGTTTGCCCTGCAAGTGTTTGACCATTTTACTTGTTGTCGTTCCGCTAAAGGGAAGCCAAGAAATTGCCACCCACTACCAGCCTGCCAAAAACTGCCAGGGTTACTGTTCTTCAGTGTTATGTGTGTACTGGGAGTGCAACACTTTTTGTCCCCGATAAACATTTAACACAGTAGTGCAGTAGTGTGGCTAAAAAGGTTTGAATCAGATTGTCAACAAGCATGCCACATTGATGAGGACTAACAGGGTTTGCAATACCCGCTGGACCACTGGCCTCACTGAATGGAGTAACTTTAGCACTGGGCCAGTAACCCCAATGCAAAGTTTTCTTCCAATCACATCCTTTTGATGATTTACCAATTTGTAAAAAAGAGCTTTTTGCTTCCAAACTTTACATTTCAGTAAATAGGGCTGTTAAAAAATAGTTTCAGGCCAGAGAAAGAGCTGAGCCAGAAGACCTGTGGTTTTAGTGGTCATGGTGGTCCTAGTGGTCATGGTGGTGGTTTGTGAACCCGGCTACTTCCTTGGGCATTTTTGGGAGGTATCCAAGTTTCTCATAAGTGGAAGATGAGTGTTAATCGCACTTCAGTGTTTCTCTCTCTGCTTTTTATTTCAATTTGCAGATAGACGTCAAGTAGTTGAGTGCAATCAGAAACAGTGAAATATTTTAAATTTTTTCAAATGTAACTCGGTCAAAATGTGATTCAGGAGAATGTGTGTGATATTATTTCAATTGAATGATCGATTTGATCATTTGTTTTGTTTAATGTATTTAGTGCTTAAGACCCGTGGCAATCAAATGACGTTCCAGAGAAGAAAATAGAAAGGGAAAACAAACTTTTCCCTTTCTGGGCTCTGTACTTTTCTTTGAGTGTGAAGTGATGTGCATCTGGACCCTTTGTTCTGTCCATGATTGAAGCATGGAGATTTATTTACCATCCAGCACTCTGGAGGATTAGCTTATCCCCACAGTTCACCACAATGTAAGCATTGTATTCACACATTGGAAAGGGTGTTTTTTTCTAAGGTTTGGACCAGGAAGATCAGACAACTTTAAATGAAGCATTCCAGTGGGTGTACATGGACTAGTCCATTGGACAGCTAAAGCGTTCCATTGGAACTTTTAAAATGTAGGAGTATTCCCATAGCTGGGCACAATGCCACAGTCCAGGAGATTGTTCTGGTGGTCGACTGGATTACCAGGATTGCAGGCGTAAACCTACCGCAATGTTCCTTTGTGACTAGAACCAGGCATGCAACTCTTCCGCGTTTCCGCGGATTTCCGCGTTTTTTTTAAATGATCAGCGCTAAAAAAAAAAAAAATTTAAAAAAAAAATAATAATAAATTTTTTTGGCGATTTTTTTTTTTAAAGCCTTATATATGCTTGGCAACAACAATGTACAACCACAATAATGTGAAATAAGCCTAGTACATGCTAAGAATGCACCTAAGAGCATAATAAACCTCAACATTTTCTAGGGTACCATTGTGGATCTCATGTCCCTTGGCGTTTTGGCTGCCTCGCTCCGCGCTTGCGTTGTGCCTTTGAAAATTTCCTCTTTTTTTTTCATCGGGCAGTTGCATGCCTGTAGAACGTGCCTGGCTTTTAAGATGCTCCCTAATGCTGCCTAGTCTATTCAAAGCAACACTCCATGCTTAAACAGCTTCATGACATTTTTGCATACATGAATATTGAATAACAAGGATGACCAAGAACTGGCTGTCCACTGGATTGCAGGCATTTTATGCTTCTGAAACGTTCCTTCGCAACTAGAGCATGCCTGACTTTTCTCTGTCCTTACTCAATGGGATGACAAATGGGTTTGTGTCATTGATTTAAAATCAACCAGTAAATGTAATTTGAGTTTCAGAAAGTTTGGTCGTCCGCGTTGCTCTATGGTATCATACTTGCAGGTAAAAGCGCCAATTATTTTTACGATAGCAAGAGGTACATTGTATGTTGAATGAATAGACCCATTGATAGCAGTGGGCTTGATTTCAAAAAGAGCTAAGATTGATCTCAACTGCAAATCAATCTTAACTGCTAAACAAAGAGTAATGTCACAATACAATTCACTCTGGTAATACTGACAACTCATGTTAAAAGATGAATCTTAGAGCTTTGTAATATGGAGCCTTGGTCAGGGTAACAAGGTGATGCTGGTCACGTTGGTCAGGGTAACAAGGTGATGCTGGTCGCGTTGGTCAGGGTAACAAGGTGATGCTGGTCACGTTGGTCAGGGTAACAAGGTGATGCTGGTCACGTTGGTCAGGGTAACAAGGTGATGCTGGTCACGTTGGTCAGGGTAACAAGGTGATGCTGGTCACGTTGGTCAGGGTAACAAGGTGATGCTGGTCACGTTGGTCAGGGTAACAAGGTGATGCTGGTCACGTTGGTCAGGGTAACAAGGTGATGCTGGTCACGCTTGCAGCCAACTATGCCATAAACAAACCAAGGAAACCCCTTCTATTAACGGATACATACATTGTATTGGATCCTGTATTGTGTATTCATAAATACCCTAGACAGTTCAAACAGTCCTATTGGTTGAAAGGTGGTCACATGACCATGTTTACCTGGTATTAAACAGCTGATAAAGACAAAGCTGGAGCTGTTAAAGACCAGTGGGCTGAAGCACGCTTGGCATTCATAGCCATAAGGGTTTTGGTGAAAGCTTATTAAATGTATGCAGTTGCAAATAATGCGTAATGCAAGTAGTCAACTCATTACACGGTGACAAACCTGATAAGTAAGCATATGTGTACATGCACAACCTTTGAGCTGTGTGATCACATGACCAGGACCCTGTTGGTTTCAAACAACCGTTTAAGGCCTCTTCGTCATTTGTTTGTTTCTTATTACAGTATTAATACAAAATGCAAAGTAACCACAGCTTTATGTCCTTTCTGGATGAAGCTGCTGTTATTAATTGGCTTACTCCAGAACACAAGGAAACAAGGACCCAAGCACACACATGGACAAAACCATTGATGTGCATTTTGGCCGACCAGAAAGGCGTTTGATCTTTGAACTATGGTCAAGCATTTTCGCGAGTTTAGTCATGCCACGGTGATGTAGCTGTTGCACCAAACTGTAACCAAGTTGTAATACTCGGTTGAGCTTAGTTATACGATTGTGCATTTTATGAAAAGTGCCAAATGAATTTATTAAAAAAAACTAATAACACTAAAGTATAACAATCCAATATTTTTTACTGAAACTTCATAGATGGAAGCTCTGTTGTACGAAAATAAACAAAGAAAGACCGCATGTTTTCAGAACACTTTACTTTCAATAGATGTTTTGTCACAAATTGTTTCCGTTTACCGACCAGTTTTACGTAGCTCTCGGAAATGGTCTCGGTCTGTGAATTTTGACATCAGAAACTTGTGTCTGGTCAGGGTTCTCAAAACACAGCCCTGAAGTTGAGTCCAGCACAACAGAATGCCACAGCACCCCACAACAAACAACTCCAAATTATAAAAATATGAAACATCCGTAGTGTATTTTGTAGTTAGCAAATGAGCAACACTAGCTGACTAGATTTTATTAATTTATTGTACCAAATATTTGAAATATAAGAACTAATGTTATTATGTACATGTATACATTCTATGCAATTTTGTTGATGTATTTAAATGCTTGCCATTACAGGAGTAAGATATTACTCAATGGACACAATCGATGACTGGTGTCACGTGACCCATAGTGGGTATACAATGTAAACACACCAAGCATGCAACATGCAGTGAGCATGGAAACGCATGGCTACTTCCGAGTGATCCTGCTCGCTCAAGGTGTGGACATGGTGGAAGAAGCCATGCTTGCCCAGCCACACTGGGCGTGGCTGCTTGGTTTATTTACAATGTACAGTATACCCACTATGAGTCAAGTGATTCTGGTCGCCGATTGTGTCTATTAAACTGTAATTTTATTTCATTGTTTTGTATGTTGTGTGCTTAATAGTTACTGTCAAGGTCTAAGCCTCACCTACACTCTATGTCATGTATGTGTCTGAATTGGTGGCTACTGCTACGGCTATGGCTAGCCCACCATGTTAACATGCAACGCTACTACGGCTATGGCTAGCCCACCATGTTAACATGCGATGCTGCTACGGCTATGGCTAGCCCACCATGTTAACATGCGATGCTGCTACGGCTATTGCTTTTCCATAGGTTTTTACTCCATCATGGATGCTCTAAACACAGGGGAAGTTAGCGCTGTAGTCAATGTATGCATGTAGCTCTATCTCAGATTCTGTAGAGTTGTACTCACAGACCTTCCACTGAATCAGGTGTGGTTTCTTTTTCAAAACAACTGCATTCTTTACTGTTAACTAATATTTTGTACAATTATTTAGAGCAACTCCCCCCCCCCCCAAACCCCCTCGTCATTTAGTACTCGTTGTTCTAAAATATACATTAAATTGAATTGCATTGTGGATACTAAGAGGGATGTTGATTTGGTTTTACCCTTGTACCGACTACATGTATTAGTGATAAATACACTCTAGAGTGCGGGGTTCGAATCCCACCTGAGTTGCCTGTGGAAGTTTCCCCATTAGGACTCAGCAAGCTCCATATTGACCTCATGTCACCCCCATACGGCTGTGCCCCGGCCACCCTCAACATTTTGGGAGTACACTGTATAACACACAGGGACATTGACTTCCACAACGGAGTTGTTGTGATGGTGACGCCAGGTGAATTGGGTGAATAATAGTGTAAGAGTAAACCAACGCAAATGGTGACAATATAAGTCTGTAGGTAGACTATAAGACTGGAAGAGGGTGTAGGTGCAAGTTTTTCAATTGTATTTATTGATAAAATTTCCTTAAGCTAGGATATGTCCAAACAGTTAGGAAACTAGTTTTCATTGGTGCCCTACATTCATTAATAAAATAAATGTACATACACATTTTACTATACATGTACTTGGTAAATTTAACTGAAACACTAACAGGCTCTAACAAACCACAAACCAAATTTAAAAATCAAATTGAAAAGTTTTTAATAAGCTACTAATATATAACTGTCATACTCTCCACTTTCAACAGCAGAACCAAAACAGACGTAAGGTTTGTCAATCCCATCGGTCCCAAATCCTCCAAATTCCTTTTCATAAATTTATTAGACTTCCAAGCATTGTAAGACCTTTTCACACTCCAATCCAAACTGAAAGCTATGCAGTTCCAGTACAGGTTGACCTCATAAAATTAAAAAATGGTTCAAGTCCACTCTGGTTTTACACTGCCCGATGCGAAATCAGCTTTTTTGCTACATGTGCAATTCTCTACACGAGTCAAAAACCATCAGCCCACCTCCCAAGCTGTACCCATTTCAACAAGCCACCATCACGTAAGGCTGTCAAGCATCATCCCATCACTTATACAACACGTAATACCATTCTAATCATTAAAACAAGCGTTTTTTAAGTGAGGTGGTCATTCTTCACAGCCTTTGCTTGTACAATAGGTGACAGTGGCTCAGTGATTTGGTTGGGAGCAGGGTTGGTTTGGATACAGACCGAGCACTCTTCATGGGTCAGCGCCAGACTAAAGCATTGACACAAGACTGACCCATGTCCAACACCAAGATTTTCCGTAGTGTGACAAAGCCTCGTCTAGAGGTCCTTGCTCTATGGTATTCCGGTAGGATATGGTATACTGCATGTCAAAATTAAAATGGCATATCTTTGGGTAACAAATCTTATCCAAGTGCAAACATTTGAGTGCTGAGTTAATTATAGACTGGTGTATTTTTGGGAAGGTACAAAATATTTGTCCTAATTTAAATCTGATTTCTGATTCTCTTGCCCTCAGAAAAATCAGTAACAATGTTAGTTTATAGCATCCATAAGTTGATTAAAGCCTAAACCATATTCATGAGTAGGTCAGTCCTTGTGCTCAATAAAATTGTCCTACCTTTTTCCGGTTGCCAAACATCACGCGTGATCAATGAGTTGCTTGTCATCAACTCTTAATCTTATACTATCAACTTTTACAAACTTTACCTAGTCTTGGTACAAGATGTGTCTTCATCATGGGACCGAACCACCTACAGCTACTGTACAGATCAACCCGACTTTAGTCCACAAACTGCCCCTTCTGAAAAATTATAGTGCCCTCTATGGGTGAGCGCAGTGGTCATGTAACAAGCAACCACTTAATAACATCTTGCACCAAGACTAAACTTGTACTTGTAATCTAACCATTATCATAGAACTAGAGGGCATGCAAATCCATGTGTCACGGCCTGACTAGAACCAGTTTTGGCCATTGAGAAAATGGCGCTGACCCATCGTATAACACAGGTCATGGCACCAGTTCACACAACCAACATTTTGTAAGTGGACATCTGTATGTAGTTTCCCCATAGGGAATCGTGCCCATGGTTAGGTTTTGAATAACAACTCCTCCAGTTGTTCTCTTATTTAACTTTATATGTCTAACATAAATCCCTGTTATTGGTTGCCTGAAACTTGTCGAAGGTCAGGTTATTAAAGCAAAACTATTTGTAAAAATTTACATGAAGTGAACTTTTTTATTATACACTGTTGGAGCTTTGAACGGTGTGATTTTTCTCCTATCCGTACCTACATGAACCTGCATGCTCTACATAAACTTGTAAATAATTCAACTGAAAACTCCTTCAACAAAACCACTAAACTTAAATAAACTAAAGTCCAATCGTCGCAAAAAATAACATAAAGAACAAGATCTCCTATAATCTTGTTTTGAAACATCTATACAATGTAAAATTAAATTGACAGCATTTGAAAATGTCATATTTCCAGTTTATTTGAATAGGCCTTCATTGGAAGCCTGCAGACATACATTTTTGCCAGTGACCATGGTGACAGGCCTTGCTTTGACCTCAGTCAGAGCACCCTTGATGCATTTGCATGGGGTTTATTCCTCCTTCTGTAGACAATGTCACCTTGTTACAAAAAGAGTAACCTTGTATACAATTCGGGGCGTTTCCTGGCAGGCAAGATACCACACTAGTCTTATGAGAATTCTTACATTTTTTTTTTAATAATGACTACATGAAATCAAGAATTGTTAAAAACAGCTGAATAATTAAATTTTTGTTAAAAATCACAGTTTCCACTTTCCATAAAACGTAATATTATATATTTTCTTTCATTGAGTTGTGTACAAAAACATGGCTGCCAAGGCTCTGCATGGCTCTTTTGCGAACATGTGACATCACAGGTTTTTACATGGTCTATAAAAAAAAATTATTGTGACTTAAAAACCGTTGGAATGTAACATTATACTTCATACAATACTGTATCCCCTGCACAGGCCGCCATCGGTGCATGCTCGTGTGAGTTATGTATATAAAACTTTAAAGCAATGGAAACATAGTTACATGTATCAATTTATTGCTATCTATGTGAGGACTTTCCTTTGTCCCTTTAACTTATCACTCTCCATAAACTAAGTGCACGAAAAAATGTGAGGACACAAAAATACAAAGGATTCCAATGTGAGGACAGCATTGTCCCTTTTGTATTCCTTTGTTCTACGGTCCCCACTCTTATGGTATTGCCATTACATGTGTACACGCCATACACAACTTTTAGCCAATGATCAGCTGATAGATTTTTCTTTTACCTGGGTGAGGGCGCTGCTTGAGCTTTTGACGTCATATGACCATAGGTCTATTAATAAACTCTTTTACCTGGGCTGAGGGCGCTGTTTGAGCTTTTTACGTCATATGACACGTAGGTCTATTGATAAACTCAATCATTTTTGTGTCTACGTCTGTTTTTGCTCCAACTGTCTGGTGCCGGCAGTGACAGTATATTTTTGACCAAGAAAAACTGATTTAAATTTATATTTCAGTCTACCATCTTGGTGTATATCTCCCTTTATTGTGATTGGTAAATAGAGTATTACGCATATTTGAATATTAGGATTCCTTAAAGTTCGAGAGTTTGTTTCCTTCGTGCATTAAGGCAACTGAGTGGGACCAAAAATCTGTTAATACCTGTACCAATCTGTATCTCTCTTTTTTTTCAAGGCAGTTTTTTGTGTTCCAAATCACAATAGTAGCACTGTTTTCATTTTGTTTTGTCACAGACTACAGTTCCTCATCATAAACTTTGTGAACGGTGTTTCTCAAAACCGAAATGGTAGTTTCTTTTTACATCTTGACAACCCACACTGCTCAACGCAAGATAAAACAAAACTATTCCCAGATTTATATGTTGTAACCTACACGGCTATAAAGATGGTCATAGTGGAAAACTTCCCTTTACATATTTGTCCTGAAATGCTGTCAGTTTTAAGGAGTAAAACAATTAGTTTTTATCTCATGATCCAAAACTCATTTTTTACAAACAGTGGAAACATTTAATTAGGTTTTCACTACTTTCTTGTACATGTAACTCTGGTGACTGGCTGAATTAAACTTTCACAGGTTTGTTATTTTATGTGTATGGTGGGTCACACAAAGTGCGGATACTGGGGTCGATTTCACAAAGCACAAAGATTCATCTTAAGATGATTTGTTAATGTTGCCATAGTGATTTGTAATTGTGACATCACACTTCAATTAGCAACTAAGATTGATACACAGTTAAGATCAATCTTGGTTCTTTGTGAAATAGCCCCAGGTTTTTGAAAATTACCAATGTTTTGCACGGGCTTTAAGCGCAATGAGTGGTTTACTGAGCAAAACTGCAACCCCTTATTCTTGCCACTCTCTGCTGGAGTATCCATTTAACTGACAGCTTGGATTTGCTGAAATGGCTCTGTGTACTGAGTCCCTGCAGCTCCTCCATTATGCCCCTCCTCCTCAGCAATGTACAAGTCTCCTGCTTCAACAATCTCCATAGAAGAACCGCCATTCTTCCCGTCGTACTCACTGCACATATTGGAGGAGTAGTACATCTGGCAATTGTCTGTGAAACGTGTTGCATTATGAAATATATCTGATGGCTCATGGTGAAAGTCAAAGCTTTCCAGGTGGCGGAAACTATGGTTTCTGATAGTGGGGATATCTTGCATAGCCTGGTCTTTTGTAAAGGCACTGGTTGAGTCATTTGGCACTGGGGGAATCAGTTGAAACTGCCCATATCTAGTTTCGACTGGCTCAAACTGGTTGTTGTATTTTCCCTGCGAAGCAACTGCATGAAGCATGGCCTCATGACCTAGGTAACTGGGATGGACAGTTGATGAGTGAGTTTCAGTGGTGTGGAGACTGTGACCATGGAAGCCAGTAAAGGGGACTGCAGATCTTGCATAGTTAGGTTGTTGATGAAGTAAGGAGTGGGTAGAATGGGGCCGATCAAACGATGCATAGCTGCTGCTGGTGGTGGTGCCGCTTGTGACTGGTGTGAAGGCACTGTTCCTAAAATTATGAAAATATTGACATTTTTTGAAACTCTCTTTGTATAAATGAAACGAATGCAAACCTTTAAGAGGCTTTTTTTTTTAATTGAACCAGTTGTACATGTAAGTCTTAATTAAATGATGTCAAAGTGTCTTTAGCACCCAGAGTTGCCTGCCATGCCTGCCACTCAAGTCACCATCTGGGAGCCAAGTCATGTACAGATGAAACCTGGATGGCCTCTCAAATTGAAGCATTATTTAGTCTTAAATAAACGCTATCTTAGTTTCTTATAGCAGCTAGAGTTTGGTAATCACTCATAAAATTAATGGCAATGAAAAACTTGTTGGTTAAAAGTACAGCAGCTTTCAATAGTAAGTGGCATTTTGAGAAACATTTCACTTTGAAGTAACTTGTGGTTATGTAAAAAGAATCAGTTTTTATGCCCCAAAATTTGAATCTGAAAAACATTTCTGTCAGATTTGTTTCTCAGATTGTGTATTCCTGATGGGGATTATTCTTTGTGCGCGGACATATCAAAAACAGGACTGCCCGTTAAAATGAAATGTTCACATTTTAGTTTTATTGTACATGTATATCTAAATTATTATAGTATTAAAACAATCGAACGGTTCCAAAAACCAAAGGTATACTTTGCCTTTGAGGAAGAATGCTGCAAATGTGTTTTCTGAGTTACACATTGAGTGCGCTATTTGAACTTACCCTGAGCTGTGAATTGATGGGGATGGCAAGCCTCCTCCAAAGCCCACAGAGGGTGATGGTTGGCCCAAGGATGATGCCCCCCTCATGATCGACGGCAGGTGAACAGGGTCATGCGACTCCAAGCAGGCCATGAAGCTTGCTGTCATCTTGGATTGGCCTGATGGAAATATTGGCTGAAGGTCACAGGTCAAGGAAGATGGACTTGTCGAATCTGAAGAGTTGATTGCAACGAAAGGCAAAACAATTGGCATAGGTAAAAACTATCTTCATGTGGACTGTGGCCTGTATTTTGTAAAGCAAGGTGCATTTTGCACTACACAACAACCCAGGCTGGTTTTGGCTCAGTATCGGATATTTTCCGACAGGCAAGTTTAGTAAGGGGAATAGGGTTGCCTTATCCTCACATCACAAAATTAAACTAAAGCACTTAACTGGTCTGTTTTTATTTGTATTTTTTAGTTGGGTGCTTTTAATGTCACTGATGGAACCCTTTTGGACAGGTTGTTAACATTCTACAGTGTATTGTACCATTACTTTGAGAAGGGGAGTTCTCACAGAACTGATGTTGGACCCGTTGATGTGTGGCTGCCTTGTGGGTAGGCCTACAACCTCTATCAGTACACGATGGCAAAACCTCAATGGCGTCGTGACCTAGAACAAAATGTCAAGACATGTCACTGCATTCATGTTCTTTCTTTTAAAAGGCTTGACACAGAATCACAGAACTTTGATTGTTTGGAAATGTTTCAAAAGACACTGATTTACAATTCCATAAATAATATTGTATTACCATTACAAAAACCTGACTCGCCATAAGGTATCAATCATTTACCATTGGGACCAACCAAGACACCCTTGACTTACAATTGTGTTTGGGTTTATACATGTACCATTCAAACCACATTGATTTACTGTTCAACAATAGTATTACAACCACGACACCTCAAACTTTTTTACCATTGACTTACCATTCACTTCCAATAAAATATCATAGTCTTTTTTATTGTAAAATATGTTTGCCATTTAAAACACCATTCAGTACACAACTACCTTTGGATACACCATTCAGAAACCATTGGGTACCAATTTTTGTTACCATTTCAGGTTTGACTACTTTATTATCGATTCCCAAGGGCTTTTCCTTTTAAGACCAATGGGATGAAATTGCAGGTCTCATTTTGTCCCCTGTTTGAATAGCATAGAAAATAATGCTTAGGGTCACCAGCAGGGCTCAACTTCATAGAGCTGCAGCCTGAAGCAAAGAATTTGGATGAACAATTCTCTGATTGGCAAAACCATGGAGGTAGAATGCCAAACTATGCAGGAAACCTGCTGTGTGGTATTTTAGCTGGTAATCTTATACTACGGTAAGACAAATGATCGCGTGCTGATACATGTAGCTCACTCTTTGTGCAGAAGCTGCTTATTGAAGTTGGTCCTGGTTTTTCACATGCCCCTGTATGAAAATGCATTGGTGGGCTGTGTAATGTTACTACTAAAGTTGCCAACAACTTGTACTTAGAGTTTGCATCGGTCAGCTTGAAAACAACAGGAAGATTTATAAAACCACAATTAGAACATGGAACCACTCGTAGTCACTGGGTAGCAAATTTTTGCAATTCTGCGTAAAGCTGTTTTCCACAAAACTTCTGCCCAGGAGGGTTCAAACCTACTTGTATCAGTTTCTCCTTTTAATCTACGGAGCAAACAGTCAGCCCTGTCTTGAGTTAGAATCATCTCCAGTCGGTAATGGATGTACTCGTCCAGTGTCATGTACAGGAGATGAAACGATCCTGTAATTTTAAGCGTTGATAATATGGGATGAATAATAATTTTGACATTTTAGCCATCTTTGTTTTAACCTCCATCTGATGATTGACCAGTTAAATTCATCTAAAATTCCATTCTTCACCCTTGCTTTATACACTCGCTATAGCTTTACTCTTGAATCAAAGTGTAACGCAACCATGCATGGATCAGTGAAGCAACTACATGAATTATGGAACAGTGGGCTTACAGATCTACCAGACGGTGGGAGGGGTTAATAATGTTCAGTGAGTGAACTCGATATTTAACTAGTGAGTAATATTAATTGTCATTTTGTAAGTTACATTTCAACTCATTGTATCATAGTACCTTACACTATTACAACCACTAATCACCAGATCATTGGGCATTAATCATTCCTGAAACAGCTTAAACTCCTTTGGAGTATGTAGTACTGACAGCTAAATGGGTGGACAGCCTGCAAATCATTCATATTAAAAATCTCTATCTGCCCAGGTACCCATACTCGTGGGAATAGTTTTTAAACTCTCACCAAAACTTGGAGAGCTGTGTAGCGTCATGTCACGCATGACTTTGGTGCTGAAGCATGACCAGGTGAGCATAAACTGTCTTGACCTCTGACACACACTCTTTGAACCTTGACCTGATGGCGGCTGCTGGTAAATACAAGTATAATTACACTAAGTAAACCTAAATCATCTCTGTGTAATAAGCAGTAATGGTTTCTCAACTGTAGTTTGTTGTCAAATTCAGTTGATAGGTCTCTATAAGCTTTACTACATGCAGCGGAAAATTAAGTCAAAAGAGAATATGATTTCTGAAATTATTTATTTCTGAAAATATTTCATTAAAAAATTTATATTTATTTTATTTCTTTTTTGTTAGTGTACATACTTTCCAACTCGGGACCTTCATCCAACTTTTCACTTTTGTCATTGGTCCTGGATTGGAATGTTACCTAACCACAACAACTCAAAGGCTGACAGCCCTTATATGATTTTGTCATAAAAATACTAAATTCTTTTTTCTCTCCTTTATAATTTTTTCAAATACGCCTTTCGTTCTTTCTATTAAAATTTATAAGTAAGGCTTGCGGTAACACCATGTGGAAATCTCTTTTGAGTAGTGTAGGTTCTGAAAAACGACTCAACGTTTCGATCAGTATGCTCTGATCGTCTTCAGGAGAATGCTCCAAAGAGATTTCCTACTCAAAAGAGATTTCAAAAGAGATTTCACTACTCGAAAGAGATTTCCACATGGTGTTACCGCAAGCCTTACTTAGTTCCACCATGCAAAGTTTCAAATCCTACTTATTGAAATTTCATCAAATTATGAAGAATTCAAGATGGCCCGATGTTTTACAACCGTGAACTGATCAGTAATGTGTGTTTTGTGAATATTAAATACTTGGCATGGTGGGAATACAATCTAGTGAGGTTTGCGGAGACACCATGTACACACTCCTATGATAAATGGTAGCTCTGAGCAGAACCAGTGGTTTGTCAAGAGTCGATGTTAATTTCGGTCAATAAAAAAAAGATCTGGTCGTCATCAGGAGAAATGCTGTTGCTGCTTCTGCGAACCCTTTCAGCAATCCAGGGGTTAACAGCTAAATGCAGAGTCGTCGAAAATTCGTATAGGGACGCAACCGCCTTTAGTGATGACGTCATGTGAATGAGGTCAGTTTGCCGAAATTAAAAGAAGCATGCATCAACAGTGTTCATCTGACCTTTTCAACGCATCTCAGCAGGTGTGCATCCAGCCAGTTTGTGTAAGATTCCAGGGAAGTTTGATTATCTAGCAGCTCCTGAAACTCTTCACAAACTGCTCAACAAAAAGGAAACAAATCAAAACTAGACACTAAGTGTTTGTGAACAAACACAAAGCTGTTCCGTTTTGTTGTGCTTTGATTAATTGATCCAGACATTTAAAGTGAGCCTAAGTTCAAGATTGAACGATATGGTTCCATTTCCGGTTGACCCGGAATTAAAGGTCAACATGGGGTTACGGTAACCCAAGGCTTATCTTCATTGCTCAAAGGGTTTATAACTGAAAACAAAGAAAATCGGCTCTGTAGTTCTTGAGATATGGTCCCACTTCCGGTTGACCTAGAAGTAAGATCAACATTGGGTCACGGTAGAACAAGGCTAATCTTCAATGCTCAAAGACTCTATCACTGAAAAAAATTTGAAAATGGGTTGTGTAATTCTTGACTAATGATCCCACTTCCGGTTGACCCGGAAGGAAAGGTTAACATGGGGTCATGGTAACCCTAGTTCAATCTTTAATGCTCAAAGGATCTATAACTGAAAAGAAATTGAAAATCGGTTGTGTAATTCTTGAGATATGGTCCCACTTCCGGTTGACCCCTAGTAAAGGTCAACATTGGGTCACGATTTCCCAAAACTAATCTCCAATGCCAAGGAGTCTATAACTGAAAAAAGTTTGAAAATCGGTTGTGTAGTTCTTGAGATATGGTCTCACTTCCGGTTGACCCGGAAGTAAAGGTCAACATGGGGTCATGGTTACCCAAGGCTGATCTTTGGTGCCCAAGGAGTCTATAACTGAAAAAAGTTTAAAAATCGGTTGTGTAGTTCTTGAGATATGGTCCCACTTCTGGTTGACCCGGAAGTAAAGGTCAACATTGGGTCACGATTTCCCAAAACTAATCTCCAATGCCAAGGAGTCTATAACTGAAAAAAGTTTGAAAATCGGTTGTGTAGTTCTTGAGATATGGTCTCACTTCCGGTTGACCCGGAAGTAAAAGTCAACATGGGGTCATGGTTACCCAAGGCTGATCTTTGGTGCCCAAGGAGTCTATAACTGAAAAAAGTTTGAAAATCGGTTGTGTAGTTCTTGAGATATGGTCCCACTTCCGGTTGACCCCTAAATAAAGGTCAACATTGGGTCACGTTTTCCCAAAGCTAATCTCCAATGCCCAAGGAGTCTATAACTGATAAAAGTTTGAAAATCGGCTGTGTACTTCTTGAGATATGGTGCTGCAAAGATTAACTAGTTAAATATTCAAATGTAGCGCCCGGGACAAAATCGTCGAGCGCCCTGGGTAACAGAATCACGACGTACATGTACACATGCACAAGCCACCGTTCCAATACGCTATAGATCGATATTTTTGTATAAATAGTGTGCAGCGACTGGTACCCAGAAGTCGGCTATTTCGTTACGGCATTTCGCGTGCATTTTTCTCTGTGTCGCAGGGCATCCTGACTACATTTTTAGTCGATGAACGGAACCTTGTCTCCAAGCCATTGGTGTCCGATTTGTCACTGAATCGTTAATTATCGTGGAACATGTTCTACTTTGATAAGTTTTAATGACCAGGAACATCTCTTATTAAAAGCAATTAACTTTTCAAAACAGTTTATGTAATTTAGGAAACTAATTCGTAATTTTAATTTAAAATATCGTGTTTTTGACCGTCAAAACATTTGCCCTTTCAGCGCCAAGTGTTTTGTACACAGAACAAAAACGCGCCAACAAATGACGTCATTGATGACGTTTTATGAATTTTTTGCCACGCTACAGAGCTACATAATAAGACGAGTCTATATTTGAAAACAGTTTGAGGATCAGACATATACTTCTTGAGATATGGTGGGAACAAGATTGCCTAATTAAATATTCATGTCATTATAACTCAGCTAATTAATGAAGAACTTGAACAATTTTACTCTTAGCATAATTTCATGTTCTAAGCTTCAATTTGATGTAAGATCTGAATCTCCCATATCTATTATTTTAGAGCTTAGGTTCGTACAAAATCGTGTACAAAAGCTATGGCAATTTTGACAGAAACAAAGAATAATAATAATAATAATAATAATAATAACTAGACACTAAGTGTTTGTGAACAAACACAAAGCTGTTCCGTTTTGTTGTGCTTTGATTAATTGATCCAGACATTTAAAGTGAGCCTAAGTTCAAGATTGAACGATATGGTTCCATTTCCGGTTGACCCGGAATTAAAGGTCAACATGGGGTTACGGTAACCCAAGGCTTATCTTCATTGCTCAAAGGGTTTATAACTGAAAACAAAGAAAATCGGCTCTGTAGTTCTTGAGATATGGTCCCACTTCCGGTTGACCTAGAAGTAAGATCAACATTGGGTCACGGTAGAACAAGGCTAATCTTCAATGCTCAAAGACTCTATCACTGAAAAAAATTTGAAAATGGGTTGTGTAATTCTTGAGTAATGATCCCACTTCCGGTTGACCCGGAAGGAAAGGTTAACATGGGGTCATGGTAACCCTAGTTTAATTTTCAATGCTTAAAGGGTATAAAACTGAAAGAAATTGAAAATTGGCTAAGTAATTATTGAGATATAGGCCCACTTCCAGTTGACCCGGAAGTAAAGGTCAACATGGGGTCATGGTTACCCAAGGCTGATCTTTGGTGCCCAAGGAGTCTATAACTGAAAAAAGTTTGAAAATCGGTTGTGTAGTTCTTGAGATATGGTCCCACTTCCGGTTGACCCCTAAATAAAGGTCAACATTGGGTCACGTTTTCCCAAAGCTAATCTCCAATGCCCAAGGAGTCTATAACTGATAAAAGTTTGAAAATCGGCTGTGTACTTCTTGAGATATGGTGCTGCAAAGATTAACTAGTTAAATATTCAAATGTAGCGCCCGGGACAAAATCGTCGAGCGCCCTGGGTAACAGAATCACGACGTACATGTACACATGCACAAGCCACCGTTCCAATACGCTATAGATCGATATTTTTGTATAAATAGTGTGCAGCGACTGGTACCCAGAAGTCGGCTATTTCGTTACGGCATTTCGCGTGCATTTTTCTCTGTGTCGCAGGGCATCCTGACTACATTTTTTGTCGATGAACGGAACCTTGTCTCCAAGCCATTGGTGTCCGATTTGTCACTGAATCGTTAATTATCGTGGAACATGTTCTACTTTGATAAGTTTTAATGACCAGGAACATCTCTTATTAAAAGCAATTAACTTTTCAAAACAGTTTATGTAATTTAGGAAACTAATTCGTAATTTTAATTTAAAATATCGTGTTTTTGACCGTCAAAACATTTGCCCTTTCAGCGCCAAGTGTTTTGTACACAGAACAAAAACGCGCCAACAAATGACGTCATTGATGACGTTTTATGAATTTTTTGCCACGCTACAGAGCTACATAATAAGACGAGTCTATATTTGAAAACAGTTTGAGGATCAGACATATACTTCTTGAGATATGGTGGGAACAAGATTGCCTAATTAAATATTCATGTCATTATAACTCAGCTAATTAATGAAGAACTTGAACAATTTTACTCTTAGCATAATTTCATGTTCTAAGCTTCAATTTGATGTAAGATCTGAATCTCCCATATCTATTATTTTAGAGCTTAGGTTCGTACAAAATCGTGTACAAAAGCTATGGCAATTTTGACAGAAACAAAGAATAATAATAATAATAATAATAATAATAACTAGACACTAAGTGTTTGTGAACAAACACAAAGCTGTTCCGTTTTGTTGTGCTTTGATTAATTGATCCAGACATTTAAAGTGAGCCTAAGTTCAAGATTGAACGATATGGTTCCATTTCCGGTTGACCCGGAATTAAAGGTCAACATGGGGTTACGGTAACCCAAGGCTTATCTTCATTGCTCAAAGGGTTTATAACTGAAAACAAAGAAAATCGGCTCTGTAGTTCTTGAGATATGGTCCCACTTCCGGTTGACCTAGAAGTAAGATCAACATTGGGTCACGGTAGAACAAGGCTAATCTTCAATGCTCAAAGACTCTATCACTGAAAAAAATTTGAAAATGGGTTGTGTAATTCTTGAGTAATGATCCCACTTCCGGTTGACCCGGAAGGAAAGGTTAACATGGGGTCATGGTAACCCTAGTTTAATTTTCAATGCTTAAAGGGTATAAAACTGAAAGAAATTGAAAATTGGCTAAGTAATTATTGAGATATAGGCCCACTTCCAGTTGACCCGGAAGTAAAGGTCAACATGGGGTCAGGGTTACCCAAGTTCAATCTTTAATGCTCAAAGGATCTATAACTGAAAAGAAATTGAAAATCGGTTGTGTAGTTCTTGAGATATGGTCCCACTTCCGGTTGACCCCTAGTAAAGGTCAACATTGGGTCACGATTTCCCAAAACTAATCTCCAATGCCAAGGAGTCTATAACTGAAAAAAGTTTGAAAATCGGTTGTGTAGTTCTTGAGATATGGTCTCACTTCCTGTTGACCCGGAAGTAAAGGTCAACATGGGGTCATGGTTACCCAAGGCTGATCTTTGGTGCCCAAGGAGTCTATAACTGAAAAAAGTTTGAAAATCGGTTGTGTAGTTCTTAAGATATGGTCCCACTTCCGGTTGACCCCTAAGTAAAGGTCAACATTGGGTCACGATTTCCCAAAGCTAATCTCCAATGCCCAAGGAGTCTATAACTGAAAAATGTTTGAAAATCGGTTGTGTAGTTCTTGAGATATGGTCCCACTTCCGGTTGACCCCTAAATAAAGGTCAACATTGGGTCACGTTTTCCCAAAGCTAATCTCCAATGCCCAAGGAGTCTATAACTGATAAAAGTTTGGAAATCGGCTGTGTACTTCTTGAGATATGGTGCTGCAAAGATTAACTAGTTAAATATTCAAATGTAGCGCCCGGGACAAAATCGTCGAGCGCCCTGGGCAACAGAATCACGACGTACATGTACACATGCACAAGCCACCGTTTCAATACGCTATAGATCGATATTTTTGTATAATAGTGTGCAGCGACTGGTACCCAGAAGTCGGCTATTTCGTTACGGCATTTCGCGTGCATTTTTCTCTGTGTCGCAGGGCATCCTGACTACATTTTTAGTCGATGAACGGAACCTTGTCTCCAAGCCATTGGTGTCCGATTTGTCACTGAATCGTTAATTATCGTGGAACATGTTCTACTTTGATAAGTTTTAATGACCAGGAACATCTCTTATTAAAAGCAATTAACTTTTCAAAACAGTTTATGTAATTTAGGAAACTAATTCGTAATTTTAATTGAAAATATCGTGTTTTTGACCGTCAAAACATTTACCCTTTCAGCGCCAAGTGTTTTGTACACAGAACAAAAACGCGCCAACAAATGACGTCATTGATGACGTTTTATGAATTTTTTGCCACGCTACAGAGCTACATAATAAGACGAGTCTATATTTGAAAACAGTTTGAGGATCAGACATATACTTCTTGAGATATGGTGGGAACAAGATTGCCTAATTAAATATTCATGTCATTATAACTCAGCTAATTAATGAAGAACTTGAACAATATTACTCTTAGCATAATTTCATGTACTAAGCTTCAGTTTGATATAAGAATTAAGTCTCCCATTTTTATTATTTTAGAGTTTAGGTTCGTACAAAATCGTGTTCAAATGCTATGGCGATTTTGACAGAAACAAAGAATAATAATAATAAAAATAACTAGACACTAAGTGTTTGTGAACAAACACAAAGCTGTTCCGTTTTGTTGTGCTTTGATTAATTGATCCAGACATTTAAAGTGAGCCTAAGTTCAAGATTGAACGATATGGTTTCATTTCCGGTTGACCCGGAATTAAAGGTCAACATGGGGTTACGGTAACCCAAGGCTTATATTCAATGCTCAAAGGGTTTATAACTGAAAACAAAGAAAATTGGCTAAGTAATTATTGAGATATAGGCCCACTTCCAGTTGACCCGGAAGTAAAGGTCAACATGGGGTCAGGGTTACCCAAGTTCAATCTTTAATGCTCAAAGGATCTATAACTGAAAAGAAATAGAAAATTGGTTGTGTAGTTCTTGAGATATGGTCCCACTTCCGGTTGACCCCTAGTAAAGGTCAACATGGGGTCATGGTTACCCAAGGCTGATCTTTGGTGCCCAAGGAGTCTATAACTGAAAAAAGTTTGAAAATCGGTTGTGTAGTTCTTGAGATATGGTCTCACTTCCGGTTGACCCGGAAGTAAACATGGGGTCATGGTTACCCAAGGCTGATCTTTGGTGCCCAAGGAGTCTATAACTGAAAAAAGTTTGAAAATCGGTTGTGTAGTTCTTGAGATATGGTCCCACTTCTGGTTGACCCTTAAGTAAAGGTCAACATTGGGTCACGGTTTCCCAAAGCTAATCTCCAATGCCCAAGGAGTTTATAACTGAAAAATGTTTGAAAATCGGTTGTGTAGTTCTTGAGATATGGTCCCACTTCCGGTTGACCCCTAAATAAAGGTCAACATTGGGTCACGTTTTCCCAAAGCTAATCTCCAATGCCCAAGGAGTCTATAACTGATAAAAGTTTGAAAATCGGCTGTGTACTTCTTGAGATATGGTGCTGCAAAGATTAACTAGTTAAATATTCAAATGTAGCGCCCGGGACAAAATCGTCGAGCGCCCTGGGCAACAGAATCACGACGTACATGTAGACATGCACAAGCCACCGTTTCAATACGCTATAGATCGATATTTTTGTATAAATAGTGTGCAGCGACTGGTACCCAGAAGTCGGCTATTTCGTTACGGCATTTCGCGTGCATTTTTCTCTGTGTCGCAGGGCATCCTGACTACATTTTTAGTCGATGAACGGAACCTTGTCTCCAAGCCATTGGTGTCCGATTTGTCACTGAATCGTTAATTATCGTGGAAATTGTTCTACTTTGATAAGTTTTAATGACCAGGAACATCTCTTATTAAAAGCAATTAACTTTTCAATACAGTTTATGTAATTTAGGAAACTAATTCGTAATTTTAATTGAAAATATCGTGTTTTTGACTGTCAAAACATTTGTCCTTTCAGCGCCAAGTGTTTTGTACACAGAACAAAAACGCGCCAACAAATGACGTCATTGATGACGTTTTATGAATTTTTTGCCACGCTACAGAGCTACATAATAAGACGAGTCTATATTTGAAAACAGTTTGAGGATCAGACATATACTTCTTGAGATATGGTGGGAACAAGATTGCCTAATTAAATATTCATGTCATTATAACTCAGCTAATTAATGAAGAACTTGAACAATTTTACTCTTAGCATAATTTCATGTTCTTAGCTTCAATTTGATGTAAGATCTGAATCTCCCATATCTATTATTTTAGAGCTTAGGTCCGTACAAAATCGTGTACAAAAGCTATGGCAATTTTGACAGAAACAAAGAATAACTAGACACTAAGTGTTTGTGAACAAACACAAAGCTGTTCCGTTTTGTTGTGCTTTGATTAATTGATCCAGACATTTAAAGTGAGCCTAAGTTCAAGATTGAACGATATGGTTCCATTTCCGGTTGACCCGGAATTAAAGGTCAACATGGGGTTACGGTAACCCAAGGCTTATCTTCATTGCTCAAAGGGTTTATAACTGAAAACAAAGAAAATCGGCTCTGTAGTTCTTGAGATATGGTCCCACTTCCGGTTGACCTAGAAGTAAGATCAACATTGGGTCACGGTAGAACAAGGCTAATCTTCAATGCTCAAAGACTCTATCACTGAAAAAAAATTGAAAATGGGTTGTGTAATTCTTGAGTAATGATCCCACTTCCGGTTGACCCGGAAGGAAAGGTTAACATGGGGTCATGGTAACCCTAGTTTAATATTCAATGCTTAACCCTACATGAAGCCATCAGGCACTTTTTAGGTGTCCGTTTTTAATTAAAAAGTAATTACTCCGCCATTTTATTTTATTTGTATTACAATTTTTTAAGGTTCCTCAACTACACCTAGCCAAATAGCATGCCAATTGTCTTGTTACCATCGGGGTTGATTTCACACCCAAAAAAATCCACCAATGACCAGTTTTCCCGGTATTCCCTTGAGAAATGTAAGAAATTATGATTTTTTGCTGACTCATCAAACACGAGGGTTTCATTCAAACAAATGGCTTAGAGACACATGTGGGCTGATCTCAATGGAAATTTTGCTTGAATTTATTTTATTTAGTCACAAGGGTCTATTTCCAATAGTTTGGGTGATTTAAACATGATTGTGTTCTCAAAAAACACGTATTACACGCAAAATATAAAACGGACACTTGAAAAGTGCCTGATGGCATAAGTGTGTGATTTTTTTTGATGGTGTCACGCAGGGTTAAAGGGTATAAAACTGAAAGAAATTGAAAATTGGCTAAGTAATTATTGAGATATAGGCCCACTTCCAGTTGACCCGGAAGTAAAGGTCAACATGGGGTCAGGGTTACCCAAGTTCAATCTTTAATGCTCAAAGGATCTATAACTGAAAAGAAATTGAAAATCGGTTGTGTTGTTCTTGAGATATGGTCCCACTTCCGGTTGACCCCTAGTAAAGGTCAACATTGGGTCACGTTTTCCCAAAGCTAATCTCCAATGCCCAAGGAGTCTATAACTGATAAAAGTTTGAAAATCGGCTGTGTACTTTTTGAGATATGGTGCTGCAAAGATTAACTAGTTAAATATTCAAATGTAGCGCCTGGGACAAAATCGTCGAGCGCCCTGGGCAACAGAATCACGACGTACATGTACACATGCACAAGCCACCGTTTCAATACGCTATAGATCGATATTTTTGTATAAATAGTGTGCAGCGACTGGTACCCAGAAGTCGGCTATTTCGTTACGGCATTTCGCGTGCATTTTTCTCTGTGTCGCAGGGCATCCTGACTACATTTTTAGTCGATGAACGGAACCTTGTCTCCAAGCCATTGGTGTCTGATTTGTCACTGAATCGTTAATTATCGTGGAAATTGTTCTACTTTGATAAGTTTTAATGACCAGGAACATCTCTTATTAAAAGCAATTAACTTTTCAAAACAGTTTATGTAATTTAGGAAACTAATTCGTAATTTTAATTGAAAATATCGTGTTTTTGACTGTCAAAACATTTGCCCTTTCAGCGCCAAGTGTTTTGTACACAGAACAAAAACGCGCCAACAAATGACGTCATTGATGACGTTTTATGAATTTTTTGCCACGCTACAGAGCTACATAATAAGACGAGTCTATATTTGAAAACAGTTTGAGGATCAGACATATACTTCTTGAGATATGGTGGGAACAAGATTGCCTAATTAAATATTCATGTCATTATAACTCAGCTAATTAATGAAGAACTTGAACAATATTACTCTTAGCATAATTTCATGTACTAAGCTTCAGTTTGATATAAGAATTAAGTCTCCCATTTTTATTATTTTAGAGTTTAGGTTCGTACAAAATCGTGTTCAAATGCTATGGCGATTTTGACAGAAACAAAGAATAATAATAATAAAAATAATAATCCCAAGAAAAACAAAACCTGTTCCGACTGCTAAGTCGGAACAGCTAATAATAATAATAATAATAATAACTAGACACTAAGTGTTTGTGAACAAACACAAAGCTGTTCCGTTTTGTTGTACTTTGATTAACTGATCCAGACATTTAAACTGAGCCTAAATTCAAGATTGAACGATATGGTTCCACTTCTGGTTGACCCGGAATTAAAGGTCAACATGGGGTTACGGTAACCTAAGGCTAATCTTCAATGCTCAAAGCGATATAACTGAAAAAAAAGAAAATCGGCTGTGTAGTTCTTGAGATATGGTCCCACTTCCGGTTGACCTAGAAGTAAGGTCAACATTGGGTCACGGTAGAACAAGGCTAATTTTCAATGCTCAAAGACTCTATCACTGAAAAAAAATAGAAAATGGTTGTGTAATGAGTTGAGTAATGATCCCACTTCCGGTTGACCCGGAAGTAAAGGTTAACATGGGGTCATGGTAACCCTAGTTAAATATTCAATGCTTTAAGGGTATATAACTGAAACAAATTGAAAATTGGCTAAGTAATTATTGAGATATAGGCCCACTTCCGGTTGACCCGGAAGAAAAGGTCAACATGGGTCGGGGTAACCCAAGTTCAATATTTAATGCTCTAAGGATCTATAACTGAAAATAAGTTGAAAATCGGTTGTGTAGTTCTTTAGAAATGGTCCCACTTCCGGTTGACCCCTAGTAAAGGTCAACTTTGAGTCACGATTTCCCAAAACTAATCTCCAATGCCCAAGGAGTCTATAACTAAAAAAAGTTTGAAAATCAGTTGTGTAATTCTTGAGTTATCGTCTCACTTCCGGTTGACCTGGAAGTAAAGGTCAACATGGGGTCATGGTTACCCAAGGCTGATCTTTAGTGCTCAAGGAGTCTAACTGAAAAAAGTTTGAAAATCGGTTGTGTAGTTCTTGAGATATGGTCCCACTTCCGGTTGACCCCTAGTAAAGGTCAACATTGGGTCACGATTTCCCAAAAACTAATCTCAAATGCCCAAGGAGTCTATAACTGAAAAAAGTTTGAAAATTTGTTGTGTAGTTCTTGAGATATGGTCCCACTTCCGGTTGACCCCTAACAAAAGGTCAACTATGGGTCACGATTTCCCAAAGCTATTCTCCAATGCCCAAGGAGTCTATAACTGAAAAAAGTTTTTAAATCGGTTGTGTAGTTCTTGAGATATGGTCCCACTTCCGGTTGACCCCTAGTAAAGGTCAATATTGGGTCACGATTTCCTAAAGCTAATCTCCAATGCCCAAGGAGTCTATAACTGAAAAAAATTTGAAAATCGGCTGTGTACTTCTTAAGATATGGTGCTGCAAAGATTAACTAGTTAAATATTCAAATGAATCAATTAAGAATTTTTATAAAAATTTACATTTAGAGTTAAGCTTAAGTTCAAAAAATGTAGCGCCGCGCCCGGGACAAAATCATCGAGCGCACCGGGCAACAGAATCACGACGTACATGTACACATGCACAAGCCACCGTTTCAATACGCTATAGATCGATCTTTTTGTATAAATAGTGTGCAGCGACTGGTACCCAGAAGTCGGCTATTTCGTTACGGCATTTCGCGTGCATTTTTCTCTGTGTCGCAGGGCATCCTGACTACATTTTTAGTCGATGAACGGAACATTGTCTCCAAGACTCAATAATATGGCTAGCCATTGGTGTCCGATTTGTCACTGAATCGTTAATAATCGTGGAAATTTTTCTACTTTGATTAGTTTTAATAACCAGGAACATCTCTTATTAAAAGCAATTAACTTTTCAAAACAGTTTATGTAATTTAGGAAACTAATTCGTAATTTTAATTGAAAATATCGTGTTTTTGACTGTCAAAACATTTCCACTTTCAGCGCCAGTGGTGTTTTGTACACAGAACAAAATCGCGCCACAAATGACGTCATTGATGACGTTTAATGAATTTTTTGCCACGCTGCGTAGCTACATAATAAGACGAGTCTAGATTTGAAAACAGTTTGAGGATCAGACATATACTTCTTGAGATATGGTGGGAACAAGATTGCCTAATTAAATATTCATGTCATTATAACTCAGCTAATTAATGAAGAATTTGAACAATATTACTCTTAGCATAATTTCATGTACTAAGCTTCAGTTTGATATAAGAATTAAGTCTCCCATTTTTATTATTTTAGAGTTTAGGTTCGTACAAAATCGTGTTCAAATGCTATGGCGATTTTGACAGAAACAAAGAATAATAATAATAATAATAATAATAATAACTAGACACTAAGTGTTTGTGAACAAACACAAAGCTGTTCCGTTTTGTTGTGCTTTGATTAATTGATCCAGACATTTAAAGTGAGCCTAAGTTCAAGATTGAACGATACGGTTCCATTTCCGGTTGACCCGGAATTAAAGGTCAACATGGGGTTACGGTAACCCAAGGATTATCTTCATTGCTCAAAGGGTTTATAACTGAAAACAAAGAAAATTGGCTAAGTAATTATTGAGATATAGGCCCACTTCCAGTTGACCCGGAAGTAAAGGTCAACATGGGGTCAGGGTTACCCAAGTTCAATATTTAATGCTCAAAGGATCTATAACTGAAAAGAAATTGAAAATCGGTTGTGTAGTTCTTGAGATATGGTCCCACTTCCGGTTGACCCCTAGTAAAGGTCAACATGGGGTCATGGTTACCCAAGGCTGATCTTTGGTGCCCAAGGAGTCTATAACTGAAAAAAGTTTGAAAATCGGTTGTGTAGTTCTTGAGATATGGTCTTACTTCCGGTTGACCCGGAAGTAAAGGTCAACATGGGGTCATGGTTACCCAAGGCTGATCTTTGGTGCCCAAGGAGTCTATAACTGAAAAAAGTTTGAAAATCGGTTGTGTAGTTCTTGAGATATGGTCCCACTTCCGGTTGACCCCTAGTAAAGGTCAACATGGGGTCACGGTTTCCCAAAGCTAATCTCCAATGCCCAAGGAGTCTATAACTGAAAAATGTTTGAAAATCGGTTGTGTAGTTCTTGAGATATGGTCCCACTTCCGGTTGACCCCTAAATAAAGGTCAACATTGGGTCACGTTTTCCCAAAGCTAATCTCCAATGCCCAAGGAGTCTATAACTGATAAAAGTTTGAAAATCGGCTGTGTACTTCTTGAGATATGGTGCTGCAAAGATTAACTAGTTAAATATTCAAATGTAGCGCCCGGGACTAAATCGTCGAGCGCCCTGGGCAACAGAATCACGACGTACATGTACACATGCACAAGCCACCGTTTCAATACGCGATATTTTTGTATAAATAGTGTGCAGCGACTGGTACCCAGAAGTCGGCTATTTCGTTACGGCATTTCGCGTGCATTTTTCTCTGTGTCGCAGGGCATCCTGACTACATTTTTAGTCGATGAACGGAACCTTGTCTCCAAGCCATTGGTGTCCGATTTGTCACTGAATCGTTAATTATCGTGGAAATTCTTCTACTTTGATTAGTTTTAATGACCAGGAACATCTCTTATTAAAAGCAATTAACTTTTCAAAACAGTTTATGTAATTTAGGAAACTAATTCGTAATTTTAATTGAAAATATCGTGTTTTTGACTGTCAAAACATTTGCCCTTTCAGCGCCAAGTGTTTTGTACACAGAGCAAAAACGCGCCAACAAATGACGTCATTGATGACGTTTTATGAATTTTTTGCCACGCTACAGAGCTACATAATAAGACGAGTCTATATTTGAAAACAGTTTGAGGATCAGACATATACTTCTTGAGATATGGTGGGAACAAGATTGCCTAATTAAATATTCATGTCATTATAACTCAGCTAATTAATGAAGAACTTGAACAATTTTACTCTTAGCATAATTTCATGTTCTAAGCTTCAATTTGATGTAAGATCTGAATCTCCCATATCTATTATTTTAGAGCTTAGGTTCGTACAAAATCGTGTACAAAAGCTATGGCAATTTTGACAGAAACAAAGAATAATAATAATAATAATAACTAGACACTAAGTGTTTGTGAACAAACACAAAGCTGTTCCGTTTTGTTGTACTTTGATTAACTGATCCAGACATTTAAACTGAGCCTAAATTCAAGATTGAACGATATGGTTCCACTTCTGGTTGACCCGGAATTAAAGGTCAACATGGGGTTACGGTAACCTAAGGCTAATCTTCAATGCTCAAAGCGATATAACTGAAAAAAAAGAAAATCGGCTGTGTAGTTCTTGAGATATGGTCCCACTTCCGGTTGACCTAGAAGTAAGGTCAACATTGGGTCACGGTAGAACAAGGCTAATTTTCAATGCTCAAAGACTCTATCACTGAAAAAAAAATAGAAAATGGTTGTGTAATGAGTTGAGTAATGATCCCACTTCCGGTTGACCCGGAAGTAAAGGTTAACATGGGGTCATGGTAACCCTAGTTAAATATTCAATGCTTTAAGGGTATATAACTGAAACAAATTGAAAATTGGCTAAGTAATTATTGAGATATAGGCCCACTTCCGGTTGACCCGGAAGAAAAGGTCAACATGGGTCAGGGTAACCCAAGTTCAATATTTAATGCTCAAAGGATCTATAACTGAAAATAAGTTGAAAATCGGTTGTGTAGTTCTTTAGATATGGTCCCACTTCCGGTTGACCCCTAGTAAAGGTCAACATTGAGTCACGATTTCCCAAAAGTAATCTCCAATGCCCAAGGAGTCTATAACTGAAAAAAGTTTGAAAATCGGTTGTGTAATTCTTGAGTTATCGTCTCACTTCCGGTTGACCTGGAAGTAAAGGTCAACATGGGGTCATGGTTACCCAAGGCTGATCTTTAGTGCTCAAGGAGTCTAACTGAAAAAAGTTTGAAAATCGGTTGTGTAGTTCTTGAGATATGGTCCCACTTCCGGTTGACCCCTAGTAAAGGTCAACATTGGGTCACGATTTCCCAAAAACTAATCTCAAATGCCCAAGGAGTCTATAACTGAGAAAAGTTTGAAAATCGGTTGTGTAGTTCTTGAGATATGGTCCCACTTCCGGTTGACCCTAGTAAAGGTCAATATTGGGTCACGATTTCCTAAAGCTAATCTCCAATGCCCAAGGAGTCTATAACTGAAAAAATTTGAAAATCGGCTGTGTACTTCTTGAGATATGGTGCTGCAAAGATTAACTAGTTAAATATTCAAATGAATCAATTAAGAATTTTTATAAAAATTTACATTTAGAGTTAAGCTTAAGTTCAAAAAATGTAGCGCCGCGCCCGGGACAAAATCGTCGAGCGCACCGGGCAACAGAATCACGACGTTCATGTACACATGCACAAGCCACCGTTTCAATACGCTATAGATCGATCTTTTTGTATAAATAGTGTGCAGCGACTGGTACCCAGAAGTCGGCTATTTCGTTACGGCATTTCGCGTGCATTTTTCTCTGTGTCGCAGGGCATCCTGACTACATTTTTAGTCGATGAACGGAACATTGTCTCCAAGACTCAATAATATGGCTAGCCATTGGTGTCCGATTTGTCACTGAATCGTTAATTATCGTGGAAATTTTTCTACTTTGATTAGTTTTAATAACCAGGAACATCTCTTATTAAAAGCAATTAACTTTTCAAAACAGTTTATGTAATTTAGGAAACTAATTCGTAATTTTAATTGAAAATATCGTGTTTTTGACTGTCAAAACATTTGCACTTTCAGCGCCAGTGGTGTTTTGTACACAGAACAAAATCGCGCCACAAATGACGTCATTGATGACGTTTAATGAATTTTTTGCCACGCTGCGTAGCTACATAATAAGACGAGTCTAGATTTGAAAACAGTTTGAGGATCAGACATATTCTTCTTGAGATATGGTGGGAACAAGATTGCCTAATTAAATATTCATGTCATTATAACTCAGCTAATTAATGAAGAATTTGAACAATATTACTCTTAGCATAATTTCATGTACTAAGCTTCAGTTTGATATAAGAATTAAGTCTCCCATTTTTTATTATTTTAGAGTTTAGGTTCGTACAAAATCGTGTTCAAATGCTATGGCGATTTTGACAGAAACAAAGAATAATAATAACTAGACACTAAGTGTTTGTGAACAAACACAAAGCTGTTCCGTTTTGTTGTACTTTGATTAATTGATCCAGACATATAAAGTGAGCCTAAGTTCAAGATTGAACGATAAGGTTCCATTTCCGGTTGGCCCGGAATTAAAGGTCAACATGGGGTTACGGTAACCCAAGGCTCATCTTCAATGCTCAAAGGGTTAATAACTGGAAAAAAAAGAAAATCGGCTGTGTTGTTCTTGAGATATGGTCCCACTTCCGGTTGACCTAGAAGTAAGGTCAACATTGGGTCACGGTAGAACAAGGCTTATCTTCAATGCTCAAAGACTCTATCACTGAAAAAAAATGAAAATGGGTTGTGTAATTCTTGAGTAATGATCCCACTTCCGGTCGACTCGGAAGTAAAGGTTAACATGGGGTCATGGGAACCCTAGTTTAATATTCAATGCTTAAAGGGTATATAACTGAAACAAATTGAAAATTGGCTAAGTAATTATTGAGATATAGTCCCACTTCCGGTTGACCCGGAAGTAGACGTCAACATGGAGTCAGGGTAACCCAAGTTCAATCTCCAATGCCAAGGAGTCTATAACTGAAAAAGTTTGAAAATCGGTTGTGTAGTTCTTAAGATATGGTCTCACTTCCGGTTGACCCGGAAGTAAAGGTCAACATGGGGTCATGCTTACCCAAGGCTGATCTTTGGTGCCCAAGGAGTCTATAACTGAAAAAAGTTTGAAAATCGGTTGTGTAGTTCTTGATATATGGTCCCACTTCTGGTTGACCCCTAAGTGAAGGTCAACATTGGGTCACGGTTTCCCAAAGCTAATCTCCAATGCCCAAGGAGTCTAAAACTGAAAAATGTTTGAAAATCGGTTGTGTAGTTCTTGAGATATGGTCCCACTTCCGGTTGACCCCTAAATAAAGGTCAACATTGGGTCACGTTTTCCCAAAGCTAATCTCCAATGCCCAAGGAGTCTATAACTGATAAAAGTTTGAAAATCGGCTGTGTACTTCTTGAGATATGGTGCTGCAAAGATTAACAAGTTAAATATTCAAATGTAGCGCCCGGGACAAAATCGTCGAGCGTCCTGGGCAACAGAATCACGACGTACATGTACACATGCACAAGCCACCGTTTCAATACGCTATAGATCGATATTTTTGTATAAATAGTGTGCAGCGACTGGTACCCAGAAGTCGGCTATTTCGTTACGGCATTTCGCGTGCATTTTTCTCTGTGTCGCAGGGCATCCTGACTACATTTTTAGTCGATGAACGGAACCTTGTCTCCAAGCCATTGGTGTCCGATTTGTCACTGAATCGTTAATTATCGTGGAAATTGTTCTACTTTGATTAGTTTTAATGACCAGGAACATCTCTTATTAAAAGCAATTTACTTTTCAAAACAGTTTATGTAATTTAGGAAAATAATTCGTAATTTTAATTGAAAATATCGTGTTTTTGACTCTGAAAACATTTGCCCTTTCAGCGCCAAGTGTTTTGTACACAGAACAAAAACGCGCCAACAAATGACGTCATTGATGACGTTTTATGAATTTTTTGCCACGCTACAGAGCTACATAATAAGACGAGTCTATATTTGAAAACAGTTTGAGGATCAGACATATACTTCTTGAGATATGGTGGGAACAAGATTGCCTAATTAAATATTCATGTCATTATAACTCAGCTAATTAATGAAGAACTTGAACAATTTTACTCTTAGCATAATTTCATGTTCTAAGCTTCAATTTGATGTAAGATCTGAATCTCCCATATCTATTATTTTAGAGCTTAGGTTCGTACAAAATCGTGTACAAAAGCTATGGCAATTTTGACAGAAACAAAGAATAATAATAATAACTAGACACTAAGTGTTTGTGAACAAACACAAAGCTGTTCCGTTTTGTTGTGCTTTGATTAATTGATCCAGACATTTAAAGTGAGCCTAAGTTCAAGATTGAATGATATGGTTCCATTTCCGGTTGACCCGGAATTAAAGGTCAACATGGGGTTACGGTAACCCAAGGCTTATCTTCAATGCTCAAAGGGTTTATAACTGAAAACAAAGAAAATCGACTCTGTAGTTCTTGAGATATGGTCCCACTTCCGGTTGACCTAGAAGTAAGATCAACATTGGGTCACGGTAGAACAAGGCTAATCTTCAATGCTCAAAGACTCTATCACTGAAAAAAAATTGAAAATGGGTTGTGTAATTCTTTAGTAATGATCCCACTTCCGGTTGACCCGGAAGGAAAGGTTAACATGGGTCATGGTAACCCTAGTTTAATATTCAATGCTTAAAGGGTATATAACTGAAACAAATTGAAAATTGGCTAAGTAATTATTGAGATATAGGCCCACTTCCAGTTGACCCGGAAGTAAAGGTCAACATGGGGTCAGGGTTACCCAAGTTCAATCTTTAATGCTCAAAGGATCTATAACTGAAAAGAAATTGAAAATCGGTTGTGTAGTTCTTGAGATATGGTCCCACTTCCGGTTGACCCCTAGTAAAGGTCAACATGGGGTCATGGTTACCCAAGGCTGATCTTTGGTGCCCAAGGAGTCTATAACTGAAAAAAGTTTGAAAATCGGTTGTGTAGTTCTTGAGATATGGTCTCACTTCCGGTTGACCCGGAAGTAAAGGTCAACATGGGGTCATGGTTACCCAAGGCTGATCTTTGGTGCCCAAGGAGTCTATATCTGAAAAAAAGTATGAAAATCGGTTGTGTAGTTCTTGAGATATGGTCCCACTTCTGGTTGACCCCTAAGTAAAGGTCAACATTGGGTCACGGTTTCCTAAAGCTAATCTCCAATGCCCAAGGAGTCTATAACTGAAAAATGTTTGAAAATCGGTTGTGTAGTTCTTGAGATATGGTCCCATTTCCGGTTGACCCCTAAATAAAGGTCAACATTGGGTCACGTCTTCCCAAAGCTAATCTTCAATGCTCAAGGAGTCTATAACTGATAAAAGTCTGAAAATCGGCTGTGTAGTTCTTGAGATATGGTGCTGCAAAGATTAACAAGTTAAATATTCAAATGTAGCGCCCGGGACAAAATCGTCGAGCGTCCTGGGCAACAGAATCACGACGTACATGTACACATGCACAAGCCACCGTTTCAATACGCTATAGATCGATATTTTTGTATAAATAGTGTGCAGCGACTGGTACCCAGAAGTCGGCTATTTCGTTACGGCATTTCGCGTGCATTTTTCTCTGTGTCGCAGGGCATCCTGACTACATTTTTAGTCGATGAACGGAACCTTGTCTCCAAGCCATTGGTGTCCGATTTGTCACTGAATCGTTAATTATCGTGGAAATTGTTCTACTTTGATTAGTTTTAATGACCAGGAACATCTCTTATTAAAAGCAATTTACTTTTCAAAACAGTTTATGTAATTTAGGAAAATAATTCGTAATTTTAATTGAAAATATCGTGTTTTTGACTCTGAAAACATTTGCCCTTTCAGCGCCAAGTGTTTTGTACACAGAACAAAAACGCGCCAACAAATGACGTCATTGATGACGTTTTATGAATTTTTTGCCACGCTACAGAGCTACATAATAAGACGAGTCTATATTTGAAAACAGTTTGAGGATCAGACATATACTTCTTGAGATATGGTGGGAACAAGATTGCCTAATTAAATATTCATGTCATTATAACTCAGCTAATTAATGAAGAACTTGAACAATTTTACTCTTAGCATAATTTCATGTTCTAAGCTTCAATTTGATGTAAGATCTGAATCTCCCATATCTATTATTTTAGAGCTTAGGTTCGTACAAAATCGTGTACAAAAGCTATGGCAATTTTGACAGAAACAAAGAATAATAATAATAACTAGACACTAAGTGTTTGTGAACAAACACAAAGCTGTTCCGTTTTGTTGTGCTTTGATTAATTGATCCAGACATTTAAAGTGAGCCTAAGTTCAAGATTGAATGATATGGTTCCATTTCCGGTTGACCCGGAATTAAAGGTCAACATGGGGTTACGGTAACCCAAGGCTTATCTTCAATGCTCAAAGGGTTTATAACTGAAAACAAAGAAAATCGACTCTGTAGTTCTTGAGATATGGTCCCACTTCCGGTTGACCTAGAAGTAAGATCAACATTGGGTCACGGTAGAACAAGGCTAATCTTCAATGCTCAAAGACTCTATCACTGAAAAAAAATTGAAAATGGGTTGTGTAATTCTTTAGTAATGATCCCACTTCCGGTTGACCCGGAAGGAAAGGTTAACATGGGTCATGGTAACCCTAGTTTAATATTCAATGCTTAAAGGGTATATAACTGAAACAAATTGAAAATTGGCTAAGTAATTATTGAGATATAGGCCCACTTCCAGTTGACCCGGAAGTAAAGGTCAACATGGGGTCAGGGTTACCCAAGTTCAATCTTTAATGCTCAAAGGATCTATAACTGAAAAGAAATTGAAAATCGGTTGTGTAGTTCTTGAGATATGGTCCCACTTCCGGTTGACCCCTAGTAAAGGTCAACATGGGGTCATGGTTACCCAAGGCTGATCTTTGGTGCCCAAGGAGTCTATAACTGAAAAAAGTTTGAAAATCGGTTGTGTAGTTCTTGAGATATGGTCTCACTTCCGGTTGACCCGGAAGTAAAGGTCAACATGGGGTCATGGTTACCCAAGGCTGATCTTTGGTGCCCAAGGAGTCTATATCTGAAAAAAAGTATGAAAATCGGTTGTGTAGTTCTTGAGATATGGTCCCACTTCTGGTTGACCCCTAAGTAAAGGTCAACATTGGGTCACGGTTTCCTAAAGCTAATCTCCAATGCCCAAGGAGTCTATAACTGAAAAATGTTTGAAAATCGGTTGTGTAGTTCTTGAGATATGGTCCCATTTCCGGTTGACCCCTAAATAAAGGTCAACATTGGGTCACGTCTTCCCAAAGCTAATCTTCAATGCTCAAGGAGTCTATAACTGATAAAAGTCTGAAAATCGGCTGTGTAGTTCTTGAGATATGGTGCTGCAAAGATTAACTAGTTAAATATTCAAATGTAGCGCCCGGGACAAAATCGTCGAGCGCCCTGGGCAACAGAATCACGACGTACATGTACACATGCACAAGCCACCGTTTCAATACGCTATAGATCGATATTTTTGTATAAATAGTGTGCAGCGACTGGTACCCAGAAGTCGGCTATTTCGTTACGGCATTTCGCGTGCATTTTTCTCTGTGTCGCAGGGCATCCTGACTACATTTTTAGTCGATGAACGGAACCTTATCTCCAAGCCATTGGTGTCCGATTTGTCACTGAATCGTTAATTATCGTGGAAATTGTTCTACTTTGATTAGTTTTAATGACCAGGAACATCTCTTATTAAAAGCAATTAACTTTTCAAAACAGTTTATGTAATTTAGGAAACTAATTCGTAATTTTAATTGAAAATATCGTGTTTTTGACTGTCAAAACATTTGCCCTTTCAGCGCCAAGTGTTTTGTACACAGAACAAAAACACGCCAACAAATGACGTCATTGATGACGTTTTATGAATTTTTTGCCACGCTACAGAGCTACATAATAAGACGAGTCTATATTTGAAAACAGTTTGAGGATCAGACATATACTTCTTGAGATATGGTGGGAACAAGATTGCCTAATTAAATATTCATGTCATTATAACTCAGCTAATTAATGGAGAACTTGAACAATATTACTCTTAGCATAATATCATGTACTAAGCTTCAGTTTGATATAAGAATTAAGTCTCCCATTTTTATTATTTTAGAGTTTAGGTTCGTACAAAATCGTGTTCAAATGCTATGGCGATTTTGACAGAAACAAAGAATAATAATAATAAAAATAATAATCCCAACAAAAACAAAACCTGTTCCGACTGCTAAGTCGGAACAGCTAATAATAATAATAATAATAATAATAATAAAAATAATAATCCCAACAAAAACAAAACCTGTTCCGACTGCTAAGTCGGAACAGCTAATAATAATAATAATAATAATAATAATAATAATAAAAATAATAATCCCAAGAAAAACAAAACCTGTTCCGACTGCTAAGTCGGAACAGCTAATAATAATAATAATAATAAAAATAATAATCCCAAGAAAAACAAAACCTGTTCCGACTGCTAAGTCGGAACAGCTAATAATAATAAAAATAATAATCCCAAGAAAAACAAAACCTGTTCCGACTGCTAAGTCGGAACAGCTAATAATAATAATAATAACTAGACATGTTGCATTTGTGCACAAATGCCGAGCTGTTTCGTCATAACTTTTTCAAATTACTCAACTGAATTTGAAAGGTTTTTTTGTATTCAAAGTAGTTATGACGTTCAAGCCTGTTTAAAAAAGAATTTGGATTATACCACGTTTTGTAAGCAATTTATGACTAAAAAGTGCAAAAAATAAAAAAAATCATAAAAAATCATGTGATGACGTCATCATGACGTCATTTCAGAATTTACAAGAACTTGCAAATATCCAACAATCTACCAAGTTTCAACATGATCGCACTAACACTTAGGGAGATATACGACTTTAAAAAACGCACCTTTAATGCCGCGTCACGTGACCCCCGATGACGTCATCGATCTGAAATTTCACACATATGATGGCTGCTCGACGATCAACATGTGTGTAAATTTTGAAGTGAATACACAAAACTTCACCACACACATCTTCAAAAAGTCCATTTTGATCAGTTTTCAACCTGCCGCTAGAGGGCGCTCTTGTGTGTTGTGACGTCATCGGTATTTTTTTTTAATTACCCACCCTTGCCAGACAATAACATCGTTGAAAGCAACTTCATAACTATTTCCACTTTTGAATAACGAGGCACTTCCGGTTTCGACCGGAAGTAGAGGTCATGTGAGGTCACGCACACTGAATAAAATGAAGACCTAATTTATCCCTATACAATCCCGCAATCAAAAACCTACGGTCTCTTGTGGCTGATTTGTTACTGATTTTCAAATATTTAAAATAGAAACCTTTAAGATGACGTCACGTGACAGGTGATGACGTCATCATGACCTCATTGTTTTGAGATCATTATTGCACCAATGCCTTTCATCACTGAAAGTTTCATTGCAATTGCTCTTTAGGAACTATGCAAATAGCCGCTTTGACCGAACGTGCGTTATGTCAATAGCCTTTTTTACTGAAACAGACAAATAAAAAAAAAACTAGACATTTTGCATTTGTGCACAAATGCCGAGCTGTTTCGCCATAACTTTTCAAAAAATCATAAAAAATCATGTGATGACGTCATCATGACGTCATTTTAGAATTTACAAGAACTTGCCAATATCCAACAATCTACCAAGTTTCAACATGATCGCACTAACACTTAGGGAGATATACGACTTTAAAAAAGGCACCCTTAATGCCGCGTCACGTGACCCCCGATGACGTCATCGATCTGAAATTTCACACATATGATGGCTGCTCGACGATCAACATGTGTGTAAATTTTGAAGTGAATACACAAAACTTCACCACACACATCTTCAAAAAGTCCATTTTGAACAGTTTTCAACCTGCCGCTAGAGGGCGCTCTTGTGTATTGTGACGTCATCGGTAATTTTTTTTAATTACCCACCCTTGCCAGACAATAACATCGTTGAAAGCAACTTCATAACTATTTACACTTTTGAATTATGAGGCACTTCCTGTTTCGACCGGAAGTAGAGGTCATGTGAGGTCACGCACACTGAATAAAATGAAGACCTAATATATCCCTATACAATCCCGCAAACAGAAACCTACGGTCTCTTGTGGCTGATTTGTTATGGATTTTCAAATATTTAAAATAGAAACCTTTAAGATGACGTCACGTGACAGGTGATGACGTCATCATGACATCATTAGTTTTAAAATCATTATTGCACCAATGCCTTTCATCACTGAAAGTTTCATTGCAATTGCTCTTTAGGAACTATGCAAAAGGCCGCTTAGAACGAACGTGCGTTATGTCAATAGCCTTTTTTACTGAAACTGACAAATAAAAAAATAAAAAATAATAATAAAAAAAACTTTAACGAAAACAAGAGCTGTTTCGCTGCGCTTTGCTGCGAAACAGCTAATAATAAAAAAAACTTTAACGAAAACAAGAGCTGTTTCGCAGCGCTGCGCTACGAAACAGCTAATAAAAATAATAATCCCAAGAAAAACAAAACCTGTTCCGACTGCTAAGTCGGAACAGCTAATTATCCCAAGAAAAACAAAACCTGTTCCGACTGCTAAGTCGGAACAGCTAATAATAATAATAAAAATAATAATCCCAACAAAAACAAAACCTGTTCCGACTGCTAAGTCGGAACAGCTAAAAATAATAATCCCAACAAAAACAAAACCTGTTCCGACTGCTAAGTCGGAACAGCTAATAATACAACCATTCATTTCAACTACAGTAAAAGTCACCATTTTAATTTCAACTACAGTAAAAGTCACCATTTAATTTTCAACTACAGTAAAAGTCACCATTTTATTTTCACAAACCAAGGATATTACATTGCCAGCTTCAAGATTAATTTCGATCAAACAGTCATACAGTAAAACCACAACCTACGCCAAAGGGAGGCATTTATTAAAGGTATTCCTTTAAATTGGCAACAACTTGAACTGTGTATGGCTGGGAAACAATAGGAACAACTTATGAACCACACTGGTGTATTGCACGCATGCGCTCTTGAGATCGTATGATATCTGAAATTTTGCCCTGGACAGATTTACAACAAAACTTACATTTCGACAGGCATGGTGCTGGACCCATGTCCTGCACTGCATACAGAGTTTGGCCAGCTATTGTCCTGACGTCTACCATTGACCAATCCTCAGCCATCTGCGAGGTGACGTCACCGTTCTGAGTGATGCTCTTCGAGGCTTGGCAGAGGTGGTTCAGAGAGGTTTGTCTCTCCAGAAGTTGGGTGAAATATCTTGCCACTGTGGGGGGAAAAACCAGACGTGTTTCTGACTCGACAATTGATCGGGTACCCCATTCCGTCAACCCATTACATAGCCATGGTTGTTTTTAATTACAGACGGAGAGGTCGGGAAAAAAAACATTCCTGCCAACAGAAGTTCACCCCAAACAAAGTATACATAATTCTATTGCGTTTGTCAACCAATAGTGCATGTATGCACTGTTGTAGATTGTAGATGACTATTCAATCTGCAGTTGTAAATAACAGTGAAATTTTTGTATTTTACAAAAATATTTGAAATGAACATATTATGTTTTCCCCTTCATCCTGTAGATTGACATAAGCGAAATACGGAACTGTGAAATTTCATCAAATCTAGTGGCTAGGATTAAGTGAAAACGAAAAAGTGGTGCATGTTTTTTCATGGATATTTGTACATACAACAGGTTTAATTCAGTTGTTGACATTATTGAAGTAACCGATGGTTGTTTGTTCAGTCTTCATTTGCAATTCCCTCAACTCTGACAGTATTTCAGAGGGAATTATTTCTCTGGAGGATTGGTCATGGTATGTTATTGCAATTAGTGAGATTTCAGATTGAATTCGGTAAATTTATTATTACAACAACAGGGAAGTCCTTCTGTCTATTTTTGGAATTTGAATTTCGGTCAAAACCAAATCTTTTGTAAAGGGAAGACATGACTTCAAAAAAACACTTCTTTACTTCTGAACTTGGCGCTGCAGAGTAAGTTTGGGAGATGCTCCAGTGCAGTCTGAAGCCATTCTTCCAATCGCTGGGAAAACGTGCCAATAACCTGCGTCAAACTCTCCGGTAGTGTTTGTATGACAGATGGCATCAGCACACCAGCAATTGCCTGTAGTGTATAAACCAGAAGCAGCTATGTTCAGAGTGTCAAATTGTCAAATCGAGGCAGTTCATTTCACATCCACCTCCAAGGCCTGTATAATTTAGTGATCAGAGGAAACATATTTTTAAAATAACCTAGTTAAAGCATAGAGCAGTTCCTTGCTATATGGTTAAAGTATTAGGCAGGCATTTGTAATACCTTTCTATCTCAACGGAATAGCCTGAGTTTTTGCCAACCAAGGTTGGACAAATATGGGAAGCCATATTAAGTGCAAAACAAAAACAGGCGGCCACAGTTTGAAATAATGTTTCACAAACATTCAAAAATAGTTTTGTAATTGATGGAAACAAAACAACTAATCATGGGATGTATTATTTTTAATTGAAAGTTTGCAGATATGTTTAATTTGGTCACAACATCTCAGATCACATTATTTGGAATGTTTTGCTAGCATTCAGCCTCCATGCCAACCAGCTAGAGGTTTGTTTACCAACAATCGATAGGTCTGTAGACCCCAAAAGTTTGTTTGTTACCACGATGGGTGTTAGATGCTTTGGTCAACATTCTCGTTCTCATTGAAGGCATAGGGTCTATATTATGGTAACCTTAGTAATAACCATATATTATTTATTGATTAGTCCGCTAATTAAGGCCAAGTCAAATGAGGGAATACAGGAAATTACCAGTTGCTGTCAATCTCCAGTTAGAAATTTCGTTCACATTTGAGTTTTCTCATTATTTTCCTGGGGGTAGTAATTTACAGCTAAAATAATGTCCCCTGGGCTCAGTTTCACAAACATCTTTAATTTATAAGATCTTAACTGTCTTAAAAGCTAAACAAAGTGTGGTGTCACAATACAAATCACTAGATGGCAATACTGACAACTAATTTGAAGATGAGTCTTAGTGCTTAGAAATCGGCCATGTTCTGCCAAAGTGTTCTTATTTTATTCAGTGCAGTTGGTTGCAAGTTCAAGATTCAGCATGCATACATTACTCGAAGTTGCCTGACGCTGACATTGTTTGGGGCATATATATACGCGACTGAGGAACGATTATTTTTTTCACAGGGTTTTATGTTCGTTTTGAAACTGACGCCAAGTTGGAAGTTTGTTTTACCTAGACTATGCACCCTCACGGCTTCAAAACGCAGCATTTTCTATGGTTTACATACACTAAGCTAGGAAACAATTGTATCGAATAAAGGACCCTTCAAGTTTCGCGCGTATTTATTGGGAACTCGGGTTAAAAATGTGAAATATAAATGCGTAATCTAAAGTCACGCACCACGTTGACCCCACTGACTTACAGCTATTTTTACCTTGTAAAGAACTGAGTCACAAAGACCGACTATATCGGCGATTGTTTGTGAGTCCAGTATACAGAGCATGTGGGTTGGCATGCCCTGCCAGAAATGCAGAAGGTAGCTCTCGACTTCGTCAAAGTTGGCTCTGATCACCGTGTCCAAGATGCGCTGGCAATGCGTACGGTACATCATCAGAAAAGTCGATACCTTGCATGGAAAACATATCATTATTTGCAATTTGAAGAAACAACAAATCCACACGCTAATCCAGATAGTGATCGTGGAACTGTTGAGATGGAGCTGAGGGCCCCTTCTGCGTGTACAATGGAAGTACCTGAGTAGTTAAACCATGATGGTTCAACAACGAACATTTTTTTTTATTAGAGGAGCATACTTTCAACAGAGGGCGCTCTGTTCAACATACATGCGTTTCAGGGTGCACCACACTAAATGGACAAATATTCATGCGCCAAGCTCATTATCATAATTTGTATACCCACAGAATTTTTTTAATTATAACGTTTTGGGAGTCGTGCAATTAATAGAATGTGTAATTATAAGAATCTAGCACAACCCGGGGGTTCTGTGTTTCAACTTTTGGGGAGACTTGATAAATTTAGGCGTTTAAGTTGGCCCTACTTTACTTGGCAAGTGGAGAAGTGCTTCACGAAAACTGGCAGCAAGTCGGTTTGGGAAAAAGTTCATTTTCGGGGGTGTTTTTTTCTGGGGTTGCTAGCAAAAATTCCAAACGGCTGACCTGCCAAAAATTGAAAAGAATTCTGAAGTTTAGTTGTCCGAAAATGTGTCTGATTGGTTTTCAAGAGGCTGAGAGACTTACACGATTTTTTGAGTATTTTTTAATATTTATCATTTAGCATTGGTTCCTATAGGAGTTTATTTAGTGTGGTGCGCCCTTCAGAGTTCGTTCATATAGACCTTTCCGTTGTTGATAAACAAACCGCGCTGGTTGGCATAGACCGCCGAAAGTTAGTAAAACATTCAATCGTGTTAACAGATGTTTTAACCAAATTCAACATTTTCGGCAAGCTTCTAATTAAATAAAATACCTCCCATGATCGGTTGCTTTGTTTCCAATAAATTCAACACTATTTTTGAATATTTGTGTAACGTTGTTACAAACTGTAGCTATCTGTTTTTGTTTTGCATTTGATGGCTTTCCATAGTTTTCCAACCTGGGTTGGGCAAAAACTTGGGCTGTGACGTTGCAAAAGAAAGGTCTATATCGTACGCTTACAGCCGTATGTTCCGTACCACAACTCACTTTGTGTATGTACAGCGGTTCTAAACTTTGTGCATGCGCAGTGAGTCTGAATGGGCGATAGGTACATTTTTGGGATGTCGGACACTTCGTACCCTGGACGCTTCGTACCTTCGGGACACTTCGTACCGTAACCAAATTGGTCACTTCGTACCGCGGGCGGGGTACGAAGTGACCATCAGCTGAGTCACTTCGTACCTTCAGCCGAGTCACTTCGTACCTTCAGTAAAATGTGTTATTCCTTAATAAGGATATAATTTTCGTTGAGATACAAAATAATACTTAATGAATTGTCATTTTGTTTAATTATTTGAATGTCCTTTTTAATGTGAAATGTGATTACTTATAATATTATCTAACTAAAAATATCTTTACAATACCTTTATTTTGTCCGTATTTTGTATATTTTTGTTCTTATGTACCATTATCTCGGCACGCAATATTTTCTACCCATACCTTTATTTTGTCCGTATTTTGTAATTTTTGTGTTTGCATGTATCATTATCTCGGCACGCAAATTTGATATGGAATACTTTCCGGCTTTAGCTTTTTATGAAATTGATGTAAAAGTGTACTGGTTGTTTTTGTATTTAATTTGGTTCATTCTCTCGGCATGTAAATATGCTATTGGATACTATCCATTTTTTTTAAATACATAATGAATTGTCATTTTGTTTAATTGTGAAATTGTTTTTATTGTGAAATGTGAATACTTTTATTTAAAATACATTTGTTTTGTTCGTATTTTGTAAACTCAATTTGTTTGTTTCTTACGTCTCATTATCTCTGCACGTAAAAATTATATTGAATCCTGAAGGTACGAAGTGTCTCGTGAGAAGGTACGAAGTGTCTCGTGAGAAGGTACGAAGTGTCTTGTGAGAAGGTACGAAGTGACCAAGGTACGAAGTGTCCAAAGTCACTTCGCACCTTGAAAAGGTACGAAGTGTCCAGGGTACGAAGTGGAAAAGGTACGAAGTGTCCTGACACCCATTTTTGTAACCACACAGTAGGTATTAGTACTTTGCATGTCCATGTAACTCTTTATGCTGGAGAAAGAGGAACAATAATTATTATTGAAAAAATAATAATAATAAACACTTACAAGCGCTAAATATAAAAAAATAATATTAATAAATATTTCATGGCTCTGCTTATCGTAATTGAAATCTGCGCTTGCGATCAGGGCAACAGCCGATTGCGCTAGCTGTGTAAGTATTGATAATGCCCACCACTGACATGTTGTACGCATGCGCACAAGTAACAAATACACGCAACCTGTGAAATACGCTCGGCGTAAGAGCAGAATTACTTGCTTCTGTAATCGCCGATTGTTTGCAGAAAGCCAGCAGAGCCATGGGCCAAGGTGAATGTTCTCATACAGCCCGTTTACAGAATGAGGTGGGCAAGAATGTTACGATTATCCTAACAGAAAGGAAAAAACAAAAAAGGGGATTAATAACTGAATTCTAATTGTTTTTTCTCATGAATGGAGCACAGAGAGTTATTACGAACATAATACAGATTAAAACTTTTCACAATTCATTCTGCACTTCTCTAGAGTCAGTCTAGAACTGAAAAATGATGTCAATGTTGGATGGATTCTTGTAATCACAAAAGACCCTTTTACAACGGATACTCAAGATTTGGCGGAGCATTTTAACAACAAGAACGCCTTAACCTGGTTGTAATTCATAGCCCAGGATTCTGTTAGGGTCGCTAAAACAAAAGTGTCTGATGTCTGTGTATTTTCTAATTAGATACTCGACAAAGATCCTAGCGTTTGGAGTGCTAATACAATAAATGAACAAACGCTGATGGGATTCAATGGACATTTGACATCAACAACTCTACCAATTTTTTACAAAAGGTCTCTTGTGGGAAGAATCCTATGTTTTAATCTGTACCGAAACGTTTTATCTTCGGAATAAAGCAGGTTGTTTTTTACCCGTTTTCCCATACCGGTCACCAGTTTAAATCTTGAGCGTAACGGAAGACTTCTTTCTAAACTGTCTGACTTTTTGGCGGGATGAATTTCTTGGAAATTAACCTTGAGTTTCTTGGATTTGGTATTAGTTTTTCTTGATTTGGAGCTAACTGTACTATTTGTGGTCGGGGAAAACAAACCAGTTACAGATATCAATAGCAGGGCCATGCCTCTGTTCTTTATAACTAAGGTAAAATCTAAATGATCGTTCAACCTGCCCATGATTCTTCTGCATTGATTCTTAGAATGGGACATTTTTTAGCAACTGTTTTGTAAGAAATCAGTCTACCTTGTCTGGCCACATTTTTTACTTTGGTCATACCAGCAGATTTAAGAACAGGACTGTTTAAAACAGTGTCATCCCTAGTAGCAATGCAGTTGTTGAAAATAGGAACAGCCTGTGTCTCTAAAAGACTGGAAAAGTTACACGTCAGACTGCCACCAGCTTTCTCTAAGGCATCAATAACTTCCTCGTAGAAAGGAGTAGTTTGGACCTCAATATTAGTATTAGCGAAAATATATTTGTTTATTTTTTTTATTAATTGATTCATTGATTCATTGATTGATTCATTGATTCATTGATTCATTCATTGATTGATTGATTCATTGATTCATTGATTCATTCATTGATTCATTGATTCATTGATTCCTTCCTTCCTTCCTTCCTTCCTTCCTTCCTTCCTTCCTTCCTTCCTTCCTTCCTTCCTTCCTTCCTTCCTTCCTTCCTTCCTTCCTTCCTTCCTTCCTTCCTTCCTTCTTTCTTTCCTTCCTTCTTTCCTTCACTCATTCACTCATTCACTCATTCACTCATTCACTCATTCACTCATTCACTCATTACTCATTCACTCGTTCACTCGTTCACTCGTTCACTCGTTCACTCGTTCACTCGTTCACTCATTCACTCGGTCACTCGGTCACTCGGTCACTCGGTCACTCGGTCACTGGGTCACTCGGTCACTCGGTCACTGGGTCACTCGGTCACTCGGTCACTCGGTCACTCGGGCACTCGGGCACTCGGGCACTCGGGCACTCGGGCACTCGGGCACTCGGGCACTCGGTCACTCGGTCACTCGGTCACTCAGTCACTCGGTCACTCGGTCGTTCGTTCATTCATTCATTCATGCATTCATTCATTCATGGTGTCGCCGGGACAACGACGTCCTTGTTTCGCACGGTTTGGGTACTGTACTATTAATGTAGCAGCTAATTGCTAGAGTTTGCACATTCTTTATGGTCAAACGTGAAGCGGAAATAAAGGTCAGATGTTAATGAAAAACTACATTATTTTTCCGAGATTCGCAAAACTGTTTACAATTTACAATCTCTAAATTTAGCTCTTTTTCCAAACCATTTACATTGGGTTAAATTTATATTAAAAAACACATCGCAATACAAGTTTATTTCAGATACAATTGCCACAATAGGCCGTGTAAGTCCAGATCTCGCGACGATAAGGTTACCATTGAGCTTCCGGCCACCTCTGAGCCACCAGCTATTGGAGATTAACGTGGGTGCAATTTTTTGTGATGTTTATTTCTGTCACACATCACATTTTTCAATCGCCAAAACCATATTGGTGGAATGATAACACTAAAAACTTACAATGTAAGTAATAAAAATAATCCGGCTCGAATGTGTCGAATAGCGAATTCACACCGACTGTGCTGTACAAACCGTGTCGACTTCACTAACAAACCGAAGTTAGGTTACATTTTAATCTGGATATTGTGCTTAGTTACTTATAGCGTGAAAACAGATCTTGTGTCGTATGGATTTTACGTGATGTTGCATGACGTCGCCGGGAACAACGTCCAAACTTCGCGCGGTTTGGGTACCGTACTAGTAGCAGCTTGACCTAATCTGAATGCATGTGCGTCGAGGATCACGACGGTCGCCTTTTTATTGCATGCTATTTATGGCCATACGTGAAGCGGAAATTGAGCTAAAAATAATATTTTTCAAAGATTTGGGAAATTCTTAACAATTTACAGTTTCTAATATTAGCTGTTCTTTATTCAAACCATATTCAATGGTTGAAATTAAAAAACCCTCATAACACAAGTTCTTTTCAAAAACAACTGCCACAATACACGCTGTAGCTGCTATTCGAGATGCCCATAATTCCGGATTCTCGCGAAAGCTAGTTTGCTCTCGAGGTCAACTTACACATAAGGACATGAAACTAGTTACATTTAGGTTATAATTAATTATCTTTGTCTGATTCAACCGCCCACGTAATGGCATATTGACATAATGTCATAGAAGGTTGCTGCAGTCGAAATCGCTTTTCTTTTGCAATATTTGTGTGTAAAGTATGAAATGGGTTTGACCGTGAAGTGTTTTGATCGACGGGACTATTGCCCACTTGCACCAATGTCAAGCGTGGCTACTTACGCTCAGCACTTCTTTGAAATCAAATTGCACGTACAACATTATGGTAGGCGTTTAAAGACTTGATTGCAATGCTGTCTTCTTTCGTCCACGGAGTCTGCAAAGCACCGGATACGCACGCGCAGTAGGGCGACACTGACTCCAAGCACGTCAGGACGACAGCATTGACGCACTGTTCACCGGGTGTTACAGTTATATTAGTAACAACTTGTAAGCGTGTCGTGATGGCATTAACTTTATTTTGTTCCTCGAATTTTGAGTGAACGAAATAAAGTTTTTGGTGGGAACAAAATACTATTTCGAGGGAACGAAATAACATTTTGAGTGAACGAAATAATATACTATTTGGGGGAACGAAATATTATTTCGTTCCCTCGAACATTTCGTTTCCCTTGTTGTTGCTGCTGTTGCTGCTGCGAGCTGCCGCCACCGACGTCGCCGTTGCCGTCGCCGCCGTCTTCGTCGTTTTTGTTGTAGTTGTTTATTTGCTCTTTCGGGGTCAATTTTTTTTCTTAATAACTAAATTGAAGTTCCATTATTGTCTCAAGTACAGTGAGAGGAGAAGGGTTCATAATGGAAATTTAACTTTTTGTCGTACAAAGAAAAACAAGGATAAAGAAATGACGCATTCTTGGCAACAAAGGGGCTGTCCATCATTCACCTGGCCGTTGTACTATTTGCTTCGCTCAATTAGGCATTCCCTCCGCAAATTGCGCAACCAAAATTTCTGTGACGATGATGTTAATGTAATTTTGGTTAATTGTTATCGACCGTAACTCACAATGTTTCGGCATTTGTTTATTGAGGGCCATTTTGCTGGAATGCAATTATCGTAATGAATCTTCACGGCCTTGCCAGAACAATAAAACCATCGAAACACGAACAATAACAAGGTCCTCGCAGAATGTATCCGTCTTAAAGCCAGTCCATGAAATCATTAGAATCACTTAAACAACACCAATATTCCAAAGTTATATTAATGGCAGCCAGAGAAGGCGGTCTCCTCATGTTTGAATTTATACTTAACTTGTTTTTTATATAAAAGCTAATTATCCTTTTAATGTGACAGGATGTACTCCCTTGTTACAAAGCAGGTATGTAAAACCATTAAACTTTAGAAACTAACTTCGGGCAAATAAAACATAAGCATAGACTTTCCCGGAGTCTGACAACACAAAATCTTATAAAAAGCAGTACTTTTTTAAAACATATCCCATTCGTCGGCACTTTAGTTATCAGAGACTGTTGCTACTTCATCACTGAATGGACTTGGGCTGTTTGCCGCAGCAATAGCTAGTTACAACTGCTTTTACAATAACTTAAAAGGGTCGGTTTGGCGCAATGGGATCCGAGGTATCGTCAGATGAGTGTGTTATTCAACATGTTCAAAATATCAGCGTGCAGACAGTTTATAGTTCAGTTGATACCTTCGCCATCACAACTGTGGTACCCCTAATCTTTGGTCTTGGTGTTTTCACCAACTTGTCACTTTTATTTGTCTTTCTCCGCGTTCCCAGACTCAGGTCTGAAACCGATGTGTACTTCGCACACTTGGCATTGTCTGATGTACTCTTTTTGATATTGTTTACTGCGCACGATATCTGGAGGTTTGCTTCTTCGCCGTTGTCACGGCATGAACCGTTCAGCAGTTCTGCTGGATGTGCTATTTTTTATTTGCAGTAACTGCAACAATCGATGCCTCAGTTGCGCTGGTAACCATAGTGACATTCGAAAGATACCTCGCCTTGTGTCATCCGATGAAACATCTTAAGATACGCAGTCGGAGACGAACCTACAAAATGGTTGCAATCTGCTGGGGCATTTCAATGGTGATTGCCGTACTCATAAGTTCACAAGCTGCCAAGCACAGAGTGGAGTGTCTACGGTGGCCTGAAGACGACATGTACACAGGATTCCCATCAAAGATTTCACGTTGCGGTCCCATACCGGGAGCTGAGTGGATGGAGTTCATCAGCGAGCCCCTGCTAAACATTCCGTGGTGTATTGCAATGGTTGCAAACATCTACATGTATGCTCGAATCATACACATGTTAAACAAACGCAAGGGTGTAAACGCAGAAGAGGAGACTGCAACAGCTAACACAAAGGCGCGGCAAGTTCGTAACCAAGTCGCAAAAATGTTGGTAGTCAATGGAGTGGTGTTCTTCTTATGCCAGGCTCCCTTCGCAACGTTAAACCTTTTTGCATGGATCTGCCAAATGTTTGGTATTGATAACCCTTTATTTGGCGCACTAGGCGCTTATGCTGGGTAGATTTTTAAACTCGCTTTACGTCTCAACTGTGTTGTTAATCCACTGATTTACTGCGCGTTTTCCTCACAGTACCGAGCTGCGTTTACCGAAGCATTTAGATGCAATTGGCAGCAGCGTGCCACCAATCAGACCCTTGCAATGAGTCTACAAAGCGGCAACCAGGCTCCAACACACCACACACAGAGCGTCTCCGGTCAACAACAATGAAACTTCATCACTCAAATAAAACTCAGTATTTGTTTCCACTCTATTGATTGAATTCATGGCATTAAATAAGTTTCAAAGGTTTTTTTTCAACCTGGATGATAGAGGATACTTGTTTTCAGTTCTTTGGTCCAATGAAGAATCTTGTATTTATTGACTGGAACTAATTCGTTAGCAAATTGATGTTGGGACCGTATATAGCGGTACTTCGTCCACAATCCTGGTCAAATGTCCCAAACACAGTGTAGTCACAATGACCCGATATCCACAAACCGTGGTCAATCTACTTCAGAACAGAGTCAACTTGGGCCAGATTTTGACGTTGATCGGGGTCAACCTGACCACATAAAAGAAATTGGATTGATTGAATACATTTTGCGAGAACATGACCCCATACTTAATCTAGATCAACTTAAAGTGGAAGTCAATATGAATCAATTTAATCTGGAAGACAATCCGGATAAAACTTAAGATTATCCGGCTTAAACTTAACCTGGAAGGCAATAGAATTTAAACTTACCTAGATCCATACCAATTGACCCAGTATCAACGGACTAACATTTTGTCTGGAAACTTGTCTACAAACTTTGAGAAAAACCGTTGGCTGTTTTCCGGTGTCTGTTTGGTTCGGATAGAAAACTGGTCTTAAGTGTAATACGCAGGGATTTTTACACAAATTATAGTTATCTGTCTACCGTTTGTGGCTTCGTCACATTAATGGGAATGGAAAGTAAATGTTAGAATTATGTTTTCAATATCATAATTCAGTGCTCCCCTTTGGTAAAGTTTGCATGACATGTGCTCTTTTATGAATATACTTGAATTATTTTTCTACCTTCAGACAAATGTTCCGTGTTATTTTATAAACGTGAAATATAACACCAGATTCGCATTTGCACCCACTCATTTGTAGCAATCCGAATAGTCAAAAACTATTTGAAAACTTATCAGTATCACTATTTCAAATTGTTCCAAACAATCACTTATTTTTATAGAACCCCCCCCCCCCAAAAAAAAAAATAACAATAACAATAATAATCATCATCATCATCATTGTCTGAATAAAAAAAAGTATTGTCTCATCTCTTCTACCTAAAATTTGTAGAGTAATACTTTCAAGTCTGTTGGCGTTATAGCCAAAATTATAGTAGAATTAATGTTTAGTGTTTACTCATGAATATTGTTTACTCATGAATGCTGTACACTGTTTAACTAATAACAATTCATACTATTGTGATAATTACCGTATGGTGTTGTACAATCAGCGACTTCAACAAAGCCTGTTTTGTACATTTACAAGCGCCAATTCCGTTCAACCTTGACGAAGGCAAAATGCACAAAAAGGACTTGACTCCCCAAAAATGGCGGGAATGGTAACCGCGTGCTTTAGGCCTAGGGGTGCGTTCCGCAGCATCTAACACTCTGATGGGGCAGGGCTGATCCATTTCTGGGTTAGTGTGATCTGGATGGGTGCATCAGCATGACCCAGACATGGGTCAAAATGACAAAGAATCCGAACTAAAATCATGTTTTAAACCGGTTTCCGTGTCAGCCTGATCCAGATATGGGACCCGGGTCAATTCTGAGATGGGATTTGTTAGAGTGAAGGAGTCAATTTCGCGCACATTAAGTTCAAGTCCGTTTAAAAATATAAAGATAGAATATAAAAATGTATATACAAAAGTAAATAAATTAGTAAAATAATAATGCAAATAAACATGTTTTAGCAGACAGATTTACATAGGCCTTAGTGGTTAATGGACCACGTAAAGCGTGCGGCAATATAATCAGGTTGGTTTAAAACAATGAATAGATAGAGATGCTGTCAAACACAATGCAGTTTTCAGGCACTGGAGCACGCGACCCATAGTTTGCGGACTGTAGATTTATAATGCATTGGTTATAAAGGCAGTCCATGGAAGCGTTTAATTAATGCAATGCAATTAAACCATTATTCCAAAGAAGTATTAATGGCAGCTAGAGTAGGCGTTCTCGTGTTTTAATGTAACCTTAACTAGTATGAAAGCTAATTACCCTTTAAATGTGACAGGGTGAACTCCCTTGATACAAAGTAGGTATGTAAACCCATTACATTTAAAAGGAGCTACCGTAATCTTCGGCGTATAAGCCGCGGCTTATACGTTGATTTTGGCCCAAAGAAAAACCTGATAGGCCGACACTGACTTCAAGCACGTCGGGACGACAGCATTGACGCACTGTTCAAAATTGTAATAATGTATAGGCCCTCATTTTGTTTCTTTCTTCGTGATGATGACAGGGACAGGGTATTCACTTTATTATCATAAAATTGGTCGGAATATGGGACTTAAATAAAGGGAATTTAGAATTATTATTGGTTAAATTCTGAAACGGTCTTGGAGGAAACGGGGGAGGGGGTGGTGGCCTTGCACAACCAGTCCACAAAGCCAAGCCGGTTACAGAGAACAGACAGATGAACAGATTGTTCCACTTATCAGAGCAACTGACGCCCCCCCCCCCCCCCAACCTAAGATAATTATGTGGAAGCGTCCTGAATGATCAAGTCCCTCGGGGCTTTGCAAGTGAATACAAACAAGAAACACTTTAAATGGGCCACACCACACTGGCAGTCTCCAACCGTAGAGGGTGTTAAGCATAGACTTTCTGAAGACTGGCAAAACAAAATAGTCTGAAAAGCAGTGCTTAAAGAGGAAAGGAAATGTCAAACTCAATTTTGTGACTAACTCGACATTTTCCAATAGATAGAGTCCTTCTGTGAGTGGAGAAACATTACCTATCTCTAACCTCACGTTAAAACGGTGTGAAGTGCCATTGCATTCGATACTCTTCCAGTGCAAATAAGTTTTGTCAACATTCAAAACATCCGATGACATCATTCTGAGAAATAATGGATCTGTACATTATTGTAGCATTATTTGAAACATTACGTCATTGGATTTTAACAACTATCGGGTCTTTAAAATTCCAAGGAATTCGTCAGAAAAAAATGTCAAATTCATAGCCGTTTTGATTGAATCGCATCGGCCTATGTTGCGTTTTGTCATGATTTGTCATTTCCCGTTGTCAGAATGTATTTCTCTCAATATTCTTTTTTATAATACTGTGCCCAAATTGTCAAATCGTCCTATTTTGTGTTATCGATAGTCAAATAATAAATAAAAAAACATTTGCCAGACTGTATTACGTACCCATTTAAATATAGAAGAGTCTAACATCTAGCTGACGGTGATTGGTTAAAACAAATTTGCATATATATAAATATTTCATGATCATGAATAACTGATTAGCTAAACGAGTTGGTAAAGGCGTTGGTCTTTGTTCGTGCGTGACATCTGGGGTGCCGCTACCCGTTTATCAATGCTTAAACAATTTTAACAATTAAAGAAGGAGAAAACATAAAGAAATACCCAGATTGAACTAGAACACTTTCTAGGTTAAACTTCAATCGCAAGATACTCCAAGTCAAAAATATCAATGATTATAACGGATTATAAACAAGAAGAAAAAAGAAGAAGTTAACAACCCAGATCGACCCAGTGTACAATCTGGGTTAAACCTGAATCGGAAAATATGGCTCGATTTCACTGAGCGCTAAGATTAATCTTAACTGCGAATCAGTCCTAACTGCTAAGCAATGTGTGATGTCACAATTGAAATCACTATGGTGATATTGACAACTCATCTAAGATGAATCTTGGAGCTTTGTGAAATCGAGCCCCGGATGACTTTCCTTGTCTAACTTGCCCAGAATGCACTACGGTTAAAACTTGACTCGAGAAATACTCATCCGAGTCAAACTGCCCGGGATCTTGGTAGAATCTAAGGCCAACTCATGTAGAATCTAAGGGCAACTCATCTACTTGGTAGAATCTAAGGCCAACTCATCTACTTGGTAGAATCTAAGGCCAACTCATGTAGAATCTAAGGGCAACTCATCTACTTGGTAGAATCTAAGGCCAACTCATCTACTTGGTAGAATCTAAGGCCAACTCATGTAGAATCTAAGGCCAACTCATCTACTTGGTAGAATCTAAGGCCAACTCATGTAGAATCTAAGGGCAACTCATCTACTTGGTAGAATCTAAGGCCAACTCATCTACTTGGTAGAATCTAAGGCCAACTCATGTAGAATCTAAGGGCAACTCATCTACTTGGTAGAATCTAAGGCCAACTCATCTACTTGGTAGAATCTAAGGCCAACTCATGTAGAATCTAAGGGCAACTCATCTACTTTTCTGTATCCTCGATGCATTTACTACCGCTATATCACTGCGTCACTTCCTGTAAGTTTTCTTAATAAGCTGCAGCTTACCGGTACGCTGGTTGTACCGGTACGGATCTCCCCGTTAGCTGTGTTTTGCGTGTTGACGCTATGCTTCGTCGATCAACATTAAAACTGTCCAAATAGTCATTTGCAATTTCAGACACAATTAACTCGTCACTCCACAAGAAACCTCATTAATGGTGACGAACGTATAGCTCAAAGAGGAATATTATTTTAAAAATTATAGGCCTATATAAAAAAAAAACAGTGAAAGTAATATCGTCATTTGCGAATAATTTCCCATGCAAAACGTAATGCTTAGATAATGCATTGATGATATTGTGTAGGTCAAGGATTCAGTAATGAAGACACAACCACTTTTAGCACACGTCAACAGAAAGATGGCTCGACGCCGTTTCCTCTGATGACGGTACGCAACGACTGAGCCGAGTCTCGCGTGTACTCGAATGATGTGCCCCGTTGAAGGGCGTGATTTTGAGTCCTTCACAAGTTCGAGCAATGTACGTGGGACTAAGGGTTCGAGCTCGTTCGAGACTTAGATGGTCTTAAAGGCAGGGTAAATTCTTGGTAATTGTCAAAGACCAGTATCCTCACTGGGTGTACCCCAAACCAAACATGCATCAAACAACAAACATGTGACAATTTGTCTCAATTTTTCATCGAAGTTGTAACAAAGCAACAAAAGAAAAAACACCTTGTTGCACAGATAAGGGCTTTGAGATGCCTGAGAAAGACCTCATGCCTGAAGCCATTCTCAGATTCAAATTTTGAGGTAAAAAAGTAACCTTCCTAAAAAATACTTACTTCATGGGTGGTCGTTTCTAACAATTGTTTTTTATATCAACAGGTCATCTCCACTGCACTTTACCAAGGTTTGTATATATGGTAATTACTCTCTTTTTTATTGCAAAGGTATAATCCTGCCTTCATTTAGACCTTCAGCCATCCTGCATAATCAAGTATCGTCATTGAACACATCAAACGCCGCACAGTGCAGCCAACACACAGTGCAGTGAAGGAACAGATTGGGCATACACAAAACGTTCAAGGAAGATTTAAAAAGCAACAAAACAAACGTATTGGTTGTTTGGTTTTGTTTTTGTTTTTTAAGAACTTAAACAATCTTTAAAAATAAATACAGGACTGGCGAGTTTTCTTTTGACGTATGGATATCACCGATTTATCCTATTGAAGGCATGTACTAACTTCGAAATTCAATGGCAGTTGCTACTGCTTAGATCCGCCAGGCTCGCCATTTTGGGCGTCAAACTGCATGTACAAAATAATAACTGGGAGGTCGTTGGTTCAAACATTTAAAGTTTACTCAGTCAGTGTTCCTTTTGGTTTATTACTTGATATAAAATGATAAAGCGTGTAATCGTCGCTTCGCCTAAGGAGCACATTACACTGGTATAACACAGGGAGCATTGTTCCCCAAATAGCTTAAGCAAGAGTACTGTGATGATGACGTCAGGTGAATCGGGTCAATTAGATAAATCGAGGATTCACGGCGCACATGGCCCCTTATCCCATAGCAAAGCCAATATTCCGCTCATATTTTTTGCCCAGATGTCCCTTTGGGTTATCTGGGTTATCTGATTCTGTATTTTGTGTCCATGGTGTAATCTTGTTCGAAATGAATGCTTGTTAACAAGAGTGATCACCACAGTGTATATAGTTTAACAAAATCGGGTCATGTCTTAGACCAGAGGTAAAGGTCAAAGTGGGGTCATCGTTTTTAATAAAATGCCTCAAGTGTTGCCAGCCAACACAAACATTACCACTTTATGACATGTGGTTCAGGAGATATGATTTGTTAAAGTTTTGAGCTTCCTGATTGGACCGGAAGTAAAGGTCAAAGTGAGGTCATGATTATACATACAATTTCGCAATTGTTGTTAGCTACAATTATAACAAAAACATTATACATGTACCAATTTTTGACATTTTGTATAGGAGATATGATATGTTAAAGTTTTGAGCTTCCTGTTTGGACCGGAAGTAAAGGCCAAAGTGAGATTATCACTGAACATGAAATGTCGCAAGTTTTGTAAGCTACAATACAACACAAACGTTACGCCTTTACGACCTGTGGTTCAGGAGATATGATTTTTTAAAGATTTAAGCTTCCTGTTTTGACCGGAAGTAAAGGTCAAAGTGAGGTCATCTTTCAAAACAAATTTGTTGTAAGCTACAAAACAACAACATAAACTATACGACTTTACGACATGTGGTTCAGGAGATATGATTTTTTTAAGGAATAAGCTTTGAATTACCGTAATTCGACACCTGATGACGTCACAGTAAAAAAATGTGTTTTTCATACTAATAAATTTCATAAAGAACACGATGGTAAAAAATAATCCATCTAATGCATTCTCACGAAAACCCTAAACCTACGTAGGAATTACATGTACATGTGTTGCTCATGTACAAATCGAAGGGGCTGTGCACAAAGCAATAGGTCCTCTACCGGCTAGGAATCGAATATCAAGGAAATCTCCAACGCCTCCGTGATTGCGCAATCACGGCACAATCAGCAAGCTAGCCATGGTGTGCGATTTGTTACTTAATTGCTAAATATTGTATTCTGGGAATACATTGCTTTTTATTAGTTTGAATGGCTTGGAATAATTCTTAGTAAAAACATTTGGGGGGTTTTCAATTATTTGGGTATTATGGGTAACTAAAATTCATCTTATTTTGAAAATTAATGGTTTTTGACCAACTAAATACTTCCACTTTTCAGAGCCATGGGTTTTGTACACAGATACAAAACGCGAAAATAAATGACGTCATGGTGACGTCGTCCGGCATTTTAGGCCAGCAAACAGTTATTCAGTATCCAACAAGTGTAAAATCGAAAAAAGTTTGACGATCGGAAGTATACTTTTTGAGATATGGTGGTTTCAAGATTATCTCATTAAATATTCATGTCATTATAACTAAGTAAACTAATTAACTAAGTTACGCTTATTACATTTAACTATAACTTCATGACCTAAGCTTTAATATGATATACTATTTGACACTTTTATACTGAGCCAAGCTTGATTTTGGGAGCACACAAAATGTGTGTACAAAACCTATGGGTTTTTGACAGATGGAAAGAATAATAAGAAAACAAATAACAATCTTGACGAAAACAAAAGCTGTTCCGACTGCTATGTCGGAACAGCTAATAATAATAACAAATACAAATCTTGACGAAAACAATAGCTGTTCCGACTGCTATGTCGGAACAACTAATAAAAAATAATGATAATAATAAAATAAAATATGAATAAAATGTATAAAACATAAAAAAGATATATCAGTTTACATACAAAATTTAAGTAAACTTGTCGATAAGTCGTTAAGTGTTCGTCGCCATGATAAGCCTATCGAATCTCACGTAATTACACTCTCGCCAGACTGCGGCTTCCGCGAGACTTCTGCTCACCAGTCTCGCGAGAGCAGCAGCCCTGCGAGAGTGTAGTCACGTGGGAGCCGTTACCAGGACAACGACTTGTCAACAACGTAAACCTCAAGGATGGGTAAACACACACACATACACACAGTCTTTTGCACGCAGAGTTGTGGGGACTTGCTATTGTTGTTCTATTATTCCCTTTTCTAAAGAATTACCTTGTGGGGACCCGGTTTAACAAAGAAAAACGTTGTGGGGACCTTTGTTCCATTGTGTAAAAGTCCCCACAACGGTGTGTGTGCTAACCCACACACACATACGGATCCGGTTTGTGGGTACTGCTATTGTTGTTCCATTGTTCCATTGTTCCATTGTTGTCAGGACCCCACAAATGCCCTTCCGTGTGTCCATACACACAAAATGAGCCAGCCAGAAAAGATGAATGTACTTAATAGATGCATGCCTAGGACAAGAAGCGAGTCTACAAACAAAAACTAAATTAAAAACACAAAGGGAGAAACTAAGAAAATAATTATGGGATGCATGTCGGGCTTCGTAATTTAAAGAAACTTGGGGACATTCGAGGAGATCACGGTTACGAATCAATTCCATCAACCAAGTTGATTGAGCGCTGACGTAATGGAGTAAGTAGTTTAATACGTCAGTCATGACGTTGACATTTATTTAAAAGCATCATGACGCTGTGGCCTTCCTTTCAAATTACTTTAATTCAATAACGGGGCTACTTTGGGGCTACATTTAGGTCGGGCGACATTTAGGGCTCGGGCTACATTAAGTCAGGCGACATTTAGGGCTCGGGCTACATTTAGGTCGGGCGACATTTAGGGCTCGGGCTACATTTAGGGCTCAGGCTACATTTACGGCTCGGGTGTGCGGCACCTAAATGTAGCCCGAGCCCTTTATGTCGCCCGACCTAAATGAAGCCCCAAAGTTGTACCTAGATGTCGCCCGGGGGGCATGTAGGTACAACTTTGGGGCTACATTTAGGTCAGGCCGACATCTAGGTACACTTTTTGGGCTACATTTAGGTCGGGGCGACATCTAGGTACACTTTTTGGGCTACATTTAGGTCGGGGCGACATCTAGGTACACTTTTTGGGCTACATTTAGGTCGGGCGACATCTAGGTACAACTTTGGGGCTACATTTAGGTCAGGGCAACATTAAGGGTTCGGGCTACATTTAGGTCTACGACATTTAAGCTCGGGCTACATTTAGGTCGGGCGACATTTAAGCTCGGGCTACATTTAGGGCTCAGGCTACATTAAGGTCGGGCGACATTTAGGGTTCGGGCTACATTTAGGTCGAGCGACATTTAGGGCTCAGGCTACATTGAGGTCGGGCGACATTTAGGGCTCCGGCTAAATTAAGGTCGGGCAACATTTAGGGCTCGCTACATTTAGGTCGGGCGACATTAAGGGCTCGGGCTACATTTAGGTCGGGCGACATTTAGGGCTACATTTAGGGCTCGGGCTGCATTTAGGGCTCGGGTGACATTTAGGCCGGGCGACATTTAGGGCTCGGGCTACATTTAGGTCAGGCGACATTAAGGGTTCGGGCTACATTTAGGTCGACGACATTAAGGGCTCAGGTTACATTTAGGTCGGGGGGCATTTAGGGCTCGGGCTACATTTAGGGCTCAGGCTACATTAAGGTCGGGCGACATTTAGGGTTCGGGTTTCATTTATGTCGAGCGACATTTAGGGCAGCGGCTACATTTAGGTCGGGCGACATTTAGGGCTCCGGCTACATTAAGGTCGGGCTACATTTAGGGCTCGGGCTACTATAAGGTCAGGCGACTTTTAGGGCTCGGGCTACATTAAGGTTGGGCGACATTTAGGGTTTGGGCTACATTTAGGTCGGGCGACATTTAGGGCATGGGCTACATTGAGGTCGGGCGACATTGAAGGTTCGGGCTTCATTTTAGGTCGGGTTACATTTAGGGCTCAGGCTACATTTACGGCTGGGGCGACATTTAGGGCTCGGGCTACATTAAGGTTGGGCGACATTTAGGGCTCGGGCTACATTTAGGTCAACGACATTTAGGGCTCGGGCTACATTTAGGTCGGGCGACATTTAGGGCTCGGGCTTTATTAAGGTCGACGACATTTAGGGCTCGGGCTACATTTAGGTCGGGCGACATTTAGGGCTCGGGCTTTATTAAGGTTGGGCGACATTTATGGTTCGGGCTACATTTAGGTCGGGCGACATTTAGGGCTCGGGCGACATTTAGGATTCGGGCTACATTTAGGTCGGGCGATATTAAGGGCTCGGGCTACATTTAGGTCAACGACATTTAGGGCTAGGGCTACATTTAGGGCTCGGGCTACATTTAGGGCTCAGGCGACATTAAGGGCTCGGCTACATTAAGGTCGGGCGACATTTAGGGCTCGGGCTACTTTTAGGGGCCGCACAATCGGGCTTTCTGTATACAAGTCCACGAGGCCAGCCCATTATCTGTCTCTGTTGCACCGCCATGTGGCCGTTAAGCAACCAGTTATACCCTATGGAGGTTTTGCACCAGGGATTTCAGACCTCAATGGACAAATCCCATTAGTAGACATCCATGGCATTGTAATCAGTTTGCAGACAACGGTTAATGTTACTTTCAAAAGATTTCATCTACTCATGATGGCATTAAAATGAAATTGCTCTTTAGAATCAGGGTTCTGTAAATGGCCTAGCAGGAATATGACGGCATTGAAAGACAGCATTTGTTTTCACAGCCATCCAATTGAAAGTAAACCATCAATGATATCCCAACAACCAGAAGGTCATGAGTGTTAAACATTACATTTTGCAGTGCACCGGACGGTGTGGCAGGAGATTCTGTGACCACATACGACCAATTGTATGGAATTTTGTCTGATAGCTCCACTTTCAAATAAACTTCCTTCAGTTTCAGCCCATTGTCATTTGCCGAGTGGGGGACACACACACTAAGGGAGCAATTCTCCTATGGCACCCTAGCCTTTGTCAAGCCTATAGATGATTATCCGATTAAAATCACGTGATCATCACCAGTGAAATGACGAAAACTGACAAACTGAAAAGTAAAATAATAATCACCAATTCTAATTTTTGGGGCTGAAACTACGTGAACATCAGCAGTAAAATCACGGTAACTGTAAACCCAAAACGGGATGTAATTTGAAAACGAAAGAATCACTGATTCTTAACACCAAACAATCTACGTTATTTATAATAGTTACAAGTCTAGGTGATCAGATTTTAAAATTACAAAATCATCGAAGTGACAAAATGGTAACTCTGAAGCTATACAAAGAGTCGTTTTAAAACAAAAGAAGATTCGATTTTACAGACCAAAAACCTAGTTATTTACAGTACTTATTTGCTAAGTCAATTATTATGCGGATAAAGTCACGTGATCTTCAAAGGTGAATAGATTAGATAACTCTGAAACAAACAAACAAACAAACAAAGTAATCAGACGAATTGAGGGTTTCCACCGTCCAAAAGCTCACGGCTTGAACAAACGGTTTCGGATTAGGTAAAAGTGTGGTCATTGCAGCGTGCACGACCAGGACTCGAACCCGTACTCTGCTGATCAGAAACACCAGAGCTTAGGTCCAGTGTTCTTATCCGCTCGGCCAAGACACGCCGAAATAACGTTCTCCCGTGATTAACATGTGGTTTTAAGTGCAACTAGAAGTTGAAAATAGATATAGGTTGGAGAATGAAATAAAGCGTTCACAACGTTAGATTTTGGTTGTTGTGTCTAAAGGACTGAAAGACACTATCTAGTTGTAATCTTAGGTATAATTTGATAGTTAATGTCACAAACACGGCGACTTCACTACAGTCTTGTTTTAGCAGTCACTATTATTTATAATCTAGTTTCCCCGGTGTCGATAGAACAGACGCTCTGTGCAGTAGACTGGTTGTTACTCCTTGATGTACTAACTGCAGGGAGTGCGTTGCCAGAATGCCGTCCAAGCCGTCGAACGCACCCAAACGCCTCGGTAAACGCAGCTCTGTATTGTGCGTTAAACGCGCAGTATATGATTGGATTAACGACAGTATTGATCCTTAAGGGACTTTGGACAATCCAATCTGCGTGTTTTCCGAGGACAACACTGATGGGATTGTCAACATCATCAAAGAATGAACATACCCATCCAGTAAGAATCAACAAAGCGAAAGGAGCCTGGCATAAGAAGAACACCACACCGTTGACAACCAACATTTTTTGCGACTTGGTTACGGATTTGCCGCGCCTTTTGTGTTAGCTTTTGCAGTCTCCCCTTCTGCGTTTACACCCTTGCGTTTGTTTAACATGTGTATGATTAGACTTGATGACAAGTCATTAGTCAGTGTCTAATTGTCTGCCAGCGCTGCCTATCACAAACACACATCCTGCCGTTCATACAACAGTCACAGTGATATTGTACGTTCATGCAACGGTCGTAGGTAGCGCGTGGCAAGGTCCGTCAGCTCTAACGACTTGAGTAGCTTGTTCCCAGCCGAATATTCATATATGGTAAATTATACATTGCATATGCAAAAGTTGCCATAAAGAGGCCCAATGGTAGCTCGTCTGACAAAATTGGAAGAATTCATTATAAACATGGGAAAGTATCTTTTCTTTTGGCTTTTTTTATGACAGTTTATTTGCCAAGATCAATGTAAAAGGCATTATAATCATTGTAACAATTTCTTAACTTTCTTTTAAGATAAATTTGACCAATGCATTATAATAAAATGTTACTATCGACAATAAACCACTTTTCTCTATAAATAGAGATTAGTGTAATAAACCCCCTATCAAAGAGTGAGGTGTGCGCTTGGTAGCTCCTTTTGCCTCATGTTACTTGCCATACGGCGCAAGATGTAGGATGAATATTCTTAACCAATCAAACTGTTCCGTCCAATTTTAGTGACAAGTCCAATTGCATGTGTACAAAGCTGGGTACAAGTTATTCAAGACGGTAATTGCGACTGACTCACACACATGTTGGGATCGAGGATGTGTGTACCGTCCCCGCAACTAGACCGCACAACAATTACCGATTTGATTTCAAGACTAGTGTATGATTCGAGCATACATGTAGATGTTTGCAACCATTGAAATACACCACGGAATGTTAAGCAGGGGCTTGCTGATGAACTCCATCCACTCAACTCCCGGTATAGGACCGCAACGTGAAATCTTTGATGGGAGTAGCGGTATTAGACGAGTGGTATACGATGTATCAAATGAGGCTATACGTTATAATAAAGTGTAGCACATGCATGTTGGTTCACAACGTAGCGCACGGTTGAACAGATGGATTGGGATGGTTTCCCACTTGTTTGTGTCCGCATTACCGGTGGCAAGCATCGAGTATTACTTTTTATAATATGCCTTCGAAGAACCAATTAGGAGGTCAGTCCATTGTCTGTCTCTGTATCAAGCAGATCTGGTCTTTTAATCAACCAAAGTAATATCAGCTTTCAGGTTTTACACCGAGCCCGTTTTCCAACAAATTATTACACTCTACATTCAAAACAAGTTAAAATGAAGTCAGGGTTGACATAACAATCGCTTACCATAAAAGCCGGGCGACATTTAGGTACAACTTTGGGGCTTAATTTGGGTCGGGGCGACATTTAGGTACAACTTTGAGGCTACATTTAGGTCAGGGCGACATTTAGGTACAATTTTGGGGCTACATTTAGGTCAGGGCGACATTTAGGTACAACTTTAGGGCTACTTTTAGGTCAGGGCGACATTTAGGTTCAACTTTGGGGCTTAATTTGGGTCGGGGCGACATTTAGGTACAACTTTGGGGCTACATTTAGATCAGGGCGACATTTAGGTACAACTTTGGGGCTACATTTAGATCAGGGCGACATTTAGGTACAACTTTGGGGCTACTTTTATGTCAGGGCGACATTTAGGTACAACTTTGGGGCTTAATTTGGGTCGGGGCGACATTAAGGTACAACTTTGGGCTACATTTAGGTCAAGGCGACATTTAGGTACAACTTTGGGGCCTAATTTGGGTCGGGGCGACATTTAGGTACAACTTTGGGGCTACACTTAGGTACAACTTTGGGGCTACATTTAGGTCAGGGCGACATTTAGGTACAACTTTGGGGCTACTTTTAGGTCAGGGCGACATTTAGGTACAACTTTGGGGCTACTTTTAGGTCAGGGCGACATTTAGGTACAACTTTGTGGTTTAATTTGGGTCGGGCGACATTTAGGTACAACTTTGGGGCTACATTTAGGTCAGGGCGACATTTAGGTACAACTTTGGGGCTACATTTAGGTCGGGTGACATTTAGGGTTTGGGATACATTTAGGGGCCGCACACCCGTTGCTTGCAAACAACGCTGTGTGGAGACAACGCAATAGCCAATGATAATTAATGTGCATGTAAAGGATTCTGGGTGAAAGCATAGTCCTGTTAAAACCGCCAACCACTACTTTGGGGTTACATTTAGGTCAGGGCGACATTTAGGTACAACTTTGGGGCTTAATTTGGGTCGGGGCGACATTTAGGTACAACTTTAGGGCCACATTTAGGTCAGGGCGACATTTAGGTACAACTTTGGGGCTACATTTAGGTCGGGGCGACATTTAGGTACATCTTTGGGGCTACATTTAGGTCGGGGCGACATTTAGGTACAACTTTGGGGCTACATTTAGGTCAGGGCGACATTTAGGTACAACTTTGGGGCTACATTTAGGTCAGGGCGACATTTAGGTACAACTTTGGGGCTACATTTAGGTCGGGTGACATTTAGGGTTTGGGATACATTTAGGGGCCGCACACCCGTTGCTTGCAAACAACGCTGTGTGGAGACAACGCAATAGCCAATGATAATTAATGTGCATGTAAAGGATTCTGGGTGAAAGCATAGTCCTGTTAAAACCGCCAACCATGATGGCGCGCTGGTTTTGAAGCAATGCGGCACACAAATATAAAACCTAACATAGAATTAAACCATATTTAATCCATAATAGCAGCTTCGTTTAAAAAAAAAAAATTATTCGGTTTCCCAAGATGCAATGCGGTATATATTTAAGATTGCGCTTGTGCATATGCGCTTTTAGGAAATCAGCAGACACGATCTATCAGATTGTCAAGATATTTCTCAGTTGTACTTACTATAGCGTTGCCTAATACCCGACATGTGTGTCTATTAATATTACACTGTTCTTCTCACAACAACGAAAGAAAATAAACTAGACAATTAAGTTCAGTTTCACGGTATTCTTATTTCTATTCTGTGCACATCATTATTTACAATCATTTATCTACAAACATTCTTAGTACCAAATTCAGTTGATTAATACTTACAAGTTGTCACAAATTTATATACAATCACAATATAATTATTAGTTGTTGAGTACTTCCAACCAATTCAGTGGCTATAGTAACCATAAGCCAAGTTAGTAACAGTAAACTTGGTTCACCAAGTTGGGTGCTGGCTCCTAATTGTGGGTGAGGATAGTCACGGCCGCTCACTTGCCACGCCCTTGGCCTCTTCAATCGGTTTGGCCTTCTCGTCTCTCTCTCTCTCTCTCTTTAAAGCCTTTCTCAGGATGAATTTTCAGAACAACTCAGTAATAACTCTTGGCTCGGAACTCTTAGCTCGGAACTCGGAACTTGGAACTCTTAGCTCAGACCTCAGAACCATCTATAATAATTAAAACAATCAAGGAAACCCGAAATAATATACGGTCGTATTGCTAGAACACTTTCCTTAAAACAATACTCAACAAAATCAGGTAAACGAAGTCTTCATTTTGAAATAAGCCAAAATATCTGTGACTATCAGTGACATCATTCATAAATATTTACAGGCCAGATCTATTAAACAATTCTTCCATTAATCAAACAACCTGCTCTTTGTATTTAGGTAAAGTACAATGAATGCTATTGTCTAAAATCAAAACTGTGAAACTTAGAATTAAATAAATATAACTTACGATTTTCTACATCATGGTGAATCTTATCTGTACAGCGGCAACACTGGCCCTGACGATTCTCACAAATAGACGATTGCACTCGGCAATGCCTTCAATAACTAGACCACTACAAAAGTAATGTCTTCAAAAGTCGCTGCCCAAAATTTACGTCTGCTATAACTGTAGCTACGCCTGATGACAACATTCTTTTAGAGGCACGATCAAACCATATCAAACTCACGTCTTTCTCATTCTTGATTCCAAAATCATCTGCCCACTTTCCCGCTCTAAATCTGACTATACTCCAAGTTGACCCACTAGTGCACGACTGTTGTCAATGCCAGACTCTGGCAACTATTGTGAATTTGAAACTTCCCTTTATTATACAAAGTGATTTCTTTCTCAAGCATGACAACCCCAAAAAGCAAATTTGCTGACTAACCATACATTGAAATCTAAAAGTAAAAGCAAATTCAAATCTAAAAGTAACAAAAAGCTGCATGCTGCATACCTTGTGGTTTTCTTAGAAACTTATAATAGGTGATTATGAGTTTCAAAGAACTACTGGGCTACTGTGCTACACAATTGAGGACTGTACTACTGGGTTTACACAAGGAAAATAAAGTTTTGCAGACTCTTCTATTATACAAAAAGGGGAGTTGACATAATATTCTGACACAGATGCGTGTACTAATAATTTTTCATCACGCTTCGTTTTCTCATTCCGATTTGATGCACCTTACATCATTCGTTTGACAAGGTTACTTTACAACTGATTATAAACCTTTTGTTCTTTGCATCAGCCGGTTTACTCCTATCAACAAACCAAGTGTACACCAAAATTGCAAAGGTTTCCCTGTAAATTAGGAATTCAAATGGTTGCAGTTCACGTTGGGTTCAGTGGTATTATGCGACGTACTGCGAGTGAATATCACCTAAAAGAGACCATTTCGGAGTGGATGTTCGACTCCGTAGATATACATTCATCATCATCATTGTGGTACCAACAATCTCAGGACTCGGTGTTTTCACCAACTTGTCCTTTTTAACTGTCTTTCACCGCGTTCTAAGGCTGAAATCGGAAACTGATATGTTCTTAGCACTCCTGGAAACCTGATCTCTGTGTTGTACTCCTTTGGCTACATTTAGGTCGGTCGACATTTAGGGCTCGGGCGACATTTAGGTCGGGCGACATTTAGGGCTCGGGCTTTATTAAGGTCGGGTGACATTTAGGGTTCGGGCTACATTTAGGTCGGGCGACATTTAGGGTTCGGGCTACATTTAGGTCGGGCGACATTAAGGGCTCGGGCTACATTTAGGTCGACGACATTTAGGGCTGGGGCTACATTGAGGTCGGGCGACATTTAGGGCTCGGGCTTTATTAAGGTCAGGCGACATTTAGGGTTCGGGCTACATTTAGGTCGGGCGACATTTAGGGTTCGGGCTACATTTAGGTCGGGCGACATTTAGGGTTCGGGCTACATTTAGGTCGGGAGACATTAAGGGCTCGGGCTACATTTAGGTCGGGCGACAATTAGGGTTCGGGCTACATCTAGGTCGGGCGACTTTTAGGGCTCGGGCTACATCAAGGTCAGGCTACATTTAGGGCTCGGGCTACATTAAGGTCGGGCGACATTTAGGGTTCGGGGTACATTTAGGGTTCGGGCTACATTTAGGTCGGGAGACATTAAGGGCTCGGGCTACATTTAGGTCGGGCGACTTTTAGGGCTCGGGCTACATCAAGGTCAGGCTACATTTAGGGCTCGGGCTACAATAAGGTCGGGCGACATTTAGGGTTCGGGCTACATTTAGGTCGGGCGACATTTAGGGCTCAGGCTACATTTAGGGCTCGGGCTCCATTTAGGGCTAGGGCTACATTTAGGGCTCGGGTTCCATTTAGGGCTCAGGCGACATTTAGGGCTCGGCTACATTTAGGTCGGGCGATATTCAGGGCGCGGCTACATTTAGGTTGGGCGACATTTAGGGCTCGGGCTACATTTAGGGGCCGCACAATCGGGCTTTCTGTATACAAGTCCACGAGGCCAGCCCATTATCTGTCTCTGTTTCACTGCCATGTGGCCGTTAAACAACCAGTTATACCCTATGGAGGTTTTGCACCAGGGATTTCAGACCTCAATGGACAAATCCCATTAGTAGACATCCATGGCATTGTAATCAGTTTGCAGACAACGGTCGATGTTACTTTCAAAAGATTTCATCTACTCATGATGGCATTAAAATGAAATTGCTCTTTAGAATCAGGGTTCTGTAAACGGCCTAGCAGGAATATGACGGCATTGAAAGACAGCATTTGTTTTCACAGCCATCCAATTGAAAGTAAACCATCAATGATATCCCAACAACCAGAAGGTCATGAGTGTTAAACATTACATTTTGCAGTGCACCGGACGGTGTGGCAGGAGATTCTGTGACCACATACGACCAATTGTATGGAATTTTGTCTGATAGCTCCACTTTCAAATAAACTTCCTTCAGAGCCCATTGTCATTTGCCGAGTGGGGGACACACACACTAAGGGAGCAATTCTCCTATGGCACCCTAGCCTTTGTCAAGCCTATAGATGATTATCCGATTAAAATCACGTGATCATCACCAGTGAAATGACGAAAACTGACAAACTGAAAAGTAAAAAATTAATCACCAATTCTAATTTTTGGGGCTGAAACTACGTGAACATCAGCAGTAAAATCACGGTAACTGTAAACCCAAAACGGGATGTAATTTGAAAACGAAAGAATCACTGATTCTAAACACCAAGCAATCTACGTTATTTATAATAGTTACAAGTCTAGGTGATCAGATTTTAAAATTACAAAATCATCGAAGTGACAAAATGGTAACTCTGAAGCTATACAAAGAGTCGTTTTAAAACAAAAGAAGATTCGATTTTACAGACCAAAAACCTAGTTATTTACAGTACTTATTTGCTAAGTCAATTATTATGCGGATAAAGTCACGTGATCTTCAAAGGTGAATAGATTAGATAACTCTGAAACAAACAAACAAACAAACAAAGTAATCAGACGAATTGAGGGTTTCCACCGTCCAAAAGCTCACGGCTTGAACAAACGGTTTCGGATTAGGTAAAAGTGTGGTCATTGCAGCGTGCACGACCAGGACTCGAACCCGTACTCTGCTGATCAGAAACACCAGAGCTTAGGTCCAGTGTTCTTATCCGCTCGGCCAAGACACGCCGAAATAACGTTCTCCCGTGATTAACATGTGGTTTTAAGTGCAACTAGAAGTTGAAAATAGATATAAGTTGGAGAATGAAATAAAGCGTTCACAAGGTTAGATTTTGGTTGTTGTGTCTAAAGGACTGAAAGACACTATCTCGTTGTAATCTTAGGCGTAGTTTGATAGTTAATGTCACAAACACGGCGAATTCACTACAGTCTTGTTTTAGCAGTCACTATTATTTATAATCTAGTTTCCCCGGTGTCGATAGAACAGACGCTCTGTGCAGTAGACTGGTTGTTACTCCTTGATGTACTAACTGCAGGGAGTGCGTTGCCAGAATGCCGTCCAAGCCGTCGAACGCACCCAAACGCCTCGGTAAACGCAGCTCTGTATTGTGCGTTAAACGCGCAGTATATGATTGGATTAACGACAGTATTGATCCTTAAGGGACTTTGGACAATCCAATCTGCGTGTTTTCCTAAGACAACACTGATGGGATTGTCAACATCATCAAAGAATGAACAAACCCATCCAGTAAGAATCAACAAAGCGAAAGGAGCCTGGCATAAGAAGAACACCACACCGTTGACAACCAACATTTTTGCGACTTGGTTACGGATTTGCCGCGCCTTTTGTGTTAGCTTTTGCAGTCTCCCCTTCTGCGTTTACACCCTTGCGTTTGTTTAACATGTGTATGATTAGACTTGATGACAAGTCGTTAGTCAGTGTCTAATTGTCTGCCAGCGCTGCCTATCACAAACACACATCCTGCCGTTCATGCAACAGTCACAGTGATATTGTACGTTCATGCAACGGTCGTAGGTAGCGCGTGGCAAGGTCCGTCAGCTCTAACGACTCGAGTAGCTTGTTCCCAGCCGAATATTCATATATGGTAAATTATACATTGCATATGCAAAAGTTGCCATAAAGAGGCCCAATGGTAGCTCGTCTGACAAAATTGGAAGAATTCATTATAAACATGGGAATGTATCTTTTCTTTTGGCTTTTTTTATGACAGTTTATTTGCCAAGATCAATGTAAAAAGCATTATAATCATTGTAACAATTTCTTAACTTTCTTTTAAGATAAATTTGACCAATGCATTATAATAAAATGTTACTATCGACAATAAACCACTGATCTCTATAAATAGAGATTAGTGTAATAAACCCCTATCAAAGAATGAGGTGTGCGCTTGGTAGCTCCTTTTGCCTCATGTTACTTGCCATACGGCGCAAGATGTAGGATGAATATTCTTAACCAATCAAACTGCTCCGTCCAATTTTAGTGACAGGTCCAATTGCATGTGTACAAAGCTGGGTACAAGTTATTCAAGACGGTAATTGCGACTGACTCACACACATGTTGGGATCGAGGATGTGTGTACCGTCCCCGCAACTAGACCGCACAACAATTACCGATTTGATTTCAAGACTAGTGTATGATTCGAGCATACATGTAGATGTTTGCAACCATTGAAATACACCACGGAATGTTAAGCAGGGGCTTGCTGATGAACTCCATCCACTCAACTCCCGGTATGGGACCGCAACGTGAAATCTTTGATGGGAGTAGCGGTATTAGACGAGTGGTATACGATGTATCAAATGAGGCTATACGTTATAATAAAGTGTAGCACATGCATGTTGGTTCACAACGTAGCGCACGGTTGAACAGATGGATTGGGATGGTTTCCCACTTGTTTGTGTCCGCATTACCGGTGGCAAGCATCGAGTATTACTTTTTATAATATGCCTTCGAAGAACCAATTAGGAGGTCAGTCCATTGTCTGTCTCTGTATCAAGCAGATCTGGTCTTTTAATCAACCAAAGTAATATCAGCTTTCAGGTTTTACACCGAGCCCGTTTTCCAACAAATTATTACACTCTACATTCAAAACAAGTTAAAATGAAGTCAGGGTTGACATAACAATCGCTTACCATAAAAGCCGGGCGACATTTAGGTACAACTTTGGGGCTTAATTTGGGTCGGGGCGACATTTAGGTACAACTTTGAGGCTACATTTAGGTCAGGGCGACATTTAGGTACAATTTTGGGGCTACATTTAGGTCAGGGCGACATTTAGGTACAACTTTGGGGCTACTTTAAGGTCAGGGCGACATTTAGGTTCCTTTGGGGCTTAATTTGGGTCGGGGCGACATTTAGGTACAACTTTGGGGCTACATTTAGGTCAGGGCGACATTTAGGTACAACTTTGGGGTTACATTTAGGTCAGGGCGACATTTAGGTACATATTTGGGTCTACTTTTAGGTCAGGGCGACATTTAGGTACAACTTTGGGGCTTAATTTGGGTCGGGGCGACATTAAGGTACAACTTTGGGGCTACATTTAGGTCAAGGCGACATTTAGGTACAACTTTTGGGCTACATTTAGGTCGGGGCGACATTTAGGTACAACTTTGGGGCTACTTTTAGGTCAGGGCGAAATTTAGGTACAACTTTGGGGCTACTTTTAGGTCAGGGCGACATTTAGGTACAACTTTGGGGCTTAATTTGGGTCGGGGCGACATTAAGGTACAACTTTGGGGCTACATTTAGGTCAGGGCGACATTTAGGTACAACTTTGGGGCTTAATTTGAGTCGGGGCGACATTTAGGTACAACTTTAGGGCCACATTTAGGTCAGGGCGACATTTAGGTACAACTTTGGGGCTACATTTAGGTCGGGGCGACATTTAGGTACAACTTTGGGGCTACATTTAGGTCGGGGCGACATTTAGGTACAACTTTGGGGCTACATTTAGGTCAGGGCGACATTTAGGTACAACTTTGGGGCTACATTTAGGTCAGGGCGACATTTAGGTACAACTTTGGGGCTTAATTTGGGTCGGGGCGACATTTAGGTACAACTTTGGGGCTACATTTAGGTCAGGGCGACATTTAGGTACAACTTTGGGGCTACATTTAGGTCGGGGCGACATTTAGGTACAACTTTGGGGCTACATTTAGGTCGGGGCGACATTTAGGTACAACTTTGGGGCTACAATAGCCAATAATAATTAATGTGCATGTAAAGGATTCTGGGTGAAAGCATAGTCCTGTTAAAACCGCCAACCATGTTGGCGCGCTGGTTTTGAAGCAATGCGGCACACAAATATAAAACCTAACATAGAATTAAACCATATTTAATCCATAATAGCAGCTTCGTTTTAAAAAAAAAATTATTCGGTTTCCCAAGATGCAATGCGGTATATATTTAAGATGGCGCTTGTGCATATGCGCTTTTAGGAAATCAGCAGACACGATCTATCAGATGCGTGTATTAATAATTTTTCATCACGCTTCGTTTTCTCATTCCGATTTGATGCACCTTACGTCATTCGTTTGACAAGGTTACTTTACAACTGATTATAAACCTTTTGTTCTTTGCATCAGCCGGTTTACTCCTATCAACAAACCAAGTGTACACCAAAATTGCAAAGGTATCCCTGTAAATTAGGAATTCAAACGGCTGCAGTTCACGTTGGGTTCAGTGGTATTATGCGACGTACTGCGAGTGAATATCACCTAAGAGACCATTTCGGAGTGGATGTTCGACTCCGTAGATATACATTCATCATCATCATTGTGGTACCAACAATCTCAGGACTCGGTGTTTTCACCAACTTGTCCTTTTTAACTGTCTTTCACCGCGTTCTAAGGCTGAAATCGGAAACTGATATGTTCTTAGCACTCCTGGAAACCTGATCTCTGTGTTGTACTCCTTTGATCAAACTTGATCTCATGGTCTAACTTGACCCGGATCACCCCTTGTAGTACTTCACATCTGGGTCTAACTTGATCCGATTTACTCTCCTGGTCTAACTCGATCTCCGTGTCTAACTAGCTTGACCGGGTCATTCTCCTGGTCAAACATGATCTCTGGTTCTAAATTAGTCTTACTTGGAGCGAATACCTCTCCAGGTCAAAGTTGATCTCTTCGTATATTTTAACCCGGGTCACTCTCCTGATCACACTTGATCTCTGGTCTAGATTAATCAGGATCACTCAAATGTTCAAACTTGAACTCTGGGCTTAACTTAACCCGGACCACGTTCTGCTAAAACTTGATAGCTTGGTTAAACTTGACCCGTATCCGGATCCCTCTCCTCGTCAAACTTGACCCGGATCACTGCTGTGGTCAAAGTCCTCTGTGTCTTATTTGACCTGGATCATGCTCATGGTTGACCTGGATCATTCTCTACTTAAAGGTTGATCACAGGGCCTAACTTGATCGGAATCACTCTTCTTATCACCTTCAACTCTTAGTCTAACTTGAACCAAATCACAGCCTGGTAAAACTTGAACTCGGGGCTAAGATGACCCGGATCACTCGTTTGATCAAAATGATCTGTAGGTCTAACTTAACCCAGATCGCTCTCCTGTTCAAACTGTATGTTTTGGTTTCGATTGACCCAGCAGATATCTTGTCTGATCAACTTGTGAAAACTTCAGAGATCAATTAATGAAAAAAACACTTTATATTTACGTCACATTGTTACAAGAAGAGAGGCCAAGAGCATTTCAGGACATTTTCTGGCAGTCAATGGCTACCCTTCCAGTTTTATGTCGTCATCAAATTAAAAATTACAAAATTGCGTTGCTTTTCTTCATATAAAAAGTTGATTTAAAAACATCTTTTGATGTCCTTAAAGGTATAACATTTGTTTTATGTTTGTTTCCCATTAAGCTGAAAATTGTACCAGCAGCAAATACACTTAATTTCACGTGTTACGTAGGTTACGTAATTATTCCACTTTTTTTTAAGCTGAAGAGCCAAACTGGTAACATTCATCCGAAGAAGTTAACCTTAAGTGTTGCTTTGAAAAGTAAAATTAGGGAGGAGGTATTTTGTTCGTTAAATAAGTATTTGTGAGGTTTTTAAACTTCAAAACTGACATTTAAAATGTCTTAAATCTGAAAGGATCTGCTTCCCGGTCTGAACATTGTTGTTGAGTCCAATCTCTTTGGCTTCGCATGACTTAATCAGTTGTCAATTATAGAACAAAGCATAACTAAGCCTTATTTGAACAGTATTGTTTTTGTTACCGCCATTTTACGTTTATTCACAAGATTGATTTTATGATGAATTTCTTGAACCAGACACATTGCGGTAGTGAGCCCGTAAAAAAACAATTAAGGCTGACAAGGCTAAACACAATACCAAATTGGAATGGACTTGAGCAAGTCGCTCCAAGAGAAAACCTTATGATCAAAGTCTCTCTCATTATGAAGCCCCAAAAGGCAAATTCACGATGTAGTAATTTTTATTTAGTTTAATGAATTTTTGGGGCTCCTTATTTGGGGACCCCCTATATAAACTATTTGGACAGGGGGCGACATTGTCATCCTTCCTGATCCTACCAAGAGCTGAGAACAAACTGGCCTAATGTAATACAAATTCTTCATAAGACAACAACGTGATCAACTTGTTTAAAGTAATTATTAAAAGATACATGTGAAACAATCATTGGCGATTAAGGAGATGCTACACTGTTACCATGTCTTTATCCGCAATGATAAAGCAAGGCCCAGGGCCCAGTTTCATAAAGCTGTTTAGCAGAATACTGCTTAGCAAATTGTTATGCTAAGCATAAAATGAGAGGGGCCCCAGTCATAACAGAGTAAACTTTGTGGAATTTTGGCTGGTAACCAGTTTCTGCTAAGCAATATTTTTCTGTGCTTAGCAAGTTATTGTGCTTACAGGCTTTATGAAATTGGGCCCTGGTCCTACGATGGTCTCACATTGATTTTTGCTGATTGGCTTACCAAAAATGAATACTTTGCGTGCACGCTTAATTGTTAAAAACTTTCGAACGCTTGTATGGCCCTTGTATGATGCTTACAGTGCGCGCGTTTCAAAATGCAAGTATTTTGACGCGTTGCCATCTCAAATGAATCATGTTTCTACACGATTCTCCTAAAAAATTATTTGGACATATCACAAGATCAAAGAAGAATGAGAGGGGACCAGTTGCTCTTCGACATGATGCCTCTTTTGCGCGTTACCAAGCATTAGTGGGGGCGAAGAGTGGATCGACCACACGCATAATTCTGGCACATTAGGAACCAATTCCAAGGGTTATGAGCGAGCAAGGCATGCTGGGAAAATGGCGCGGCGAGATCGATCACCCTTTGGAACGAAGATGAGGGGTAAGTGGTGAGTAGTATCGATACGGCGCGCAGCCCATGTGAACGAGGGTGAACTTGATGCCCTCTTTGCGTGTTTTATACCAGCCACACTTGAGAGCGCGCGTAGAGTAGATCGGCCACAGGCTAGATTAACAAGTGCCATATACAGGCACATTCTAATTAATCAACCACCACGGGTTATGAGCGAGCAGCGCGTGCAGGTACGAGGTGTTGTAATTGCATCTGAGACTAAGACTAGACTTACTGGTTCATTTCAACCCCGTACACTAATGTGACATAAGCACTGTATGTTGTATGCACAAATAATAATAATTATCCCGATGCCATTATTACTACCATTGTTATGGTACCCGCTGCTAATATATCCAGGATTGGCCCCTGGTAACCAAACAGGCTCTAAAAGACTCTTGGTTTGTAATTGCAGAGGTTAGAATCCCACCCAAGTAGTAAACATGTGGAATCATTGTTAAGAAAGCAATGTTTCCACAGTGCTTTTCTCACAACGGTGTAAGTTACTACAAAACAAGAAGAGCAAGATTTGTTGACGTTAAATCTCTCAAACCTGTGACCTTATTTAAAGGGGGAAGGGGAGCAGAACAAACAACTTGACGCTGAACAGCCCTATTTAAGGTAAGGTGCAAACAATCTGACCTGGTCCAATTTCATAGAGCTGCCCAAGCAGAAAATATTGCTTAATATATTTCTGCTAAGCAAACTAAGCAGGAAACCAGTTACATTGTGTACATGTTAACTAGTATTTTAGCTGGAAACCTTATTCTGGTTAGGATAGCTTTGTTGTGCTTTTCAACTTGTTATGCTAAAGCAGCTCTATGAAACTGGGCCCAGAATTGAACAAGAATGTGGAAGAAACCAATGCTAAACACACAGGCCCTAAGTGAAACTTGATCAATGACAAACCATCTTGTGCGTGCGAAACAAATCAGGTCTCTCGCGCACGAAGACGGGAATGGTTTTATAAAAGATTTTAACCTTGCATCTAAACTCGCTATAATATTTGAATCGGGTCAATAAGATAAATCGAGGATTCACGGTGGACAGGCTTTGGGTTATCTGAGGCCGACATGGGTCCTACTTGAATCTTTGGTGCAGGTTCCGCTAGGTCCCACATGGGCCATCCCATGTCGGACCATTTTATGACTCACATGGAACCCATAATTCCACCAACGTTGACTTGATACCTGAGCTGTGGTAACAACTAAAAAACGTTTTCCCTGAAAATATTTCTGTGAAATTAGAAATTTCATCCCAGACATGAACGCTTTTTCTGTCAGCGTGTTCACCATGAAGGCAATTGATACGAAGACAGGGGACAAATTAGTGTAGTTTGAATCATTTTGCTGTCGCCGGCTGAACATCCACTGCCTTTAAAATGTGGTGAATTTACTCAGTTTTCATTTATTTATTGTTTATCCCGGGGAAGCCTTTTTTTTCAAAGGTGTCCAGCAGTAAAAATTAGTTGGTTACTCTAGATGTTTCATCACTGTATACTAACATACCCCACAATGAAGGCATGAATGCATGTGTCTCTGCTTTCAGGGGTAATAAACAATCCCACCCCTCAGTTTACTTTAATTTTGTATATAAACTGTAATATCTTTTTTATGTTTTATACAACAAAATAAAATAAAAATTAAACGTATAAAACATTAAAAAGATATTACAGTTTATATACAAAATTAAAGTAAACTTAAGTTGGATAACTCGAAGCGAGTATACAAACAAAAACTAAACTTAAAACACAAAGGGTGAAATTAAGAAAATAATTATGGGATGCATGTCGGGCTTCGTATTTTAAATGCATTTGGGGACATTCGAGGAAATCGCAGTTACGAATGAATTTCATCAAGCAAATTGATTGAGCGCTGACATATTGGAGTAAGTAATTTAATACGTCAGTTATGACGTTGATAATTATTTAAAAGCATCATGACGCAGTGGCCTTCTTTTCAAAATACTTTAATTCAACAATGGTCTGAATTCCCTTGGTGTAAAACCTTAAAGCTTATATTACTTTGGTTGATTAAAAGACCAGGGCCCGATTTCACCTAACTCGTCGCAAGTGACAAAGAGTCGCAGGGTTTGCGACGCGTCGCAGACCTACGATACGTCGCAGCTGCGACGAGTTCCACAATTCATCAGCCCCCGATTTCACGAAACTCATCGCAAGAAGCGATGCATCGTATGGTTTGCGATGCATCGCAAACCTAAGACACGTCGCGGCTGCGACGAGTTCTAAATTCCCTTTCACCATACACGTCGTAAGCGCGACGAGTCGCAACTCAAAACCATTTTCACTCTTAATAAAAACAACCCTTTGGACGAGGTCAAACTGCTAAAGTTGTGTGGCTGTTTTGTGTTGTATACAACTTGGTCATAAAACAGTCGTGTATACATGTAGTTCATTCAAGATGGCAGAATTCGCCGCTCGCACTAGTCTTTTTCGTGCTAGTTAGTGGTTGCGCTGTTTGTGTATCACTATCCGGGCGGCAGCTGCCTGGGCCTTGACTGAAGGCTAAGATCGCTGTGGGTTGTTTAATCATGGTTTAACAACCACGTAAACAGCGGTTACATAAAATGGGAAAGGTTATAATCCACAAGATTGTAGCAATAGACGTAAAATCACAATCTTTTGTCAATCAAGAAACGGTTAATCTGTTGCAACCCCCCCCCCCCCCCATCACCCAAATATTATTTTATTTAGGTCTAATGAAAATTTTACCCAATAAAATAATAGGGGCCAGCATTGAATATTTTAAAAGCTTACCCTTGTGACACGCTCAGCGCTCCATAAACCCTCTCGATGATGTGATAAGTACCTTGTTTGGTAAATCTATACCGACGAAATATTTCATCATCAGCTAGACTGTCGAGAGGGTTAGTTCGTGTCCGAAACGGCGGCTTCGGCTACAGCTACGGCTAGATTGCGCGCGTCTGCCTATTTTCAATACTGGCAGACGCGCTCTGGTTCGGTCGCGAAACAGTCTCTCTCTGACGCAACGCTGTTCCGGCTTCTCGATTAGCAAGCAGCATCAACGCCACTTTGCTAGCATTTGCGCGTTATCACATGAAACATCGCTTTCTTAAGACGACCCTTTGGGTAGTCGTAACTTACGACGTGTTCTTCCTCGTAGTCAAGGAACTTGCGACGTATCCGACGCATCGTAACTTTGATGAAATCGTTTTTATACGCATCGCAACTTAAGACGTGTAACCGGTCGTATCTTGCGTTTACGACGCGTCGCAGCGCTTCGTGAAATCGGGGGCAGCCTCGCTACCATGGGCAGCGCGCCGTATCGATACCTCTCGTCGCTAAACCCCTGGGAGGGAAACATTGAAAACACTGAAGACGCGTCGCAATCGAGTCCATTTTTACTTTTAATAAAAAAACAATATTTTGAATTGAACGAGGATGACCTGTACAATCGTGTAACTTGTTTATGATGCGCATGACTCGTTCATAAAACAGTCGTTTACAAAGCATATTCAAGATGGCAGACAAAATACGCGCATCGAAACGTAACTTAATTCGAACAAATGTCGAGTAGAAAATCGGACAGACAGGGGAGCTTGTGCCTCCCGCCCTCCCCGCCCAAACGGTCTTTTAATTTAATGAGAAGTTATCTTGTTTTGTTTTATTAAAAAACAACAAACTTTTGAATTAATGTCTTTATAATTAACACTTTATAATAAGAAGCATACCTTTGTGACACGTTCAATATCTCCCTGTACCCTCTCAACGATGTCAAATATTCCCTGTCTGGAAAATCTATAGCGTCTTAATATTTTGTAATCAGTGAGACCATGAAGCTATAAAAAGCTTAGCTCCATGGTAAGACTGTCGAGGGGGTTTGTTCTATCACGAAACAGCCTCTCTTTTTTAACGCTCTCGCGGCTTCGTGATTTGCAAGCAGCATCAATGTCATTTTGAACGCATTTACGCTTTATCAAATTAAGGGTTGTCGTATGATGCGACGTGTTTGTCCTCGTTGTCAAGGAACTTACAACGCATTCAATGCGTCGTAAGTTTTGTGAAATCGTTCTCACAATGCATCGCAAGATACGACGTGTAACGCGTCGTATCTTGCTTTGCGACGCATCGCAGCGCTTCGTAAAAACGACCCCTGATCTGCTTGACACAGAGACAGACAATGGACTGACCTCCTAATTGGTTCTTCGAAGGCATATTATAAAAAGTAATACTCGATGCTTGCCACCGGTAATGCGGACACAAACAAGTGGGATGTGTTCAACCGAGCGCTACATTGTGAACCAACACCCATGTGCTACACTTTATTATAACGTATAGCCTCATTTGATACATGGCATAACCACTCGTCTAATACCGCTACTTCACAACACGGTATCTTTGCAGCCAGTTTACACCTACCAACGAACGAATTGTACTGTGGGTACTTTTCTGTGTAAAAAGGGAAATCAAGCGAGTTGCAGTTCACGATGGGTTCAATGGAATCATGCGACGGACAAGTGAGAAACATCACCGAAGACAATATTTCAGAGTTGGCCTTCGACCCCGTGGATACCTTCATCATTACCGTAGGTGTGCCCATAGTCTTGGGTCTCGGAGTTTTCACCAACTTGTCACTTTTATTTGTCTTTCTCCGCGTTCCCAGACTCAGGTCTGAAACCGATGTGTACTTAGCACACTTGGCATTGTCTGATGTACTCTTTTTGATCTTGTTTTCCGCGCAAGATATCGGGAGGTTTGCCTTCTCACAAGTGAAAAAACACCAGCCATTCGGAAGTACTGTTGAGTGCATTATTTATAATTTTGCTTTAAACACTACATTGGAAGCATCCGTTGCGCTTGTAACCATGGTGTCGTTTGAAAGATACCTCGCCCTGTGTCATCCAATCCAACATCTTAAGATACGCAGTCGGAGACGAACCTACAAAATGGTTGCAATCTGCTGGGGCATTGCAATATGTCTTTCACTACTCATAACTCCAAATTTCTCCCGGCATCGGGTCATATGCCTACGGTGGCCTGAAGACGACATGTACAAAGGATTCCCATCAAAGATTTCAAGTTGCGGTCCCATACCGGGAGCTAAGTGGATGGAGTACATCAGCGAGCCCTTGTTCAACATTCCGTGGTGTATTGCAATGGTTGCAAACATCTACATGTATGCTCGAATCATACACATGTTAAACAAACGCAAGGGTGTAAACGCAGAAGGGGAGACTACAAAAGCTAACACAAAGGCGCGGCAAATCCGTAACCAAGTCGCAAAAATGTTGGTTGTCAACGGTGTGGTGTTCTTCTTATGCCAGGCTCCTTTCGCTTTGTTGATTCTTACTGGATGGGTTTGTTCATTCTTTGATGATGTTGACAATCCCATCAGTGTTGTCCTCGGAAAACACGCAGATTGGATTGTCCAAAGTCCCTTAAGGATCAACACTGTCGTTAATCCAATCATATACTGCGCGTTTAACGCACAATACAGAGCTGCGTTTACCGAGGCGTTTGGGTGCGTTCGACGGCTTGGACGGCATTCTGGCAACGCACTCCCTGCAGTTAGTACATCAAGGAGTAACAACCAGTCTACTGCACAGAGCGTCTGTTCTATCGACACCGGGGAAACTAGATTATAAATAATAGTGACTGCTAAAACAAGACTGTAGTGAATTCGCCGTGTTTGTGACATTAACTATCAAACTACACCTAAGATTACAACGAGATAGTGTCTTTCAGTCCTTTAGACACAACAACCAAAATCTAACGTTGTGAACGCTTTATTTCATTCTTCAACCTATATCTATTTTCAATTTCTAGTTGCACTTAAAACCACATGTTAATCACAGGAGAACGTTATTTCGGCGTGTCATGGCCGAGCGGATAAGAACACCGGACCCAAGCTCTGGTGTTTCTGATCAGCGGAGTACGGGTTCGAGTCCTGGTCGTGCACGTTGCAATGACCACATTTTTACCTAATCCGAAACCGTTTGTTCAAGCCGTGAACTTTTGGACTGTGGAAACCCTCAATTAGTCTGATTATTTTGTTTATTTGTTTGTTTCAGAGTTATCTAATCTATTCACCTTTGACGATCACGTGATTTTAACCACATAATAATCGACTTAGCAAATAAGTACTGTAAATAACTAGGTTTTTGGTCTGTAAAATCGAATCTTCTTTTGTTTTAAAACGACTCTTTGTATAGCTTCAGAGTTACCATTTTGTCACTTCGATGATTTTGTAATTTTAAAATCTGATCACCTAGACTTGTAACTATTATAAATAACGTAGATTGCTTGGTGTTTAGAATCAGTGATTCTTTCGTTTTCAAATTACATCTCGTTTTGGGTTTACAGTTACCGTGATTTTACTGCTGATGTTCACGTAATTTCAGCCGAAACATTTAGAATTGGTGATTATTTTTTTACTTTTCAGTTTTGTCAGTTATCGTCATTTCACTGGTGATGATCACGTGGTTTTAACCAGATAATCATCATTCTATAGGCTTGACTAAGGCTTTGGTGCCATAGGAGATTTGCTCCCTCAGTGTGTGTGTCCCTCACCCGGTAAATGACCATGGGCTGAAACTGAAGGAAGTTTATTTGAAAGTAGAGCTATCAGAAAAATTTTCCATACAATTGGTCGTATGTGGTGAGATAATTTCCTGCCACACCGCCCGGTGCACTGCAAAATGTAATGTTTAACTCTATTACTCCGTTTCCCTCAAAAACTGGAGCACACTCATGACCTTCTGGTTGTTGGGATATCATTGATGGTTTACTTTCCATTGGATGGCTGTGAAAACAAATGCAGTCTTTCAGTGCCCTCAAATTCCTGCTAGGCCGTTTACAGAACCCTGATTCTAAAGAGCAAATTCATTTTAATGCCATCATGAGTAAAGGAAATCTTTTGAAAGTAACATCGACCATTGTCTGCAAACTGATTACAATGACATGGATGTCTACTAATGGGATTTGTCCATTGAGGTCTGAATTCCCCTGGTGCAAACCTCCATAGGGTATAACTGGGTGATTAACGACAACATGGCAGTGCAACACAGACAGATAATGGACGGGCCTCGTGATTGGTTAACGAAAACTTGTACATGTATATAGAATACCCAATGCTTGCCAAGAGGGCTGTGCAGAAACAACGCAATAGCCAATATGTATATGCGCATGATCGGTGCACAAAGGATTCTGGCCGAAATCCTAGTCCAGGAAACACCGCCAACCATGACGGCGCGCTGGTTTTGAAGCAATGCGGTGCACAAATATAAAAACTGACATAGTTTTAAACTACAACATGGCGTCCATATAAGCAGCTTGACTTTTAAAAAAACATATATTCTGTTTCCCAAGATGCATTGCGGTTTAAAAATCAGGATGGCGCTTGTGCACATGCGCTTTAAGGAAATCAGCAGACACGATCTATCAGATGCGTGTATTAATAATTTTTCATCACGCTTCGTTTTCTCAATCCGATTTGATGCACCTTACATCATTCATTTGACAAGGTTACTTTACAACTGATTATAAACCTTTTGTTCTTTGCATCAGCCGGTTTACTCCTATCAACAAACCAAGTGTACACCAATATTGCAAAGGTATCCCTGTAAATTAGGAATTCAAACGGTTGCAGTTCATGTTGGGTTCAGTGGTATTATGAGACGTACTGCGAGTGAATATCACCTAAAAGAGACCATTTCGGAGTGGATGTTCGACTCCGTAGATATACATTCATCATCATCATTGTGGTACCAACAATCTCAGGACTCGGTGTTTTCATCAACTTGTCCTTTTTAACTGTCTTTCACCGCGTTCTAAGGCTGAAATCGGAAACTAATATGTTCTTAGCACTCCTGGAAACCTGATCTCTGTGTTGTACTCCTTTGATCGAACTTGACCTCATGGTCTAACTTGACCCGGATCACCCCTGGTAATACTTAACATCTGGGTCAAACTTGATCCAGATCACTTCCAGGTCAATTTGTTCTGGGAATTTAACTTGACCCAGATCACTCATGTGGTAAAATTTGATCTTTGGGCTTAACTTAACCTGGACCACTCTCCTGATAAAACTTGATAGCTTGGTTAAACTTGACCCGTATCCGGATCCATCTCCTCGTCAAACTGAATCTCTGTGTCTAACTTGACCTGGATCATGCTCATGGTTGAACTGGATCATTCTCTAATTAAAGGTTGATCGCAGGACCTAACTTGATCGGAATCACTCTCCTGATCACCTTGAACTCTGGGTCTAACTTGAACCAAATCACAGCCTGGTAAAACTTGAACCAAATCACCCCCTGGTAAAACTTGAACTCGGGGGCTAAGATGACCCGGATCTGTAGGTCTAACTTAACCTAGATCGCTCTCCTGGTCAAACTTTGTTTTGGTTTTATTTGACCCAGCAGATATCTTGTCTGATCAACTTGTGAAAAAAACACTTTCTATTTACGTCACATTGTTTACAAAACGAGAGACCAAGAGCATTTCATGACATTTTCTGGCAATCATTTGGCTTCCCAGCCAGTTTTATGTCGTCATCAATTTAAAAATTACAGATTGCGATGCTTTTCTTCATATAAACAGTTGGTTTAAAAACATCTTTTGATGTCCTTAAAGGTATAACATTTGTTTTATGTTTGTTTCCCATTAAGCTGTATATAAAATTGTACCAGCAGCAAATACACATGATGTCACGTGTTACGTAGGTAACGTAATTATTCCACCTTTTCTTTTAGCTGAAGAGCCAAACTGGTAACGTTCATCCGAAGAAGTTAACCTTAAGAGTTGCTTTGAAAAATAAAATTGGGGAGGAGGTATTTTGTTCGTTAAATATATATATTTGTGAGGTTTTTAAACTTCAAAACTTACATTAAAAATGTCTTAAATTTGAAAGGATCTGCTTCCCTGTCTGAACATTGTTGTTGAGTCCAATCTATTTGGTTTCGCACGACTTAATCAGTTGTCAATTATAGAACAAAGCATAAGCCGTATTTGAAACAGTATTGTTTTTGTTACCGCCATTTTACGTTTATTCACAAGATTGATTTTATGATGAATTTCTTGAACCAGACAAATTGCGGTAGTGAGCCCGTAAAAAACAATTAAGGCTGACAAGGCTAAACGAAATACCAAATTGGAATGGACTTGAGCAAGTCGCTCCAGGAGAAAACCTTATGATCAAAGTCTCTCTCATATGGAGCCCAAAAGGCAAATTCACGATGTAGTCATTTTTATTAAGTTTAATGAATTTTTGGGGCTCCTTATTTGGGGACCCCCTATATAAACTATTTGGACGGGGGGGGGGGCGACATTGTGATCCTTCCTGATCCTACCAAGAGCTGAGAACAAACAGGTCTAATGTAAGACAAATTCTTCATAAGACAACAACGTGATCAACTTGTTTAAAGTAGTTATTAAAAGATGCATGTGAAACAATCATTGGCGATTAAGGAGATGCTACACTGTTACCATGTCTTTATCCGCAATAATAAAGCAAGGCCCAGGGCCCAGTTTCATAAAGCTGTTTAGCAGAATACTGCTTAGCAAATTGTTATGCTAAGCATAAAATGAGAGGGGCACCAGTCATAACATTGTAAACTTTGTTGTGGAATTTTGGCTGGTAACCAGCTTCTGCTAAGCAATATTTTTCTGTGCTTAGCAAGTTATTGTGCTTACAGGCTTTATGAAATTGGGCCCTGGTCCTACGATGGTCTCACATTGATTTTTGCTGATTGGCTTACCAAAAATGAATACTTTGCGTGCACGCTTATTTGTTAAAAACTTTCGAACGCTTGTATGGCCCTTGTATGATGCTTATAGTGCGCGCGTTTCAAAATGCGAGTTTTTTGACGCATTGCCATCTCAAATGAATCATGTTTCTACACGATTCTCCTAAAAAATTATTTGGACATATCACAAGATCAAAGAAGAATGAGAGGGGACCAGTTGCTCTTTGACTTGATGCCTCTTTTGCGCGTTACCAAGCATTAGTGGGGGCGAAGAGTGGATCGACCACACGCATAATTCTGGTACATTAGGAACCAATTCCAAGGGTTATGAGCGAGCAAGGCATGCTGGGAAAAATGGCGCGGCGAGATCGATCACCCTTTGGAACGAAGATGAGGGGTAAGTGGTGAGTAGTATCGATACGGCGCGCTGCCCATGTGAACGAGGGTGAACTTGATGCCCTTTTTGCGTGTTACCAGCCACACTTGAGAGCGCGCGTAGAGTAGATCGGCCACAGGCTAGATTAACAAGTGCCATATACAGGCATATTCTAATTAATCAACCACCACGGGTTATGAGCGAGCAGCGCGTGCAGGTACGAGGTGTTGTAATTGCATCTGAGACTAAGACTAGACTTACTGGTTCATTTCAACCGTACGCTTATGTGACATAAGCACTGTGTGTTGTATGCACAAATAATAATAATTATCCCGATGCCATTATTACTACCATTGTTATGGTACCCGCTGCTAATATATCTAGGATTGGCCCCTGGTAACCAAACTGGCTCTAAAAGACACTCGGTTTGTAATTGCAGAGGTTAGAATCCCACCCGAGTAGTAAACATGTGGAATCATTGTTCAGAAAGCAATGTTTCCACAGTGCTTTTCTCACAACGGTGTAAGTTACTACAAAACAAGAAGAGCAAGATTTGTTGACGTTAAATCTCTCAAACCTGTGACCTTATTTAAAGGAGGAAGGGGAGCAGAACAAACAACTTGACGCTGAACAGCCCTATTTAAGATAAGGTGCAAACAATCTGACCTAGGTCCAATTTCGTAGAGCTGCCCAAGCAAAAAATATTGCTTAATATATTTCTGCTAAGCAAACTAAGCAGGAAACCGGTTACATTGTGTATATGTTAATTAGTATTTAACTGGAAACCTTATTCTGGTTAGGATAGCTTTGTTGTGCTTTTCAACTTGTTATGCTAAAGCAGCTCTATGAAACTGGGCCCAGAATTGAACAAGAATGTGGAAGAAACCAATGCTAAACACACAGGCCCTAAGTGAAACTTCATCAAGGACAAACCATCTTGTGCGTGCGAAACAAATCAGGTCTCTCGCGCACGAAGACGGGATTGGTTTTTAAAGTTTGTAACCTTGCTTCTACACTCGTTATAATTGAGCGAACCACCAAGGTTGAAAAGAAATTGAACAAGGATGTGGGGCCGCTCAAGTATAAACTGTATAGTCTCTATATATAGTAAAACTTGTATTATACCCTCCCGAAAAAGGGGGCTTCTAATTGAATGAAACTGCTGAGTGTGCTGTGCATACAAACTGTGTAACCCAGTTTATATGATCGAATGCAATTATTACGTACTTGGACCGCTGAGTGCCTACCCTGGTCTGGCATACTCTACGCATGTTGAAATTCTCAAAGTCAGCGACCAAACATAGATGGAGCAGTAGAGCGAAAACAATAGCCGTGGTGACAAACATGACCGATTAATAAAGTGGGAATTACAAATTGGTACAAGATTTTTTAGCGATCCGTGTGATAAGATACTACAAGTGCCAAGGTTAACACCTAGTTATCTGCATATTATAATATGACTTCACTGCAACTTAAGCACAATGGAATCCAGTGGACGGTTGCAAGGAAACACTTAATATTGACTGTCATTGTTATTGTATTATAATCTCTGGAAGGTAAACTCAACCGTTTCTATGCCCGGCTTGCCATGTATAACTGTTATTCGAAAATAGGGTCTAAACTCCCCTTGGTGTAGATACCCGCAGTTAATGTTTGCAGAAGAATTGAAAGAGACATGTTGATTTTTCATCTTCGTAGAAGGATGTAGTTTGTTAACGTATCTGTTTTTTGTTTATCTGCTTTTTAAATCAGTATTAGTTTTGTAGATGAAAACGACTGGCCCATGAAACAGACAAAAAACAGACTGGACTCATGATTAGGAAAATGTATATGATACGCAAAGCTTGCCACCAGCAGTGCAGAGACAACGCAAGTAGAATATCAGCATACACGATCAGTCAAATCGTATCCTATTTGATTCATAACTTGTTTGATATATAGATCTAGTAATAATAATAACAAAGGAACAATTAAGCTTGAGAAAAATCCACTGATGTCAACTTGATGTGTGCAAGGACTCATGGAACTGTCCCTGCTGATGGAAAACCTACAAGTGAAGTTCAAGCACGATGGGATCCAGTATAACTTTGGACGATTGCGAGGTACAAGAAGCTGAAAATATCAGCTGGGAGACAGTTTCTGAGTGGCTCTTTAGTCCAGTTGATACCTTCATCATCACAACTGTGGTACAACTAATCTTGGGTCTTGGTGTTTTCACTTTTATTCGTTATTCTCCGCGTTCCCAGACTGAGATCTGAAACTGATGAGTACTTAGCACACTTGGCATTGTCTGATGTGCTCTATTTCATCTTGTGTTCTGTGTTAGATATCTGGAGGCTTGCTTCTTCGCCGTTGTTACGGCATGAACCGCTAGGAAGTACTTATAATTTTGCATTAAACACAACTTTTGTGGCATCCATGGCGTTTGTAACTATGGTGTCGTTTGAAAGATACCTAGCACTGTGTCATCCAATCCAACATCTTAAGATACGCAGTCGGAGACGAACCATATTTCGCCCGGCATCGGGTCATATGCCTACAGTGGCCTGAAGACGACATGTACAAAGGATTCCCATCAAAGATTTCACGTTGCGGTTCCATACCGGGAGCTGAGTGGATGGAGTACATCAGCGAGCCCTTGTTCAACATTCCGTGGTGTATTGCAATGGTTGCAAACATCTACATGTATGCTCGAATCATACACATGTTAAACAAACGCAAGGGTGTTAACGCAGAAGGGGAGACTACAACAGCTAACACAAAGGCGCGGCAAGTTCGTAACCAAGTCGCAAAAATGTTGGTAGTCAACGGTGTGGTGTTCTTCTTATGCCAGGCACCTTTCGCTACGGTAAACCTTTCTGCATGGATCTTCCAAATTGTGGGCATTGACAGTTCGTTAGATGCTGCACTTGGCGTACATGTAGACTGGATGGTGATTATCCCTTTACGGATCAACACTGTCATTAATCCACTCATATACTGCGCGTTTTCTTCACATTACAGAGCTACGTTTATCCAAGCGGGGAGCACCCCACCAATCATCCAACACATGTTAAAGGAGCACACTTTTTTACTACTTATGTAAGTTAGTGATGTAGAATCATACACAATTCTTTTAGATGAAATAAAACAATGTCACTTAAAATTAATGAGAAATTATCGAAATCAACAAAAGCAGTCAAAGGTCAGCGTTTACGCTTTACCAGTCGTTGCAAGCGTCAAATATACGGGATTTTGCAGCGCAATGTTGCAAATAGACCGGTGCTCTGTTTATGTCAATGTTATTACCATGGCGAGGCATGGGGATCCAGTCAACATTTATCCATGCAGCTGAAAGGCGTGTTTAAACAACCGACATAATAAATGCGTCAGTCCACACACATTTCTTCAACATACATGTATATGGAACATCCCCCCAAAAACCAAAGAAACAAACCCAAATTATGGTAGGTTAACAACAACAACAGTTATAAAAGAATAATAAATGGAAAGGTGCTAAACTAACGTACAACAACGTAATCCTCTCTCCCGACGGTCGTTGCGATGGCGAAAGTTTTTATTTTTGGTGTGGAAGGCCCCAAAAAGGACAGGTTTTTCGGGGGGGGGGGGTTGTGGTGGGGGGTTTCACACAAAAAAGGTAAAATAGTATGTTGTTCCCTCGTTATGATATATTATTCCTCCGAATTGTTATTTCATTCCTTCGAAGCGTTAATTTGTTCCATCAAAATATGAAAGCGTATATTGAGGGAACAAAAGTGTTCGAGGGAATGAAAGGGTATTTTTAGGGATCGAAAGCGTATTATGAGAACGAAATCGTATTTCGGGACAAAAGCGTATTTGCATATTTCGAGGGATGATTTATCTCGTTACCTCGAAAATCAAAAATTTGTTCACACATTTTTATTTTTATTTGGGTTTAAACAAAGAAAAATTGACTGGAGCGGGACTTGAACCAACGACCTCCGGATTAACGTACCAGCGCTTTACCAACTGAGCTATCCAGCTCTATGTTGGCGGTCTCCCTATTAGTCAATATCTTTGTTCGGGGTGCCAGTCAGAAGCCATACAACCGTTAACTGCCGTGTAGCCAGGGATCACACCCAAGTTTACGATACAACCTGGGAAGCGGCAGCCACGGGATCACCTTAAGGGGATGCGACTTTTTAAATAATAACTATCAAGTAATAAACCACAAGGGAAACTGACTGGGTATTATTTTATTAATTTGGGTTTGAACAAAGACAAATTTACTGGAGCGATGTGACAGTTTAGCAATGTGACAGTAGTACCAACCGCATCTCTGGGCGCAGCATTCGGACACCGTGGAAGTTTGAATCTCCAAGAGTGACCATTTAGGCTGTAGCGGACATTGTGCATTAGTTTCTTGTTTTTTGCTTGTTTCAATTAATACCATCTCTGCTCAGTATTTCAGAATAATGTTTATTCCTTACCATTAGCTTAGACCACATTATCATAACCCTCTGTAGTATATTTCAGCAGCGCCGTAGCGAAGGCATTTTCGTTGGCGGGTGTGGAAGGAAATTTGCCGACTGGAGTTGAGAAACATAATGAGCAAAATTAATTTTCCCAGTATCAGCGTCAAACGCCAACGCGTTGCAACGTCACGGAACGAAATCACGAACACCGAAAACGACTAATGTAACGGCTAATGATTTTATTAACGCAAATGTGCATTCCTACACGCATTGTGTTTTAAACTTGTTTGACTCACATGCGTGGATGACTGAGGGACGGTGATTGTGGGTTTCACAACCTCCCTCTTGTAAAGTAAGAAATCACTGTGGTCTGGATATGTTAATTACAACTGCAGTTTGTAATAAATCGGGTTTCTGCACGAAAGTTGGAAAACTGCAAGAACTTCGGTGTCCTTTTTAATCAAGTGAAGCTACATCAAATCGCTACGAATCTCTCATCACTACCCTTATACTACTAAAAATAAAATTGCTACTGTTGCGACGATTGTGTACAACCCTCCCTCTCCGGCACAGTATATTAATGATGACCATAACCAATAACTAGTTCATGTTGTTCGTTTTATCAAGTCGGTTTTAAAGTTACTTGGGATTTTTTCTCCACTTTCATAAGGACTCTATCAATTTGAAAATTAGTGCAGCAAAAAACTGAATTTGACTTTAGAGCCCCTCTTTCAAAAGTAAAGTTAATAATAAACATACCATAAAATGTTTGAGACAATTATTTGATAAATTTATATTTTAAAATCTCCTCGAAATGAAAGTGTTATCCCGAAATTACAAGCAAATTTAGAACAATAATTTGTAATTATTTGTATGCATTTTAAATTTGACCCAATTCACCTGACGTAATCATCACAATAATGTTGGTTGCGCCATTGGGAGTCAATATTTCCGTGTGTTATACAGTATAGCGCCACTTTTAGGCGACGCGGCGTTTGCACGCTTAATTACCTGTTGACTCCCTAACAATTGAGATTATTGAGTGATAAAGGGCTACACAAGATTCCAACTTTGAAACATTTCTTTTAGAATATCACTGCATTGAAATTTTACCTTTTTCTTCTATGGCAGTAACACCACCATGTGGCTGCCGGGCGTGGGGGGACTCGGGTGAGGTGGCGGTGGCCGGGGCCATGGCAGAATCAACCCTCGGCACTTTCTTTCTAACCACGGCGAACGGATTTGCAGGTGCGCCTTGGAGTGCAACTCTCACACGCTTTCCGTTATGGCAAGATTTTTCGTGCCTATTTCTGTAATCGTCGTCAAACACGGAATGACATTCAAGACACTCAAGCTTGATTCGCTTTCTCTTTGGTTTTGAAGTTGAACTACTCATTTTAATGATGTAACCTCGGCTCTAAAAGAGAGAAAGTCCTACGTACATCTAACTATTAACTGCAGATAATGATTTGTGTAGCGTTCACTCAAATAAATAATATCTTAATCCTCATCTCAATTTCAACTTGGACGTCTTGGCTTGGACCGGAAAGAAAAACCTTTGTTTTGTGTGTTATCTGATCTAGAAACCGCAGCGCTGACAGCCGGGCCCGGGCGCATCTATTCCTCAAAGTGTACAATGTGTTACCACAAAAACGATCGGCGTTGTATTACATCAGCAATATGACGATCGGCAAAAAGCAATCGGCATGATTGTATTACAATTTGTTAACAAAAACTGATAACGACGATCGGCAACCAAAATATCCGGCAAATCTTCAGAGAGCCTTGAAATACAATACATTTTCAGTCGGCAAACCAAAAAGTCCAGATTTGCTGAGTGATTTCTTTCTTTCTTGAAGGGCCTGATCGATCTCTTGCATGTTTCATTTGATGTTTCATTTGCCGACTGAGGCTTCAAATGCCGACTGAAGCAAAATATTGGGGGGTGTCACACCCCCCACCCACACCCCCCCCCCCCCCCCCCGGTCGCTACGGCGCTGGGTTCCCTTATAACATACGATCCGGAACGGGCTTTACTTTAATTGATTAAAAGACCAGCCGGGTGAACAGAGGCAGACAATGGACTTGTCTTGTGATTGGCTAACAAGAGCACGAGCTACTTGTGTAGAAAACGCAAGTAGGATATCAGCTACACACGATTAATAGTGAAATCATTACGTATTAGAGATCTCTTCAATCTTTCGTTTGATGCAGTTATAATTGAGGAGGACTGAAAATGCTACGGTACTGATTTGATGTGTGCAAGGACTCATGGAACTGTCCCTGTAAATGGAAAAAAAAGTGTTTATGAAATTCAAGCACGATGGGATCCAGTATAACTTTGGACGATTGCGAGGTACAAGAAGCTGAAAATATTAGCGTGGAGACAGTTTCTGAGTGGCTCTTTAGTCCAGTTGATACCTTCATCATCACAACTGTGGAACCACTAATCTTGGGTCTTGGTGTTTTCACCAACTTGTCACTTTTATTTGTCTTTCTCCGCGTTCCCAGACTCAGGTCGGAAACTGATGAGTACTTAGCACACTTGGCATTGTCTGATGTGCTCTATTTGATATTGTGTACTGCGCACGATATCTGGAAGTTTGCTGCTTCGCCGTTGTCACGGCATGAACCGTTCAGCAGTTCTGCTGAATGTGCTATTTTTACACTTGCACAAAACACAACTTTTGTGACATCCATGGCGTTTGTAACTATGGTGTCGTTTGAAAGATACCTAGCACTGTGTCATCCAATCCAACATCTTAAGATACGCAGTCGGAGACGAACCTACAAAATGGTTGCAATCTGTTGGGGCATTGGAGTGGTGTTTTCCGCACTCATAACTCCAAATTTCGCCAAGCACAGGGTGGAGTGTCTACGGTGGCCTGAAGACGACATTTATAATGGATTCCCGTCACAGATGGCACATTGCACCTATATAGTTCAATGGACGGAGTACATCAGCGAACCCCTGCTCAACATTCCTTGGTGTATTGCAATGATCGGAAACATCTACATGTACGTTCGCATCATACACTTGTTAAACAAACGCAAGGGTGTTAGCGCAGAACGGGAGACTGCAACAGCTAACACAAAGGCGCAGCAAATCCGTAACCAAGTCGCAAAAATGTTGGTAGTCAACGGTGTGGTGTTCTTCTTATGCCAGGCTCCCTTTGCAACGTTAAACCTTTCTGCATGGATCTGCCAAATTGTGGGCATTGACAGTCCTTTAGATGCTGCACTTGGCGTACATGTAGACTGGATGGTGATTATCCCTTTACGGATCAACACTGTCATTAATCCACTCATATACTGTGCGTTTTCTTCACAATACAGAGCTGCGTTTATCCAAGCGTTCGGAAGCAAGAGACGTCGAGGGGAGCACCCGACCAATCATCCAACACATGTTAACCAGTCTACCGCACGGAGCGTTTGTTCTATGGAAACCGATTGCACTGCTCTGTGAAACGGCAGGGAATTGTTGTGTTGAATATTGTTGTTGTTGTTGTTGTTGTTGTTGTTCTTGTTGTTGTTGTTGTTTTTATTGTTAATTCTGCAGGTAATTATCTTGACTGCAATGTGTGCGTCTTTTCCAGCAGGCTACACATGTCTGCGCATGCGCGTGGGATTACAAGGAGTCCCTGAGAAAACATTGCAAAGCGATGCAACATCAAGCCAAGGATGGCATCAAACACTGAAAGTTTATTTTCAATCTTCACAGCTTGTTATGCACAATGAACATACAATCGGTATGTCTACACGTGAAGCTTTAAAGGGACATTGAGAGGAAACAAGTCATAATTATAACATATATCTTATAATAATGACTGGGTATAAGTCATATTTCATAACTATGAATTAATACAAGTCAAGGTTGTAACTTACATACTATTGAATTGTGTTATATCTGGTAAATATAATGTTCAAGTCTTTTGGCGCATGACTTATACCGGTGCACAATTAGGGCATTTGGATACTTGGAACTGTGTTCGATGCTCGCGCCCCCATAACCTTTTACGCATTGCACACTACACCGCAAATAACTCACTCCATCTACTGTACATGTGAGTGCAATCTATGCGCAAATTTAAATTTAAGGCAGCAATTTACAGTTAGCGCTGTCAAAAATGGCACACCGCACCTTTTTTTTTTAATCGGCCCTTGCGCGTCTTCAAAGATTGTACTCAACAATACACTGTACTGTACCATGACATACATCAACGCTCACAACTTGAATTGGGAAATAGATCGATCACACTGAGCTCCTCTGAACATGTTGGTTAGTAGGGCAATCCTCTGTTTCTAATCCGTGGGGGAATTTAATACTGCTGACAACCTCTTGAAACTTTTGACGTACATAAAATAAAGTCCGTCTCTTTTAGTTGTCACTTCGTCATTTTCCCATGTCTGCCAATTCGGCAACTATACAGTTTGCATATAAAAAGACCACAAAGATGCTGGTGTTCCTGAAGTGCAAAGCACGAGTTGCCTGCTGGACTCGACACAATTTGACTACTAATATTAGGGAACCTCATCTAAGGTTGGGACTTATTATTTTGATCGTTAATAACAAAAAAATTAAGAAGTGTACAAATTTCAAAAGTACTTAAATGATAAACAAACACATTAAAAACAATTAAACAGCATTCCCGTAAAAAAAAAATTAACGTTCAGACAAGTAGCCGTTTAAAGAATTACAATTTTACTCCATCTCTTGCCTCGGGTACTAATCATTTTTGTAGTAATCGCACTCGAGCTCGAGTACCATCGTATTGGTACTCGTACTCTTACTCCCCCGGCCAGAAAAGTACTCGTACTTGAAGTCCTTACACGATACTCGACTGAAAAATAATACGTACTCGATGTCATGTACTCGACTCGACTGAACACGTACCCAGAATCGATTTTAAGTACTTGTCAAAATACCTTCCTTTCCACTTTCCTATAACGTGCAATAAAGCAACGCAGATGTAGAGGACTAAAGCTCCGGGAAAAGTCAAACTGAAATGCCTTGGATGCATGCATGTTTAAAAGATCGACATGATAGCAAGCACATAATTGTCTTCTTTTAGTCTCATATCCTCAAAGTATCCTACCTATTACAGAGCACGTAGTTAAAACTGGTCAGTATGTAAAGATGGGGTTAAAATGTAATTCGACTCCCAGTGTACAGCATAAACAAACTAGGATTCTTTTCTGCACTTAATCGACTCAACGTCAAAACCGTTGAATTTTATATTATGTCATATAGTGAAAATACCCGCAAGGGAGGGGGCGGTTGTAGTGCTATAGCTCAAGCTACTGGCGTCATTGTATCTGGTGCATTACGCGAAACACTTTTTCCCACGTCAAATTTTCTTCATTACAAGCAATTTACACGTTACAATTTTTTGTAACCTCGGTAACTAAAATGCACACTTCTGAAAAATAAATGAAGGGGCTCAAGTCGGAGCCCGAGCCCAAGCCTAGGTTTAGAAAAGGCGCTGAATGGCTATTGCTGCTTTGCGTTGGTTTATATCTCATTTCTCTCTTTTTTCCTTTCAATTTAATGTAGCAAAATTGAGGCTTGGAAAGAAAAGCAATCTGGTTTCCTTTTAAGAAATTATAGTTTGAAAAAACTCTTGACATTGTGTAGACATAAATCACAAAATAAGATCGCCACATATTGGCAAAAGTTCATCAAGCACGTGATTACGCCGTGCCATCGGGGCGCAGTTTCATGGCTGTGTTTACCGTAAGCAAAGAATCGACGATTACGGAAGTAGGGAAACCCGCGCTTACGTCAAGCGTTTTTTAAAGAGTAGCAGGGAATTTTTGCTTGTGCGCGTGCGTACTCCGCGTTACTTAGGCATTCTTTGCTTACACAGCTAGCGCAGAAATTCGGCGCTTGCACAGTAAGCGGAGAATGGTGATCGCAAGCGCAGAATTTGGCGGTAAGCAGAGCCATGAAATTGAGCCCAGGTCATTCGGGCGCGTACTGAGGCCATGTATTATGGAGAGGCTCATCCGTCAAACTCAGCAGAAAGCCGACGGGGATTTGGTAACAGGGTAGACTGGTTACACACGATTTCTGTAACTGGCTCAAAACTTTTCGAGCAAAACTGTTTAAAACAAGCAGAGCTATAACCATAACTCCAGGCAGAACTAGGAGTGAAACATAAGGTTTAAGAACTTTGATTACATAGCACTTACCTTGGTCTGGGAGATGTTGGCTGGCAGGCGGATGTCCTTCATTTCAGGGAAGGCTGGTAGGAGAGTCCCTAGCTTGGAGCGGGGAGAATAGGCAACGGTCTGTCTCGGCTGTTCCTTACGGGTAATCTCAGTTGACGTGCTTTGTGTTTAAAACAAAAAATAAGACAAGTTGGGAGTGGCGACTCTGTCAGCCGGTTCTGGCATCTCACTAATATCGTTGTTCCGGGACACTAGGGGGCAGCAGACTTACCAGGTAAACTCCATTGTTCTTGGAATCGTGCGCATGCTCCAATTAACCGCTAACGTATGCACATGCGCACTGGACCAGAGGTGACCGGGTTTTGTGTTTTTTGGGTCAGGACCTAAAAACCCCTGTCACCTCTTGCTATTAACAAAAGATTCAACCATCATTAACAACGTAGTTCTATTGTGTAGACCCATTTAAAAAATCTATTGTTATTCGCTGCACTGTACTAAAAGTAGAGCTGGATCATTCTTCTCACTTGTTTAAAAAGATTATTAACATTACCCATGGAGCATCCAAGCTTGATCATATCGTGTGTGTACATGTTGGGATTGTGCGCATTTCACAGACTGCAGTACAACGTTCCCATCATGCATCACTTCATCATGAACATTACAACTTGTACAAGCTCAACAGCCCATCCCAGTGATCTTGGCTAAAGACAGGTGGGCTGAGCGAACCATTACAACCAGTTAACCTGATATGCCTGCTGCCAGCTAGCGTTCCTCAAGCGCCATGCCCATAACGCAGACAGTAATGGCGTTTTGCTACCCTTTATTGGAAAATACAACAGTGTGGGTATTTTATAGAAAGTTCGTATTCTTTGTGTTCGTTTTCATGGTAAAAATTTTAAATATTTAATAATATTCTATGTATATTAATTAAATATTCTCGTAGATTAAACGGTAAAAATTAACGATGCAGTTTTAGAAGAGTTCGTTGTTTTCTCAACAAGATATGTATTACCAGATTTTATTAAAAGTATTCAAAGCTCAAAGAATGTATCCGTCACTAGTTAAAGTGCATGAGAAACTCTCTCCTGGTGTAAATACGAAAGTGATAAAAACAATGATTATTGTGATGGGGTACTCTATAGCCCTTTATGTGGAAGGGAGTCGAGCCAATAGCTGTCCACTTTCTATCGGTGTCTTGACAAATTACTGCACGTAGGGCTGTTGAAAATCAAAGAATCTTCTTCAACACTTTAATTGTTTGGCGTGCATACATGTCGTTCTATTGTAATGTGTCACTCTTACCGTCCTAATTCCTCCTATATCCAACTGCCGAAGTAAAGGATTCAGGGGATTAGAGCCGGTGGCAGAGATTCTGCCCCCTGGAGATTCTGTCCCTGTGTACACATTTCTTCTGATAGCGCCCTCTTTTGATTCAAACTCCTTCAGCCAATTTAAATTCCCAATATGGGGGACAGAATCTCTGGGGACAGGTTTTCCTAGGACATCGGAATTCCCGAAAAAATTCTGACCACGACAACTGGGTTATAATGACCAGAAACTAGGTCAACAGTGCTTAACCCAACAATGGTCAAATATTGTTCAGTACGTTAAATAACACTTTTCGGCTCAAACTGACACATTTTGGGTCGATAAAACCACCAAGACTTTGGGTTACTGTTTTGACCCAGCAGTTTTAAGAATGTGTAACCATTTCTCATCACTGGGTCGCACGCATTCCATTCTTAACTAAGTCTAAACAACTTGGTGAGGAGTGAAATAGGAAGAGGGAGTAGAAGGATTTGTGCCTCACTTTAGCCAAACTGCCATAAAGTAATTAATAGTGTTTTTGTAGTAATTTGTGTGGTGTAAGAAACTAAGAACCAATTATAGTTATGGGGTTGTAGCAGCATTTGGGGCCCAAAATAACGTCTCCAGGACTAACTGAAGCCCAACATTGTATCTCGTAAATCGAAAATATAGACTTAGCATTGTACCTAGACATAGCCCAGACCTAAGTCTAGGGTATATTACGGTGTACAGGCCCTGGCTAAACAAGTGCGCTCATTTCTGGGAGTCACTTGGGTAACCTTTTAACAAATAAAATACCAACAAATAATATCACACTTTCTATATACTTTTGTCGGGAAAGATACATAGTAATCAATCCTGCAAAATTTCGCCTCGTTTTGCGTTGGAGAAGAGCAAAATTGTTAGTTTCAATCGCACATTGGCCGCTCTCGCAAGCCCTCATTCACTTTATGGTGGTCAGGCGGCTTTGGGGTGAGCGGCTAAAGAATATACTAATCATTAGCTTTTTTTCTGATATTAAACTTGATTTAATTGGTTGTATATATTTATCGAAGAAAAGGAAACTAAAACGCTTAACCAATAACCTCCAGCGTCTGAACTGATTTTTTACCTAGAAGTCCCGGATGTACGCGCACATAAACAGATTATTTGACGTCATCATCGCTATCTCCGCGTCTTTTATCGTAAAATGCCCCACTTTCACAACGTTTACATATCTGTTTTAAATAATAGTAAAATATAACATTACTTTGTTTTATACAATTGAAGTTTTGTGTTTTGTTTAATGAGTAATTTTCAAAGTAGAGATATTTTACTGTTTTAATATTCTGGATCGTACCATTGGAGTCGCAGGGTAGAAAGATGCATTTTCGAGCTGCACCAAACTTCATTTACGTACCGACATTCTGCTCAATGAGTTTGTGTTATTTTTCAAGATTTTATTGCTTTCTGCTCCGCTAAACGTCCATAAAAACATGATCAATAATGAGGTAAATTGTACTTTTCTTTATTATTTGTGAATCGTCTAAATCATAAGTTAAGTTCTTTTAGATTCGTCAGAATGATCGTCAATGACGTTGATTTGTAATGATTCACGTACAATGCCAACATAAGTCAGCCATTTAACATTTGAATATTTATCGTGTGTTTTTTTAGTTGGATCGAATAAGAAGTAAGTTGATAAAATACTATAATCTGCACTACAAAAACAATGTTTCTCCCTATTGTATATGTACTGTGGCCTCTCCCCTCATTGTGTCAGGTTTATTTACCCATTCACAACAAATCAATGGAAATGGAACTCTACCTGCCCAACGAAGTCGGTGGCCAGTGACAACTGCACACAGCACGGTGTTGGAGTTAGTTTGTTGTCAAATTATTTTATGAGAAAAATCAACGCAAACGTTTCTATATGTCCCCTTTGAATGAAATATAATGTATATGTATGTGAAATGGAAGAAAAAATTGCATTTAATTTTTAATATCAGTAACACCCCCAAAAGTAACAAACAGAGTAAAACAAAATGTTGTTATAAAAATTGTGTTTAAGTTGGGAACTCGCTACACTGACCAGCCCAACACAACCGTTGCTTTAGTTCCGAATCGGCACACTAACCTCCCCGCTATACCTATAGACTGAACCATTGCCCCTCCCCAACCCCCACTACTCATCCTCAACCCCGCCCACACATACACGCCCATAGCCACTCATGGGTGCTGCTGTCCTTACGTGTAAACAAATACGTAGCTTTAATTAAGCAAACTTAAACACGCACACGACATAAAAAGTTGTGGGGTAATATGTACTAAATCCATAAACCATGGCAACCCGTTTCCAAGTCAAAAGAATGCCTGATGAAAGGACCAATTTGTCAACATACTCCAGCAGGCGAATGACTTTTGCTGTTTTCGTTCACAATCAAACATTCCTAACTGGGGGTGAAATCTTACCGTGACAACCATGTAGCGACGTATCGCAATTACCGCCAAGTCGCACGAACTCACTTCCACTGCATACGGAGTCACGGGAATGTCATCTTACTTACACATTTATTTCCAACGAGATTTCTTAATCCGTGAACCAAGATTTTGGTCCATGGTTACCAATGATTTGAAGTCTTCGGATGTTTTACAACGTCAGTCACTACGCTACGTAGTTAACTAGCTCAAAGGATAATTTGGAACGGTCATCCGACAAACAAGCAAATCAAACTGTCAAAAATTTTCCTGTTAGATTGTTATTGTCGTTGTTGTTGTTGTTGTTGTTGTTGTTGTTGTTGTTGTTGTTGTTGTTGTTGTTGTTGTTGTTGTTGTTGTTGTTGTTGTTGTTGTTGTTGTTGTTGTTGTTGTTGTTGTTGTTGTTGTTGTTGTTGTTGTTGTTGTTCTTGTTCTTGTTCTTGTTCTTGTTCTTGTTCTTGTTCTTGTTCTTGTTCTTGTTCTTGTTCTTGTTCTTGTTCTTGTTCTTGTTCTTGTTCTTGTTCTTGTTGTGAATACTCAAACCCGTGACTCATAACCTTTCTTTTCGAGTTTTACTCTCTTCAATGGGATCAAAATTTGTAGAATTATTTACGCGCACTGCTGGGAGTGCCGAAGTTTTATTTATTTCTTTATTTCGTTTTATTTAACAAGGGTAACCCCATCAAATTTTCAGTGAACTGTTCTCCCTATGGAACCTGGATACATACAATATAACAAACACATGTATAAAATACAAACGCAGCTAAAATAAAAATACCTAAAAACATACATAGAGTTCTAAGAAGTAGAAAATGAGGCCCAAAAACGAATACAACACACAAAATCACAAAAGGAAGCGTTCAGAAAGAACAAGAGTTTAAGAGTTAATATCAAATCGATTTTTTTTTGCAATTTCTTGCACTAGCTTGAAAGGAGAGTAAAATGTTACATTTGAAAGTTATATTTACTTCCTTCCAGAGTATTTCCTTTCAGTTTGTCTATTTAGTGGCTAAGATGGCCGCTCTAAGATGCAGGGGACATGAGGCGAAAAACTGCCAATAGATGCAGGACTTTGTATGCTGCATGACTCGGGAAACACGCTCTAAAAACTCCCGGGTTAGAGTTGACTCAGCTTCCGGGGCCTTGGGGACCTGGCCAATTTCCGGGTCAACCTAACCCAGAAAGTGCTTGAAAGTGGGATTTTAACTGGGATTCTGCTGTTGGATTAATTTCTGGGTCATTTTTGACACAGATTCAGGGTCATACTGGGAATTTTAGAAAATGTTATGGGAGATAATGAAAATAATGAAAATGTATTGAATTGAAGGGATTTTTTTTTTCTTTTAGTTCTCGATATACAACACCCCCAAATGAAAAATGTAATTGTCAACAATAATAAGTCAAAAATAGTTGGTTTTATCAGTTCGGATGTGCCATTCATAATCATACTTATTTCGATTGCAGGACTCCAAGTGATTAGGGGGTCATTGAATACTATTTCCTCAACTTTGACAGGGAGTAATATTTCTCTGGCGAGCGGATTGGTACTGGAATCAATTTTGTAAGCTTTCAGATTTTGGTGTTTTATGCTGGGTGATTATTAGCCCTGTACTTTGTCTCTAATCTTTATTTTGACCGTAAGCTTTAAAACATTTCTTTAAAAAGACTTTTATTCTCAGAATTTACAGAATTTAAGCCAATCGACAATTTTACATCGAAATTGTGTAGTGGACATGTACAGTTACAGGTCCTAGCATCAGCTGTCAAACACATTGCCTGATGAACTTGAGTGACACATTTGAATTTTAACACCTGTTGTTTTAGACAAAAGAAACCCCACTATAAAAATGTATTACATTGTAAGCAATGGTCTACATAAACCATCTGGATGTCACATCCTGCAAACCATTATTTTGGAGTCTAAAATCTTTTTGTAGAGTAACTTTCAGCCCGACAGCTGTCGTCAGAGTATGTCACCACTACAAAGCAAAGCCTGGTAGCTTGTTCACACAATATTCCAGACGAGTGCACTAAGCAATGTCAATGTGGATAAGTGGCATTGCTTAGAGCGTACACCAGTCACCTGCGTCTAGGTACGTGGTATGGTTGTCTACTCAATTGCATAGCAAACATTGGACCGTGTGGTAAAATAGCGGTGATTGCCTTATGCTTTTTGCTGTGTTTACCTTCAATTTTTTTGCAATTGTTGAGCCTGAAGAAAGTTTCTGCAAACTGACGGGGTTTTTAATGAATAATAGGAGGCAAAAAAAACTTGACTTATAGGTTTTGCGTTTGATTTCAATATTTACCGTTGGTAAACATTGAGATATTTAACCACAGTATATTACACATTGCACACTCGATCTGAGTGGTTCACTTCACTCTGGCTGCTAACAACGGTATTGACACAAAACATTTAAACCTTTTTTGTATATTTATGTTTCGTTCATAGTCCATGTACAGCTTTTGTTTGTTTTAGCGATTACAAGTCACTCGATCTCCAAACATCATTAAACATGTGATCTTGGAGGGGGGGTGTTCAACAAATTTACAACACTGAACATAGCCGGGTTACAGTTTGGGAAAAAAGTTATTAAAACAAAATCGATCATAAGTAAAATGGAATAAAATGCACTAGAGTAAAATAAAGTAAATTATATAACACCCATTTTTTTATTTTTTATTTTTTTATTTATAACATCGTAAACTTACCTTTCTGCGACTTTACTGGAGTAACTCTCCTCATAGTAATCAGATGACTCCTTAACCGCGATTCCATAATAATGATATCTGTCCCAAAATAACATTATTGTTATTAATAGTTTTAAATAAATTCTCTCGTTACGCCCAACTATGAGTGTTTACGGCATCGTCTACTTTTGGTTTTCAACATTAGAAATAAAGTGACGCAAAAAGAGTAATTTATGTAAAGCAAAGCCTAGTTGTATATAATAGACCGGTTTGTGAAAGATTTGAACCCATATATTTAGATTGAAAATGATTAATTTGATAGATTCTGAGAAGTTCTACCCCAGCCTTGATTTTATAGTACTGCTTGGAAATAAATACTAAGAATGAGTTGTTGGTGGGATCCCAACATTATTATCTCACGTCCATCGACCTCAGTCTGTCAAAATTCGTTTACAGAAAAAAAATGTTAAAAACTCTCGTTCAGTGAAAACGGGCCTTCAACTTTATTTAAAACCAAGTACTAACATTTATCGGGGCGGGGTTATTGTGGGGGGGTCAATTCAAATTGTCAAATATTCAGTAAACCAGTAGTTCCTATCTACAAAGATGTTTAACCGAATTCGGTGGTGAAATTTTAGGAAAAAACGGTTTGTGTTTTTACAAAGAGTTTTTAACCACGTTTATATCGGCTAATGCCGACTGCAACAATCGAAATGAGCGACAGTGGTTTGTGGGACTCTATCGGAAATATTTCTTTCCCACTAAAAGTAATTGTGTATGAACTTGAAACCGGCGAGCTTTCCGATGGATGCGAATCTTCTTCTTTTACCTCAATAATTGTCAACCTTACACTTTGTATTGAATACAAATTTACTTCTGACTGGCACCCCAAACAAGGAAATTGAACAGGTAGACCGCCAACAATGGGGCTATATAGCTCAGTTGGTTGAGCGCCAAGCACAATAATCCGCAGGTTCAAATCTCGTTCAATTTCATTTGTCTTTATTCAACCCAAAACTGAGTTAACATTTGCCCAGGTTTCCCCTGTGATTTATTAGTTTTAAATAAGAAAAGTATTGTCTTTCTTACTTTGATTGTCCTCGAGTCCCAAGACGCCGCGTTGTCAGTTGAGGAAACTGGTGTCTTATAATCTGGAATATCAATTTACAAATCATCTCTGAGTACTCCTGGGGGCTAGACTTATAATGTAAACAAAGCAACACTACTTATGTGATGAAATGTCATCAAACAAACACAATGTATTCGATCCAGACCCTAATCTTGGGAAGTGCTATAGCGAATAAATGTAAAGAATACTGAATGACTTTATGAAATAAGTTCGTAAAGCTTACTCGTAAGCAAATTGTATTTGTGAAAAAAACAATTTGTTTTCCTTTTTCATTTTTCATTTCGGGCTAGCCTCATCAATTTTACTGACCTGTTCTCCCGGGGGCCTGGATACATACAATATAAAATACACAAAAACAGCTTGAAACGATACCTAAAAGAATATATTAGAACTCTTATATTACTTATGGAGGCATAACAATGAAAAAGTAAAACATATTAAATTCAACCACAAAGACAAAAGGCGTCTAGATGGAAGCTTAACAAGGATGGGGGGGAAATATATAGAGAGAGAAACAGGGAAAACAAGTACCCAGCAAATAAAAGGAAGCATACCACAAAGCATTCGATAAAAAGAAGAAAAGAAGAAAAAAAAGTGTTAAGACAATGATTCAAATCCAACTTCGTTATCACGAGTACAACATCCACTTGAGTCGATTAAAAAGACCCAAAGCTTACTGTATTTGGAAGAAGATATTAAAAAGATTTGACAGCGCATGCGCTCTTCCTCTCGATGTATTTGAATTGCTGAGTGCGTCACTCATCTGGGCCCAAGCTGCTTCAGCAGACAATTTTGCTTAATAAATGTGTACTAAGCTTAGCGGGATACCAGTCAAAGACGATACATGTGACATGGTACCATGGCTGGTAACCTAATTCTGATAAGCATGAATTTTGTTGTGCTTAGCTACCTTTTGTGCTTAAGCAGTTCTATGAAATTGGAACCTGCTTAAAAGAAAGGACAGCACGTTAGCGTGTGTCAAGTTGTTTTGCTTAAACGGTTAGTTGTAGCTATGAAATATAAACTGTGCTAAGAGTTAAGGGCCATTCGGTAAGTATAAAACTTCTGCTTATAGTTTTTATGAAATTGGCCACCTTGGATTAAAAATTAAAACAATAATAATAATAATAATATGAGTTGTTCTCGATCATTATCAGCAACATCGCCAATTTCAACTTCACGTTATTCTATTTCGCACAACATTGAAAGCTCCTCAAAACAGTCCTTCAATTTAATTTAAAGTGTAAGCAATAACTATTATTTTGCAATATGTGATTTAAAAAAAACTTTCTATTGTTATCCTCTCATACAGCATTCAAATTCGCGGCAGCATTTCGCACAATCCCTAGTCGCGCCTTTTCTGCTGAATTGAATGCTGATTTCGCATAACTAAAAATAACGCATGAATAAAATGCTACGAGACCGTGCAAATCTCGCGCTTATTCGGAGATTTTTAGGACCACTTTCGTACCACGTACATGTACATTGCTTCAACGCGTGAAGGCAAAAACTCACGCACTTTAACAGGTCCCAATGTTCGAATGAACATCTATTAAGTGAAATTGAATGACGGTTGCAACTGAAGAGGCAAAATCGCCTTATTACTTGTTTGTACATAAAAGTGAAATAGGCTGCAAAACAAAGTAAAAACAGCATTTATAATGTAGCGCAGTATAAATCAAGACTCCATTTGGCGCTTAACCGTATACAAGGAGTAAACAAAACCCAACAAGGATTAGAACAAAATTAGGCCAGACCAGCTGTCGTCTCAATTGGGTTCCTGGGTTGCTGTTTTTTCTGTCATAGGAATAGCCAAACGCCACTAAAGTATACTATTTCTATTACCTAATTAACACTTTTATTGTTTGAAATTTGACAACGTAAACAGGCCACACAACTTTTATTTTATTTTTTATGACAGAGATTTTTTCTTAACAACATCTGTTATTAAACATGCTTTCATTTTGATAAAAACATTCTTACTGCCAATAAAGATTGGGACGTGCAGAAAAAAATGTGCAATGCCTGTTTACTGAAGGCTTGCACGCCTTATTGTGAAAGATAAGATGAAAGTAATTAATCCAAATAGACTTGAAGACCAACAAAAGTGCGCAACTTTTCGATTGCTATTCACCACTCTTGAAACTGCGGTATCAATGAGTTCACTGTAGGTTGTGTTAATACCAAACAAAGCGACCTTGTACGAGGTAGAAACGCACTGCGTGAGAACAAAACTGAAGGGGCCGGTTTCGAGTGGAGTCTACCGACCCCACTCACTGGAAGGACAATAGATGATCCTATGGGTGGAGTATTTTGGGGAATTGGAGTATCCCCGATGGAGAATAAGACCCCGGAAGATGAAAAAAGAAGACACTTCCAGAGAGCAATCTCAAAGGTGATTAGGATTGAAGTACGTGTTGTTTTGATTGAGGTGGGTTTGGGTAGACAAAGGGACACGTAGGATGCAGAGTACCTACTCGCAATCCCATAACAGACTATGATATTTAAACCCTATCAGGTGATGTTAAGCATTTGGTCTTTTCATTTATTTATTCCCTCCGGTCCTCATGTTGAATTACGGTCTAAATTATCCAACTTTATCTCAACGGTGTAAATCCCGGAGGAGGTGGTTGTCTACGATGCCATCACTTGTTGAATGGGGACTAGGCAGTTTGTGTCACATTGTCACATACTGAGCGCCAAATGGGAAGTTACTAACAACTAAACAACGATATTTACACAATGACGTAACTAGGGGGCAGGGGGCGTGAGACTGAAAAAATGCACAAAATGGTTCGATTCATAACCACCAACAATTATGTCTTTGGCACATTCCCCAGTGTAAATGTCTTGTTACGCCACTATTAGACCATCTTGACCAACCAACACTGATTAAAACATTAAAAAACACTGACCCTCAAAAGCTTCATAATTTTAGTCACAATACAAAACATAAAACTTGTAAATGGTCATCATAAAAAGGAAGGAAATTGGTTGATATTTTACCTTTCCAAAACTTGCCGCATTCATGGGACTCGCCAGCGTCTTCTCGCAAAAGTCTAAGTAATGGACATATAGTGTGCTTCGCGGGATACAAACCCCGTCCGCCAACTCGTAGTTCAGCTGCAACCTATTAACGTCAACCAAAGGTAGGAATATAACAGTGTTAAGGACAAGATGCAGAATGGCTTAGTGTTTAACAGAAAGCTGATAAGTTTCAATCTGAAAACTCGCTGATTGAAATAGTCATACCAGTGCTCGATTTCACATAGAGCTGAGATTGGTCTTAACTGCTAAGCAAAGTGTGACGTCACAATACAACTCACTATAGTAATACTAACACCACATCTTATAATGAATCAAATGTCGTTTTTGAATTGGCTGCTATGCTTAGGGTGTTACTAAAGACGCACTACACTTCAACGCATGATGACGCAGAAATGTAGTCGAAGCCGTAGCCGTAGCTGTAGCCGCTGATTCGGACACGGCCTAAGTGCTTTGTAAACTGATCCTAATTGTGACACTGCTTGCAACACAACTCTGCGCTTACACCCCCCCCCCCCCATGCCAGACATTTTCATTTTGGGGCAAGTGGGTGCAAAGACATTTACATTTATTTTATTTTTATTCATTTTATTTTTTCACTTATAGCCTAGTTTGGGTTTTTTAGTGTAACGAATTTCTCGTGTGTGTATTTGAGGGGAAGGGTTCGAGCTGGGGGCGAGACTCCCCTCTGGTTTACGCCACAGATTGAAGCATAACTTTTTAACTTTTACCCAGACTGAACAAAAAGACATACCAAATGGGAGACAAGACAAAAGGGCTGGAAAACAAAAGTACATGAGAGTGTGTACGACAGCAAGGAGCATTGTTTGTATAAGTTTAACTGACCATTTCATTATAGTTGGTGCTGAGATTGGCTCGGGTGGAATCGCCCTGGATTTGGATCGCATGTCTGTCAAATAATAAACAATGAAGGTTATCTTTTAAATCGTCATGTGAACAACAACTACAGGTTATCTTGATGTTTGCATATAATAACACACAAAATACAAATGTTTACAGAAAAATAAAAGTATTTAAGTTACAGAGACGAAACAGGGGAAAATTCGAGGGAGTTAAAACGGATGCATCTTTCTATCTAGGGGGCAGACTTTTGGCCAATTAACACCGTAGTTACCGTTGCATTTAAACACTTAAACAAGCCCATATTCAGCGCTCGTGTTACACCATTTACTATTTTGTTATTCGTTATTATCCGAGACGTGGAAGTAAATACAAATGCATTGTCTGCGTGTAAAAGTAAAAAATGGTTTTAAAAACATTGCAATTTATAAGAAGTAGCATTTTGTTCTAAGAATTGTTAATCTATAAAGTCCAGCTTTTAAAATGAAGGTCACCTAAGGGCAGGGTATCCGCACACCCCCACCCCTTTGTTACCACCACCCCTTCGTCAGCAAAGCATCAGAAAACAATATTGTAGTGCACGACCAGTTTTTGTTTTGTTGTTCAGATTGATGGCTTTAGAGTGGACATTATTTCTTAAGACAATTTGAACTTAATACTAATAGCATCATACAATATTTCCATATTCATTTAACTCCTCATCGAATTTCTTGTTTAATAATAATGGTTGCATGCACTAAACTAATAGAACAACTTTCCACAACTATTTCTGAATTTTCAATCAATCTGTTGGGCTCATCAATACATCACATTAATGGTCTTATTGAATAAACGACTTTCAAAAAAAGTTGAACACGTTAATGTGAAGACAGGTTGTATAAATAATGAAGTCTAAATGGAGTTTTATACATACCGGTTTTGTTCCTTGTGTTGTCCATGTCTTTTTCCCTTAATTTGTCTTATGTCTTCCCTGTCATGGCAATGTCACGTGTAGCAATAACACGGAACTAATTCCTTTTCACCACACGTCTTTTGAAACTCAGGACAATCGCAATCCAGTGCGTGCACAAATACACGAGCAGCTCCCGTGTGGTCCGGCAAGGCGGGTGAAATATGGTTATGGAACGGCTCGGAGAAGCAGACGACGCACGGTAGATCCGTGGGACACAGAGTCCACAAAGTCCCGTCTATTGTTGACCGATTTCTGCACGGTCTCGACAGCGTTGCTTATTTCTTCGTGGCAGAGTAAAGTTTAAATCCAACTTGGTTGGTCACTTAAACACGTACTGTTAACTTAAATTGTTGTGTATTTCTTAATGAGAATCAGACTCAGGCGAAGGTGGACGTCAATGACATAAAACGTGGATTTCATTTTAAATTCCACTGAAAACACGAATTTCACTCGTAAAGAAAAAATATACAAGTAGATAATAGTAGAGCTAAGAGCAAACGTTTTGAATTGTTATTCTTATTATCTCCACAGCACTCCGCGAAGATAATTAATTCTCGAATGTGATGTTTCCTCCTAGGTTGAATTTAGCGTACTCTCTATCAGAGATTATAGTTGCTCTTTTTGTCCAATGTTCCATCCAATGGTCAGTTTACATTACACCAGCTTCGGCTTTTTAATGGTGAGAAGTTATGAATTAAAACCAAAAGGAAGTACACAACCAACTTTTAATTAAACCCAGTTGAATATTCCTTGCTTCCACTTGGTAGGAGTGAAGGCAGGATGCGTCAATTCCTAAACCCCACCAGAAAAAGCTTCTAGCGCAGATTAAGAAGTCGAAGAAACATGTCCACGGCTATATTCACAAGTCATGAAATACTGTATTTTGAACTATATTATGTTTGTTTTCTTCTGTGTTATCATTGGACACATTGCTTTATCGAGGGAGACAATCTGACTGCAACGGGCATTCCGCAGGGGGGGGGCGGGCCTAGACAAGTATGCCCCATTGTTTGCCAAACAGGTGTTTGACAGGTTGTACGCGTACTGCATCACTCATTAGCAGTCTCTGCGTGCAGCAGTCAGCGATGGTAGAGTCACGTGTGGCCCTGAGCTGCGATGGGACACAGCCTAATTACGGCAAAGAAAAGGACAGATTTTCCCAGCGCACAGGCCACATTTTCAAGCAGAATTAATGGACCATGTTAAAAACTGTGCAATTATGTCCGTTACATTTCGCACTGGTTGCCCGTTGTATTTCGCTGGCAGGCGATATTACTGGCAGTTGTCAAACCAAAAGTGTTAGTTTCATCCAAACCAAAATCTAAACAGTTTATAGCAAAACTTTTTTTAGCTGTTAAACAATGGATGTAGTGAAAATCCACAAGCCGATTTCGTTGTCTCACTAAAAAGTGACCACCTTAATTAATAAGGTATTGTTACATGGTTGGCCAGCTCCGCCCAACTTGATAATCGTCCCAACTATTGTTGGGACTGGTCCCAACTTGAGTGTTAAAGTTGGGGCGTCCCAACTATAGTTGGGATCGCAGTGAACACAAAACACCCCACGAATAAACTAAAAACGAAACAATAGTAAGTATCATAGTATGACGTTTTTAAGACCACTTTCCCTTGAGAATATTGTAGATTAATTAGAATTTTGTTTTTCCGAGAGAAGGGAAACTAAATGCGTAGGCCTGCCTACTGAGACCTTCTTCCTCATTGGTGAGACTGAGAAAGCGCCACCCGGCGGCATGAGCATGAGGCTGTGCTGTCTGCTGTGTCAGAACCCTCTAAAAACACTATTTACACTGAGTTAGCGGTCCATTGTGAGCGATATACACGTACTATCATTCCAAACCAGTTTTGACATGAGTTTGTACAGAGCCGAGACCCGAGTTTGAAATAGAGAATCTTGTTAATTAATGCCGATCGCATCAGCTTGTGTATCTGCAGTGTAGTGTCACAAATCCCCGCGTGATCGAGGACCCATGATCGATCAGGGTGTCCTGTTGAAGTCTATGGGCGATCCCAACTATAGTTGGGGCGTCCCAACTTTAATGCTCAAGTTGGGACAATTGTCAAGTTGGGACGGAACAGGCCTACCCAGTGGCATAACCAGAGGGGTGTAGAGGGTGGGACCCCACCCCCACCCCCGCCCCACCCCACCCCCACCCCACCCCCGCTTATAGAATCATTGCCAAACTCCTCATGAGATCGAAACAATACACAAATCAATAAATGGCTCGACACATTAAACATCCTTAAAGCGCATAATGGGGCTGTGTCGTCTTGATCACAGCGAGTCTGTGGCCAGACATAACATTCTGAAATCTCATCTAGTTACTGCACATGCTGCCGTGATAATAATGACAGCGCCGTTTAGAGCTTTTGTTTGTGACGTGAGGGTCAGCGCGTGCGTGTGTAGTAACTGGGAGAGAGTCCATATTTCCAGGCCCAGCCACAAACAAAGGGATTATGTCCCACAATTAATAACATGCCTATTGGCCAGCCCTGAATCATGCCGTTTTGACGGTGACTGACGCCTGTTTTAACTTGTTTTAAAGTTGATCTTAACTCTTATATAGAATTTGCCAGTTTTGAGTATGGTGTAATCCTTTGTGGATGTGCATGTAAAAACAACTGTTAATTGTCAATGTTTATTCTTTCATGTACCTTACTTGGCGATGTGTTTTACTTTTTTTTACCTTTTTCCCTCAACCATCTTGGATTTTTGTTGTTATTGTTTTTCTCAATTTTCTGTTTTTGATTCTTGGCTTTTCTTTTATTGCTCTGTAATTTACTTCTTCTTTGTGTGTGTTTGTTTGTACACACAGACTTGAGGGATAGCAATCGTAATACTGATAACGCTACCCTGTATCAATAAAACTGCGGGGGAATAATGAATTAATAAATAACAAATTAAAACTTGTATACCATAATTATGAGTAAGCGCACGTCAAAATATCTAGAAGTTGTGCCAAATAAGTCCAGTCTTTATTATCACTTGTACACGGTCATAATTATGACCTGTACTTAGTCATATATTTGTTTGACTTGTATAATAAGTATAAATTACTATTACTTGTATAAAAGTCCTGCCATGACTAATTCTAGGCCTACAATTATACTTTGGGGTTAAACAAAGAAACACTGACGCAGCAGCTAAAGGTTGCATAGCTTCTGACTGGCATCCCCGAACAAAGGTATTGACAAAAAATGTAATAGTTGGTAAAGCGTCGGCACGGTAGATCAGAGGCTGTAGGTTCAAATCCCAAAGATTCCCAAGTTTTTTTTGTTCAAACCCAATTTTACCAATAATTAAACAGCATACAGAAAGAATTTCCTTTCAAAGTTTTGGATCAGGAAGGTCATTAAAGGCTGCATTGTATGTATACTAATAAAGAAAAAGAAAATCATTGATATTGTTGAAATTATCTCTCTATCATCAGCACTGAAAACATCAATATCGGCTTTAAGAGCACTTTCAATTGTTAAAGGGGCACACCGGCTTCGTTGGGCTATTTGGGCTACAAAATAGGCTAACTTATGACTTCAAAGGTCTTCCAGGAATGGAGAAGAACGGTTCCTAAAAGAAACCATCAAATTTTGCCGTTTTCGAGCATTTTTCAAAAAACGAAGGTCACGTGATTTATCCGAACCAAAAAGTGGTTCGGATAAATCACGTGATCTTCGGAGTTAGTTTTACTTCCAGCCGTATAAAAGTAAATTACTGAACCAAATTTAAATCTGTTTTTTTACAATTATTCATGAGTATTTGACAAAAAAGACTATGTATTCAGATTATTGATACAATTTGTAAATAATGATGAAAAATCGAACGTAAGATTCGCATTCAGAGAGTCCGTGCAACCGAAGCGTGTTTTACGGCGCACCAGCGTGGAAGCTAGCGAAACGTAAACCTTGAGGCATATCCCGTACAGTCGGTGCCGTGTCTCGTGGGGCCAGCAGAGAGACAAACCCCGGGGGCATCAACTCCCCAGCTTGCCGGTCTAGCTGTGAGTTCGGGGGCTTGTGGAAGGGGTGGGGAGCCAGACCGTTAATTACAGTTTTTACGAGGGTTTTAGTCTGTACCCCTATCTATTATTCCCTAACTATTGTACCGTGTTGCCTGCGCTACACACGCGGGACGACGACGGGGAATGTTTATCCCATACAGCTGGTCTACTTCTATGATAGCTGCACAGTGTCCACCCCCCCCCCCCCCGAAATTGCTGCTATGGGAGATTTGGGGAGATTTTTTACAAAATGTCTCCCCTAAAATAGGCACCAAAATTTCGACGTTTATTTGAAAAAATGTTATCGATCAACCTCTGATTTCCTTTTCACTGAATGTAATTGTTATTATCAGTAGTATAATGCGAGAGCCGACGCCATCTCAGGAGCCTCTGACAGTCGCTTTCCACGCATCCCGGTTCAGCATCAGTGTCCTCAACTCAGCGGTTTCTTGTTGCGCTGAATCCATCTTCAGCTGGTGAGTCATAGGTGAGTCTCCTGCTCCTAGCTCCATCGACGGGTTCCCACAGCACTAGAGGGGATGTAGATAACTCTGGATGACGCACACATTGGCCAGCCAGCCTCATCCTCCGTTCTCTGACCTTAGCAGATACTCTGGGCGGGGTGCCATAGCATTCTTCTATAGACGCCGTTTAGTGGTATTTCATGTTTTGTTGTCGTAGTCTACGTCTCGGCTCCTTACAAAAGTACAGACTCATTTGTAGCCACGAACAGACGGCCTCTTGATGTTGTTGGAAAGACATGATCTCCATACTCGGACCTTCTATGCCAGAGTTCTCCTCGCTTTCATCTCGCTCTCAGTTGATCGTGAGGGCGCCGAGGTTCTCGAATGAGGGAGCCGAGTACTTGAATCCTTCAACAACCTCTAGGGTAGCGTCATCTCAGGTCTTGATTACACTATCACCCGAGTTGAACCCCATCACATTGGTCTTCTTCGTATTTAGTTGAAGCCCTAAATTGGCCTCACTGGGGCCCAATAGCTGCAAGCAAATCTCGTGTTTGGTCTGCCGTCTTGGAGAGAAGGCCAATGTCATTATTTAGCAAAGTACAGATCAGTGATCACTATTGCTGGCACTCTCCGACTGCTGTGCCTGGTGAGCGTGAAGCCCAGCTCCTCCTCCATTCCTTTGACTGCGCGCCTCAGCTCATAGTCCAGCACGAGCACGAACAAGAAGGTGTCCGTCGTACCATCTGGGATGGCCACCTTTGCAAATGTCTTACTGTATGCTTCAATATTTGCCATCACCAGCATGGATCTCACACGGCATGTTCTCCTTGACTCCTTCCAGTATTCGCCACTGGGCAAGGATATGGCCGCATGTTGTTCCCTCTGGGTGGAAGCCATTTTGAGAATCTCGCTCATGACGAGGGAGGACAGACTGATCCCACAGTAGTTGTCCTGTTTTCGAGAGGTCGCCCGACTTGGGTACCTGTCCGATTTTGAGAGTATTTGGCTTATCTGGGGTGGATTTCACAAAGAGTTAAGACTAGTCTTATCTCGAGTTAGGACGAGTTACTCATCCTAACTTAGGACTAGCCTTAATAATAATAATCGATTCTTATATAGCGCTTTATCACAGCCCGAGGGGCGTATCAAAGCGCTTCTGACATTATTACCCCTGGTCACTGGGCCATATATTTCATTCCTTAAACCATCTCAGCTCCCTGGGGAGTATACAGCCGGTGCTGCGAGTTTACCGCGCTCCAAGCTAATCATTCACATAAACCATCTCTGCCCTCACAGGTACCCATTTTACCCCTGGGTGGAGAGAAGCAATTATGGTTAAGTGTCTTGCTCAAGGACACAAGTGCCACGACCGGGATTCGAACCCACATACCGATAACTTAACCACCAGAACTTGAGTCCGATGCTCTTATCCGCTCGGCCACGACACCCCACGTGGTTTTTTATAAAAACCTACCTTAAGTTTTTTATAACTCCTAGGACTAGTCCTAAGTTAGGACTATCTTTGTGAAATCGACCCCTGGTAGTTCGCTCACTCGTAGGCTTTGTTTATGAGTGCCAGTTCTGTATCATCTAGTGGGACATACTTGAGTAGCTCGGGTATTATCCCATCGTCACCACAGCTTTTTGCTGTCTTGAAATTTGATATGGCCTTCTGGTACTCCTTTAAGGTGAAAGGACCATAAGGTGTGTAGGTTGCCATCACCCATCACCTTGCAGCACATTTCCTGAACTCAACAACATAGCGAGTCTGTAGCAGAGTATTGTTTACACAATGTTTGCATAATGTATCGGTTCTGTGCAAGACGTCATGGCCAGTAGCTTCTTAAAGCTGCTTCTGCTTAGTAAGAAAGATTGTTTCTGTGCTAGTACATTGTGTGAAATTACCAGCTATGTGAAATTGGACTTATGAGTCAAAAACGCTGATCCTGAATCGTGATTAGGTTGGAATTTGGGTCAAGATGACATGGAATGGGTTCTCCTCTTGAATCCAGATGCGGGTTACGTCTGACCCGTGTTTTATTTTAATGATTTAGTTTTACATGGTTTTTTGTTTTTTTACATGAAATGATTAATTCTAGAAGCAAAGACTGGAAAGGTTGTTTGAAACATCCAGAGTAACCAGTATTTCATGTCACGTCACAGCCTCTTTATCCCAGCCTGCCACTACACCATGGCTTTAAATGTGCATACTGCAAACACGTCAACGTCGTGCAAACCATAAACCACCGTCATTAACTGCACGTTTCAACCGGCACAAGTTGTTATTTGCGTTAACAATAGCAGCAATCAACTTGAATAGATTTGGATCTAGAGTATCATTGGTGGTGACGTCAAGGTTTTAGTTTTCTACACGGGGTGACAGTGGTTAGTAGTAGAGACGAGACTCAGCTTCACACAGTGCTTACGGAGATAATCCCATTTGGACAAATATTTTGACGGTTTAGCTTGATCGCCTTAAGAATAATCACTTCAGGGTTTTTTCCAAATGACTTTCAACTCAAACTTATAACAAGTTTAATATCAACAACTCATTGAATTTTGAATCCCAACGGTCAACGTCTATAAAAGTGATTAAAACAATAATGGACGCGCACATCAGCAACAAGATGTTCCTCATCATTGCTTTACTGTAGAGCTGTTGCTTTGGAGGGGTTGCATATCGTGAAAAGCTACACTTCACAAAGAAAGGATTATATATACACGGCGTCTTCACCGGGCTTGGACAAATTATTGTCTTGAAAACTCAACAGTATTTCGCAATTATCTACAGCCGTGAGAGGAAAATACAGAACTTGATGGGGAAACTATCTACTGACTGCAGTGCGTTGAAGTCAATGTTGAAGAACTTGTTTGAAATAAAACAATAATTTTGATATGCATGCTGAAAAAGTGGTAAACACTTTGTCATCGAGAAATTATTGACCTGATTAAAATGAGTAAAATAACTCGTTAACAATGTAATTTGTATCGAGAGCCGATAACAGTGTGTACATAAGTGTCAATATGTTGTATTTTGTGTCCTTAATATTTTCCACTGCCTTGCTAGATAGCTGTTACTTTCGAGTGGATGCATCTCGAGACCAGCGATGCTTTACCTATATGTATGAAAACTCATCCTGTTCCGAGTCTTGGCATCACTGGGGAAACTCATGCTACATGATCACTGAGTCCAAAGTTTCCTGGTCCAAAGCTGAGACGAGTGTAGAAACCTGGTTGGGGTTTTAGCTGTACCGAGCTCAATTCACGAAAATAATTTTATACTGGAATTGATTCCAGAGAATGAAGAAGTATGGATTGACTGTAATGATATAACGGTGGAGAGGACGTGGGAATGTGCAGAGGGTAACGTGGAGGTCTCCTACAGAAATTGGGGTACAGGTGAACCCAATAATTACCAAGGAGAGGAAGATTGTGCCCTCATTTCAACGATCTATGGAAATAAGCGTCAGTGGTTGGATGGGACCTGCAACATGAGCTGCATGGCTGTTTGCAAACTACAAGACAGACGAATTCTTCACCTGTAATATTGAACCAAATCAAACTACACAACAACTAAATTCTAATGACAAAGTGTTGTGAGTGAACGTCTCCTTCATAAAAATGTTAAATAAGTCAAAGAGGTTTACAATTCTTCTGATCAATTCAATATTTGGATGACATTCTGCCGCCTCTTTTTACATTGGTTTTCTTTTTGGATGAAGCCAAGCAGCAGACACCTTTTAATTAATGAAATAGGCTTTCTATTAAACAAATCAATCAAATCGAAGGACACACAACATCGAAGACGCAGTCAAGATTTTTCTTCGCAAGATCCAATTACAAAAGAAGTAAACAACGTTCTAGCCATAGTCAAAATAAGAACCAGGTATCGCGTGTGGCTGAATTTGATTGGTCAATAACGTCTTTACAAACCCTCGTCGCTTCTGACTGGTTATGCTGTAGTTGCAGTTCATGATTGTTATGATAGATTGCTGCTGTTTTGGAGTGGATGCATCTCGAGACCAGCGAAGCTTTACAATAATGAGTGATAGCTTATTATGTCAAGAGTCTTGGCACCACTGGGGAACTGTATATTAGGATCACTGTATTATATCAATATTTTAAGCCAATAAACACATCTACAATAACCAACAAGTATACAGAAACAATTTGATGATCGGACGTGTGCTTTTCGGGACATGGTTGTCTTAAGGTTGGACAATTTAAATAATATTCATGTAATTATAGCTAAGTGAATTAATTAATTAATTATGCTAAGCCACGTCTGTCTTAAATGACACCCCTGACGCCGAAACGTCAAATCTGGTGGAGATTGTAAAAGATGCATTACAGGATTGGTTTTTGCTAACAAAACAGTTGCTGGCAGTGTAAGCACTTTATGTAATCCACCATATACATAAACTGACAAACCTGTAGAAGTTTGAGATCGATCGGCCATCTGGGTCACGAGAAAATAGTGAAAAACCGATTACACTTTTGCATGAAATCATGTGAATATCCAAGCATGGTCCGGGCTTGCAAATTTCCCTGGATAGATTTTTGAATATCGCCCTCATGCGTTTCAGCACGGACGGACAGCCGTTGATGATACCCTCGTTCCTAATCGGGCTTTGGATGGAGGTGGCTGTTTGCGGTTGAATTATTGAAAGGCCACCGAAGGGTCATCCGCATAAATAATGAGGCTCTCTTTCATACGCGTACGTGTGTGTGTGGGCATGTGTGTTGCAAACAGCATGGAGGTATATTTGGCTACCTCCGAGCTGCGTGCAATCAGGATGTTCATATGAATTTGTCGTGGCAAACTTGTTGAATACATTCGCTAGTTCGCGCGCGTCCAAGTTCGTTACGTGTACAAATTACCTGGAAAACACAAGTTTGGTGGATAAATGCAATCATATCTCTGGAACCCTTTATCGTACAAACTAGTCCAAAACGGTAAAATAATCCTGAATATCTACTCCTTTATCATGTCATATTTATTTTACATTCAGAAAACATTTTGCCACGTCATTTTGAGGGTTTTACGTCCAGTCTTGGTCAAATTTGAGAAATTCCTAAAGTCTACCTGATTTCTGCAACCCGACGGCCGATTGCTTAGTCCAAAACGGATTTGGGAAGTGTACATCCTGACCAACACACTGCTCTAATAAATTTTGTGATTGGACAAGTTTTTCCAACGTCATTTTTTAGTTGAAATTCAGACCAATGAAAAGTTATTTCACAGCTTCAAAACAGCCGTTGCTAAAACGTCCGTGTCAAAACTTCCGTGGTGTCAACTCTAAAACTCCAACGCATTTTTCTAAAATGGTAAATTCATGCACTAATCGGAAGGTTTAACTGGACAAAGTTATTTGAACAGAATCAATAACGTATACCCTTTCTTCTTGTAAACATTTTGTTCTAAGATAGTGTCACACATTTAAAAAATAGCAAGACACATTTTGCTTCTCTTGAAAATTTGTCACTTGCTGCGTGAATGTTTTTGTGTGTGGCGATGACATAGACGGTACCACCAATAGTACAGGGTGGAATTTTTTGAGTACCATTATTTAGCCACAGCGTTGCTCTTTTGTTGTGTTTAAATGTTTTGGAAAGTTAATTAAAATTTCACAAGTGATTTATTTTCAATAAAAAAACAGTAACACGTCGCATTTTCCTTTCTGCATCGAATTGTTTGCATCAATAACGTGAGCGTTTTAAGTTACACGAAATTAAAACACCCCTGTCCGCACAATGGTATCTATCACAAATGTGTGTACGCTGTATGGAATGAGTTATTTACGTGGGAAAAATAAGTTTACTTTTTTGTACAATACATACGGTCGAACACGCACTACGTGCAGCGGTTCAACCGTGGGAAAATACGCGTCTCATAAAAATAATTATTCCTTGTAAATGAAGGAAATTCATCCTTTGTGATTGTACTGTCAATGAACTGAAGCGGTTCTACGTTTTTAAGAGTTGCGCTTTTTGTTAGATAATTAATAACATGAATAAATTCAAATATCACTGTCAAGTTTATTTCCTTGTACATTTGGTGTCGTTCACTCACGATAAAACGAGAGGGTCATTTACATAAACCTGACCATGTTCGAATCAACCGGCCATAGACTGAAGTAAAGGAATTCAACACTGATTGTGAATGCTGCTTTAGTCTGTGACTGGCCCAAAACCGTGACTTTATTTTGTTACCCTCTCCATAAAGGGAGTTCTACCTCCATGCCCTCTCAATCATGAGCTCCTCAACTTATACAAATGAAATTAAAATTAGTCGAGTGTCCGTGGAACTATAGCCTAGTACATATTTTGCTTTGTGAAAAGTACATGGATTATGTGCTGCTTCTTGTTGCTGTGCTCGACGTATGTGCATGTACATGTAGGTACGTGTGCGTCTAGCAGAAACGTGGCCAACTCTGCATGCGACATTTCAATTCAGTTGAAGTACAACGCCATCTCTGCATAAAAGATACTGGTATTTTCATCGACGTGGGTAACAGAGATAGCGTCTTTCTGTGTTCTCTGTTGTACTTTTATCTTTTACTTGGCACTTTCAGACTGTTTAGGACGCCCTGTTTTAAAAAAAATAGATCTTCCATTTTTGCTGATGGTCGATCTGTCCGGTTGTCCAGATCCAGACCCGTAACGGGCGCACTGTGTAGAGATCAGTGGGCCGAGTGTTGTGTGTGCAGAACTTCTGGCCGGGGATGTGTGTGTGTGACCCACTGATATCTACACTAGTGTAGAGATCAGTGGTGTGACCGCGTTTAAGGTTTAAGTTACTCTAGTTCCCTGACCAAATATTCCATGACGTCTCTTAATGGAAATATAAGTCGGAGATGTTTGGGTCTGGGAGCCAGACTACGTTTAAGTACACAACCTCGTATTCTTGGCTCATCTCCACGGCGGGTTAATTTGGTGGCTTAAAGCGAGTTCAACCATACCAGATTGGCGCGGCGAGATCGATCATATTTCAGAACGACGTAACCTAGAAACTGACCGTTCGCGAATTATTTGCGTGTGCCGAATTGAGAGAAAAAATAACTATTATTGGTCGTGTGAGGGCAGTATCTACGAAATCGATTCAAAAAATGAATTAAACGCTCACTGAGCGATAAACTCCAAACGGGAAATTAGTTTTATTTATTTCTCATCAAATATGACATTTCAGACAGAAATATTTCAAGGGATGTTTTCTACCATCATCATCATTAGACCGTGTAAGTTTTATGTAAATCTGTGATCTTAGACGATTTTTTCTTACCAATCCTGTAATGCTCCTTTAAGAGTGATTTTATTAAACAAGCAATCATAATATAACACCTAAGAAGGTATGCACGGTGAGGTGGCACATGTTGTTGCCAGACCATACCAGACACACAGGGGTGAACCCCTTCTGTGTACTGGGTATTGTACGTGCAATGCACAACTAACACCATCTTTAGGGATTTCCCCCATCTGCCACTTTTGCTGTTCTTCCACAGAATAACAAACAAAGTATGAGGGCGGGCTTGTCCATCGTGCTTGCATCAACATTTTCAACAATTATTCAGGTTTAGTGGTAATATTAGAAAGCTAAAACAATGAAACTATTTACATACTTCACAGAGCAGGTCTATATAGACCACTGGCATATGACGTCACAAGCCCCAAACAGTCCCCTCGCTGAGATCAATGAAGAGCTACAATTGGCTGAGATTCGTTCGCAGCGCGTACACACGTGCACGTTTCCGTTGTTAGACATCAAAGATGGCGGCCAGTGCAAGGTCTATGGACCGATTTTTTTTTTTAGAACGCACGTGCAAGTGCTGTTGGCCGCTCCGCCATTGCTGGGGCGCTGGTAGCGCAAGGTTTTGTTCACAAAGACATCGGAAAAACCTGTTGTCTGTTTTACTTTTTACGCAAATTGAGTTGAAAATAGTGTAGAATAATTATACTTTTTAAACATTTGAAACTAACAGAAGCAAATAATGAAAATGTGTCGAAAAATCCCTGCTGTTGTAACTAATTTGAAATCCAACCGTGCAGTTTCCGTGTCTTTCACACTTAAGATGCATCGTTTTCGGGGTTTAGTTTTCATGGCAATTGCATCGTACATTGTTATGTCAAGCTGTCCTGACTGAGAAATTGTGTTAATCGTTTTATCTCATCTCCATGGCTTTTTATTTTACTTTTATTATTATAATTTTATTTATTTATTTATTTCAAAAAAAAATAGGCATGAAATGAGAATCAACAGTCTGTTTTCATGTCACATACTGAGATTTGTATCCTAGCTACGGTATGCCCTTTGGATTTAATTCACATACTGTCACGACACGTCTTGGTAATTTGCTCATCAGTAACTTCACGTTTTAGATGCAAGATTACAATACAATGGATGGCATTAACAACACCACTACCAGCTTACAGTTTGAACAGATTTGGATGGATAAATCTTGGACGTGACGTTCAAATGTTAAATTCCCTCATAGCGGAATTTTACTATGCTGTCAATGTCGGTTGCTACGAATCTTTACTGTTTATTGATTTAATTATGTATGTAGTTTATTATTAGTTATTACCATGTTAATTTCAGTGCGGTGTGTAAAATCATCGTAAATTCTTTGACACAGACTCCCAGAGAAATCGATGTAATAATTACTTTTCTTCTTTATAACGAGGTTGGCATCGTTAGGACTGTTCTTACATCATGTTTACTAACGTTACTCAAATCAAAGATCGCGCAAATGGCAAATGAAAGTTGGATTAGTCGTCAGAGTCAATAACAATTTCATGATTTTTTCCTTAATGTTTCTAGAGTATTGCGCTTTAAATGCTAAATTGCCATTATCATTAAGTGCACGTTTTGTGGTGATGTAAGAAGGCTATAGCTACCTGGTCCAGATATGGTAACGATTTTTCAAAGATTGTTGATGGAAAAAAGAAGAGCAATTTAATAGACTTAACCTTGGCAGGGTCTTAAGTAATGGGGACCGTCACAGTTGCTAATGCCAGTCTATCGGTCTCGTGAGGTTTCGTCTTTGTGCTTATAAGAATATGATTTTCACTGTTGAGTCGTTACTATGACAACCACTACTCTGTTTCTCGTGTCTTTTGTTGACTGTTTTAATCAGCGCATCATTACAGCGTGTGGTGTCATCGGATGTAGTCCAATCTGCAGATAGCACAAAACAATTCAGGGTTGAACTGTGCCGTTTTCCAGTCATTGATGTTAAGTCTGATGGGTATAAATCTCTTGAACAACATTATATCCATGTACATACCAACAAACACTTCTTGCTTTGGAATTTTACGTCATTATTTGATTTGAAAGTTTTTTGTTTTGGCGCCAGGGTTTCAACTTAACCGCGCTAGTAAGAATAATGTGATCGTGTTTTGTTGTTAATGGTAAAACAACAGTACTCAAAGCGATAAGAACGATACGTTTTGAGGCTGAGTAGTTTCTTGTACTGATGAAAAGTCAGAATTAATTAAACTAAAACAAATACAATATCTTGGAACGACATAGCTGAACATGTCTCCAGCATTTGCCATCGTCACTGCCGCTTTGTATAGCTGTTGTTTAGTTATTTCAGCACAAAACCTGCAGTGTTTTTCATTTTTCAAACCAATCTGTCCGAAGTTTTGGCACCAATGGGGTGACGCGTGCTACCTAATCACTAATACTGTTTTCGACTGGTCTGCGGCGAGAGACGAGTGCCGAATCTTGGGAGGATATCTTCCAGTACCAAGCTCACTCGAAGAAAACGATGCCATTGGTTCTTTCACTACAGAGGAAGATAAAAGAGTTTGGATCGACTGCAATGATCAGGATTCGGATGGGAACTGGGTGTGCCTGGAGAATGACAGGGAAGTGACATACAGACACTGGAAACCTGGCCAGCCCAGTGGAGCCGAGGGGGAGGACTGTGCTGCGATGAATCGCAATGTAGATTCACCGCAGCCGTATCATTGGTTTGATCGGAGCAGAGTCTGGCAACAAGACCAGTACTTCAAATGGACATCGAGAGCAACTAACATTAAATTGAGCACATTCTGTGAAAATTCACGTTATATTCACTCCGGGAAGGAAACGGGGAAAAAATAAATAAAATCAAGAAAGCGCAACAGAAATCAAATACTCGAATTATCTGTATCAATCTCCCCATTTAGCTGGTACATGTATATTAAATCCCCCAGTTCGGTGAGCCAATTGAGAGCTACGCTTCACAAAGAAAGGATTATGCACGGAGTATTCGCCGGTCTTGGAAAAAAGATTGTGTTGAACTTCAAGAGTGTTTCGCGTTTATCTTCGGTCGTGGGAGGAATGCAGAAATTGATGGGGAAAACACAAAGGATCTACTATGACTGCAATGTATTGAAGTTCAAAATTAAAGACCCATTTGGTTTATATCACCATGTAGCGGTTTACAAAGTGTTCTAGCGTAATCGGCAGCCAACCATACAAGAAAACACCGAAGCGAATCCCTTTTCTTAACGATAAGTGTACTGGGCTCAACACACGGGACCAACAATTTTACATACCGTCCAAAGGACGAATACTTTTAAAGTGTATCGCTAATGACTCAAGACCGGGACTCGAACCCACACTCAGAAACACGGCCGTGACCCGCCACGTGAGTGAAAGTTCATCCTCTCCTGGAGCCTTGGTATGTCTTTGGAAACTCTTACTACAGCCCCAATGGTAACAAATGCATTATGAAAGAACCAAGGACCTTGGGCAGCATTTCGAATGTCACGGAGAAAATGTTATCATGACTTACTCCAGAGGGAAGCGTATGCGTGGATTGATTGTTCAGACCGATGGACCGATGGTACCAGGAAGTGAAGGTATCACGGAGGTAAACTACAGACTTCGGAATAATGGTCCACCCAGAAATACTCCCGTAGCTCATGACTCGACGTTGCGTGATATAAAAGACAGTAAGTGAGAACCTGATTGTAAGGTAACTTACACTATCAATGCTTGTTGAATAGCGTCCTCTCAACTCAGTGTAAAAAATAACAAATGTAAGGCATAATTGCAATATAAATTTACCGCAATCGTATTAGGACGTTGCGCCTTCGGCAGTTTGCAAGCGGAGTATGGCTACAAGACCAGACCTATAGAGTAATTGACATCACTGCAAATTTATCGTCGTCATATTCACGCTGGGGAGGAAACAACCACCTCGAGAAAACAAGAACAAAACTGATAACGAAATATATAGTGTACACAACCTGTCAATTGAGTAGCTGTTATTAAATCACAAAATGTATTGTGCATTTGCCATGACTAGACCTAATTCTTGATCGATTCGATATGGAGAGATGGGATGCACAATATAGTGCACCACCATTAGTCGATGATTGCACAGTGTCCACAAAACAGGAGATATTTTGATTATGTACTTTTTTTAGATTTCAAATCATTTCGATATATTTTACAGTTCTTATCTCTGTGGCATCTGAAAATTATGCAGACATATTTTGGTTTATGAGACCATTTTTGTAGCACCCTGTAAGGTGTTTCCGTGCAATTTGCTGTCAGCCATGTAACACGAGGACAAACCATTTCGCTTAACGATAACATGTAATGAGGTCTGACATGCAGTTGCACTACACACACAAGATCTACAGTTTTCATTCTATCAGAAATGTTTTGTTTCGTAATAGAATAAACCCCTGACTTGTAATGTGTGAAGCTAGTTACCTTGATTCGTGAGGAATTTAATACTAGTAGACACTAGTTCAACAGTTGTTGATTTCATTACATTTCTTTGTGTTAGTTTAGTGAAAGTTTCTTGCGATTTATAGTTTTAGCGTTGGTGACGTCAGTCTAACAGATTTAGGAAAACAAACCATGTTCTCTAAAAATTATCGGTTGTAATGGTGCAGGAAAAGACAGTCTTCAGAGATTTCATAAAACGTGTAAATCAAAATTGTTAATTTGCAATAACAGTGATGCGACGCGTAAATTATCCCGTGTTGTGCACAACGGAAACTCCTTTCATGTTTTGACAAGAACGTTTTACACATTCGCACGTGCTTGTTTAAATTGCCACAAACAAAATAAGCATCGGTCTCTATATTTCAAATGCTCTTTCCTCAATTTTGAACAGTAATTCAGGCGGAAATCTGAAAGAATAATACTGATAATACGGACTTTATATTCAAGAATATTCATACTGAAACCAAGATCATTTTTAAATATAAACTAATTTATTATGTACTTTTGTTCTTCAACATTAATCGAATTCTGAACAAAATAGTTGTATTTATCCTGATCGTGTGAGTAATTGAAGTAACAGTTATTGTAGTAAGTGATGGAGTCAGTCCATTGTCTCGTGTAAAGACACGCCATACACTTTGATTTCACGACATAAAGACTTTAGTAGTAATAGTCAAAAGTATCTTAAACACAACATAAGTGTATAAGGAATTATGGGATGTATAAAATAGTGTAACGATTAAACTTGCTGGGTAAAAACATACTTATTTCACAGGAATAGACCCCATCGTACAGTGGCCATCTTTGTCTGGTTCCCATGTACACGATGATAACAACATTTGGTTCAATAGACTGTTTCGATAACGGACCCAGACTGTGGTTTTTGAGGGGTTTTTTCTTCTTCTTTCGATCCTCGGTTTTGTCCGCACTGCGTTGAATTGGAATCAGACGCTGCTGTGTCAGTTACCCCAAAACGTCTGCACCGTGATGAAAGTGTAAATCACTTGTGGTACTTATCATGGGTGTATAGACTGTGCAAGTCTCGTGCGTTTGTGTTCGTTACTGTGTGTCAAACTGTTTCCTTCACACAATATCAGCAAACTACGAGGAAACCCAAGGTTCCTCGAAATATTCCAATACGCGCCAGACTTACACAGTCTACTGAAAGGGTTTGAAGTATGGGCATTTTTCCCAGCAAGTTTCATCTTACTCTTTGATATCTACACTTCCATGTGTTGGATATCATAGAAAATTCAATAATGCTACAATCTCAGTACAGAAGAAAAACAAATGATATGATTTGTTTCTTGCGATTACAGAGTAACGATAACGAGGTAGATAGAGAAAGGAGGAGATTATTAGAGCATGTCAAGGGTTATAACAAGATTGGAAAAATTAAGCTTTAATGAGATTATTAATGTTACAAATTTAATCAGTGTTTTAGTGTTATTTGTAGTGTACAAAATATTGAAAGTAAAATTGCTGTTTAATATTAATTAACATTTTTTAGTTAGTAACCAAAAAAATTAAACAAAAAACAACAACAAACCACTCAAGCTATACCTTAATGTCTTCATGTAACGGCATTATTGACCGCACAGAATCACAGATATAGGCGTCCATACCATTGCTTTTCACACTTCACATTTTTCGAACGTTTGGACCGTTTAAGTGCACAATGCACGTGGTGGGAACAAGAGGCTTATACATTGTTGGAATACACGTTAATCATTGCATATAGTCTTGAAATCAAGTCGGTAATTGTTGTGCGGTCTAGTTGCGGGGACGGTACACACATCCTCGATCCCAATATGTGTGTGAGTCAGTCGCAATTACCGTCTTGAATAACTTGTACCCAGCTTTGTACACATGCAATTGGACTTGCTACCAAAATTGGACGGAGCAGTTTGATTGGTTAAGAATCGCAAAAACATGAATATTCATCATACATCTTGCAGCGTATGGCGCCATGCAGGCAGCTACCAGGCGCACAATTCATTCTTTGATAGGGGGTTTATTATAAATAGTAACATTTTATGATAATGCATTGGTCAAATTTATCTTAAAAGAAAGTTAAGAAATTGTTATAATGATTGAAATATTATGCTTCTTACATTGATGTTGGCAAATAAACTGTCATTAAAAAAAGGCCAACAGAAAAGATACATTCCCATGTTTAAAATGAATTCTTTCAATTTTGTCAGACGAGCTACCATTGGCCCTCTCTATGACAATTTTGCATATGCAATGTATAATTTACCATATATGAATATTCGGCCGGGAACAAGCTACTCAAGTCGTTAGAGCTGACAGACCTTGCCACATGCTACCTACGACCGTTGCATGAATGTATAATCGCACTGTGACTGTTGCATGAACGGCGGGATGTGTGTTTGTAATAGGCAGCGCTGGAAGACAAATAGACACTGACTAACGACTTGTCATCAAGTCTACATTGCATTTCAGCTCAATAGCGTCTGTGTATTTTTCCATTTGGTTTTTCCCTTACACCGATGTGTATTAACCACTGTATGCTCAGTGCTTTACCGAGCTCTGTGAAACTAATCCACAGGCAATCACTCGGGTTGGATTCGAACCCACGACCTTTGCATTGCTAGAGCATATGTCTTACCACTAGACCACAAATCGTTGCAGTAACCGCTGCTAAGGATTCAAACCCGCCTTTAGCCATCGGGCTAGCTCGGTGGTCTAGTGGTAAGACATCTGCTCTAGCAATGCAAAGGTCGTGGGCTCGAGTCCCACCCGAGTGATCGCCTGTGGGTTTTTTCACAGAGCTCGAGAAAGCACTGAGCACATACAGTTCTAAATACACATCGGTGTAAAGGGAAACAACAATTTAAAATTCTTCATCCCGATGCAAATATTAACATCCGTTAAAAAGTTTCTGTGTAGTTTTGTAACCCCTTTGTAATGATGTGTCGATCCGAGTAAACGCAATTTCACTTGCCGTGATATCTTGTTCGATCGATTGTTGTGTTTTTCCTTGTAGTATAGGGGGGCCTAAGTAGGTCTGAAAGTGATTCTAGGTTTAAGGCATTTAACCTATGCCCGGTTGAAATGATTTCTGAGGCTTGTTGTATAACTCTTACTATTTAGCGTGGAGCACCGGTTGGCTGCTATAGAAATAATGAAGAGTCGGCCTTTTCATTGACTCTATCAATATCATAGCAAAGGCATAGTCACGTATTCATAGAAACGCTCCGAGGCAAAACCAGGAAAACGTCTGAAACAGAGACTAACTACTCCAGGACATATTCTTGGTACCAACAAAAGCGCTTCCGGCCACACAAATTAGCGTAACCTTGGCATTTAAAGGGACACACCGGTTTACTGTGTACGTAATTAAGTGATGTAGAATCATAAATACAAATTTCTCTAGATGGTTTTTATATATATATTTTTTAATACAAAAATGTCACGTAAATAACGAGAAATGAACGGGGGGAAAAACACAGTATTTTTTTGTCAAATACCCATTTTTGAAAAATGCTCGAAAACGGCAAAATTTGATGGTTTCTCTCTTCTCCATTCCTGAAAGACCTTTAGAGTCGTGTTTTAGTCTATTTTGTAGCCCCAAAGCCCAACGAAGCCGGTGTGTCCCTTTAAGTTGACATTGCGCCGGGTTGTGTGTGTGTGTGTGGGCAAGCGCTACATACGCAGTGTGGACCTGAGAACAAAAGAGGTCCACATAATGTAGGGATCTGAAGCACTATGTGGACTTACACACGTCCACACAACGTTATTTGCAGTGTTGAGGAATAGGATTTTCCTTAAGTGTACAGAACAAAGGAATGTCCACACAACGACTGCAAAACAAGACTGGGTGTGTGTGTGAGTTTGTTTTCACATTCAAACCGGGGACCTATAACAAAAGAGGACAATAGGGTCCCCAGTTGGGTAAAGGTCCCCAGTTAGAAATTGTGTACAAAACCAATGGGAGCTGTTGCCAAAAAGTCCAAACAAAAGAGGGACAATAGGAGGTCCCCGATTGGAGGTGTTTACACACTTGTGTGCTTGTGCGTGTGGACACACGGAAGGGCATTGTGGGGTCCTGACAACAATGGAACAATGGAACAATGGACCCCGCAAGGTAATTTCAATAGGAACAATTGGGCCCCAAAAGGGAATTCTTTAGAAAAGGGAATAATAGAACAACAATAGCAGTACCCCACAAACCGGATCCGTACGGCTGTGTGTGCGTGTGAGCGCCGTAAAATGCAAGTGAATTAATTTCACTGGGCATGCTTCAATCATGGAGCTATAGCTCCATGCTTCAATCAAGTATTTCAAGTGTGAACATTTATTTATTACTCACCATGAGCAGATCGAAATGGCATTGCTACGGAGTACGAGCATGCACGGAAAGTAGGCCCTACCTATTGTTTTCCACTTCCCTAAAACTAGCTCTCATCGCTTCTAAATGGTTTCGTTATAGTTTCACATAAGCTCATGACATTCAAAACGTGATCTTACTGATAATACTGAGCTATGCTCTGAGCTATGAGTCTATCTGATCATGGATCTGATTTACTCTGCATTCAGACTGAGATTATCTGACTAACTTCATTTAGACTGATTGCGATTCTCCTATTGGAAGAAGAAGGAAATCGTGGGCTTATATAGGAATTTAGAGTATATAAATGAATTAAACATAAGTCAAGTTTGGAGTCTTGACCAATGGAAAACTGCAATGCTGGACAATCATCGCATAGGGGTAGGGATGTGGCACGTCGATAAAGAGTGGTGGGTAGCAAGAGTAAACTGATTGACAACTGAGCTAAGGGGCGGCTGTCATTGCTTGTGCACAATCAGAATGTACAGTAGGCCTACTGTACATAAGGATTATAACACACCAAAAAAATAATGTACAATATTGGGAATGCGCACTGCACACGCTGATGACGGGTAGGCAACGTTTACGCACAGTGTTATGGCATGGGATTCGTGTACAAAGATTACGCACATCATTATGGCATTTAACGTTTGCACACAGGCAACAGTAACGCACAAAGCATTGCGTCTAGCTATGCTTAGCTGGTGAGGGGAGTGGCTTACTACATTGCTCACAAGGTTTTCGCTGAATAAGCATGAGTGGGAGTAGCACTGGCCGCTCGGGCGATCGGCATTAAAATGTGCTGAGAGTCCTTGTGAGGCTGGTGAAAGTTGAAAACTAAGCAATTCTAGATTATAGCGAATCGAACATTGATCTCAAGTTGCTTCATTGAATATTTATTGGCTATACACAAGAGGGCGCTAGAAAATCACGAGGATTAATGTGAGGTTCGTAGTAATACTATAAGCATCTCCCTGAAAGATGTTGCTATCAGCGGCGTAGCAGGACTTTTTCGGTTGGGAACACGAGGGGGATGGCATAGCTTTTAAGTTGGGGGGAGGCAGGGGAATGGGTTTGTAGGGGGTTCATGAGATTTTGGAAGGGGGAAGTTGCAGGGGTCCGCCATCCTCTTATGGCATTTGTGACTGCGATCGTGATCCCGATTGCGATCGTTCACTACATTTTGATTACAAAAACACGCATTTTCTCTCTTCTTTTCGTTTTATTTTTGTGAGCACTATCGTGATTTTTTTCGTGGGGCACCTGGGGAAATTATCGGGGCACGTGCCCCCCCCCCCCCCCCATGGCTACGCCGCTGGTTGTTATCCAGAAAAACGGCCTACGGTACATTTACTGTGTTTAAAATTCAAATTTATTTCAAAGTCTGTAGGTTAAAAACAAAAGGGGTTGAATAGAGGAACAACTGGTTATCTTTAAAATTATCGATACAATATTGAACTGATCGAAGTGATTAAATAATGTAATCGTTTCCAAGGTACCTTGAAACAAGAACCGATTATATTATACAACGTGTTCGTAAGCGAGATTGTGGGTTCGTCTACGCCAAAATGTTAAATTGTACGGAAAATTCTACACACATTTTTTGTCAGTATCTGCCAAATGATTTGACTCTGCAGATTATTCTTCAAACAAAGACAACTATTTTCAAAGTTATTATAATCTAACGGTTTTTTCTCCGAACTCTTCCGCTTGGATTTAGTCTCCAATAGTGTACGGCACACAGCCTGTGCATTATATTTTGAAAAAAAAACCGCAAACATTCAAACGACCAGTGAAAGTCAATTAGTGGCCATTATAAACGCCTTCACAAAGAAGTAGCTATCGGAATACCCGTCTTCGAAAACAAGCGGGAGTTCAGCAGTGTTTTGCAATATTATCTACGGCCGCGACAGGAAAGTACAGGATTTGATGGGGGAACACATTGGATCTACTGACTGGGTGCAAAGAAGTCTGTGTTGAACGACTTGTTAAAAATAAGTTAATATTTCTCAATTTACTGAACAAGAGGTACATTCTTTGTCATCCAGAAACAATTGAACCGATCAAATTGAGTAAAATACAACATTAATTGAGCAGATTGAACTAATTACATTCTGTTCACAGTGTGTACATTAGTGTCAACATGTTGTAATTTGAGTCATATATTCTCCACTGCCTAGCTAGTTCTTTGTTGTTTTGGAGTGGTTGCGTCTCGAGACCAACGATGCTTTACATTTGTGTACGATAACTCATCCTGTCCGGAGTCTTGGCATCACTGGCATCACCTCGTGCTACAGGATCACTGAGTCCAAAGTTTTCGCGTACAAAGCTAAAGATGAGTGTATAAATGTTGGTGGTGCTGTTCCGCCCCAACTTGACAATCGTCCCAACTATAGTTGGGACTGGTCCCAACTTGAGTGTTAAAGTTGGGGCGTCCCAACTGTAGTTGGGATCGCAGTAAACACAGACCAGGGCACCCCCCCCCCCCCCCATGAGTAAACTAAACAAAAATAACTAGTAAGTTTGAATGTATTAAGACCACTTTATACTAGCTTGAGTGCATTTGAGAATAATTAGAATGTTTGTTTTCCAAGAGAAGGGAAATTAAATGCGTAGGTCTACTTTGAGACTGAAAACGTCACCTGAGCTGGGCATGTGGCCACTGTGTCAGAACCCTCTAAAAAGACAGTAATACGCCGAGTTTATAGCAATAGCAGTCCATTATGAGCAATACTATCATTCAACCAAAGGACATTTTCTAAACCTCGATCGTCTCTAGCTCCAACCTCAGTTTTGACATGAGTTTGTACAGAGCCGAGAACAGAGTTGTTAATTAATCCTTAATAAATCCTTCCAATCGCATCAGCTTAGTGCGTCTGCAGTAGTGTCACGCAACAATCCACGCATGATCGATCATGGAATACTGTTGAGCTCTGTGTGATCCCAACTAGAGTTGGGACGCCCCAACTTTAACACTCAAGTTGGGACCAGTCCCAACTATAGTTGGGACAATTGTCGTTGGGACGGAACAGTGCTCTGGCTGTACCAAGCTCAAGTCAAGAAAACGATGTTGTCGTTAATTCGATTCCAAGGATTGTACAACTATGGCTCGACTGAATGACCTAGAGGTAGAGGGGACATGGAGGTACAGAGAGGGTAACGTGGAGGTCGCGTACAGAAACTGGGACGCAGGAGTTTGAGGACTGTGTGGTACATTCTAGGACAGAAGGTCACGGTGGATGGCATGATGTAAGCTGCAACCGTAACTTAATGGCAGTTTGGAAACATGCCTTCAGACCAGTCCTTCACGCGTTACAATTAATACAGAGGTTAGTAACAAACTTGTGTTAGCAAGTGCTGTTTGTTCACGGAAACTGGGCCACAAGACAGCCGGATAACAAGTATGGCAATGAGCACTGTGTGGTACATTCTATGAAGAGAGATCATCGTGGTTGGTGTCACCTAGACTGCAACCGTGAATATATGGCGGTTTGCAAAATGGTCCCCAGTCCAGTCCTTCACGTGTAACAACAGTAAACATGGAGGTTATTAAAACAAAAAATATATAAGAAAATGTTGTTTAGACGTTGACGTGTAAATCAATTCCGGTTCATAAATCGACAGCCCAGACAAAACCATTAGTCTTGATGATACACATAAACGACCGACTAGTGTGGTCCTCGGTGCAGTTACTGTCCTCACCTGCATTGTTGTTTCGGTCTTTTGTCGTAGAGGGCCGGTTATTCTGGTGATTTGCCAACGAGTCTCCTGAACACACGCAGTCAAAGGCATATCCAAATTCAAATTCAAATTCAAAACTCACAACCCACATTTATTTCATGAAAGTTTCCAAACGTTAACTTAAAGAAGTAACTATAAATGCAGTTTTTAGAAGGCAGGAATTATTAAATAAGTTTGCAGTTTTAAAGCTTATGGTGAGATGCCTGATGAACAGACAAACAGAACAAAAACAGGAACAAGAACGTATAGACTAACAAGTTGAACAAAGACATACATGATGAAAATAACAATAAAATAACAATAGTAACAGTATTACAAGTTAAGTACTGTATATAAAAAGAGAACACTAGCTGGCTGCTAAAAAGTAGTTAAAAAAGAACATTTGCAGACAAGCCATAGGAGATTATCAAAGTGTCAGATACTGGGAGAAGGGAACTGTATTATAAGCACTTTTAAATCGATCCACAAAAGATTGTGGTTTAAAAGACCAATAAACCTTTCAAAAGATGCGGCCCGAGAAAACGAAGTATTTTTAAGTGAAATGATGTGCGGGTGAGTGGCACATAAAGGTGTGATTTGTTAGGCGATCTGGTTGAATACCTATGAGTGTCACGGACAGAGGTAAAGAATGAAGCAAAGGAAGTGGGTAAAAGATTGTGAGTAGATTTGTACATGAAAAAACCCGTATGGAATTTGCTAGTTTCTTCAAGTGCTAGTGAGTGTAATTGGGCAAAAACAGGTGCAGTGTGCTCATGGGGATGCGAAAAAGTGCAAATTCTGATAGCTCTTTTCTGAGTGGGGATTGGCGAATGAAGCTTGTTGTTACAAACAATGTGCCCAAACGATAGTACAATAGTTATGATAGAGAAAAACAATGGTATTATTAAGTAATGCATTTGGTAGCCCTAAGTATAAATGTGCTGTAGGCAAAGGGGTAACTGTACTATGAATTTGGCTCAGATTACGTGGGTTCGGGTTCCGCCCGGGTGATTGACTGGATTTGTTTTTCTTCACATAGATTGGGAAAGCACTGGGCTTGCGGTGCTTGATACACATCGGTGTAGGGGTAAAACCAAACTAAATTCCTTATCGCCGATGCAAATATCAACATCGAAGACATGACAATTAAAATCGTTGCAGTACCCACTGCTAAGGATTCGAACCCGCCTAGCTCGGTGGTCTGGTGAGACGTCAGCTCTGGCACTGCGAGGGTCGTAGGTTCGGGTCCCGCCCGCAATTTGTTTTTTAAGGTGTTCGTGCAACATGTGCACGAACACCTCTTGTTATTGTTCTGTTTTTAGGTGTTCGTGCGATATGTGCACGAACACCTGTTGTTATTGTTCTGTTTTTGTAGGTGTTCGTGCAACATGTGCACGAACACCTATTGTTATTGTTCTGTTTTTTGGTGTTCGTGCAATTGTGCACGAACACCTATTGATTTTGTTCTGGGTTTTTTTTAGGTGTTCGGCTAACAGCCGAACAACTATTGTTATTGTTATGTTTTTAGGTGTTCGGGCATTCCGCCCGAAAACCTATTGTTACTGTTCTGTTTTTAGGTGTTCGTCCAATTGTGCACGAACACCTATTGATTTTTAGGTGTTCGTGCAACATGTGCACGAACACCTCTTGTTATTGTTCTGGTTTTTTAGGTGTTCGTGCAATATGTGCACGAACACCTGTTGTTAGGTGTTCGTGCAACCTATTCTTTTTGTTCTGTTTTTTTTTTTTTTTAGGTGTTCGGCTAACAGCCGAACAACTATTGTTACTGTTATGGTTTTTTTTTAGGTGTTCGGCTAACAGCCGAACAACTATTGTTATTGTTATGGTTTTTTTTTAGGTGTTCGGCTAACAGCCGAACAACTATTGTTATTGTTCTGGGTTTTTTTAGGTGTTCGGCTAACAGCCGAACAACTATTGTTATTGTTATGTTTTTTTAGGTGTTCGGCTAACAGCCGAACAACTATTGTTATTGTTATGTTTTTTTAGGTGTTCGGCTAACAGCCGAACAACTATTGTTACTGTTATGTTTTTTTTTTTTTTTCCTCGCGTTCTTCTTTCCCTCTGAACCTTCTCCAGCAATTTTAAACAAAAGTAAAGCTTGTACAAACTTAAAACTTACTGTGTACATAGGCAATAGTGGGTAGATGAAACCGCCATTTTTTTGGAATGATGACGACATTGATGACGTCATGACAAGGTGTTTAATGTTGAAAAATGACCATTTACTTGTTGTTGTATCTCGACGAATATAAAAGCTATGATGTTCATACTGAGGCATCAAATAGATAAAGACTTGGACAACATTTGAAAAGTTAACGTCAAAATCGTATGACCTTAACTTCCGGGTCGTTACCCTGGGTCGAAGTTTGCCTTCGTTGATTTTCCTTCAAAAAGTCATGTTTTTGGCTTTTCTACAGCATAACTCAAGATTGAGATTGATTTGAACATTGAAACTCATAAGAGATGTGAACAATATCATCAAGACGCCACAAACATGATGATGTCATGATGACGTCATCGGGTATTGAATTACATTAAATCAATGTTTAATATTTGTAAAAAATCATAACTCATGAACCACATGTCGGATTTTTACAATCTACACATCATCGGATTGTTCGTTAAAAGGTCAACAAATGCTACACACAACATGACCCCATTTGACCTTGACTTCCGGTTCAAACCGGAAGTTGAAAATTTCACAAAATTCATATCTCAAAAACTACGTCATATTTTAACATGAATTTTGCATCAGGTTATAGATGAGTTATTATGCCGAAACTTTTGCACAGAGATTATAGCATTTTAATCTTTGCATCTGGTCAAAACTGGGCGTCAAAGCGCAAGTGTCTGTTGAACGACCTTGTACGACAACGCACGGTAGTGTAGGCCTACTACACGTAAATACAATGTATGTCAAACCTGTACCAGCCACGCACGTGTACGAGCACGTGTAGTCAAGGTCTCGCTACACGTCCATACAGCCCATGTACATTGCGCGCGTAGTTTAAGTTAACATGTCTGTATTGAAACCAAAGATCAGTACCGCCTACGGCGCTATACGATCTTTGATTGAAACTGTAAAGCCACCTATAGGAATACTTTTGGCGTCGCTCGCTATTTCATTGTATTCATTGTATATTGCACTTCCAAATAATGGTAGTCCGTGTAATATTTGAAAAATTCATAACTCCTTAACCACACAATGGATTGTTACAATCCATACGTCGTCTGAACGGTATTGATAAATTAAACACGCGGTACACAAGAAAAAGAATTTCTCAACAACACATTTGAATTGTTATTTATTGATAGTAATAACTTAAGAAACTTAAGAAACGACATACACAACATTCAACTTAACCATTTAACCTTGACTTCTGGTTATACAGGAAAATACAAATAATTACTTGAAATAATATAATACAACTGGCATTGCAAAATCTGTATGTACAATATCCCGTGCCAGATGGGCGAAATTTTTAAAGGGCTTTGAGGTGCAAAATACAACCAAAAAACCTGATGCCAATGTAACACAAACATAAACATTTGTCAAGAAACGGGAGTTGTTACAAAGTGTGGTACAAGATTAACTATAAAAAACAACACATTGTATAAAAATTCATCTTTTTATGTTCAATGTTTTTGAACTACGTCATCATGTAACGTTCCACCGAACACCGTATTTTTGTAATAAACAAAAATTCTAAGTCTAGTTTTGTTTTGTTTTTTTTTCCTCGTGTTCTTCTTTCCCTCCGAACCTTCTCCAGCAATTTTAAACAAAAGTAAAGCTTGTACAAACTTAAAACTTACTGTGTACATAGGCAATAGTGAGTAGATGAAACCGCCACTTTGTTGGAATGATGACGACATTGATGACGTCATGACAAGGTTTTTAATGTTGAAAAATGACAATTTTCTAATTGCTGTATCTTCGTGAATTTGACAGCTATGCAACTCATAATTGGGCATCTGATACATCAAGATTGGGGCAACATTTGAAAAGTTAACGCAAAAATCGCATGACCTTCACTTCCGGTCTTAACGGAAGGTCAAAGTCTGCCTTTGTGTTTTTTCGTCAAAAAAATCAAGTTTTTGTCATAACTCAAGATTGAAATTGATTTGAACATTGAAACTCATAAAGCAATTAAACATTAACATCAACACGCCACAAACATGATGATGTCATGATGACGTCATCGGGTATTGAATTACATTCAATCAATGTTTAATATTTGTAAAAAAATCATAACTCATGAACCACATGTCGGATATTTACAATCTACACATCATCGGATTGGTCGTTAAAAGGTTAACAAATGCTACACACAACATGACCCCATTTGACCTTGACTTCCGGTTCAAACCGGAAGTTGAAAATTTCACAAAATTCATATCTCAAAAACTACGTCATATTTTAACATGAATTTTGCATCAGGTTATAGATGAGTTATTCTGCCGAAACTTTTGCACAGAGATTATAGCATTTTAATCTTTGCATCTGGTCAAAACTGGGAGTCAAAGCGCAAGTGTCTGTTGAACGACCTTGTACGACAACGCACGGTAGTGTAGGCCTACACGTAAATACAATTATGTCAAACCTGTACCAGCCACGCACGTGTACGAGCACGTGTAGTCAAGGTCTCGCTACACGTCCATACAGCCACATGTACATTGCGCGCGTAGTTTAAGTTAACATGTCTGTATTGAAACCAAAGATCGTTACCGCCTACGGCGCTATACGATCTTTGATTGAAACTGTAAAGCCACCTATAGGAATACTTTTGGCGTCGCTCGCTATTTCATTGTATTCATTGTATATTGCACATCCAAATAATGGTAGTCCGTGTAATATTTGAAAAATTCATAACTCCTTAACCACACAATGGATTGTTACAATCCATACGTCGTCTGAATGGTATTGATAAATTAAACACGCGGTACACAAGAAAAATAATTTCTCAACAACACATTTGAATTTGTATTTATTGATAGTAATAACTTAAGAAACTTAAGAAACGACATACACAATATTCAACTTAACCATTTAACCTTGACTTCCGGTTAAACAGGAATATACAAATAATTAGTTGAAATAATATAATACAACTGGCATTGCAAAATCTGTATGTACAATATCCCGTGCCAGATGGGCCAAATTTTTAAAGGGCTTTGAGGTGCAAAATAAAACCAAAAAACCTGATGCCAATGTAACACAAACATAAACATTTGTCAAGAAACGGGAGTTGTTACAAAGTGTGGTACAAGTTTAACTATAAAAAACAACACATTGTATAAAAATTCATCTTTTTATGTTCAATGTTTTTTGAACTACGTCATCATGTAACGTACCACCGAACACCGTATTTTTGTAATAAACAAAAATTCTAGGTCTAGTTTTTTAGGTGTTCGGCTAACAGCCGAACAACTATTGTTATTGTTATGTTTTTTGTTTTTGTTTTTTTTTTTCCTCGTGTTCTTCTTTCCCTCCGAACCTTCTCCAGCAATTTTAAACAAAAGTAAAGCTTGTACAAACTTAAAACTTACTGTGTACATAGGCAATAGTGAGTAGCTGAAACCGCCACTTTTTTAGAATGATGACGACATTGATGACGTCATGACAAGGGTTTTAATGTTGAAAAATGACCAATTGCTAATTGCTGTATCTTCGTGAATTTAAAAGCTATGCAACTCATACTTGGGCATCTGATACATCAAGATTGGGGCAACATTTGAAAAGTTAACGCAAAAATCGCATGACCTTCACTTCCGGTCTTAACGGAAGGTCAAAGTCTGCGTTTGTGTTTTTTCGTTAAAAAAATCAAGTTTTTGTCGTAACTCAAATTTGAAATTGATTTGAACATTGAAACTCATAAGGCAATTAAACATTACCATCAACACGCTACAAACATGATGATGTCATGATGACGTCATCGGGTATTGAATTACATTAAATCAATGTTTAATATTTGTAAAAAATCATAACTCATGAACCACATGTCGGATTTTTACAATCTACACATCATCGGATTGGTCGTTAAAAGGTCAACAAACGCTACACACAACATGACCCCATTTGACCTTGACTTCCGGTTCAAACCGGAAGTTGAAAATTTCACAAAATTCATATCTAAAAAACTACGTCATATTTTAACATGAATTTTGCATCAGGCTATAGATGAGTAATTCTGCCGAAACTTTTGCACAGAGATTATAGCTATTTAATCTTTGCATCCGGTCAAAACTGGGCGTCAAAGCTCAAGTGTCTGTTGAACGACCTTGTACGACAACGCACGGTAGCGTAGGCCTACACGTAAATACAATGTATGTCAAACCTGTACCAGCCACGCACGTGTACGAGCACGTGTAGTCAAGGTCTTGCTACACGTCCATACAGCCACATGTACATTGCGCGCGTAGTTTAAGTTAACATGTCTGTATTGAAACCAAAGATCGTTACCGCCTACGGCGCTATACGATCTTTGATTGAAACTGTAAAGCCACCTATAGGAATACTTTTGGCGTCGCTCGCTATTTCATTGTATATTGCACATCCAAATAATGGTAGTCCGTGTAATATTTGAACAATTCATAACTCCTTAACCACACAATGGATTGTTACAATCCATACGTCGTCTGAACGGTATTAATAAACTAAACACGCGGTACACAAGATAAATAATTTCTCAACAACACATTTGAATTTGTATTTATTGATAGTAATAACTTAAGAAACTTAAGAAACGACATACACAATATTCAACTTAACCATTTAACCTTGACTTCCGGTTAAACAGGAATATACAAATAATTAATTGAAATAATATAATACAACTGGCATTGCAAAATCTGTATGTACAATATCCCGTGCCAGATGGGCGAAATTTTTAAAGGGCTTTGAGGTGCAAAATACAACCAAAAAACCTGATGCCAATGTAACACAAACATAAACATTTCTCAAGAAACGGGAGTTGTTACAAAGTGTGGTACAAGTTTAACTATACAAAACAACACATTGTATAAAAATTCATCTTTTTATGTTCAATGTTTTTTGAACTACGTCATCATGTAACGTACCACCGAACACCGTATTTTTGTAATAAACAAAAATTCTAAGTCTAGTTTTTTTTTTTTTTTTTTTTTTTCCTCGTGTTCTTCTTTCCCTCCGAACCTTCTCCAGCAATTTTAAACAAAAGTAAAGCTTGTACAAACTTAAAACTTACTGTGTACATAGGCAATAGTGAGTAGATGAAACCGCCACTTTGTTGGAATGATGACGACATTGATGACGTCATGACAAGGTTTTTTATGTTGAAAAATGACCATTTTCTAATTGCTGTATCTTCGTGAATTTGACAGCTATGCAATTCATAGTTGGGCATCTGATACATCAAGATTGGGGCAACATTTGAAAAGTTAACGCAAAAATCGCATGACCTTCACTTCCGGTCTTAACGGAAGGTCAAAGTCTGCCTTTGTGTTTTTTCGTCAAAAAAATCAAGTTTTTGTCATAACTCAAGATTGAGATTGATTTGAACATTGAAACTCATAAGAGATGTGAACAATATCATCAAGACGCCACAAACATGATGATGTCATGATGACGTCATCGGGTATTGATTTACATTCAATCAATGTTTAATATTTGTAAAAAAATCATAACTCATGAACCACATGTCGGATATTTACAATCTACACATCATCGGATTGGTCGTTAAAAGGTTAACAAATGCTACACACAACATGACCCCAATTGACCTTGACTTCCGGTTCAAACCGGAAGTTGAAAATTTCACAAAATTCATATCTCAAAAACTACGTCATATTTTAACATGAATTTTGCATCAGGTTATAGATGAGTTATTCTGCCGAAACTTTTGCACAGAGATTATAGCATTTTAATCTTTGCATCTGGTCAAAACTGGGAGTCAAAGCGCAAGTGTCTGTTGAACGACCTTGTACGACAACGCACGGTAGTGTAGGCCTACACGTAAATACAATATATGTCAAACCTGTACCAGCCACGCACGTGTACGAGCACGTGTAGTCAAGGTCTCGCTACACGTCCATACAGCCACATGTACATTGCGCGCGTAGTTTAAGTTAACATGTCTGTATTGAAACCAAAGATCGTTACCGCCTACGGCGCTATACGATCTTTGATTGAAACTGTAAAGCCACCTATAGGAATACTTTTGGCGTCGCTCGCTATTTCATTGTATTCATTGTATATTGCACATCCAAATAATGGTAGTCCGTGTAATATTTGAAAAATTCATAACTCCTTAAACACACAATGGATTGTTACAATCCATACGTCGTCTGAATGGTATTGATAAATTAAACACGCGGTACACAAGAAAAATAATTTCTCAACAACACATTTGAATTTGTATTTATTGATAGTAATAACTTAAGAAACTTAAGAAACGACATACACAATATTCAACTTAACCATTTAACCTTGACTTCCGGTTAAACAGGAATATACAAATAATTAGTTGAAATAATATAATACAACTGGCATTGCAAAATCTGTATGTACAATATCCCGTGCCAGATGGGCCAAATTTTTAAAGGGCTTTGAGGTGCAAAATAAAACCAAAAAACCTGATGCCAATGTAACACAAACATAAACATTTGTCAAGAAACGGGAGTTGTTACAAAGTGTGGTACAAGTTTAACTATAAAAAACAACACATTGTATAAAAATTCATCTTTTTATGTTCAATGTTTTTTGAACTACGTCATCATGTAACGTACCACCGAACACCGTATTTTTGTAATAAACAAAAATTCTAAGTCTAGTTTTTCCTCGTGTTCTTCTTTCCCTCCGAACCTTCTCCAGCAATTTTAAACAAAAGTAAAGCTTGTACAAACTTAAAACTTACTGTGTACATAGGCAATAGTGAGTAGATGAAACCGCCACTTTTTTGGAATGATGACGACATTGATGACGTCATGACAACGTTTTTAATGTTGAAAACAGACCATTTGCTTTGTGCTGTATCTTCGTGAATTTGAAAGCTATGAAACTCAAAATTGGGCATATGATAGATCAAGATTAGGAAAACATTTGAAAAGTTAACGCAAAAATCGTATGACCTTCACTTCCGGTCTTAACGGAAGGTCAAAGTCTGCCTTTGTGTTTTTTCGTAACAAAATTCAAATTTTTGTCATAACTCAAAATTGAAATTGATTTGAACATTGAAACTCATAAGGCAATTGGACATTATCATCAAGAGGCCACAAACATGATGATGTCATGATGACGTCATCCGGTATTGAATTACATTAAATCAAAGTTTAATATTTGTAAAAAATCATAACTCATGAACCACATGTGTGATTTTTACAATCTGTACATCATCGGATTGGTCGTTAAAAGGTCAACAAATGCTACACACAACATGACCCCATTCGACCTTGACTTCCGGTTGAAATCGGAAGTTAAAGGTACAAATTATGTTATTTGGGGCTCTGGAGCCTAAGTGAAGCAAAATATGAAAAAACTTTCAATGAATAATATTTTGTTTAGCTCACGAGCATTCTAGAAATATATTACGTGACGTCATAGCTACGTCACAACGAAAATCGTAGACGAGGTCGAATTTTTTTTTATTTTGCTATCTCCAAAACTAAAGCTTGTACCGACTTGAAACTTACCAATTACCTAGAACACAGTGTGTACATGACAAAAAACAATTTTTGGAATGATGACGTCATCGATGACGTCATTACGTTAAATTGAAGTTTTATGTTAAAATAATCATATCTCAAAAACCATATATGCTACATACATGATAATTGTGCCATATAAAAGCTCATGAGGTATTAAACACTTCTTACACACAGTGTGACCCCATTTGACCTTTACTTCCGGTCGAAACCGGAAGTTGAAATTTTGTAAATAAAAAATCGTATCTCATTTACTTAAATGTTTTTGTTAATATAATTACGTGATTTTAAAACCCTTAGACGATTCTACAAATGTTTACAATGTGTGACCCCATTTGACCTTCACTTCCGGTCCAAACCGGAAGTATAAGTTTGCACATACAAAAATGTGTATCTTATTTATGAAACGTGGTACATTAATAATCATTAGGCCATGAGAATGAAAGTTATAGATTTGCGTCCGGGCATTTTTGAAATGACATGAGGCTTTTTTTCATTTTTCATTACTCCTTATTTTCCCGTAGTAAGCTTCTTCAACGATGTAATTGCAATATAACAAGTGTGTATGTAGTTATTAATGCTAGTGATCTTGCTTTATTGGGTACACAAACTCCTGAGATTTCCCAACATCTGTCTCACATACCATGCGTACTAAAAAAAAAAACGTCCGTTCAAAATTCTCAAAATACCAAATGCGCCCGTTCAAAAAATGTAGCGCCAGGACAAAATCGTCGAGCGCCCGGGCAACAGAATCCCGACGTACATGTACACATGCACAATCCACCGTTAATAGTGTGCAGCGACGGGTACCCAGAGGTCGGCTATTTCGTAACGGCATTTCGCGTGCATTTTTCTCTGTGTCGCAGGGCATCCTGACTACATTTTTAGTCGATGAACGGAACCTTGTCTCAAAGACTCAATAATTAAGTCGACCCCGCGCTATCATGAGAGATGTTATTATTGTACATTGTCCACCCTGTGGGGAACCCTACTTGTATACTACTAATAAAATGCGTAAATATAACCTTTTACCGTTGTTTGATGATTTGAAACTTGAAAATTTGTGATGCAGAGTCCTCTTTGTGAAAGAAATGAAATTTTTTGAAAATAATGAAATTTTTCGGCGGTAGCTTTCAGAGCAAGCGGGCGGTGGACGCAAATCTATCATTTTCATTCTCATGGCCTTACACCATTTCAAAGCTTTTGGGCAATTCTAGATATCTTCTACAGAGTGTGACCCCAGTTGACCTTTAGTTCCTGTCAAAACCGGAAGTTGAAGTTTCATATGACAAACCTTCATGCTATGATCTTGCAGAAAGATTAACAAAAGCTACAAGTAACTGATAGTTGAAACTCACCAGACAGTTGAACCTTAGTATCAAGACGACACAAGCTTAATGATGTCATGATGACGTCATCGGGTATTGAAATATATTAAATCAAAGTTTATTATTTGTAAAAAATCATAACTCATGAACCACATGTTGGATTTTTACAATCTACACATCATCGGATTGGTCGTTAAAAGGTCAACAAATGCTACACACAACATGACCCCATTTGACCTTGACTTCCGGTTAAAATCGGAAGTTGAAAGTTTGAAAAATTCATATCTCAAAAACTATTCATCCTTTTAACCTGAATTTTGCATCAGGATATAGATGAGTTATCCTGCCGTAAATTTTGCACAGAAATAATAACATTTTAATCTTTGCATTTGGTTCAAACTTGACATCAAAGCGCAAGTGTCTGTTGAACGACCTTGTACGACAACGCACGGTAGTGTACAATGTATGTCAAACCTGTACCAGCCACGCACGTGTACGAGCACGTGTAGTCAAGGTCTCGCTACTACACGTCCATACAGCCACATGTACATTGTGCGCGTGGTTTTTAAGTTAACATGTCTGTATTGAAACAAAAGATTGTTAGCGCCGTCGCTATACGATCTTTGATTGAAACTGTAAAGCCACAAATAGGAATACATTTGGCGTCGCTCGCTATTTCATTGTATATTGCACATCCAAATAATGGTAGTCCGTGTAATATTTGAAAAATTCATAACTCCTTAACCACACAATGGATTGTTACAATCCATACGTCGTCTGAACGGTATTGATAAATTAAACACGCGGTACACAAGAAAAATAATTTCTCAACAACACATTTGAATTTTGTATTTATTGATATTAATAACTTAAGAAACTTAAGAAACGACATACACAACATTCAACTTAACCATTTAACCTTGACTTCCGGTTAAACAGGAAAATTCAAATAATTAGTTGAAATAATATAATACAACTGGCATTGCAGAAATCTGTATGTACAATATCCCGTGCCAGATGGGCGAAACTTTTAAAGGGCTTTGAGGTGCAAAATAAAACCAAAAAACCTGATGCCAATGTAACACAAACATAAACATTTGTCAAGAAACGGGAGTTGTTACAAGTGTGGTACAAGTTTAACTCAAAAAGCAACACATTGTATAAAAATTCATCTTTTTATGTTCAATGTTTTTGAACTACGTCATCATGTAACGTTCAACCGAACACCGTATTTTTGTAATAAACAAAAATTCTAAGTCTAGTTTTCCTCGTGTTCTTCTTTCCCTCCGAACCTTCTCCAGCAATTTTAAACAAAAGTAAATCTTGTACAAACTTAAAACTTACTGTGTACATAGGCAATAGTGAGTAGATGAAACCGCCACTTTTTTGGAATGATGACGACATTGATGACGTCATGACAAGGTTTTTAATGTTGAAAACAGACCATTTGCTTTGTGCTGTATCTTCGTGAATTTGAAAGCTATGAAACTCATAATTGGGCATATGATAGATCAAGATTGGGGCAACATTTGAAAAGTTAACGCCAAAATCGTATGACCTTCACTTCCGGTATTAACGGAAGGTCAAAGTCTGCCTTTGTGTTTTTTCGTCAAAAAAATCAAGTTTTTGTCATAACTCAAAATTGAAATTGATTTGAACATTGAAACTCATAAGGCAATTAAACATTAACATCAACACGCCACAAACATGATGATGTCATGATGACGTCATCGGGTATTAAATTACATTAAATCAATGTTTAATATTTGTAAAAAATCATAACTCCTTAACCACACGTTGGATTTTCACAATCCAAACGTCGTCTGAACGGTCTTGATAAATTAAACACGCGCTACACAAAATATGACCCGTTTGACCTTAACTTCCCGTTCAAACCGGAAGTTGATGTTTCATGTTTCAAAAAATCATAACTTCTGAACCACACATTGGTTTTTTACAATCTATGCATCATTTGGGAGGTAGGTAACAAGTAAAGAAACGATACACAAAATGTTATGCCATTTGACCTTTAGTTCCGGTTCAAACTGGATGATCAAATTCAATACTTGAAACAATCATAATTCCCGAATAACACATTGTTTTTTTATTAACTACACGGCATCAAAAAGGGCTCCTAGGACTTACCTAGCGCTACACAGTATGACCTCATTTGACCTAACTTTTGGTTCAATCATAATTTGATGACATCGATCACGAACACCTTGTTTTGGTAGTAAACAAAAACTGAATGTCTAGTTTTTTCTTCTCCATCTTCTTTTTCTTCTTCCGGAGAACTCTTCTCTACAGCATAACTCAAGATTGAAACTGAATTGAACCTTGAAACTTATCAGACAATTGAACCTTAATACGAAGACGGCACAGAATTGATGACGTCATTATGACGTCATCAGGTGTCGAATTACAAGGTTTTCAAAGTTGAAAACTGACCATTTGCTATTCACTGTATCTTCGTGAATTTGATGTTTAGATATGATGCTCATAATTAGGCATCGGATAGATGAAGACTGGGGCAACATTTGAAAAGTTAACGTCAAAATCGTATGACCTTTACTTAGGGTCGTTACCCTAGGTCGAAGTTTGCCTTCGATTTTTTTTTCTTCAATAGTCATGTTTTGGGCTTTTCTACAGCATAACTCAAGATTGAAATCGAATTGACGGTTGAAACTCATCAGACAATTGAATCTTAGTATCAAGACGCTACAAACATGATGATGTCATGATGACGTCATCGGGTCTTGAATTACAATAAATCAAAGTTTAATATTTGTAAAAAATCATAACTCATGAACCACATGTTGGATTTTCACAATCTACACATCATCGGATTGGTCGTTAAAAGTTGAACAAACGCTACACACAACATGACCCCATTTGACCTTGACTTCCGGTTCAAACCGGAAGTTGAAAATTTGAAAAATTCATTTCCCAAAAACTACGTAATATTTCAACATAAATTTTGCATGAGGCTATAGATGAGTTATCCTACCGAAACTTTTGCACAGATATTATAGCATTTTAATATTTGCATCTGGTCAAAACCGGGCGTCAAAGCGCCCGTGTCTGTTGACTTTCATTGTATGACAACGCATGATAGTGTAGGCCAACATACGCCGACACTGTACACAGTCACGCACGTGTACAACGCACGTGTGGTTAAGTTGACATGTACAGTACATGTGCGAATACATGTAGCGTCGCTCGCTATCATTGTACATGTACATTGCAAACCCAAACAATGATAGTCCGTGTAATATTTCACTGTAGCTTGCCGTTCCGCTCCATTGTTTATAAGGTTCAAAGTCCACGCAGCCTTGCCAGTACATGTACATGTCACATGAGGGTGCTATATCACATGAATGGTCATTATTTACATTGCTCTGTGACAAAACATTCAATTAATGATAGTCCGTGTAATAATTGAAAAATTCATAACTCCTTAACCACACGTTGGATTTTCACAATCCAAACGTCGTCTGAACGGTCTTGATAAATTAAACACGCGCTACACAAAATATGACCCGTTTGACCTCAACTTCCGGTTCATGTTAAAAAAAACATAACCAAAGCACACGTTTTTTTTAAACAATCTTTACGTCATTGGGAAACTATTTTTCAATTTAAGAAATGACACACAGAATGCGACCCAATTTGACTTTGACTTCCGGTTCAAACCGGATGATCAAATTCAATATTTGAAATAATCATAACTCCTGAACTACACATTGGATTTTTATTAACTACACGGCATTACAAAGGGCACAAATCAGGTTGACAAAATGAAATATTGTTCAATCATAATTTGATGACATCGATCACGAACACCGTGTTTTTGTAGCAAACAAAAATTCAATTTCTAGTGTATTTTTGAGTTTGTTCCAACTCAAAAATACACGCAATCGTTCTCTGCAGACTTTGACATCTTTTTCAAACTTGTACGGTCATGAAACTTGGCAGCAATTTTACACGAGATGAATAGATGAAACAGAAGTTGTGACAACATAATGGCGTCACCCAATGATTTATTGGGTAATTAAATGTAATTAATTTTAATCAAATTTTGACCTTTTTGTACTAACAACCATAACTCATAAACTACGAACGATGAAGTTTTATTTTTCCCCCGAAAACAAGGGTTATTGAATACTTATCATTTCAAACATGGAAACAAACCAACTTTGAAATAGATTTCTAAGTGAAATTGGCCATTAAAATACTAAAATCTTGATTCAATATCTAACGCAGCATGTGGCATACTACTCGCGACTGTTTCCATTGCAACGGTGTGGTAGCCTTTAGTCAAGATGCTTGTAGCCTAACATAAAACAATCATACCAACGTAAAAACAGTGGCAACAAGATGTGCTGTGTTTACTTCAGTACCACGTGCGCCTTCACTAAAGGCTAGAAGTAGTGGCACGACTTTTGTGCATGTTTGGACATGTCACAGTTCATCGTACTTTTAACGAAAGCTTGTTAATTGCGTATCGCTGCAGACATAAATTCCTCTCAACCTGTGCCATGTTCGGCGACAAATTGTTTCCCTTTTCGCCCTTTTGATGGCTTAATGGTGAATATGAAATTAAAGACGAAGTTTCATTGAGATGTTCACCTGCTTCAGTGATTGGTGTAAAATGCAAGCAGAAAAGGACCAACAATGGTTAAGTTTTGATCCCACACCGAGATGCACGGACGTGACATCAGCTTGCCAAGGGCGTTTCAGACCAGCACTCACGGCAGTGTTTATCGGTGCGACACGGTGAATAAAACGGTGAGCTTCGTTTCAACATAATTGCTTTTCAAAATGATTGTGTGTTCCTCATGTAATGCACAGTTATTTTTATGAAGTTTATCCTTAAACTATCAAGTAGTGACGTTTTGAAAACCAAGGAATGTTTAGTATGATCATGGAGGAGGTACAATCGGGCAATTGGGCAAAAGGTAAGATTATCGGCACTGCCACTAGTGTCAGAAAATGGTCAGATTTGAAGAATGTGTTCCGTCAACTATGACTGTGCGTAATACTGTGAGACTTTCTGTTGAAATACACACCTTTTTGAAAATTCTAAACACAAGTTATTGTAAATTTGTTGATGCATTTAAAATAATATGCTATGATTGATATGGTATTAGTTTAAGACTTGATGGGTTATGAAGAAAGGTCTGAAGTGTTTCTCATTCGATTGTATATGTTTTCCTTCAGTCAGACTTTGTTTATTTTTAATACTGTTTTTTTTTTCTTTTTCAGAATACAGCACATCCAGTACCGGAACGGTTTCCAGTGAAAGATTACACACTTGTTGTGTTCCATTCCTTATTCCGTGCCAAGTGTATGATGCACCATAGAGGTAGAAATAGTACTTGACTAATTTGTTTAATTGTCCAAATTCACGAGAGGCTTAGACTTGCATCTTCTTGATGTGCCTTTGTCTTGCATAATTGTTCAAAACAAGTATCTTTTATAGTTTATTCTTTTATAAGTCTCAACAACAAAAAACCGTTGCGTACGGAAAACAATGTCCAAAAATCAAGTAAGCCATTTATAAATTGCATCCGACAACTTACACTATGCTTGACCTATTTTAACGATATCATCATCAAGTGTACATGCAATGAGAATCCAACTTAATTGGAAATCCTGTTGGAAACTTCTAAGAATTATAAAATTAATAATGTCCATATGAATAACATAGGTGGTGTAAACTGATAGTGACTTATTATTCAATAAATAATCAATTTCTATTAAAACATTTATTAGATTCAGTGAATGTAAACTAATAGTGATTTATTATTTAATAAAGAATCAATTTCCATTAACAAATAAATTAGATTAAGTGAATGGAAACTAATAGTGATTTATTAATCAATAAAGAATCAATTTCTATTAAAAAAAATTAATTAGATTCAGTGAATGGAAACTATTAGTGATTTATTATTCAATAATAAATCAATTTCTTTTAAAAAATAAATTAGATTCATTGAATGTAATCTAATAGTGATTTATTGTTCAATAAAGAATCAATTTCTATTAAAAAAATTAATTAGATTCAGTGAATGTATACTTGATAGTTGTACTTGTGAGTATTTTCAAGCCTCGTATCGAGAATTGCAGCCAAGATAAAAGGGAAGTCGGAAAATGTTGGTATGTATGAAATGAAAATAATTGACTCTATGCCATTTTAAAGAATATCAATGGTGATGTCTTCAAACTACACACCACCCTCTTGTGAAAAATATTGTTCCATAAAGTCGTAACTCATGTATGAGAAATAAATATTAAATCTTCCACTATTTTTGTCAAATGATTCACTTTATCACATTATCATACCTAGCAGGGGCATCTGGTGATGTCAACCTTGACCTATGAACCTTAAATAATGAAACATGAATCATGAACAATAATTAACATAATTCATCGTACAGAAACACGAACACCTTGTTTTTGTGATGTCACAAAAACTCAATGTCTAGTTAGGTGTTCGTGCAAAATGTGCACGAACACCTTTTGTTATTGTTCGGGGTTTTTTTTTCTTCTCCATCTTCTTCCTTCCGTTCAACTCTTATCTACAGCATAACTCAAGATTGGAACTGAATTGAACCTTGAAACTCATCAGACAATTGAACCCTAATATAAGGACGGCACAGAACTGATGACGTCATTATGACGTCATCAGGTGTCAAATTACAAGGTTTTCAAAGTTGAAAATTGACCTTTTTCTATTCGCTGTGACTTCGTGAATTTCAAAGGTATGATGTTCAAAGTTTGGTATCTGATAGATCAAAACTTGGGCAACTTTTGAAAAGTTAACGCCAAAATCGTATGACCCTTACTTCCGGGTCGTCACCTTAGGTCGAAGTTTGCCTTCGATTGTTTTCCTTCAAAAAGTCATGTTTTTTGCTTTTCTACAGCATAACTCATAATTCAAATTGAACTGAAGGTTGAAACTCATCAGACATATGAACCTTAATATCAAGACCACACAAACTTGATTATGTCATGATGACGTCACCGGGTATTGAATTACATTAAATCAAAGTTTAATATTTGTAAAAAATCATAACTCATGAACCACATGTCGGATTTTTACAATCTACACATCATCTGATTGGTCGTTAAAAGGTCAACAAACGCTACACACAACATGACCCCATTTGACCTTGACTTCCGGTTCAAACCGGAAGTTGAAAATTTCAAAAATTCAAATCTCAAAAACTACGTCATAATTTAACATGAATTTAACATCAGGTTATAGATGAGTTATTCTGCCGAAACTTTTGCACAGAGATTATAGCATTTTAATCTTTGCATCTGGTCAAAACAGGGCGTCAAAGCGCATGTGTCTGTTGACTTTCATCGTGTGACAACGCATGATAGTGTAGGCCAACACAAACATTCGCCGACACTGTACACAGTAGCTGGCAGTTCCGCTCCCTTGTTTATAAGGTTCAAAGTCCACGCAGCCTTGGCAGTACATGTACATGTCACATGAGGGCGCTATATCACATGAATGGTCATTATTTACAGAGCTCAATTAATGGTAGTCCGTGTAATAATTGAAAAATTCATAACATCTTAACCACACGTTGGATTTTCACAATCCAAACGTCGTCTGAACGGTATTGATAAATTAAACACGCGCTACACAAAATATGACCCATTTGACCTTAACTTCCGGTTCAAGCCGGAAGTTGAAATTTCATGTTTCAAAAAACCATAACTTCTGAACCACACATTGGATTTGTACAATCTATGCATCATTTGGAAGGTATGAAACGATACACAAAATGTTATGCCATTTGACCTTGATTTCCGGTTCAATTATAACTCCTCAACCACTCATTGTATTTATATCAAGTAAACGTTATCAGAAAGAGCTCTTTAGACTTAACAAACGATACACAGTGTGACCTCATTTAACACTGACTTCCGGTTCAAACCGGAAGTTAAAAAATAATGTTTCAAAAAATCATAACTTCTAAGGCACACTTTGGTTTTTTGCAATCTTTACATCATTGGAAAAGTATTTATCAACTTAAGAAATGACACACAGAATGCGACCCAATTTGACTTTGACTTTTGGTTCAAACCGGATGATCAAATTCAATATTTGAAATAATCATAACTCCTGAACCACACATTGGTTTTTTATCAACTTCACGGCATTACAGAGGGCACAAATCAGATTGATAAAATGAAATATTGTTCAATCATAATTTGATGACATCATCGATCACGAACACCGTGTTTTTGTAGCAAACAAAAATTCAATGTCTAGTTTTTTTCTTCTCCATCTTCTTCTTCTTCTTCTTCTTCCACGGAACTCTTCTCTACAGCATAACTCAAGATTGAAACTGAATTGAACCTTGAAACTTATCAGACAATTGAACCTTAATACGAAGACGGCACAGAATTGATGACGTCATGATGACGTCATCAGGTGTCGAATTACAAGGTTTTTAAAGTTGAAAACTGACCATTTTGCTAATCGCTGTATCTCAGTGAATTTTAAAGCTATGATGTTCATAATTGGGCATCGGATAGATGAAGACTGGGGCATCATTTGAAAAGTTAGCGTCAAAATCGTATGACCTTAACTTCCGGGTCGTTACCCTGGGTCGAAGTTTGCCTTCGTTGATTTTCCTTCAAAAAGTCATGTTTTGGCTTTTCTACAGCATAACTCAAGATTCAAATTGAACTGAAGGTTGAAACTCATCAGACAGTTGAACCTCAGTATCAAGACGACACAAGCTTAATGATGTCATGATGACGTCATCGGGTATTGAATTACATTAAATCAAAGTTTAATATTTGTAAAAAATCATAACTCATGAACCGCACGTTAGTTTTTTTTAATCTACGCATCATCAGATAGGTCGTAAAAAGTTCAATAAACGCTGCACACAACATGACCCCATTTGACCTTCACTTCCGGTTCAAACCGGAAGTTGAAAATTTGAAAATTCATATCTCATAAACTACGTAATATTTTAACATAAATTTTGCAGCAGGTTATTGATGAGTTATTCTGCCGAAACTTTTGCACAGAGATTATAGCATTTTAATCTTTGCATCTGGTCAAAACTGGGCGTCAAATCGTATGTGTCTGTTGACTTTCATCGTGTGACAACGTACGATAGTGTAGGCAAACATACGCCGACAGCCACCGCATTTAAACTGCGTATTTTGCCGATTCACTGTAGCTGGCCGTTCCGCTCCATTGTTTATAAGGTTCAAAGTCCACGCAGCCTTGCCAGTACATGTACATGTCATATGAGGGCGGTCATTATTTACAGAGCTCTGTTACAAAAAAAATCATAACTCCTTAACCACACGTTGGATTTTCACAATCCAAACGTCGTCTGAACGGTCTTGATAAATTAAACACGCGCTACACAAAACATGACCCATTGACCTTAATTTCCGGTTCAAGCCGGAAGGTGAAATTTCATGTTTCAAAAAATCATAACTTCTGAACCACACATTGGATTTTTACAATCTATGCATCATTTGGAGGGTATGAAACGATACACAAAATGTTTTGCCATTTGACCTTGACTTCCGGTTCATACCGGAAGATGAATTTAATTATAAAAAAAATTATAACTCCTCAACCTCAAATTAATGTTTCAAAAAATCATAACTTCTAAGGCACACTTTGGTTTTTTTGCAATCTATAAATCATTTGCAAAGTATTTATCAACTTAAGAATTGACACACAGAATGCGACCTAATTTGACCTTGACTTCCGGTTGAAACCGGATGATCTAATTCAATACTTGAAACAATCATAACTCCCGAACCACACATTGGATTTTTATCAACTACACGGCATTACAGAGAGCTCCTAGAACTTACCTAGTGCTACACAGTATGATCTCATTTGACCTATCTTTTGGTACAAAACCGGAAATTTAAGATTTATATTGAAACAGAATCTTACTACTGAACCACAAATCGGGTTGATAAAATGAAACATTGTTCAATCATAATTTGATAACATCGATCACGAACACCTTGTTTTTGTAGTAAACAAAAACTGAATCTCTATTTTTTTTCCACTTTATCTGAGAACCTTCTCTCGCAATTTTCGCAAAAATTATAACTCCTAGAGACTTGAAACTTATCATGCACTTAGACTTTAGTGTATAGACGAAACCGCAGTATTTTGGGGGCGATGACGTCATCGATGACGTCATAACATCAACAATAAAAAATAATGAGAAAAACTGTAAATCGTCATATCTAGAGAACCATAAATGATAAATACAAAATCTTTGCTTCATATGAAAGTTTGACATTTTGTTTACAACTCTTACACAGAATGTGACCCCATGTGACCTTTACTTCCGGTCGAAAACGGACGTTTAAGGAATTTTTGGGGGAAACGTTGTATCTTATGAACCAAATATGGTACACATTTAATCATTGTATCATCTGAAGGCCCTTGAACAGTTCTACAAATCTTTCATTAGGTACGACCCCATGTGACCTTTACTTCCGCTCAAAACCGTAAACGTTTTAGGCTTAAAACTTCACAAATACTTAGATCTTTGTGTTTAAATATATATATGTGTGAAATTCGGTTTGATGATGTCATCGATGACGTCATAACAATAAATCACTGTTTAATATTTAGAAAAATCATAATTGGAGAATCACAAATGCTACATGTAAGATACTTGCACAATAAAAAAGCTCTTGCCAGATTATGCAAATCACATACACAATGTGACACCATATGACCTTTGCTTCCGGTTGAAACCGGAAGTTCAAAATTCAGATTTCAAACGTTCATTTCTCATAAACCAAGAAAGGTTTTGTCTTGAAACTTACTATGTATATAGATTGTAGTATGTGTATGACACCCAAATTGTTTTGGTGCGATGAAGTCATCGATGACGTCATAACAATAAATCAACGTTTAATATATTAAAAAATCATAATCGGAGAACCATAAATGCTACATGTAAGGTACTTGCACCATAAAAAAGCTCCGGCCGAATTATACAAATCACATTCAAAGGGTGACCCCATACGACCTGAGATATATTTCTAAGTGAAATTGGCCATAAACAATCAAAATTTCGATCCAATACCTAACGTGGCAAATGGCATACTACTCGCGACTGATTCCAGTGCAACGGAGTGTTAGCTATAGCCTTATGTCAAGACGCTTGTTGCCTGTTAATATAAAGCACGATATCAGACCAACGTAACAACAGTTGCGACAAGCTGTGCTGCGTTTACTACAGTACCAAGTGCGCCTTCACTAAAGGCTAGAAGTATGGCATGATTTCTGTGAACGTTTGGGCATGTCACAGTTCATCGTACTTTTAACGAAAGCTTATCAATGGCGCAACGCTGCTGAAATGAATTCCTGTCAACCTGTGCTATGTTGGGCGTCAAATTGTTTCCCTTTTCGCCTTTCTGCTGGCGTAACGGTGAATATGGAATTGAAGACGAAGTTTCACTGAGATGTTCACCTGCTTCTGTGATTCCTATGACATTTATTATATGAGAAAATGCAAGCAGAAAAGGAACAACGTTGGTTATGTTTTGATCACACACCGAGATTGCACGGACGTGACATCAGCTGAGCTTGTCAAGGGGGTTTCAGACCGGCACTCACGGCAGTGTTTATCGTTGCGACACGGTGAATAAAATGGTAAGCTTCGTTTCAAGATCGTCGCTTTTCAGAATGATTGTGTGTTGCGTATGTAATGCACAGTTATGTTAATAAAGATTATCCTTAAATTATCAAGTAGTGAGGTTATTAAAATTAAGGAAAGTTGAGTATGATCATGGAGGTGGTAGAATTGGGCAATATGGTATGATTGCTGGCACTGTCACTAGTGGTGTCAGAAAATGGTTAGATTTGCTGCGTATTGTAGCATAAATATGTCACAACCCTTCGATGAAAGGTTTTCAGTCATAAGTGGTTCACTTCTAAAACAGTATGCGCACCTTCTACTTGTTACCATGGAGCTATAGAAAGGACTCCATGTTGTTATTGTCTAATCTTGGAATGTTTTATGTCTTGAATTTTGTGTATTTTACCAGTTTCATCTTGATTTGCTATTAACTATAGGCCCCACAATGGTCATGAAACATATTGAACAGAGTTTGATGGCAGGATAAGATTCTGATGCCTGGGAAGGAGTGGAACACAGAAACTGGGGATGCAGCTGTCAATATGACCCATCTTCAGTCTTCAATGCTTCTGTTGGTTGTCTACTAAGATTGTTCCTCAATAAAATCATGCTAATGGAGAGTCCAAAGTCACCCAAGGCTTTGACTTCTAATCTTCACTTGTGTGCTTCTTGATCTGTAACTTTTCCAAGAGGTGAATTTACAGTAGTTTTTTCAAAGTTTAAAATTTCACAAAGTTATTTTGCAAGGTCAAACGTTTCCAAAGGAATTGAAATAAAACTGCTGGCTGAGCCCTTTTTCCATTTAAATTAGTGCATTATGTTAAACATAGATAACATGACAGTGTGTATTACATGTAGGGCGGCCTACTGTGAGACTTTCTGTTGAAATAGAAACATATTTTTGAAACATTCTAAACACAAGTTATTGTATTTTGTTTATGCATTGAAAATAATGTGCTATGATTTATTTAGTATTAGTGTCAATATGATATTTGTTTGACACCTGATATTAGTTTGTTTATTGTTAATACTGTTTTTATTTTTCAGAATACAGCACATCCAGTATTGGAATCGTTTCCAGTGAAAGATTACACACATGTTGTGTTTCTCTGCTTATTTTCTTGCCGAGTGTATGATGCACCATAGACGTAAAAGTACATGTAGTACTTGACTAAATTTTTAAAGTCCAAATTTACGAGAGGCTTAGACTTGTATCTTCACGCAGTGCTGGTGAGAACAAGAATTTCAACGGTATAAATGGTTTTAAACAAAATGTTTTCTTCCTGAACCTTCTTTACAAGATAACCCAAGATTGAATCTGAACTGAACTTTGAAATATGGCATAGGCCTACTGACTTAATTTTCAACATTAACACAGCACTTGAACATGATCTTGATGACATCATGAGGACATCTGAAGACATCATGGTGTTGAATCAAACAAAATCAAAGTTTGTTATTTCAAAAATTCATATGATAACTATACATTAGATTTGTAAAAGCTGCAAGATAATAAAGGGAGTTTGAAATTTTAATGTAAATTTCGTTAAGGGACCAAAAGAGTGGCGGCATGGTATAAACTGGCCGTTTAAAACCGGCCAGCAGGTTTGTGGCCGTGCTATAAAGGACCGAGCCAGAGGCGAGGTCCTTTATTGCAAGGACATGACCCTGCTTTTCTGTAAATTGTCAAGTGTCACGTCCCCCGGCTTGGTTTTGCGAAAGGTCAAAATGCATAAACGCTGAACGGTTTGGCGTACGCGTGCGTTCAAATGAATTTCAGATTGAGTACGTGCATGTATTGATTGTCTCACGCGTAAGTTAGCGCCTGTGTATGATTAAACACTTCTCACTATGTTTATCTTGCACGTTTAGACATGGCCATGTGATCTCCTATTGACCTATCAGAATGGATGAACGGTCCTGGGTATTTATGAATAAATGTTAACAATACATTGACTTTTCTTTAATGTTTTGTTTTATTGACATCCATAGAAAAACAAAATACAAATTTTGTTTACACAGCAAGTGCGTGTTAACCGTTTTGTAACAGCTATGTATTAAATACATGGGATAAGACAAAGTGAAAGTTTATTGTTTTACAAATTATTTTTGGTACTATGGTATTGTAAAGGAAATTTGTCATAATATGTGGGGACTTGTGAGACAAATCTTTTCCTAATGCAAATTCAGAGCAATAATTTATCTTTTATTTAATGTTTAAACATCATAACAAGATTTCACTGTAACTATTTCTGTCTGGCAATAGTTCATTAATGTTATCAATTAGTACAAAACCATGAACATAACTTGGGAGAAAAGTTCTATTCATTAAAGGCATTTTGCCACTCATGACTGCATTAACCATGACAGCCATGAATTGTTAAATTCAAACCCACATTCTGATTCAGCCACCAGAACATGAGTTGGAAGTGCAAACAGTATAAAGCCATTCTTAAGTGTTTCTGGTGGTGCAGAGATCCATTTTACCTCACTTTATAAACATACTTCTTCAAAGAGTTCTAATATTGTCACTATCTCTGGTTGTTAAAAAGAGTCCATGAAATTATAAAATATTTTGAAATCCCTGCACCATACAGATGGACAGTTGACTAAATAAACAGGCAAACAGTGTATCCAGTCATTGTAATGTTACTTATTGAACATTATGTTAAATATAGCAGACTCATTGCGCAACCATTGTACAGCCATAACTTTCCAACCCTTATAGACATGTCTCAGTCTCAAAAGTTGAATCAGATGTGCCAACTACATTCATCCACTCAGTATTTTGGTTCAATAAAGAATCACCACAACTCAACTGTTGTGAGAAGGATTTGAACCCATATTATGATGACTCAGGCACCAGAACTTGAGTACAAAGCAACAGCTAATTTGCTCAGAACCACTGTTGGCATGCTTGGCATGACTCAAACCCATATCTAAATTGGGTCGCAGAGCTTGAGTCAGGCATGTTAACCGCAGTAGTATTTTTGCTCATCAGCATCAGAACTTAGGTCCAAACACTAAATATTGAATCATTTTGTGATTCACTCCAGAGCACAACCATTACGACTTGCATGAGCAATAGAATTCTAACCCACATTCTGACAACTCAGGCACTAGTACATGCATTAGAAATAATGACTGTGTGCATACATTTTGCAAGCTGCACAACATCACTTAATGACAAATTACTGTTCATGATATCAATTGATACACACTTGTATCTGTTGACCATCTTTTCATTTAAAAGGGTGAATATATTGAATTTTCAATCTCAGTGTAAAATAAGGCAGTGTCTGAACTTGCAGCTTCTACTACGGCAGAAGAAGAACCTTTATGTTTGAGAGATTTCCCTTATGCTCAAGGCATCTTGTCCATCAAGACTGCAACCACCATGCCTGCCATGAATAGTAAGATAGAAACCCACATTCTGATGACTCGGCACCAGAACTTGAGTATTAAATGTTAAATGTATGTAAACATTTCCAAATGTTTCTGGTGGTGCAGAATGCCATCTTTAATTCAATTCATAAACAATTTTTTTGAAAGAGTTCACTACACAACTTATTACAACTCATCTTGTTATAACGACCCATGTACTGATGACAACAAATGTCTGTTGACATGTACATTCTTATGGAAGTATTGCCTAAAAGTTATTATACTCAAACGTTTATAGAAAGGTTCACATGTAACAAAGTGTGGCGCCATGACACTTTTAAATCATTATGAACACTTTCCATTTCTACTAAAAAAAACTCAAAACAAGTTTTTTAAAACAACGTTAAAATACCGTATGTAATTTTTGTAAATAATGGATATAACAACAGCCTTATTTCTGTCTTACACCCGTTATGTCCTGTCTTTTCACGTATGTCTGTCTTTTTTGTCTGTCCGTCCATAAGCTGGAGAACAAAAGCTATTGCTTCTCCCCGGACCGAGATGTTGCCATTTGTTTAAAGTTCACTTTTTTATCACTTTTATAAAATGTATATGTACTTTCATTTTGCTAAAATGCTAAAATGGTCAGCAGTTCGAGTGATATGTTTCCATGGAAATGTCTATTTCCAGATTAAACTGGAAGTTTATGTCAATGGACACACATAAAGCGTGGCATGCGTTCACCTATTAGAAACCTTTCGATAATATGTCAATTGCAGATATCCAACATGTGGATCAATGGCTTTGATTTTTTTAATATACTAAAATTCAATTATTATTCGAAAAAATAATAACTTTTTAACCAAACATTAGATTTTTACAATATATAAATCATCGTAATTGTCTTCACAAACATAAACGCTAAACAAAGTGTGACTCAATTTGACCTCGACTTCCAGTTTAAACCGGCAGTTGAAGTATTAAATTGAAAAAACAATCTAACTTCTGAACCAGACATTGGGTTGGTATGGTAAAATGTCGTCTCCAGTTCATTCAATCACAATCTGACATCACTCACGAACACCTGTGTGTTTGTTGTTTACAAACACTGTATGTCTAGTTTCTTCTTCAGAATCTTCTTCTTCTTCCACGCAACTCTTCTCTGTCGCTTAACTCAAAATTGAAATTTAATTGAACCTTGAAACTTGGCATACACTTAAACCTCGTAATGGAGACGGCACAGTTTTTATGGCGTCATGATGACGTCATCAGGTGTCGAATTACAAGGTTTTTAAAGTTAAAAATTGACCTTTTTCTCTTCGCTGTATCTTCGTGAATTTCAAAGGTATGATGTTCATAATTGGGCATATGATAGATCAAGACTGGGGCATCATTTGAAAAGTTAACGTCAAAATCGTATGACCTTAACTTCCGGGTCCTTACCCTGGGTCGAAGTTTGCCTTCGTTGAATTTCCTTCAAAAAGTCATGTTTTTGTTTTTTCTACAGCATAACTCAAGATTCAAATTGAACTGAAGGTTGAAACTCACCAGACAGTTGAACCTCAGTATCAAGATGACACAAGCTCAATGATGTCATGATGACGTCATCGGGTATTGAATTACATTAAATCAAAGTTTATTATTGGTAAAAAATCATAACTCATGAACCGTACATTGGATTTTTTCAATCTACACAACATCGGATTGGTCGTTAAAAGGTCAACAAATGCTACACAAAACATGACCCCGTTTGACCTTGACTTCCGGTTCAAACCGGAAGTTGAAAGTTTGAAAAATTTATATCTCAAAAACTACGTAATATTTTAACGTAAATTTTGCATCAGACTATAGATAAGTTATTCTGCCGAAACTTTTGCACAGATATTATAGCATTTTAATCTTTGCATCTGGTCTAAACTGGGCGTCAAAGCGCATGTGTCTGTTGACTTTCATCGTGTGACAACGCACGATAGTGTAGGCCAAAATTAATACTCCGACACTGTACACAGCTACCGCATTTAAACTGCGTATTTTGCCGATTCACCGTAGCTGGCAGTTCCGCTCCATTGTTTATAAGGTTCAAAGTCCACGCAGCCTTGCCAGTACATGTACATGTCACACGAGGGCGCTATATCACATGAATGGTCATTATTTACAGAGCTCTGTGACAATCCGTCCGTATAATAATTGAACAAGTCATAACTCCTTAACCACACGTTGGATTTTCACAATCCAGACGTCGTCTGAACGGTCTTAATAAATTAAACACGCGCTACACAAAATATGACCCGTTTGACCTTAACTTCCGGTTCAAACCGGAAGTTGATGTTTCATGTTTCAAAAAATCATAACTTCTGAACCACACATTGGTTTTTTACAATCTATGCATCATTTTGGAGGTAGATAACAAGTAAAGAAAAGATACACAAAATGTTATGCCATTTGACCTTGAGTTCCAGTTCAAACTGGATGATCAAATTCAATACTTGAAACAATCATAATTCCCGAATAACACATTGGTTTTTTATTAACTACACGGCATCACAAAGGGCTCCTAGGACTTACCTAGCGCTACACAGTATGACCTCATTTTACCTAACTTTTGGTTCAATCATAATTTGATGACATCGATCACGAACACCTTGTTTTTGTAGTAAACAAAAACTGAATGTCTAGTTCTTCTTCTTCTTCTTCCACGGAACTCTTCTCTACAGCATAACTCAAGATTGAAACTGAATTGAACCTTGAAACGTATCAGACAATTGAACCTTAATACGAAGACGGCACAGAATTGATGACGTTATGATGACGTCATCAGGTGTCAAATTACAAGGTTTTCAAAGTTGAAAACTGACCATTTGCTATTCGCTGTATCTTCGTGAATGTTAAAGCTATGATGCTTATAAGTGGGCATCTGATAGATCAATACTTCGGCAACATTTGAAAAGTCAACGTCAAAATCGTATGACCTTTACTTCCGGTCGTACCGAAAGGTCAAAGTCTGCCTTTGTGTTTTTTCGTAAAAAATCAATTTTTGGTCATAACTCAAGATTGAAAGTGAATTTAACATTGAAACTCATCAGACATCTGAACCTCATTATCAAGACCACACAAACTTGATGATGTCATGATGACGTCATTGGGTATTGAATTACAATAAATCAAAGTTTATTGTTTTTATATCATAACTCATGAACCACATGTTGGATTTGGACAATCTACATATCATTGGACAGGTCGATAAAAGATCAACAAATGCTTCACAGAACGTGACCCCATTTGACCTTGACCTATGGTTCAAACCGGAAGTTGAAAAATTTCAAAAATTCTGATCTCAAAAACAACGTAATAATTCAACAAAAATTACGTGCACCACGTTATAGATGAGTTCTCCTGCTCAAACTTTTCCACAGAGATGATAACATTTAAACCTTTGCATCGGGTCGAAAATGGACGTCAAAGCGCACGTGTCTGTTGAACCATGTTGTATGACAACACACTATAGAGTAGACTACACTTCAATACAATGTATGTCAAACCTGTTCCAGCCACGCACGTGTACATTGCACATGTAATTAAAGGGACACGTTGCCTTGGATCGAGAGAGTTGGTCTATGCAAACGGTTACAAACGCTTTTTTAGACCAACTCGCCCGATCCAAGGCAACGTGTCCCTTTAAAGTTGACCTGTACTGTATTGTATTGAGTACTGGAATACATTGGCGTCGCTCGCTATTTCATTGTATATTGCACACCCAATTAATGATAGGCCGTGTAATATTTGAAAAATTCATAACTCCTGAACCACACATTGGATGTTTTTTCAACTACACGGCTTTACAGAGGGCTCCTAGGTCTTGCCTAGCACTACACATTATGACCTCATTTGACCTAACTTTTGGTTTAAACCGGAAGTTGAAGATTTATATTGGAACAAAATCTTACTCCTGAACCACAAATTTGGTTGATAACATAAAATATCATTAAATTATAATTTGATGACATCGATCACGAACACCTTGTTTTTGTAGTAAACAAAAACTGAAAGTATAGTTGTTTTTTGTTTTTATTTTGCACGATGTTCCGGCAGAAAAATTGAGGGCGCTCGTCTCACACTGGTTTGAACATGAATATGCATGATAAAGTGTTGCGTTGTGAAAAACGTGCTTTATAGGATACTGTACGTGTGTGCTGTGGGGTGCCAATCCTGTTTTTATGTACTGTACATGTACATGTACATATACATGTACTGTACTACCATGTACGATAGAGCGAGGGGACATCCGTTCTTGATTACCGAGACAAACTAAACGAGACGACTGTCCTTGGTACTCAGCCTTAAGCCTACAAAACCATTTCTTCGATCCTCCATCCTAAAACCAAAATCACTTCTCTAGAGACAAGTGTTCCTTTATTTAGTTTAACTCATGCTTACAGGTTGAGCCTGGCATTTTAGAGCACATAAACATTTCACTTGTAACAGGAAAAGTAAAGACTTTTAAATGCTCTCTTTACATACTTAGTTTTGGAATGAAAATATTATATTTTTTTATTTTTGTGATGAACAGTAAAGAAAACCGATTTCCCTAAGAAATTAGGTGTAGTGTGGGTCTACACCCATGTATCATAATTACATGTATATCACTCAGAAGAATGTGTAAAACATTAAAATGAAATAAAGACCTTTGCTATAAACCAAGTTAAATTGAAAAGTACAATTCTGGGCCAACACTTGCACACTTGCATAGAGCTTAAAAACACAAATATCTTGTAATGGTTTCTGTGTTCAGCAAATGGCTATGGTAGCACCATCAGAGCATGATCAGATCATGAGGTAGCAACACACCACGCATGTGGAGCAGTTATGGTTGTACGAAGTTGGAATGTGGTTGTTGTCTAGACTAGACTTCGTCGTGTTTACATTGTTAGCGAATCATGCATAATTCATGTTTCAAATCTGTGTGAAGAGCGCCCTCATTTGTTTCTGCCGGAACAACGTGCAAAAAAAATTTGCGTCCCGCCCGGGTGATTGCCTGTGGATTTTTTTTTTTCACATAGCTCGGGAAAGCACTGAGCATGCAGTGCTTGATACACATCGGTGTAGGGGTAAAACCAAATTAAATTCTTTATCCCTGAAGTAAATATCAACATCTAAGACATGACAAGTTGGCCAAGGTATTGCACTGGGATCTGTGTACGAAATTTGGTGTCCAAGTGACTGCAAAATGGTATGACTTTCCAGAGAAAGTTGCAGAGACTGACCAGGTCAACATCTTCTGGGACTTTAACAGACTGATCATGAACATAGGCGTCCGGATGTTGTAGTCTTAGATAAGTCGAATAAGATGTGTCATTTCATTGACATGGCTCTGCCGGGTGATTTAAGGGTCGCTTCGAAGGAGACGGAAAAGATCCAAATGTACCAAGACCTGGCCAGGGAACTCTGTAAGATTTGGCAGGTGAAACTGAAAGTAGTCCCCGTGCTGATTGGAGCACTTGGCACCATTGCGAAAGCACTGGAGAAACATCTAGAGGAAATAGGGATAAATGTGATGGTATATCTGTTACGAAGGCAGTACTTACGGGAACAGCAAGGATTCTTAGAAATACCCTTAAGACCTAAGTCTACGGGACGTAGCCCAACTCAAGGAGTTACCGGCACAGAGAAAAGTGTGATCTTTCTTTTGCATGTTGTGATAGGATGAAATAAGAAGAAGAAGAAGAAGAATTTTGGATCCGGGTTGATTGGAACCTTTGCTAACCCCTACAAAGAACTCCTTGCCCGAGCTCCCGTTATGTTGATCGGTTGCGCATTGGGAAAGTTCTGGTAAAAATCTGAGCTCGGAAAACATGCCGTGGATGCTTGTGTCTATCTAAAACAACGCGTAACGTACCAGCAGCTGCAAGAGATTTCCTTTTTCATGCAAAAAAAGATATATTTATTTGTACTGTGACATTTAGCAACAAATATATTATTACAACCATAGGATGAAACAATGAAACTTTCATTGACAGGAATAAGTATAACACTGATGATTTGCCACTATACTAAGACTAAGAAACGTCGAGTTGTGTTGAAATAAACAATCAGAACAGAACAAGAATAGAACACGAACAAGAACCAGAACAAGAATATTTGCTTTGAGAGATTGTTTCAACAATTGAAAAGAAACTGATTGTTATGATCAATTAAATTCTCACTTGTAAGTAAAAGTCATGGTGACATAATTTAGAGCAATGATTTTCTTTATCAGAGATTTCAAGAGATACAACTGTTTCCATTAACTTCCTAAAGATTTTAGTGCAATAGGTAATAGAAACACCCTAACAAACAAATAAACAAACAAACAAACAAACAAACGAACGACCGATCCAAAGAACAAACGAACAAACGAAGGTATAGAGGGACGAGCGAACAAACAAACACTCAAACACCCCCACACAAAAATAAATAAATTAACCCTTAAAAAATAAACAAACAAACAAACACCCCAACACCCCAACAAACAATCAAACAAACAATCAAACAAACAGACAAACAAACAAACAAGCAAGCAAGCAGACAAACAAACAAACAAACAACAACAAACACTAACTAACAAACTCTAATGAAAACCGTCCATTATATTCTTTGTTGTTTTTCTTGATAGATTCAAGAACACGACAGTAGGATATGAGGAACTACATGCAACTGTTTACATTAACTTCCTGAAGATTCGAGAGCAAGATGTTACAAAAATTATTTAACATACCTAGATACGATTCCTTTTAACAATTGAGCAGACAAAACAATTTACAGCTAAAGTGTTATTAAAATACGATTAGTAGTGAACAAGCCTTAATTTAAATTCGAAAAGTACATGGAGCTTGTTAATAATAACTATAACGAAGTATCTCTAACTGTTAATTACCATTTCGATTGTTATTAAAGTGTCGGTAGAAAGATGGTAGTTGTCTGACATTCAAGGTTCCAGGCATATTTTTCTGAAAGAATCGACAAATTAGATGAAGTGATACAATGTTCACTATTAAACGGGGAAATGTTTCCTGAAGCCGTGAGCTATTTAAGTTTGTTATTCATCATAAATACGAACTAAACTTTACTTCTAATTTTCATCTCGCTTGTTTTGAGTGAGCGATAGTTGGAAAAGCTAGTCCATACAATTCCGTCACCACCCAGAGCAGCATGATGGAAGTATCTTCCGTTCAAACTGGATGAGTAGCAGAATCTGTACCACCAGGCTCCGTGGTACTGTTCGGCACAGCTACCGATGGGATTTGAATCGTTGTCTTTGTCTTTGGTCGAGAAGGGCTCGTGATTATGGGATTTTAACCCGTTTGCTGAAATACAAAACACGTGATCATAATCATAATAAGAAAGGTGATGGGAGGAGGGGGTAACTTTTAATACGAATTTGGTTCTCGTAATGCCTAGGTAACTACAATGAACAAACTATGAGAGGAGATATGATATAAAGTTAGTGTTCACAACCCCACAGACCTTCAGTTGTAGGGCCTATTCTCATTTAATTGTTTTATGCAAAGCATAGGCCTAATGTAAGTTGTGCTTCCTATGTTGGCACTATAGTGATATTTGAATCTACCTTTGCCTAAATAAAAATAAGGTAAACTCGTCTTACATGCCGTTCCTGAATAAGCCCCCACCGTCAGCCTGTAGTTATCACTCACGTCAGCGATGCTAAACGAGTCATAGAAGGCATACCCAGTACCGTTATCGAAACCTTGGAGGTCCACACGTAGTTCGTACTCGCCCTGAGCAGTCAGACGGTGCAAGATGTCGTTGCCGAGCCAAAACTCTCCATCTAGATTCCCAAAGCCCCGGCTGTAGCTGGCAAAGTCCAAATAGAAATCAACGCTGCCGTCCTGGCGCCGCTGGAACACCTAAAGAACCACATAGTATGTAGAATCTATAAGTTTGAAGTTAAATGATGACATGACATTAAAGTTCGCTTGATATTGGACAGTTTACATTCGCATAGGTTTGTACAGCGATTATCAACATTGTTTTTTCACTATTGGACATTGGTCATTCACATATAGGTTTGTACAGCGATTGTTTCCTTTTATGCCAGTTCGGGTATCAAAAACAGAGGATGCGCCAGTGGCATGCCAACTTGAGTCCGCTACTCTCTCAAACATTGTTGTAGTGTTCGGATATGGACTTTGAACATTCACTTTGCCTTGTACAGCAATGTCTAATAACAACAACCGATTTCCAACGTAGACTTTCACATACATTTTCATACATATTTTGTACCGGGGTGTTTACATGTAGTTTACACGTAGACATTTGCATAGTTTGTACAGAGCGAGCATCGATTGTTCATTCACTTGCGTGTAATCTTACCGTCCACCCACCACCGTCTGTCTCCATATCACAATACACCTGGAAGGCCTCACCGGGGTTTCGAGGTCGCACCATGTACACGCCGCTCACCGACACACCAATCGCAAGAATATCAGAACAATCCTTTGGATAGGTGACTGTAGAGGCATAGAGAAATCAAAACATAGCCTTTTATTTCGCAACTGCAAGAACTTTTAAAAAGTGTACATTGTAGTTGTTCTTCTCTGATATCGTATGCAGTGGAATTCCAGGTGTAATTGTACATAAATCACCTCATTAATCATCATGAACCATTCACTTATCTAGGATTTATCTACCTATGAACCGATTGGCAAACATTTATTTTTATTTCTAAGTTTCATAATGAGCGGGACATCAACCTCCGACCTCAGATTGATGGGGTGTTTTCCGTCCCAAGCTATACCTGACAATTATTGTATTCACAATTTAGAGATCCTCAATACGCTTACCGCCTTCAGTCGTTGTGACAGGCGCATCAGTTGCACCAGAATTGTCCATGGAAGAGGTATCTGCAAATACAACCAATCAAGAGGACTTTAAGTTAATACTTAAAAAGAAAGATTTGCTAACCAATTTAGTTGGTTCATTTTTCTTTAGTTTTAAGTGTAAAGATAAGTGAAACATTTTTTTTAATGAAATTCTTAAATAGAGAGTAGCCAGATGTCCTTTCGAGAAGGTAAAAGTTTTTTTTTTGGGGGGGAATGGCTTTTTCGTAAATTCCATCATCGCTATTTCTTATTACAAAAAAAAATCATCAGTAACTTTGTACAGAGGGGAAAAAGTTTTTTCCAAAGGAACATGTAGCTGATCAGGTTGTATCTCCATGTGGTCGAATGTTTGGAAAACACAAAATTTAACTAACCATCGAGGAGTTTCACTAAACTTACCATTATTAAGGAGTTTCACCAAGGCAGCTACTGAGACTTGCAACTCATCCACCTTACGCCTTGTGTCTTCAAGCTCGGAGGTAACCTTTTCTTGGTTACCAGAAACTGCAACCTGCAGCTCATCCATATTACGTCTTGTGTCTTCCAGCTCAGCGGAAACCGTTTCTTGAGTATCAGTCATTGTACCTCTTAGCTCTTCCACCTGATGTTTTGTGTTTCTTACTTCAGCGTTAACTATTTCTAGGTAGTCTGATAGTAAGGCCTTCAACTTGTCTACAATTACATCTTGCTGACATGAAACCGTCTCCTGATTGCCAGAGGAAGCAACCTGTAGTCCAGCTTGAGACTTCACAATCATAACGATCAAGAGTGAACAGATAAACAGCGCCATTGTGCTAGTCAGCTCAAAATGCAACTACACAACTACACAACCTCTTGTCATTGATCCTCCGCGCACAAGAGTATACAAGGGTATGATCAAGAACTTGATTGTAAAACCACCATATGTTTGTAGTAATGGTGCAAACGATTCAAGCATTGTTATTCTTCCTGTTGAGCTATAAGCTGACCTGTATTTGTTAAGGGTGAATCGAAAACGGAAAAGAAGCTGAATCAGGAAATAGGAAGAACCTTGTCCTTGCAGCTCCGGATAGAACTACAATTATTAAATAAATAGCTTAGCAGAAGCAACCTTGAAGGCTGGTCAAATCTCATTCAGTCAAATCACTCCACCATCAAAAGGCTACCTGCCTGCATGGATATAAAGAGATCGTATAGCCATTTCAAGTGCATATCCTTCACCCACTTTAACAACGAGGATAACTACATTTAGTTCTGTCATCTGGAAATTTGTTAAGTTTTATTTTTTAATAGTTACCTTTAAAATAATCTCGTTGTCTTTACACTCTCATTACGACGCTTTCTCGACAACAAATCCAACAGAGAGCGAAAAACAATTGAGTAGTGGGGTGATACTCACTGTCTTTGCTAGCTCGTTATGATGTTTCTTCAAAGCCATAACAATACGCGAGAAATAAAAATTGAAAACCATTCAAGGACACACTTGGATGCATCGTCTTGTGGGCGCCAAATTGTAGAGCCATCAACCTCTCAATGGATGTAGCTTTATTCTTTCCTTGTTGGACAGGTTTTTGAGTTCAACTCAATGTGATTTCATCATTGTCTATTCTAGCAATTCCTAAGTGCAGAAACTTTGGCAGCAATCGATTATCGCCTAGCCATGAATTCCCCAAATGAACAAGATCATCTCAAGTTTAATGCGAGCACCATCCCTGGTCTGGATCTGTTTGTTAAGGGCACCGAGTGGAGACGCTTCATAATAATCAATCTATGCCAAAAGTAGCTTGATCTAGACAAAATTGCAACATAAATGGGTGTTTTTTTTGTGCAAGTTTCCCCTTAAACCCTCCCAAACAAGGTATCAAAAAAGTTTTTTAAAAGGAAATTGGGGAAATAGGCCTGGGGCCTATGCATAATTTGCATATATTAAAAGTGGCCACTTTTGCCTCTATTTTCACTTACATACGTATGCACACGCCCTGATAGTAGTAGTACTGGTATCATTGTTACATCGTATTTGCAAGCAAGTGTCTCTTGAAATCTCCCAAACAACGTATCAAAAAGTAAGTGGGGGAAATGTGAAAAATTTGCATAAATTAAAAATGGCCGCTATTGCTTCTATTTTCACTAATATACGTACGCACACGCACTGATGGTAGTAGAAATGACATAATTATAACATCATACTTGCATGGATATGATCACTGCACTTTTTCCAAATACATTTGACAGGACAAATTCAAGGATGGCCGTCATTTTTCAAGATGGCTGCCTTTTTCCCGCCAAAATCAAATTATTGCTTGTTAAAGATAATTTATTTATTTTAAGGGAATAACGTTTGCACAGAAGCCTACTTTTGGTATAAATAGAATCTTCCCAACATAACATTTTGCATGGATGTTCACTGAATACGCCTGCAAATAAAGCAGCCAAAGTTCCAATTCCAACATTGCCGTTTACTTTCCAAGATAGCCGCCTGTTTCCCTCTAACATCTACCTTTGACTATTTTAATGATAACATTTGTGTTAAGTGTATTAGTTTGCATGGTTGTTGACTGGATATGTTTTGCAAATAAAACAAACAATTACAAATTCTAAGGTGACTGGTCGTTTTCCAGCCAAAATCTAATTTGGCTGGTACTGGGCATAGCTCAATGGTGCGCGACGGCGAGAAAGACAGGATGAGCTGGATTTTATGTCGATGATTGGTGAAGCCTGGAATTGAAACTAAACTGAAACCCACTGGGAGTGGGAAGGAAGTCGTTATAGTATGTAATCACTTAACTGAATCAGACCCAAGTCTAATGAGTAGGTGCATGATCTGACCATGGATATAGGAGATCCAGTGGTCAGGAAGAGTGAGAGCCAAATGTCACTGATGTGGAAGCCGATGTCTTGAGGAACTGTGTCAGCTTGTAGATCTCGATGGCCTCTTTGATCCGGCCGGGGTGCCATGCCTGGATAAGAGTGATGAGTTCTGAAGCACTCGGTCTACTTGGTGGTCGGTGATGTTCGTCGAGTGTTTGAGGATAGCTCACTTCTCGAAATCTCTCCTCCTTCCGTGTGGTCGATGTTTCTTGAGCCTAGAAAGGTTAGGTCTGGTTTCCCCGACGTAAAACTTGCCGTATTCACAGGGAATGCGGTAATCTGCTGCACGAGTGGATGGATCTTGCTTGTCAGTGTGAGATAGGAGAGAGCTGTGTAGTTTCTTGGGAACAGAGTTGGAGACCTTGATCAGTGCTTGCCGAAAAATGCGCTGGAAACAGTGGGAGGAGAGACCTTAGCAGCGCCGTAGCGACCGGGGGGTGTGGGGGGTGTGACACCCCCCCCCCCAATATTTTGCTTCAGTCGGCATTTGAAGCCTCAGTCGGCAAATGAAACATCAAATGAAACATGCAAGAGATCGATCAGGCCCTTCAAGAAAGAAAGAAATCACTCAGCAAATCTGGACTTTTTGGTTTGCCGACTGAAAATGTATTGTATTTCAAGGCTCTCTGAAGATTTGCCGGATATTTTGGTTGCCGATCGTCGTTATCAGTTTTTGTTAACAAATTGTAATACAATCATGCCGATTGCTTTTTGCCGATCGTCATATTGCTGATGTAATACAACGCCGATTGTTTTTGTGGTAACACATTGTACACTTTGAGGAATAGATGCGCCCAGGCCCGGCTGTCAGCGCTGCGGTTTCTAGATCAGATAACACACAAAACAAAGGTTTTTCTTTCCGGTCCAAGCCAAGACGTCCAAGTTGAAATTGTGATGAGGATTAAGATATTATTTATTTGAGTGAACGCTACACAAATCATTATCTGCAGTTAATAGTTAGATGTACGTAGGACTTTCTCTCTTTTAGAGCCGAGGTTACATCATTAAAATGAGTAGTTCAACTTCAAAACCAAAGAGAAAGCGAATCAAGCTTGAGTGTCTTGAATGTCATTCCGTGTTTGACGACGATTACAGAAATAGGCACGAAAAATCTTGCCATAACGGAAAGCGTGTGAGAGTTGCACTCCAAGGCGCACCTGCAAATCCGTTCGCCGTGGTTAGAAAGAAAGTGCCGAGGGTTGATTCTGCCATGGCCCCGGCCACCGCCACCTCACCCGAGTCCCCCCACGCCCGGCAGCCACATGGTGGTATTACTGCCATAGCAGAAAAAGGTAAAATTTCAATGCAGTGATATTATAAAAGAAATGTTTCAAAGTTGGAATCTTGTGTAGCCCTTTATCACTCAATAATCTCAATTGTTAGGGAGTCAACAGGTAATTAAGCGCGCAAACGCCGCGTCGCCTAAAAGTGGCGCTATACTGTATAACACACGGAAATATTGACTCCCAATGGCGCAACCAACATTATTGTGATGATTACGTCAGGTGAATTGGGTCAAATTTAAAATGCATACAAATAATTACAAATTATTGTTCTAAATTTGCTTGTAATTTCGGGATAACACTTTTCCCGCCCACCCAAGCCCCTGACCCATTAGCCCTAGAAGTGGAGCTTCAAGTTCTGGTAGAACTGTGCCCCAAAGATGTCGTACAATTCAGCACAATTAAATAAAGAAGTTAGTGAAGCCAATAAAGAAGCCCTGCCAATAGCAAATCGAGTTATTCGATTCATGCTTACTGCGCCCGTAACAGTTGCGTCAAATGAGCGCTCTTTTAGCAGACTCAAGTTTGTTAAGAACTATCTGAGGACATCCATGACGGACTCAAGGCTGGAGGGACTCATGTTACTGGCATGCGAAAAAGACCTCACAGATGAAATTGACATTCACAAAGTTGCCAAGAAATGGAGTCTTCTGAAGAAAAGACGGGTTGTCACTCATTAAGCTTAGCTATGAGGAGGGTAAGTTTTACTGATTAGATTAAATTGTGTGTTGCATAAGCCTAGGTAAAAATGCGAGGATTCCAACAATATCCTGTTTTTCGATCGTAACTATTTTCAGTCAATGAATTATGCAAAGTCAAAATAACTGCATCGATAACCATACTATTATGTTTAGACAGTTATTTTATTCGTATAGGAATATGGTTGCGGATGACGTAAACTTTTTCATTAATAAATTAATAATAACTTAACTGGGACGTAGGTCAGATATGAGGCAAGTTGGAAATTATCTTTGGATATTTTCAGTAACTAAAGACAGCACCAGCATTCAAAGTATTTCCATGGAACAAGTAAATTACTTATGAAAACTAAATGTGTGAGGTTAATTAATTGAGGAAAAAAAAATCCCAAGTAACTTTAAAACCGACTTGATAAAACGAACAACATGAACTAGTTATTGGTTATGGTCATCATTAATATACTGTGCCGGAGAGGGAGGGTTGTACACAATCGTCGCAACAGTAGTAATTTTATTTTTAGTAGTATAAGGGTAGTGATGAGAGATTCGTAGCGATTTGATGTAGCTTCACTTGATTAAAAAGGACACCGAAGTTCTTGCAGTTTTCCAACTTTCGTGCAGAAACCCGATTTATTACAAACTGCAGTTGTAATTAACATATCCAGACCACAGTGATTTCTTACTTTACAAGAGGGAGGTTGTGAAACCCACAATCACCGTCCCTCAGTCATCCACGCATGTGAGTCAAACAAGTTTAAAACACAATGCGTATAGGAATGCACATTTGCGTTAATAAAATCATTAGCCGTTGCGTTACATTAGTCGTTTTCGGTGTTCGTGATTTCGTTCCGTGACGTTGCAACGCGTTGGCGTTTGACGCTGATACTGGGAAAATTAATTTTGCTCATTATGTTTCTCAACTCCAGTCGGCAAATTTCCTTCCACACCCCCCCCCCCCCCCAACGAAAATGCCTTTGCTACGGCGCTGGACCTTAGGTAGGGTAAACGAGGCCTTTTGGTCAGGGTTGTGGGCAGGCCTGCTTGTCTTGATCTGCTTGAAGTTGTACCCACAAAAACCTATCATGATCTACTTATACAAAGAAATACCAACCCTGATCCATAAAACGTCTATTCGATGTAAATAATTCACTGGTGACACAAATTCAGTCTAAAATACAAGGGTCTCAAAAAGGCATCAGATTAATTGATCACAGTATTAATGTTGGGCGCAATATTTAAAAGTGGCCATTCTTAAAATTCGTGCAAGCCAATTTTGACACTGGCGCACGCGCAACTTTTGAACTTAAGTCTGCCAACACAAATAAAACTTGCGCGGCTAAGGCACGAAATTGACACGAACTACACTCTTTGTATATGCTTATGTTGCCAGTTGTTCGAACCGTCTGGCTCAGCTCCGCAAAAGTTGGCAAATGCCCCTCCGAGTTTGGTCCTTTCCCTTTTCTTGAGAGCTCCCCTGGTCACTTGAGCTGATATCACTCCCACCAGAAATGCTTGACGGAAAACCTCTTCTTCATCAACACTGTAATATTGCCACAAACTGCTGCTTTGCGACATTTTGATCTGCTTACTTTTCGTTTCAGAGATGCCTTTTTGCATGTAATAACACACGTGTCGGGTTTGTTTTGATTACTGGGTGCTTACGTGGCTTTCGTGAAACTCGGCGTTTTTGCCTAGCGTAATACTTTTTTCTTTTTTTTCTTTCTTTCTTTTTACATTATGACACAATTTTGTATTGAGTTCCACTCATTTATATCTAATCATTATGCACTCCTTTACCTTTCTACAACAAAAAGCATTAACTTCGTTCAAGTTGATCTTTAACGATTTAATTGTTACAGCTTGCGCAGACTTCAATTAATGATTTCGATCTCAAGCCTTGGTCGTGGCCTTCAGGTTTGAATTTCTCTCATCAAAAGGCGGATGTTTACAGCTTTTCTGAGGTTGCTTATAAAAAGGGAATAAAAGAGTGGCGACGAGTTCTTAAACGGCCGTTTAAAACCGGCAGGGTCGTGGCACGGCCACAACCCTGCAAGGTTTTAAACGGCCGTTTAAGAACGAGTCACTACTCTTTTATTCCCATTCACAAATGCCCCTTTTGGTAAAAAGCGAAAAAATGTTATAGACAATCTGTGACAATCTGCTTCGCAGCGAATTTTCGAAGTTTGTACATTTTCAAAAACTTTTTAAAAGTTATGTTTGGTGCGCGTTGGGTTGTGTGAACGCGCGTGTAAAAATATATTACGCGCTGGTACTAATCGCACTGTTATTCCCATTAATAAATGCCTTATAACGAAAAAAACTGTTAACATCGTCAGAATTTGTGATTTTTCTTTCGCCGTTATTTTTAGAAATGTTCTACTCATGTTCAAGGGCCAATCGTTTGGCTGTTCAACTTTTGTGTGGTACCTAATCTCTTACACATAATTAACTGTTTATACATATTTTCAAGAACCAGACTATGACTTTGCATTATGTTTGTTTCATGCGCGTACCAGCTACCCTAAATTGATACATTGTCTGCGCGTTCACGCCTACGCGTGGTATGTTTCCACACGCGGCACTATCTGTCCCTGCTGAAAAAAATTAAACAATAAATACGCACAAAGAAATGAGTTGATTTGATACCGGTAGTTTGCCGCGTAACAAGCACATAGTGCATAGGATTTTACACAACAATGTGCTTGTTAAGGGGCCATTTATTCGCTCGTTCACTGAGATCGCCCGTTAATACACCCCCACGTGATCGGGTTTTGACCAATCAGAGACTTGAAACTGTCCAAGGTATTTATTAATCATAGATATAGAATTTAAGACCTAGATCGGCCGCGCGTACAATACGCTGGTTCAGCCTGGGCGCTGACATTAGTCACGTGCTTGAGGCAATGCGCAACTTTTGAAATGGTGTGACGAGCATACTTTCGACGACCAACACACATTTCGACAAGCACGAGACGAAGTAAACCTCTTTATTTCCAGCAAGTCTTTATTTCCAGCTATTTTCGAATAACGTTTGCCGAGCATTCTAATGGTGTAACTGAAATGGTGAATAATTGTGCAGCAGCTGTCTGTAATAGCCGAGGGAGGAGAAAAGAACCTGAAGGACAATCTCTCCCTAATAAACTGACATACCATGTGTAAGTGCACTCATCATAGAATTAACATGACTGCACTATAGTTGGGGTCAATGCTAGGCCTAATTTGTTGAGGTTGGTTGATGACATAGGTCTAAAATCAGTGTTTATTAGCTGTTTCGCAGCAAAGCGCAGCGAAACAGCTCTTGTTTTTGTTAAAGTTTTTGTTAGCTGTTTCGTAGCGCAGCGCTGCGAAACAGCTCTTGTTTTCGTTAAAGTTTTTTTTATTATTAGCTGTTTCGCAGCGAAGCGCAGCGAAACAGCTCTTGTTTTCGTTAAATTTTTTTTTTTTTTTTTAACTGTTTCGCAGCATAGCGCAGCGAAACAGCTCTTGTTTTCGTTAAAGTTTTTTTTATTAGCTGTTTCGCAGCATAGCGCAGCGAAACAGCTCTTGTTTTCGTTAAAGTTTTTTTTATTAGCTGTTTCGTAGCGCAGCGCTGCGAAACAGCTCTTGTTTTCGTTAAAGTTTTTGTTATTAGCTGTTTCGCAGCGTAGCGCAGCGAAACAGCTCTTGTTTTTGTTAAAGTTTTTGTTTTAGTTTTTTTTTTTTTTTTTCAGACACAGGAAGTCATTGACATAATGCACGAATCGTTCTAAGCGGCCTTTTGCATAGTTCCTAAGGAGCAATTGCAATGAAACTTTCAGTGATGAAAGGCATTAGTGCAATACACTGCATATTACAACGACGTAATGATGACGTCATCAACTGTCACGTGACGTCATCTTAAAGGTTTCTATTTTAAATATTTGAAAATCTGTAACAAATCAGCCACAAGAGACCGTAGTGTGCGTGACCTCACATGACCTCTACTTCCGGTCGAAACCGGAAGTGCCTCGTAATTCAAAAGTGCTAAAAGTTATGAAAATGCTTTCAACGATGTTAGTGTCTGGCAAGAGTGTGCATTTAAAAAAAAATACCGATGACGTCATGATACACAAAAGCGCCCTCTAGCGGCAGGTTGAAAACTGATCAAAATGGACTTTTTGAAGATGTGTGTGGTAAAGTTTTGTGTAATCACTTCAAAATTTACACATATGTTGACCGTCAGGCAGCCATCATATGTGTGAAGTTTCAGATCAATGACGTCATCGGGGGTCACGTGACGCGGGATTAAATGTGCCTTTTTTGAAGTCGTATATCTCCAGAAGTATCAGTGCGATCATGTTGAAACTTGGTAGGTTGTTAGATATTGGGAAGTTCTTGTAAATTTTGAAATGACGTCATGATGACGTCATCACATGATTGTTTATGATTTTTTTCATTTTTTGCACCTTTTTGTCATAAATTGCTAATAAAACGCGGTATAATCCAAATTCTTTTTTAAACAGGCTTGATACATCACAACTGCTTTGAATACAAAAACGTTCATATTCAATTGAGTAATTTGAAAAAGTTATGGCGAAACAGCTCGGCATTTGTGCACAAATGCAATTAGCTCTAGTTTTTTTTATTTGTCTGTTTCAGTAATAAAAGCCATTAAGATAACGCACGTTCGGTCTATGCGGCCTTTTGCCTAGTTCCTAAAGAGCAATTGCAATGAAACTTTCAGTGATGAAAGACATTAGTGCAATACACTGCATATTACAATGACGTAATGATGACGTCATCACCTGTCACGTGACTTCATCTTAAAGGTTTCTATTTTAAATATTTGAAAATCTGTAACAAATCAGCCACAAGAGACCGTAGGTTTCTGTTTGCGGGATTGTATAGGGATTAATTAGGTCTTCATTTTATTCAGTGTGCGTGACCTCACATGACCTCTACTTCCGGTCGAAACCGGAAGCGCCTCGTTATTCAAAAGTGGAAATAGTTATGAAGTTGCTTTTAACGATGTTATTGTCTGGCAAGGGTGTGTAATTAAAAAAAATACCAATGACGTCACGATACACAAGAGCGCCCTCTAGCGGCAGGTTGAAAACTGATCAAAATGGACTTTTTGAAGATGTGTGTGGTGAAATTTTGTGTAATCACTTCAAAATTTACACACATGTTGATCGTCAGGCAGCCATCATATGTGTGAAATTTCAGATCGATGACGTCATCGGGGGTCACGTGACGCGGCATTAAAGGTGCCTTTTTTAATGTTGTATATATCCCTAAGTGTTAATGCGATCAAGTTGAAACTTGGTAGTTTGTTGGATATTGGCAAGTTCTTGTAAATTCTGAAATGACGTCATGATGACGTCATCACATGATTTTTTATGATTTTTTGAAAAAGTTATGGCGAAACAGCTTGGCATTTGTGCACAAATGCAATATGTCTAGTTTTCGTTGTTGAGGTTAAACCAACGGTTCTTTTCAGAAAAAAATGAAATTAATGATTCAGAGAGCTAACGGCAATGCAAACCGTACTGACTGAATAGTCCTATACCAATCATATAGATAGGCTTGCGTTCCAACCAAACCCAAGACGCATTTTTCGAGTAGATGATAGGCTATTGTCATAATTTGAATTCATACTCGTTACAGATATTCAGCGCTAATTTGCAGAGTTATTTTCAAGTGTTACAAAAATACAAACGAGAAAATAATAAAACTCACATAAACCTATAGGGTTTTTTCAACTTAGATTTCCCCATAAGGACACTAAGAGGATGAACATTTGGTTGCAAAGATTAAAGAGGATAATACCAAATGGCAGACCTTGGCACCCAACCAAAAATGACAGGTTATGCAGCGACCATTTCTCTGCCGAGTGTTTTGAGGTTCGGTGGGGCAAAACATACCTTCGCGATAACGCCTCGCCATCATTGTTTGAGAACTACCCAAGTCATTTAAAGCATGTAAGATACAAATGACTAAGTGTGACATTTAATTTTATTTATTTCATTATAGTTAAACGAATGGTTAACTGCTTTTAAAATATGATTGTTGTTTAAAATAACCGAGATTGTATCATAAATTTAATTATTACAAGCGGTTGTGAAAACAAATTAAAATATTAAAACGTGCCTCGTCACTAGAAAAAGGTAGGCTAGTGTGTGTAAACAAAGGTTATCAAACAATATTTTGTTATTTTTGCCGCTCGTTAACATCTATTTTTTCTCTCTTTCCTCCTGAAAAGTGTGAAATACAAACAAGAACATAATAAACCTCGTTTAATTTCCCTTTTAAAAATATATAGAGTAGATGTGGTCTCTTCGAAGATGGCCTGAAACCCCCAAAGAAGACTAAAAGGCCAGCCATCAAGGATGAAACTTCACTTGCCCCCTCACCAAAAGCAGGTCATCCAAACGACCACGAGTACTCACGGCCACCAGAGATGGACCTACCACAAAGTGTGATAAAACAAATCACGAGTCTGAAAAAAGATTCAAAAGAGCTCAAACGTACAAGTAGCCGTTTATCCAAGAAGCTCTCATCAGCGAAACAAGTTGTGCTTTCTTTGAAGAAAAAATGCTTCGTCACAAGCGACAGGGCTGAGGCGATGGAGTCGAATTTCTCCAATTTGCAGTTGGAATTCCTTGATAAGAGGCACGACTCGTCAGGAGATAACCAGGGCTACAGGGATGAGATGAAGAAGTTCTCCCTCTATCTTTACTACTGTCCCTCAAAGCGTATGAGTTTGTCAGGAAAGAGATCAAGTTGCAAGTTTCCAGTGGACATCATAAAGGATCAAGCATTTGAGAGATCAAATAAGAGTTTCAAAGCGACCCTTGTTCATCTCAAGAAAATCGGAAAAGGTAATGTGGAGCATAAAAACCCCATAACTCTGAGGACATTAATAAAATAAATGCTTCATCGGCTACGAACATCTCCACACCAACTGGCCTTCAAAATAAGGTTTTCATCGATGTCATGGTCTATCACTGCAACCGAGGCAGAGAAAATTTGAGAGACATGAAAAAGACAGACTTTAAGATAAACACTGATTCTAGCGGATTGAGGTATGTCACAAAACGAGACCAGCTTACCAAAAATAACCGAGAAAACGATGATGAAAAGAGCCAAGCCGGTTTAATGTATGAATCAACAGGAAACCCTCGGTGTCCTGTCAGCAATTTTCTCGACTACTTAGAAAAACTTCACCCTGACTGTGACTTTCTTTGGCAGAGACCGAAAGACATTGTTTGTTCAAGCTCAAACTCATGGTATTGTAATATGCCACTTGGAAAGAACACACTCTCTAACAAACTAAAGGTAATTTCTACAGCAGCCAAGTGTAGTAATATTTACACAAACCATTGTTTCAGAGCCACTAGTGTAACTATTCTTGACGATGCAGGATTTGCGTCGAGGGATATTATGACAGTATCGGGACACCATTCTGAATCCAGTATTAAAAACTACAGCAGGACAAGTGAAAACAAAAAACGTGAGGTGAATGCGGTCTTAACAAACGCTGTTAACCCTGAACAATGTAAGGCTGGACCATCATCGCTGTCAACTACTGACCAACGTTCAGAGTCTCCCACTTTGCTAACAGCATCACAGGAATCGCTTATTTTGAGAGACTTTGAAAATTCACCAGTGAACCTTGGCATAAACAATAACATTGCTTCCTCATCCCCAGTCGGGAACTTGACCAAGGTAAACATAAACAATGACAGCAAAAGCACTCGCAATTTCCATTTCCATGGATGTGTTGTCAATATTTACAATTAGGCCTAAATGACTTTTGAGAGACTCGAAAAAAACTCACCAATGAACCTTGCCATAAACATTGATATATGTATATTGTTTCCTGATCCCCTGTCGAGAACTTGACCAAGGAAAACATAAACAATAACAATAAAAAGACTCGGAATTTCCATTTCCATGGATGCGTTTGTTAATATTCGCCTGAAATTGTATTCTTGAAGTGCATGGTTACAACCATTCCTTGTTTCTGAAACGAACTTGAATTAAATAAAATGACGCAGTGTTGAATGATGAATAAAGGTGTTGTGTGAATTAATTTTATTAAAGTATACAGATGGAATCAAAGGAAGAGGTGTTATAAAACAAATATTGACTGCTTCGAGTGGCGTAGTAAAAGTATACTATGGTACTAATAGCTATATATTGCGTTCCGCGTAATTAAATTGGCGTACATGAGCTTGCGCGCCCAATCTGCTTCGTAGCGAATTTTCAAAGTTTGTACATTTTTCAAAAATGTTTTAACAATTCTGCTTGGTGCGCGTTGGGTTGTGTGTGCGCGCGTGTAAAAATAGATTACGCGCTGGTACTAAATAGCTATCGTTCCGCGTAATTAAATTGGCGTACTCGAGCTAGCGCGCCCAACACGCGAAGCCAGCCGGTTTTAAACAGCTCCATCTATGTCTTTATCAGCCGTTTAAACACCCCCACGTGACATGCTCTCCACCAATAGGAATAGCGAAACTGTCTGGGGTATTTATGAATAATAATTAATTCGTGCACTTTGTGCTGCTGATGAAGAAGACACACATCGGTTGCCAAACTCACACTATTGTCGATAGCTCTCCTTCGCCCAAAATGATTTTAGAATGATGACTGCTATTGAAAGCACCACGGGTTTCTTCACAGTGTAAAGCCCGGTTCATACTTCCCGCGAACGCGAATGCGAAGCGAATATTGACGTCACAAATTCGCAACGAATAATTCGCAGCAGTTGAAATGTGCTCAACTCCTGCGAAAAATTCGGTGCGAAAACGGCCCTGTGACGTCAAAATTCGCTTCGCATTCGCATTCGCAGGAAGTATGAACCGGGCTTTAGTATGCCACTTTCCTCTTTATTATCAAATAATCAGTTTTTCAAGACTTGGATATCAAACACTTACTTGATTTCGACCGTCATGTGTCATAGGGCCGGTGTCAGATGCAATTGTGTCCGCCATGCAATACTGTCCGCTCCGGACACTTTTGCATATGCAATCGTGTCCGGGGCTATGCAAAACTGTCCGGCGGACATGTACATGTATACATGAATGTGCGTAAGCGAGCGTGCATGCACTGAAGGTACTTATGCACATGTGCAGCATGAATATTCCCGTATTTTATGATTGCAGTGAATACCCAATGGCCGAATATTTTCCCCTAGGCTACGACGGGGGGGGGGTACCTCTAGTGAGGGCGCTATTTTTTGTTGTGGTCTGGCTGACACACGTTCACGAGTTGTTTTTTCCATGCAAGTTTTACGTCAAAGATCTCCTTTTCTAATGGCCTTCCTATAGCCAGGGAATCATAAACAGTTGTTGAATACTACAACTATATAGGCCTACACTTGACTACATACCTATTGTTGTCACCAATAAAGTAGAAGCACAGCAGTAGAAGACAGTTTCATGTGCAGTCTAATTTACTGCAAGGACGGTTTTGCACGGGGCCGGACACGATTGCATATGCAAATGTGTCCGGGCGGACACAATTGCATTATGCAGCAGCGTCCGGGCGGACACGATTGCATATGCAAAACCGTGCGGCGGACATTATTGCATATGCAATAATGTCCGCCGGATAGTATTGCATAGAGGACATAATTGCATGCGACACCGGACTGAGTCGACCAAGAAATCCATTTTTCTTTCATCCACAGTGTGTTCATTAGCGCCAAGATGTTATTGATGGGCTTCCTATTTTTCACCGCTTAGCTATATAACTCTTGTTTTGGCGTGGTTGCATCTTGATACTAGCGATGCTTTTCATTTATTAGTGATTGTGTTGTGAACGCTGAACAGTCTGTAGTTTTTATGGTAAAAAGATACGCACTCTTTATTTCTCAGCATAAAGACCAACCTTTCTTAGCCCGTATGCACCAGTGCTGCGGGTTGTGCTGCCATTACTGGAACGCTGGCAGCGCTCAATTTATACACAGACATAAAAAAGGGTTGTCTTTTTTGAGAAATTACTTTTTGTGAGAATGATGTGTCATCCTCAACGATTTACACAGTTCCCAACAGGACCGCATGACATAATATATAGAACTTTGTTCTGTATGTGTTAAATCACCTTTTGTTCATAGCGCCCTCTATTGACAAATTATTTGTATTACTTAAGCTTATTCAATCTTTAGTCAAGTTTTCCGCTAGTCTACACTTCCGTGTCACATTTTTCTCCATCCACCCACCAACTCCTGTTTTTAACCCTTTGGTAAGCATTGCCTGTAGCCAAAATCATTTTCTGTTTGTTTACTTGCATAATGGGAGATATTTTGGGGAGAATTTTAGGTCTGCTTTTTGTAAGGTAAAGTCATCATCTCAATTACTTATACATCTTACTATACAAATCGTTACTGGTTAAGAGTTTTCACACACTCGCTAGTTCTTGCATTGAGTCCTTTGGTTTATGACTCCTCTATACCTTTCTATTTTTAGCGTTTCAATGTTCACCAATGTGGCCTCAAATGTATTTTATAAGATTGTTGTCTTCTATACTTGCCTTGTAGTCATTTTACTCTTTTTTATTGTGTGTTACAGTTTTACTCCTAGTTCAATAACTTTATGCTTGTGTGGCTACTAAAATAAAACAGTGGAGCTTTGTATGGAAGCTAATACCTGACTCCCATGCTGTTGTTAACTGCAGTTTGGCTGGCTGTCAACTTTTGATTATTAATACGTCTCAAGGAGGACAGTACAAACAAAGCATCACATATTTACGACGCATGACCTGTATCTATCACACTTCAACTCATCTCTCGTCTGCGTTGTTTTCAGGATTCAGTTTGAGTTTTTAATTGCAAATATTTATGATCCATGTCCTACATCGTTATGTCATGATGCCATGGTTGGGGGGGGGGGTTCGGATCGTTTTATTATTAATTAAGTTGAAGTTGCATTATAGTCTCAAGTAGAATGAGAAGAGAAGTGTTGATTACGGAATTCTTTATAAGTCTTAAGTTTCCGGCGTAATAAAAACTGTATAACAATTAAATGGGGATACAGATAAGATGCATTATTGGCAACAAAGGGACTGTCCATCATTTTGCTGGCCGTTGTATTATTTGCTTCGCCTAATTATGAAAGTCAGTGAAATACAACCTGATGTAGTTGTAAGAGAATTCGGAAAAGATATACAAAAATAATGGCTTTAATATCCCTAAAAACATCTGGGCATATCAAGGACTCCGTACCTGCTAAATGATTTTTTTCACTCGAAATATTTATTTGTTCATTCGAACAAAGTAATTATACAATATTTCATTCCTGCGAAAGAACTTATTTTGTTCCCTAAAACTAATACTTCGGGGAAACGTAATAATATTTCGAGGGAATGAAATAATAATTCGGGGTCATTAATTTATTTCGACGGAAGAAAATAATTTTGAGGGAACGAAATAATATTTCGAGGGAATTATATAATAGTTTGAGGAAACTAAATATATATGCAAAATGCACCTTGGAATCGATAGCTGTTTGTAAATTTGCCAGCAGACCAGTCCTTAACGCGTAGCAATTAATTAGATGATGCAAACTGTTAAACCGTCGAAGTGACACCAACAGCTGTAGTTCGTAATTCATTGGGTTGCTGAGCTCACTTGAAACCAATGGTCTTGAGGATACGGCAATAATGAACAACATTGTTTGATGAATATATCATTCCTGTCTTAAAATGGTTTAATACTCTTCAGATTACAACTCGAAACTGAAAGACAGTCAAATTAATGTTCTGCATAGCAGTCGTATAAGCTGCTAAAGTGTTTTGCGGGCTCAACAGTGAGTTCTAATTGATCCTCTCCTGTCTTGGTATTTCTGGTGAAACTCTTTCTGCAGCTTCTCTGGTCACTAGAAATTTGTTTCTCGTATAAATAAATTCACGTTTTATTAGCACGATTCAATTATTATGATAGTTTGCGTGAACAATAGCAGTTATCAGTAGACTTTGATCTTGAATAACAGTAGAAGTGACTTTCGGATTTTCGTCTTCTAACAGGTTTTCTATGCTCAAAATTAATTCAAACCCTATAGTTTTCAATTACCAAACACTGAGGCAAACAAGTGAAAATCAAAGTATGTGATCTCAACAAACTGTTTAAGTATTGTGATAGAATTTATTCACGGTAATCCAAATAAGCACATGGTGATTTGGGGACATTCAATTTCTATAAACTCGACTTTTACACTAGTCAGACGAAATTCTTTAGGATGGTACTTAAGAACTCTTTAGGAATTGGTACTGAGGGTGTCTTTTTGATAGGTACTTAGGGAAGTCTTAAGGATTGGTACTAAGGAAGTCTTTAGGATGGGTACTGAGGAAGTCTTTTTGAATGGTACTGAGGAAGTCTTTAGGATTGGGACTAAGGAAGTCTCTTTAGGATCGGTACCGAGGAAGTCTCTTTAGGATTTGTACTGAGGAAGTCTCTTTAGGATTGGTACTGAGGAAGTCTCTTTAGGATTGGTACTGAGGAAGTCTTAAGGATTGGTACTAAGGAAGTCTTTAGGATTGGTATTGAGGATGTCTTTTTGATTGGTACTGAGGAAGTCTTTAGGGTTGGTACTGAGAAGTCTTAAGGATTGGTACTGAGGAAGTCTTTAGGATTGGTACTGAGGAAGTCTTTAGGATTGGTACTGGGGAAGTCTTTAGGATTGGGACTAAGGAATTCTCTTAAGGATTGGTACCGAGGAAGTCTCTTTAGGATTTGTACTGAGGAAGTCTCTTTAGGATTGGTACTGAGGAAGTCTCTTTAGGATTGGTACTGAGGAAGTCTTAAGAATTGGTACTGAGGAAGTCTTTAGGATTGGTATTGAGGATGTTTTTATAAGTGGTACTGGGGAAGTCTTTAGGGTTAGTACTAAGGAAGTCTTAAGGATTGGTACTGAGGAAGTCTTTAGGATTGGTACTGGGGAAGACTTTAGGAATGGTACTGAGGAAGTCTTTAGGATTGGTACTGAGGAAGTCTCTTTAGGATTGGTACTGAGGAAGTCTCTTTAGGATTGGTACTGAGGAAGTCTCTTGAGGATTGTTACTGAGGAAGTTATAAGGATTGGTACTGAGGAAGTCTCTTGAGAATTGGTACTGAGGAAGTCTCTTTAGGATTGGTACTGAGGAAGTCTCTTTGGGATTGGTACTGAGGAAGTCTTTATGAATGGGAAGTCTTTAGGATTGGTACTGAGGAAATCTCTTTAAAATTGGTACTGAGGAAGTCTCTTTAGAATTGGTACTGAGGAAGTCTCTTTAGAATTGGTACTGAGGAAGTCTTTAGAATTGGTACTGAAGAAGTCTCTTTAGGATTGGTACTGAGGAAGTCTTTAGGATTGGTATTGAGGATGTCTTTTTGATTGGTACTGAGGAAGTCTTTAGGGTTGGTACTGAGAAGTCTTAAGGATTAGTACTGAGGAAGTCTTTAGGATTGGTACTGAGGAAGTCTTTAGGATTGGTACTGAGGAAGTCTTTCGAATTGGTACTGGGGAAGTCTCTTTAGGATTGGTACCGAGGAAGTCTTTAGGATTGGTACTGGGGAAGTCTTTAGGATTGGGACTAAGGAATTCTCTTAAGGATTGGTACCGAGGAAGTCTCTTTAGGATTTGTACTGAGGAAGTCTCTTTAGGATTGGTACTGAGGAAGTCTCTTTAGGATTGGTACTGAGGATGTCTTTATAAGTGGTACTGGGGAAGTGTTTAGGGTTGGTACTGAGGAAGTCTTAAGGATTGGTACTAAGGGAAGTCTTTAGGATTGGTACTGGGAAGTCTTTAGGATTGGTACTAAGGAAGTATTTAGGATTGGTACTGAGGAAGTCTCTTAAGGATTGGTACTGAGGAAGTCTCTTTAGGATTGGTACTGAGGAAGTCTCTTTGGGATTGGTACTGAGGAAGTCTCTTTAGGATTGGTACTGAGAAAGTCTTAAGGATTGGTACTGAGGAAGTCTTTAGGATTGGTACTGAGGAAGTCTTTAGGATTGGTACTAGGGAAGTCTTTAGGGTTGGGACTAAGGAATTCTCTTAAGGATTGGTACCGAGGAAGTCTCTTTAGGATTTGTACTGAGGAAGTCTCTTTAGGATTGGTACTGAGGAAGTCTCTTAAGGATTGGTACTGAGGAAGTCTTAAGGATTGGTACTGAGGAAGTCTTTAGGATTGGTATTGAGGATGTTTTTATAAGTGGTACTGGGGAAGTCTTTAGGGTTAGTACTAAGGAAGTCTTAAGGATTGGTACTGAGGAAGTCTTTAGGATTGGTATTGAGGATGTCTTTTTGATTGGTACTGAGGAAGTCTTTAGGGTTGGTACTGAGAAGTCTTAAGGATTGGTACTGAGGAAGTCTTTAGGATTGGTACTGAGGAAGTCTTTAGGATTGGTACTAGGGAAGTCTTTAGGGTTGGGACTAAGGAATTCTCTTAAGGATTGGTACCGAGGAAGTCTCTTTAGGATTTGTACTGAGGAAGTCTCTTTAGGATTGGTACTGAGGAAGTCTCTTAAGGATTGGTACTGAGGAAGTCTTAAGGATTGGTACTGAGGAAGTCTTTAGGATTGGTATTGAGGATGTTTTTATAAGTGGTACTGGGGAAGTCTTTAGGGTTAGTACTAAGGAAGTCTTAAGGATTGGTACTGAGGAAGTCTTTAGGATTGGTACTGGGGAAGTCTTTAGGAATGGTACTGAGGAAGTCTTTAGGATTGGTACTGAGGAAGTCTCTTTAGGATTGGTACTGAGGAAGTCTCTTTAGGATTGGTACTGAGGAAGTCTCTTGAGGATTGTTACTGAGGAAGTCTTAAGGATTGGTACTGAGGAAGTCTCTTGAGAATTGGTACTGAGGAAATCTCTTTAGGATTTGTACTGAGGAAGTCTCTTTGGGATTGGTACTGAGGAAGTCTTTATGAATGGGAAGTCTTTAGGATTGGTACTGAGGAAATCTCTTTAAAATTGGTACTGAGGAAGTCTCTTTAGAATTGGTACTGAGGAAGTCTCTTTTGAATTGGTACTGAGGAAGTCTTTAGAATGGGTACTGGGGAAGTCTCTTTAGGATTGGTACTGAGGAAGTTTTTAGGATTGGTATTGAGGATGTCTTTTTGATTGGTACTGAGGAAGTCTTTAGGGTTGGTACTGAGAAGTCTTAAAGATTGGTACTGAGGAAGTCTTTAGGATTGGTACTGAGGAAGTCTTTAGGATTGGTACTGAGGAAGTCTTTCGAATTGGTACTGGGGAAGTCGCTTTAGGATTGGTACTGAGGAAGTCTTTAGGATTGGTACTGGGGAAGTCTTTAGGATTGGGACTAAGGAATTCTCTTAAGGATTGGTACCGAGGAAGTCTCTTTAGGATTTGTACTGAGGAAGTCTCTTTAGGATTGGTACTGAGGAAGTCTTAAGGATTGGTACTGAGGAAGTTTTAAGGATTGGTACTGAGGAAGTCTTAAGGATTGGTACTGAGGAAGTCTTTAGGATTGGTATTGAGGATGTCTTTATAAGTGGTACTGGGGAAGTGTTTAGGGTTGGTACTGAGGAAGTCTTAAGGATTGGTACTGAGGAAGTCTTTAGGATTGGTACTGGGAAGTCTTTAGGATTGGTACTAAGGAAGTCTTTAGGATTGGTACTGAGGAAGTCTCTTTAGGATTGGTACTGAGGAAGTCTCTTTAGGATTGGTACTGAGGAAGTCTCTTTGGGATTGGTACTGAGGAAGTCTTTATGAATGGGAAGTCTTTAGGATTGGTACTGAGGAAATCTCTTTAAAATTGGTACTGAGGAAGTCTCTTTAGAATTGGTACTGAGGAAGTCTCTTTAGAATTGGTACTGAGGAAGTCTTTAGAATTGGTACTGGGGAAGTCTCCTTAGGATTGGTACTGAGGAAGTCTTTAGGATTGGTACTGGGAAAGTCTTTAGGATTGGGACTAAGGAATTCTCTTAAGGATTGGTACCGAGGAAGTCTCTTTAGGATTTGTACTGAGGAAGTCTCTTTAGGATTGGTACTGAGGAAGTCTTAAGGATTGGTACTGAGGAAGTCTTAAGGATTGGTACTGAGGAAGTCTTTAGGATTGGTATTGAGGATGTTTTTATACGTGGTACTGGGGAAGTGTTTAGGGTTGGTACTGAGGAAGTCTTAAGGATTGGTACTGAGGAAGTCTTTAGGATTGGTACTGGGGAAGTCTTAAGGATTGGTACTGAGGAAGTCTTTAGGATTGGTACTGAGGAAGTCTCTTTAGGATTGGTACTGAGGAAGTCTCTTTAGAATTGGTACTGAGGAAGTCTTTAGAATTGGTACTGGGGAAGGCTCTTTAGGATTGGTACTGAGGAAGTCTCTTTAGAATTGGTACTGAGGAAGTCTTTAGGATTGGTACTGGGGAAGTCTCTTTAGGATTGGTACTGAGGAAGTCTTTAGGGTTGGTATTGAGGAAGTATTTAGGATTGGTACTGAGGAAGTCTTTAGGATTGGTACTGAGGAATTCTTAAGGATTGGTACTGAGGAAGTCTTAAGGATTGGTACTGAGGAAGTCTCTTGAGAATTGGTACTGAGGAAGTCTCTTTAGGATTGGTACTGAGGAAGTCTCTTTGGGATTGGTACTGAGGAAGTCTTTATGAATGGGAAGTCTTTAGGATTGGTACTGAGGAAATCTCTTTAAAATTGGTACTGAGGAAGTCTCTTTAGAATTGGTACTGAGGAAGTCTCTTTAGAATTGGTACTGAGGAAGTCTTTAGAATTGGTACTGAAGAAGTCTCTTTAGGATTGGTACTGAGGAAGTCTTTAGGATTGGTATTGAGGATGTCTTTTTGATTGGTACTGAGGAAGTCTTTAGGGTTGGTACTGAGAAGTCTTAAGGATTAGTACTGAGGAAGTCTTTAGGATTGGTACTGAGGAAGTCTTTAGTATTGGTACTGAGGAAGTCTTTCGAATTGGTACTGGGGAAGTCTCTTTAGGATTGGTACCGAGGAAGTCTTTAGGATTGGTACTGGGGAAGTCTTTAGGATTGGGACTAAGGAATTCTCTTAAGGATTGGTACCGAGGAAGTCTCTTTAGGATTTGTACTGAGGAAGTCTCTTTAGGATTGGTACTGAGGAAGTCTCTTTAGGATTGGTACTGAGGATGTCTTTAATAGTGGTACTGGGGAAGTGTTTAGGGTTGGTACTGAGGAAGTCTTAAGGATTGGTACTGAGGAAGTTTTTAGGATTGGTACTGGGAAGTCTTTACGATTGGTACTAAGGAAGTATTTAGGATTGGTACTGAGGAAGTCTCTTAAGGATTGGTACTGAGGAAGTCTCTTTAGGATTGGTACTGAGGAAGTCTCTTTGGGATTGGTACTGAGGAAGTCTCTTTAGGATTGGTACTGAGAAAGTCTTAAGGATTGGTACTAAGGAAGTCTTTAGGATTGGTATTGAGGATGTCTTTTTGATTGGTACTGAGGAAGTCTTTAGGGTTGGTACTGAGAAGTCTTAAGGATTGGTACTGAGGAAGTCTTTAGGATTGGTACTGAGGAAGTCTTTAGGATTGGTACTGGGGAAGTCTTTAGGGTTGGGACTAAGGAATTCTCTTAAGGATTGTTACCGAGGAAGTCTCTTTAGGATTTGTACTGAGGAAGTCTCTTTAGGATTGGTACTGAGGAAGTCTCTTAAGGATTGGTACTGAGGAAGTCTTAAGGATTGGTACTGAGGAAGTCTTTAGGATTGGTATTGAGGATGTTTTTATAAGTGGTACTGGGGAAGTCTTTAGGGTTAGTACTAAGGAAGTCTTAAGGATTGGTACTGAGGAAGTCTTTAGGATTGGTACTGGGGAAGTCTTTAGGAATGGTACTGAGGAAGTCTTTAGGATTGGTACTGAGGAAGTCTCTTTAGGATTGGTACTGAGGAAGTCTCTTTAGGATTGGTACTGAGGAAGTCTCTTGAGGATTGTTACTGAGGAAGTCTTAAGGATTGGTACTGAGGAAGTCTCTTGAGAATTGGTACTGAGGAAATCTCTTTAGGATTTGTACTGAGGAAGTCTCTTTGGGATTGGTACTGAGGAAGTCTTTATGAATGGGAAGTCTTTAGGATTGGTACTGAGGAAATCTCTTTAAAATTGGTACTGAGGAAGTCTCTTTAGAATTGGTACTGAGGAAGTCTCTTTAGAATTGGTACTGAGGAAGTCTTTAGAATTGGTACTGGGGAAGTCTCTTTAGGATTGGTACTGAGGAAGTCTTTAGGATTGGTATTGAGGATGTCTTTTTGATTGGTACTGAGGAAGTCTTTAGGGTTGGTACTGAGAAGTCTTAAAGATTGGTACTGAGGAAGTCTTTATGATTGGTACTGAGGAAGTCTTTAGGATTGGTTCTGAGGAAGTCTTTCGAATTGGTACTGGGGAAGTCGCTTTAGGATTGGTACTGAGGAAGTCTTTAGGATTGGTACTGGGGAAGTCTTTAGGATTGGGACTAAGGAATTCTCTTAAGGATTGGTACCGAGGAAGTCTCTTTAGGATTTGTACTGAGGAAGTCTCTTTAGGATTGGTACTGAGGAAGTCTTAAGGATTGGTACTGAGGAAGTTTTAAGGATTGGTACTGAGGAAGTCTTAAGGATTGGTACTGAGGAAGTCTTTAGGATTGGTATTGAGGATGTCTTTATAAGTGGTACTGGGGAAGTGTTTAGGGTTGGTACTGAGGAAGTCTTAAGGATTGGTACTGAGGAAGTCTTTAGGATTGGTACTGGGAAGTCTTTAGGATTGGTACTAAGGAAGTCTTTAGGATTGGTACTGAGGAAGTCACTTTAGGATTGGTACTGAGGAAGTCTCTTTAGGATTGGTACTAAGGAAGTCTCTTTGGGATTGGTACTGAGGAAGTCTTTATGAATGGGAAGTCTTTAGGATTGGTACTGAGGAAATCTCTTTAAAATTGGTACTGAGGAAGTCTCTTTAGAATTGGTACTGAGGAAGTCTCTTTAGAATTGGTACTGAGGAAGTCTTTAGAATTGGTACTCGGGAAGTCTCCTTAGGATTGGTACTGAGGAAGTCTTTAGGATTGGTACTGGGAAAGTCTTTAGGATTGGGACTAAGGAATTCTCTTAAGGATTGGTACCGAGGAAGTCTCTTTAGGATTTGTACTGAGGAAGTCTCTTTAGGATTGGTACTGAGGAAGTCTTAAGGATTGGTACTGAGGAAGTCTTAAGGATTGGTACTGAGGAAGTCTTTAGGATTGGTATTGAGGATGTTTTTATAAGTGGTACTGGGGAAGTGTTTAGGGTTGGTACTGAGGAAGTCTTAAGGATTGGTACTGAGGAAGTCTTTAGGATTGGTACTGGGAAGTCTTTAGGATTGGTACTAAGGAAGTCTTTAGGATTGGTACTGAGGAAGTCTCTTTAGGATTGGTACTGAGGAAGTCTCTTTAGGATTGGTACTGAGGAAGTCTCTTTGGGATTGGTACTGAGGAAGTCTTTATGAATGGGAAGTCTTTAGGATTGGTACTGAGGAAATCTCTTTAAAATTGGTACTGAGGAAGTCTCTTTAGAATTGGTACTGAGGAAGTCTCTTTAGAATTGGTACTGAGGAAGTCTTTAGAATTGGTACTGGGGAAGTCTCCTTAGGATTGGTACTGAGGAAGTCTTTAGGATTGGTACTGGGAAAGTCTTTAGGATTGGGACTAAGGAATTCTCTTAAGGATTGGTACCGAGGAAGTCTCTTTAGGATTTGTACTGAGGAAGTCTCTTTAGGATTGGTACTGAGGAAGTCTTAAGGATTGGTACTGAGGAAGTCTTAAGGATTGGTACTGAGGAAGTCTTTAGGATTGGTATTGAGGATGTTTTTATACGTGGTACTGGGGAAGTGTTTAGGGTTGGTACTGAGGAAGTCTTAAGGATTGGTACTGAGGAAGTCTTTAGGATTGGTACTGGGGAAGTCTTAAGGATTGGTACTGAGGAAGTCTTTAGGATTGGTACTGAGGAAGTCTCTTTAGGATTGGTACTGAGGAAGTCTCTTTAGAATTGGTACTGAGGAAGTCTTTAGAATTGGTACTGGGGAAGTCTCTTTAGGATTGGTACTGAGGAAGTCTTAAGGATTGGTACTGGGGAAGTGTTTAGGGTTGGTACTGAGGAAGTCTTAAGGATTGGTACTGAGGAAGTCTTTAGGATTTACTGGGGAAGTCTTTAGGATTGGTACTGAGGAAGTCTTTAGGATTGGTACTGAGGAAGTCTCTTTAGGATTGGTACTGAGGAAGTCTCTTTAGGATTGGTACTGAGGAAGTCTCTTTGGGATTGGTACTGAGGAAGTTTTTATGAATGGGAAGTCTTTAGGATTGGTACTGAGGAAATCTCTTTAAAATTGGTACTGAGGAAGTCTCTTTAGAATTTGTACTGAGGAAGTCTCTTTAGAATTGGTACTGAGGAAGTCTTTAGAATTGGTACTGGGGAAGTCTCTTTAGGATTGGTACTGAGGAAGTCTTTAGGATTGTACTGGGGAAGTCTTTAGGATTGGGACTAAGGAATTCTCTTAAGGATTGGTACCGAGGAAGTCTCTTTAGGATTTGTACTGAGGAAGTCTCTTTACGATTGGTACTGAGGAAGTCTCTATAGGATTGGTACTGAGGAAGTCTTAAGGATTGGTACTGAGGAAGTCTTAAGGATTGGTACTGAGGAAGTCTTTAGGATTGGTATTGAGGATGTTTTTATAAGTGGTACTGGGGAAGTCTTTAGGAATGGTACTGAGGAAGTCTTTAGGATTGGTACTGAGGAAGTCTCTTTAGGATTGGTACTGAGGAAGTCTCTTTAGGATTGGTACTGAGGAAGTCTCTTGAGGATTGTTACTGAGGAAGTCTTAAGGATTGGTACTGAGGAAGTCTCTTGAGAATTGGTACTGAGGAAATCTCTTTAGGATTTGTACTGAGGAAGTCTCTTTGGGATTGGTACTGAGGAAGTCTTTATGAATGGGAAGTCTTTAGGATTGGTACTGAGGAAATCTCTTTAAAATTGGTACTGAGGAAGTCTCTTTAGAATTGGTACTGAGGAAGTCTCTTTAGAATTGGTACTGAGGAAGTCTTTAGAATTGGTACTGGGGAAGTCTCTTTAGGATTGGTACTGAGGAAGTCTTTAGGATTGGTATTGAGGATGTCTTTTTGATTGGTACTGAGGAAGTCTTTAGGGTTGGTACTGAGAAGTCTTAAAGATTGGTACTGAGGAAGTCTTTAGGATTGGTACTGAGGAAGTCTTTAGGATTGGTACTGAGGAAGTCTTTCGAATTGGTACTGGGGAAGTCGCTTTAGGATTGGTACTGAGGAAGTCTTTAGGATTGGTACTGGGGAAGTCTTTAGGATTGGGACTAAGGAATTCTCTTAAGGATTGGTACCGAGGAAGTCTCTTTAGGATTTGTACTGAGGAAGTCTCTTTAGGATTGGTACTGAGGAAGTCTTAAGGATTGGTACTGAGGAAGTTTTAAGGATTGGTACTGAGGAAGTCTTAAGGATTGGTACTGAGGAAGTCTTTAGGATTGGTATTGAGGATGTCTTTATAAGTGGTACTGGGGAAGTGTTTAGGGTTGGTACTGAGGAAGTCTTAAGGATTGGTACTGAGGAAGTCTTTAGGATTGGTACTGGGAAGTCTTTAGGATTGGTACTAAGGAAGTCTTTAGGATTGGTACTGAGGAAGTCTCTTTAGGATTGGTACTGAGGAAGTCTCTTTAGGATTGGTACTGAGGAAGTCTCTTTGGGATTGGTACTGAGGAAGTCTTTATGAATGGGAAGTCTTTAGGATTGGTACTGAGGAAATCTCTTTAGAATTGGTACTGAGGAAGTCTTTAGAATTGGTACTGGGGAAGTCTCCTTAGGATTGGTACTGAGGAAGTCTTTAGGATTGGTACTGGGAAAGTCTTTAGGATTGGGACTAAGGAATTCTCTTAAGGATTGGTACCGAGGAAGTCTCTTTAGGATTTGTACTGAGGAAGTCTCTTTAGGATTGGTACTGAGGAAGTCTTAAGGATTGGTACTGAGGAAGTCTTAAGGATTGGTACTGAGGAAGTCTTTAGGATTGGTATTGAGGATGTTTTTATACGTGGTACTGGGGAAGTGTTTAGGGTTGGTACTGAGGAAGTCTTAAGGATTGGTACTGAGGAAGTCTTTAGGATTGGTACTGGGGAAGTCTTAAGGATTGGTACTGAGGAAGTCTTTAGGATTGGTACTGAGGAAGTCTCTTTAGGATTGGTACTGAGGAAGTCTCTTTAGGATTGGAACTGAGGAAGTCTCTTTAGAATTGGTACTGAGGAAGTCTTTAGAATTGGTACTGGGGAAGTCTCTTTAGGATTGGTACTGAGGAAGTCTTAAGGATTGGTACTGGGGAAGTGTTTAGGGTTGGTACTGAGGAAGTCTTAAGGATTGGTACTGAGGAAGTCTTTAGGATTTACTGGGGAAGTCTTTAGGATTGGTACTGAGGAAGTCTTTAGGATTGGTACTGAGGAAGTCTCTTTAGGATTGGTACTGAGGAAGTCTCTTTAGGATTGGTACTGAGGAAGTCTCTTTGGGATTGGTACTGAGGAAGTTTTTATGAATGGGAAGTCTTTAGGATTGGTACTGAGGAAATCTCTTTAAAATTGGTACTGAGGAAGTCTCTTTAGAATTTGTACTGAGGAAGTCTCTTTAGAATTGGTACTGAGGAAGACTTTAGAATTGGTACTGGGGAAGTCTCTTTAGGATTGGTACTGAGGAAGTCTTTAGGATTGTACTGGGGAAGTCTTTAGGATTGGGACTAAGGAATTCTCTTAAGGATTGGTACCGAGGAAGTCTCTTTAGGATTTGTACTGAGGAAGTCTCTTTACGATTGGTACTGAGGAAGTCTCTATAGGATTGGTACTGAGGAAGTCTTAAGGATTGGTACTGAGGAAGTCTTAAGGATTGGTACTGAGGAAGTCTTTAGGATTGGTATTGAGGATGTTTTTATAAGTGGTACTGGGGAAGTGTTTAGGGTTGGTACTGAGGAGGTTATAAGGATTGGTACTGAGGAAGTCTTTAGGATTGGTACTGGGGAAGTCTTTAGGATTGGTACTGGGGAAGTCTTTAGGATTGGTACTGAGGAAGTCTTTAGGATTGGTACTGAGGAAGTCTCTTTAGGATTGGTACTGAGGAAGTCTCTTTACGATTGGTACTGAGGAAGTCTCTTTAGGATTGGAACTGAGGAAGTCTCTTGAGGATTGTTACTGAAGAAGTCTTAAGGATTGGTACTGAGGAAGTCTCTTGAGGATTGGTACTGAGGAAGTCTCTTTAGGATTGGTACTGAGGAAGTCTCTATGATTGGGAAGTCTTTAGGATTGGTACTGAGGAAGTCTCTTTGGGATTGGTACTGAGGAAGTCTTTATGAATGGGAAGTCTTTAGGATTGGTACTGAGGAAATCTCTTTAAAATTGGTACTGAGGAAGTCTCTTTAGAATTGGTACTGAGGAAGTCTCTTTAGAACTGGTACTGAGGAAGTCTTTAGAATTGGTACTGGGGAAGTCTCTTCAGGATTGGTACTGAGGAAGTCTCTTTAGGATTGGTACTGGGGAAGTTTCTTTAGGATTGGTACTGAGGAAGTCTCTTAAGGATTGGTACCGAGGAAGTCTCTTTAGGATTTGTACTGAGGAAGTCTCTTTAGGATTGGTACTGAGGAAGTCTTAAGGATTGGTACTGAGGAAGTCTTAAGGATTGGTACTGAGGAAGTCTTTAGGATTGGTATTGAGGATGTTTTTATACGTGGTACTGGGGAAGTGTTTAGGGTTGGTACTGAGGAAGTCTTAAGGATTGGTACTGAGGAAGTCTTTAGGATTGGTACTGGGGAAGTCTTAAGGATTGGTACTGAGGAAGTCTTTAGGATTGGTACTGAGGAAGTCTCTTTAGGATTGGTACTGAGGAAGTCTCTTTAGAATTGGTACTGAGGAAGTCTTTAGAATTGGTACTGGGGAAGTCTCTTTAGGATTGGTACTGAGGAAGTCTTAAGGATTGGTACTGGGGAAGTGTTTAGGGTTGGTACTGAGGAAGTCTTAAGGATTGGTACTGAGGAAGTCTTTAGGATTTACTGGGGAAGTCTTTAGGATTGGTACTGAGGAAGTCTTTAGGATTGGTACTGAGGAAGTCTCTTTAGGATTGGTACTGAGGAAGTCTCTTTAGGATTGGTACTGAGGAAGTCTCTTTGGGATTGGTACTGAGGAAGTTTTTATGAATGGGAAGTCTTTAGGATTGGTACTGAGGAAATCTCTTTAAAATTGGTACTGAGGAAGTCTCTTTAGAATTTGTACTGAGGAAGTCTCTTTAGAATTGGTACTGAGGAAGTCTTTAGAATTGGTACTGGGGAAGTCTCTTTAGGATTGGTACTGAGGAAGTCTTTAGGATTGTACTGGGGAAGTCTTTAGGATTGGGACTAAGGAATTCTCTTAAGGATTGGTACCGAGGAAGTCTCTTTAGGATTTGTACTGAGGAAGTCTCTTTACGATTGGTACTGAGGAAGTCTCTATAGGATTGGTACTGAGGAAGTCTTAAGGATTGGTACTGAGGAAGTCTTAAGGATTGGTACTGAGGAAGTCTTTAGGATTGGTATTGAGGATGTTTTTATAAGTGGTACTGGGGAAGTGTTTAGGGTTGGTACTGAGGAGGTTATAAGGATTGGTACTGAGGAAGTCTTTAGGATTGGTACTGGGGAAGTCTTTAGGATTGGTACTGAGGAAGTCTTTAGGATTGGTACTGAGGAAGTCTCTTTAGGATTGGTACTGAGGAAGTCTCTTTACGATTGGTACTGAGGAAGTCTCTTTAGGATTGGAACTGAGGAAGTCTCTTGAGGATTGTTACTGAAGAAGTCTTAAGGATTGGTACTGAGGAAGTCTCTTGAGGATTGGTACTGAGGAAGTCTCTTTAGGATTGGTACTGAGGAAGTCTCTATGATTGGGAAGTCTTTAGGATTGGTACTGAGGAAGTCTCTTTGGGATTGGTACTGAGGAAGTCTTTATGAATGGGAAGTCTTTAGGATTGGTACTGAGGAAATCTCTTTAAAATTGGTACTGAGGAAGTCTCTTTAGAATTGGTACTGAGGAAGTCTCTTTAGAACTGGTACTGAGGAAGTCTTTAGAATTGGTACTGGGGAAGTCTCTTCAGGATTGGTACTGAGGAAGTCTCTTTAGGATTGGTACTGGGGAAGTTTCTTTAGGATTGGTACTGAGGAAGTCTCTTTAGGATTGGTACTGAGGAAGTCTCTTTAGAATTGGTACTGAGGAAGTCTTTAGAATTGGTACTGGGGAAGTCTCTTTAGGATTGGTACTGAGGAAGTCTCTTTAGAATTGGTACTGAGGAAGTCTTTAGGATTGGTACTGGGGAAGTCTCTTTAGGATTGGTACTGAGGAAGTCTTTAGGGTTGGTATTGAGGAAGTATTTAGGATTGGTACTGAGGAAGTCTTTAGGATTGGTACTGAGGAATTCTTAAGGATTGGTACTGAGGAAGTCTTAAGGATTGGTACTGAGGAAGTCTCTTGAGAATTGGTACTGAGGAAGTCTCTTTAGGATTGGTACTGAGGAAGTCTCTTTGGGATTGGTACTGAGGAAGTCTTTATGAATGGGAAGTCTTTAGGATTGGTACTGAGGAAATCTCTTTAAAATTGGTACTGAGGAAGTCTCTTTAGAATTGGTACTGAGGAAGTCTCTTTAGAATTGGTACTGAGGAAGTCTTTAGAATTGGTACTGAAGAAGTCTCTTTAGGATTGGTACTGAGGAAGTCTTTAGGATTGGTATTGAGGATGTCTTTTTGATTGGTACTGAGGAAGTCTTTAGGGTTGGTACTGAGAAGTCTTAAGGATTAGTACTGAGGAAGTCTTTAGGATTGGTACTGAGGAAGTCTTTAGGATTGGTACTGAGGAAGTCTTTCGAATTGGTACTGGGGAAGTCTCTTTAGGATTGGTACCGAGGAAGTCTTTAGGATTGGTACTGGGGAAGTCTTTAGGATTGGGACTAAGGAATTCTCTTAAGGATTGGTACCGAGGAAGTCTCTTTAGGATTTGTACTGAGGAAGTCTCTTTAGGATTGGTACTGAGGAAGTCTCTTTAGGATTGGAACTGAGGATGTCTTTATAAGTGGTACTGGGGAAGTGTTTAGGGTTGGTACTGAGGAAGTCTTAAGGATTGGTACTGAGGAAGTCTTTAGGATTGGTACTGGGAAGTCTTTAGGATTGGTACTAAGGACGTATTTAGGATTGGTACTGAGGAAGTCTCTTAAGGATTGGTACTGAGGAAGTCTCTTTAGGATTGGTACTGAGGAAGTCTTTAGGATTGGTACTGAGGAAGTCTCTTAAGGATTGGTACTGAGGAAGTCTCTTTAGGATTGGTACTGAGAAAGTCTTAAGGATTGGTACTAAGGAAGTCTTTAGGATTGGTATTGAGGATGTCTTTTTGATTGGTACTGAGGAAGTCTTTAGGGTTGGTACTGAGAAGTCTTAAGGATTGGTACTGAGGAAGTCTTTAGGATTGGTACTGAGGAAGTCTTTAGGATTGGTACTGGGGAAGTCTTTAGGGTTGGGACTGAGGAATTCTCTTAAGGATTGGTACCGAGGAAGTCTCTTTAGGATTTGTACTGAGGAAGTCTCTTTAGGATTGGTACTGAGGAAGTCTCTTAAGGATTGGTACTGAGGAAGTCTTAAGGATTGGTACTGAGGAAGTCTTTAGGATTGGTATTGAGGATGTTTTTATAAGTGGTACTGGGGAAGACTTTAGGGTTAGTACTAAGGAAGTCTTAAGGATTGGTACTGAGGAAGTCTTTAGGATTGGTACTGGGGAAGTCTTTAGGATTGGTACTAAGGAAGTCTTTAGGATTGGTACTGAGGAAGTCTCTTTAGGATTGGTACTGAGGAAGTCTCTTTAGGATTGGTACTGAGGAAGTCTCTTTGGGATTGGTACTGAGGAAGTCTTTATGAATGGGAAGTCTTTAGGATTGGTACTGAGGAAATCTCTTTAAAATTGGTACTGAGGAAGTCTCTTTAGAATTGGTACTGAGGAAGTCTCTTTAGAATTGGTACTGAGGAAGTCTTTAGAATTGGTACTGGGGAAGTCTCCTTAGGATTGGTACTGAGGAAGTCTTTAGGATTGGTACTGGGAAAGTCTTTAGGATTGGGACTAAGGAATTCTCTTAAGGATTGGTACCGAGGAAGTCTCTTTAGGATTTGTACTGAGGAAGTCTCTTTAGGATTGGTACTGAGGAAGTCTTAAGGATTGGTACTGAGGAAGTCTTAAGGATTGGTACTGAGGAAGTCTTTAGGATTGGTATTGAGGATGTTTTTATACGTGGTACTGGGGAAGTGTTTAGGGTTGGTACTGAGGAAGTCTTAAGGATTGGTACTGAGGAAGTCTTTAGGATTGGTACTGGGGAAGTCTTAAGGATTGGTACTGAGGAAGTCTTTAGGATTGGTACTGAGGAAGTCTCTTTAGGATTGGTACTGAGGAAGTCTCTTTAGAATTGGTACTGAGGAAGTCTTTAGAATTGGTACTGGGGAAGTCTCTTTAGGATTGGTACTGAGGAAGTCTTAAGGATTGGTACTGGGGAAGTGTTTAGGGTTGGTACTGAGGAAGTCTTAAGGATTGGTACTGAGGAAGTCTTTAGGATTTACTGGGGAAGTCTTTAGGATTGGTACTGAGGAAGTCTTTAGGATTGGTACTGAGGAAGTCTCTTTAGGATTGGTACTGAGGAAGTCTCTTTAGGATTGGTACTGAGGAAGTCTCTTTGGGATTGGTACTGAGGAAGTTTTTATGAATGGGAAGTCTTTAGGATTGGTACTGAGGAAATCTCTTTAAAATTGGTACTGAGGAAGTCTCTTTAGAATTTGTACTGAGGAAGTCTCTTTAGAATTGGTACTGAGGAAGTCTTTAGAATTGGTACTGGGGAAGTCTCTTTAGGATTGGTACTGAGGAAGTCTTTAGGATTGTACTGGGGAAGTCTTTAGGATTGGGACTAAGGAATTCTCTTAAGGATTGGTACCGAGGAAGTCTCTTTAGGATTTGTACTGAGGAAGTCTCTTTACGATTGGTACTGAGGAAGTCTCTATAGGATTGGTACTGAGGAAGTCTTAAGGATTGGTACTGAGGAAGTCTTAAGGATTGGTACTGAGGAAGTCTTTAGGATTGGTATTGAGGATGTTTTTATAAGTGGTACTGGGGAAGTCTTTAGGAATGGTACTGAGGAAGTCTTTAGGATTGGTACTGAGGAAGTCTCTTTAGGATTGGTACTGAGGAAGTCTCTTTAGGATTGGTACTGAGGAAGTCTCTTGAGGATTGTTACTGAGGAAGTCTTAAGGATTGGTACTGAGGAAGTCTCTTGAGAATTGGTACTGAGGAAATCTCTTTAGGATTTGTACTGAGGAAGTCTCTTTGGGATTGGTACTGAGGAAGTCTTTATGAATGGGAAGTCTTTAGGATTGGTACTGAGGAAATCTCTTTAAAATTGGTACTGAGGAAGTCTCTTTAGAATTGGTACTGAGGAAGTCTCTTTAGAATTGGTACTGAGGAAGTCTTTAGAATTGGTACTGGGGAAGTCTCTTTAGGATTGGTACTGAGGAAGTCTTTAGGATTGGTATTGAGGATGTCTTTTTGATTGGTACTGAGGAAGTCTTTAGGGTTGGTACTGAGAAGTTTTAAAGATTGGTACTGAGGAAGTCTTTAGGATTGGTACTGAGGAAGTCTTTAGGATTGGTACTGAGGAAGTCTTTCGAATTGGTACTGGGGAAGTCGCTTTAGGATTGGTACTGAGGAAGTCTTTAGGATTGGTACTGGGGAAGTCTTTAGGATTGGGACTAAGGATCTCTCTTAAGGATTGGTACCGAGGAAGTCTCTTTAGGATTTGTACTGAGGAAGTCTCTTTAGGATTGGTACTGAGGAAGTCTTAAGGATTGGTACTGAGGAAGTTTTAAGGATTGGTACTGAGGAAGTCTTAAGGATTGGTACTGAGGAAGTCTTTAGGATTGGTATTGAGGATGTCTTTATAAGTGGTACTGGGGAAGTGTTTAGGGTTGGTACTGAGGAAGTCTTAAGGATTGGTACTGAGGAAGTCTTTAGGATTGGTACTGGGAAGTCTTTAGGATTGGTACTGAGGAAGTCTTTAGGATTGGTACTGAGGAAGTCTCTTTAGGATTGGTACTGAGGAAGTCTCTTTAGGATTGGTACTGAGGAAGTCTCTTTGGGATTGGTACTGAGGAAGTCTTTATGAATGGGAAGTCTTTAGGATTGGTACTGAGGAAATCTCTTTAAAATTGGTACTGAGGAAGTCTCTTTAGAATTGGTACTGAGGAAGTCTCTTTAGAATTGGTACTGAGGAAGTCTCTTTAGGATTGGTACTGAGGAAGTCTCTTTAGGATTGGTACTGAGGAAGTCTCTTTGGGATTGGTGCTACTGAGGAAGTTTTTATGAATGGGAAGTCTTTAGGATTGGTACTGAGGAAATCTCTTTAAAATTGGTACTGAGGAAGTCTCTTTAGAATTTGTACTGAGGAAGTCTCTTTAGAATTGGTACTGAGGAAGTCTTTAGAATTGGTACTGGGGAAGTCTCTTTAGGATTGGTACTGAGGAAGTCTTTAGGATTGTACTGGGGAAGTCTTTAGGATTGGGACTAAGGAATTCTCTTAAGGATTGGTACCGAGGAAGTCTCTTTAGGATTTGTACTGAGGAAGTCTCTTTACGATTGGTACTGAGGAAGTCTCTATAGGATTGGTACTGAGGAAGTCTTAAGGATTGGTACTGAGGAAGTCTTAAGGATTGGTACTGAGGAAGTCTTTAGGATTGGTATTGAGGATGTTTTTATAAGTGGTACTGGGGAAGTGTTTAGGGTTGGTACTGAGGAGGTTATAAGGATTGGTACTGAGGAAGTCTTTAGGATTGGTACTGGGGAAGTCTTTAGGATTGGTACTGAGGAAGTCTTTAGGATTGGTACTGAGGAAGTCTCTTTAGGATTGGTACTGAGGAAGTCTCTTTACGATTGGTACTGAGGAAGTCTCTTTAGGATTGGAACTGAGGAAGTCTCTTGAGGATTGTTACTGAAGAAGTCTTAAGGATTGGTACTGAGGAAGTCTCTTGAGGATTGGTACTGAGGAAGTCTCTTTTGGATTGGTACTGAGGAAGTCTCTATGATTGGGAAGTCTTTAGGATTGGTACTGAGGAAGTCTCTTTGGGATTGGTACTGAGGAAGTCTTTATGAATGGGAAGTCTTTAGGATTGGTACTGAGGAAATCTCTTTAAAATTGGTACTGAGGAAGTCTCTTTTGAATTGGTACTGAGGAAGTCTCTTTAGAACTGGTACTGAGGAAGTCTTTAGAATTGGTACTGGGGAAGTCTCTTCAGGATTGGTACTGAGGAAGTCTCTTTAGGATTGGTACTGGGGAAGTTTCTTTAGGATTGGTACTGAGGAAGTCTCTTTAGGATTGGTACTGAGGAAGTCTCTTTAGAATTGGTACTGAGGAAGTCTTTAGAATTGGTACTGGGGAAGTCTCTTTAGGATTGGTACTGAGGAAGTCTCTTTAGAATTGGTACTGAGGAAGTCTTTAGGATTGGTACTGGGGAAGTCTCTTTAGGATTGGCACTGAGGAAGTCTTTAGGGTTGGTATTGAGGAAGTATTTAGGATTGGTACTGAGGAAGTCTTTAGGATTGGTACTGAGGAATTCTTAAGGATTGGTACTGAGGAAGTCTTAAGGATTGGTTCTGAGGAAGTCTTTAGGATTGGTATTGAGGAAGTCTTTAGTGTTGGTATTGAGGAAGTATTTAGGATTGGTATTGAGGAAGTCTTTAGGATTGGTTCTGAGGAAGTCTTTAGGATTGGTATTGAGGAAGTTTTAGGGTTGGTATTGAGGAAGTATTTAGGATTGGTTCTGAGGAAGTCTTAAGGATTGGTTCTGAGGAAGTCTTTATGGTTGGCATTGAGGATGTATTTTTGATTGGTGTTGAGGAAGTCTTAAGGATTGGTATTGAAGAAGTCTTTAGGATTGGTATTGAGGATGTTTTTATAAGTGGTACTGAGGAAGTCTTTAGGGTTGGTACTTAATATGTTCTTATGATTGGTATTGAGGAAGTTATTTTGATTGCATTAAGGAAGTCTGTAGGATTGGTACTGAACATGTATTTTTGATTGGTACTGAGGAAGTCTTTAGGATTGTTACTGAGGAAGTCTTTAGGATTGGCACTGAGGATGTCTTCATGATTGTTATTCATGAAGGTCTATAGCAATGGTTATACTTATTATAAGTTAATGCAAATCTCGCGTTTGTTGAAACATCATGCCTCGTTAAAGTAGTGTAAGATTTAGATTCCTTCACACGTTTAAGAAATGTTCGTGGGAGCCCAGGAATATGCGAAGTGTTCCAATAGACTGTAAAAGTTCTATGCGTATTTGAACAGTGGGACCCGTTATATGCACTAGCTTGTTTACATCACGCAAAACAGTTGTTGTACCATAAAGTGGTGTTAAAACATTGTGAAATTGTATAAGGTTATGCTTTAAATAGTTCCGGCTGATACTTTTTGTCTAAGTAAGTCATATTTAAATGGATATTGACTTTGATGTCCCCCCCCCTTCAAATTCGGGACCAGTCACTCAGACAGTAATGATTTGTATCCTGATATCCTTTTTATGGTAACGATTCATCATAGATCCAAGCTTCGTGGGGTTTTTTTAAGACTCTAAAGCCTCCCTGGTCAGAATTAAGCCGGATTACTGGTCCTTTGGGGCCTGACAAATGTCTCGGTCAGTATGACCAAGAATGTGTCAAACGACCCAGAAAGGAGTCTAACTGATTCAAGTTTCTCAGTCAGTATGACCAAGATTATGTCAAAACGACCCAGAAAGGAGTTCAACTGATGCAAGTTTCTCTGTCAATTAGACCAAGAATGTGTCAAAACGACCCAGAAAGGAGTCCAAGTGACGCAAGTTTCTCCGTCAGAATGACCAAGATTATGTCAAAACGACCCAAAAAGGAGTTCAACTGATGCAAGTTTCTCTGTCAATTAGACCAAGAATGTGTCAAAACGACCCAGAAAGGAGTCCAAGTGACGCAAGTTTCTCGGTCAGAATGACCAAGATTATGTCAAAACGACCCAGAAAGGAGTTCAACTGATGCAAGTTTCTCTGTCAATTAGACCAAGAATGTGTCAAAACGACCCAGAAAGGAGTCCAAGTGATGCAAGTTTCTCGGTCAGAATGACCAAGATTGTGTCAAAACGACCAAGAAAGGAGTCCAACTGATGCAAGTTTCTCGGTCAGTATGACCAAGATTGTGTAAAAACGACCCAGAAAGGAGTCCAACTGATGCAGGTTTCTCTGTCAATATGACCAAGAATTTGTCAAAACGACCCAGAAAGGAGTCCAACTGATGCAAGTTTCTCGGTCAGCATGACCAAGAATGTGTCAAAACGACCCAGAAAGGAGTCCAAGTGATGCAAGTTTCTCTGTCAGTATGACCAAGAATGTGTCAAAACGACCCAGAAAAGAGTCCAAGTGACGCAAGTTTTTCGGTCGGTATGACCAAGAATGTGTCAAAACGACCCAGAAAGGAGTCCAACTGATGCAAGTTTCTCGGTCAGAAATACCAAGATTGTGTCAAAACGACCCAGAAAGGAGTCCAAGTGACGCAAGTTTTTCAGTCAGTTTGACCAAGAATGAGTCAAAACGACCCAAAAAGAGTCCAAGTGATACAAGTTTCTCGGTAAGAATGACCAAGATTGTGTCAAAATGACCCAGAAAGGAGTCAAAGTGATGAAATTTTCTCGGTCAGTATGACCGAGAATGTGTTAAAACGACCCAGAAAGGAGTCCAAGTGAGGAAAGTTTCTCGGTCAGATGACCAAGAATGTGTCAAAACGACCCTGAAAGGAGTCCAAGAGAGGCAAGTTTCTCGGTCAGAATGACCAAGAATGTGTCAAAACGACCCAGAAAGGAGTCCAAGTGATGCAAGTTTCTCGGTCAGTATGACCAAGATTGTGTAAAAACAACCCAGAAAGGAGTCCAACTGATGCAAGTTTCTCGGTCAGTATGACCAAGAATGTGTCAAAACGACCCAGAAAGGAGTCCAACTGATTCAAGTTTCTCGGTCAGTATGACCAAGAATGTGTCAAAACGACCCAGAAAGGAGTCCAACTGATTCAAGTTTCTCGGTCAGTATGACCAAGAATCTGTCAAAACGACCCTGAAAGGAGTCCAACTGATGCAAAATTCTCGGTCAGTATGACCAAGAATGTGTCAAAACGACCCAGAAAGGAGTCCAAGTGACGCAAGTTTCTCGGTCAGTATGACCAAGATTGTGTCAAAACCACCTAGAAAGGAGTCCAAGTGATGCAAGTTTCTCGGTCAGTATGACCAAGAATGTGTCAAAACGACCCAGAAAAGAGTCCAACTGATGCAAGTTTCTCTGTCAGTATGACCAAGAATGTGTCAAAACCACCTCGAAAAGAGTTCAAGTGATGCAAGTTTCTCAGTCAGTATGACCAAGAATGTGTCAAAACGACCCAGAAATGAGTCCAAGTGATGCAAGTTTCTCGGTCAGTATGACCAAGAATGTGTCAAAACGACCCAGAAAGGAGTCCAAGTGATGCAAGTTTCTCGGTCAGAATGACCAAGATTGTGTCAAAACCACCTAGAAAGGAGTCCAAGTGATGCAAGTTTCTCGGTCAGAATGACCAAGATTGTGTCAAAACGACCCAGAAAGGAGTCCAAGTGAGGCAAGTTTCTCTGTCAGTATGACCAAGATTGTGTCAAAACCACCTAGAAAGGAGTCCAAGTGAGGCAAGGTTCTCAGTCAGTATGACCAAGATTGTGTCAAAACCACCTAGAAAGGAGTCCAACTGATTCAAGTTTCTCAGTCAGTATGACCAAGATTGTGTCAAAACCACCTAGAAAGGAGTCCAAGTGAGGCAAGTTTCTCTGTCAGTATGACCAAGATTGTGTCAAAACCACCTAGAAAGGAGTCCAACTGATTCAAGTTTCTCAGTCAGTATGACCAAGATTGTGTCAAAACCACCTAGAAAGGAGTCCAAGTGATGCAAGTTTCTCGGTCAGTATGACTAAGAATGTGTCAAAACGACCCAGAAAGGAGTCCAACTGATGCAAGTTTCTCAGTCAGTATGACCAAGAATGTGTCAAAACGACCCAGAAAGGAGTCCAACTGATGCAAGTTTCTCAGTCAGTATGACCAAGAATGTGTCAAAACGACCCAGAAAGGAGTCCAACTGATGCAAGTTTCTCGGTCAGTATGACCAAGAATGTGTCAAAACGACCCAGAAAGGAGTCTAACTGATTCAAGTTTCTCAGTCAGTATGACCAAGATTGTGTCAAAACCACCTAGAAAGGAGTCCAAGTGATGCAAGTTTCTCGGTCAGTATGACTAAGAATGTGTCAAAACGACCCTGAAAGGAGTCCAACTGATGCAAGTTTCTCGGTCAGTATGACCAAGAATGTGTCAAAACGACCCTGAAAGGAGTCCAAGTGACGCAAGTTTCTCGGTCAGTATGACCAAGATTGTGTCAAAACCACCTAGAAAGGAGTCCAAGTGATGCAAGTTTCTCGGTCAGTATGACTAAGAATGTGTCAAAACGACCCAGAAAGGAGTCCAACTGATGCAAGTTTCTCAGTCAGCATGACCAAGATTGTGTAAAAACGACCCAGAAAGGAGTCCAACTGATGCAGGTTTCTCTGTCAATATGACCAAGAATTTGTCAAAACGACCCAGAAACGAGTCCAACTGATGCAAGTTTCTCGGTCAGCATGACCAAGAATGTGTCAAAACGACCCAGAAAGGAGTCCAACTGATGCAAGTTTCTCGGTCAGAAATACCAAGATTGTGTCAAAACGACCCAGAAAGGAGTCCAAGTGACGCAAGTTTTTCAGTCAGTTTGACCAAGAATGTGTCAAAACGACCCAGAAAGATTCCAAGTGATGCAAGTTTCTCGGTAAGAATGACCAAGATTGTGTCAAAATGACCCAGAAAGGAGTCAAAGTGATGAAATTTTCTCGGTCAGTATGACCGAGAATGTGTTAAAACGACCCAGAAAGGAGTCCAAGTGAGGAAAGTTTCTCGGTCAGAATGACCAAGAATGTGTCGAAATGACCCTGAAAGGAGTCCAAGTGAGGCAAGTTTCTCGGTCAGAATGACCAAGAATGTGTCAAAACGACCCAGAAAGGAGTCCAAGTGATGCAAGTTTCTCGGTCAGTATGACCAAGATTGTGTCAAAACAACCCAGAAAGGAGTCCAACTGATGCAAGTTTCTCGGTCAGTATGACCAAGAATGTGTCAAAACGACCCAGAAAGGAGTCTAACTGATTCAAGTTTCTCGGTCAGTTTGACCAAGAATGTGTCAAAACGACCCAGAAAGGAGTCCAACTGATTCAAGTTTCTCGGTCAGTATGACCAAGAATCTGTCAAAACGACCCTGAAAGGAGTCCAACTGATGCAAAATTCTCGGTCAGTATGACCAAGAATGTGTCAAAACGACCCAGAAAGGAGTCCAAGTGACGCAAGTTTCTCGGTCAGTATGACCAAGATTGTGTCAAAACCACCTAGAAAGGAGTCCAAGTGATGCAACTTTCTCGGTCAGTATGACCAAGAATGTGTCAAAACGACCCAGAAAAGAGTCCAACTGATGCAAGTTTCTCTGTCAGTATGACCAAGAATGTGTCAAAACCACCTCGAAAGGAGTTCAAGTGATGCAAGTTTCTCAGTCAGTATGACCAAGAATCTGTCAAAACGACCCTGAAAGGAGTCCAACTGATGCAAAATTCTCGGTCAGTATGACCAAGAATGTGTCAAAACGACCCAGAAAGGAGTCCAAGTGACGCAAGTTTCTCGGTCAGTATGACCAAGATTGTGTCAAAACCACCTAGAAAGGAGTCCAAGTGATGCAACTTTCTCGGTCAGTATGACCAAGAATGTGTCAAAACGACCCAGAAAAGAGTCCAACTGATGCAAGTTTCTCTGTCAGTATGACCAAGAATGTGTCAAAACCACCTCGAAAGGAGTTCAAGTGATGCAAGTTTCTCAGTCAGTATGACCAAGAATGTGTCAAAACGACCCAGAAATGAGTCCAAGTGATGCAAGTTTCTCGGTCAGTATGACCAAGAATGTGTCAAAACGACCCAGAAAGGAGTCCAAGTGATGCAAGTTTCTCGGTCAGAATGACCAAGATTGTGTCAAAACCACCTAGAAAGGAGTCCAAGTGATGCAAGTTTCTCGGTCAGAATGACCAAGATTGTGTCAAAACCACCTAGAAAGGAGTCCAAGTGAGGCAAGTTTCTCAGTCAGTATGACCAAGATTGTGTCAAAACCACCTAGAAAGGAGTCCAACTGATTCAAGTTTCTCAGTCAGTATGACCAAGATTGTGTCAAAACCACCTAGAAAGGAGTCCAAGTGAGGCAAGTTTCTCTGTCAGTATGACCAAGATTGTGTCAAAACCACCTAGAAAGGAGTCCAACTGATTCAAGTTTCTCGGTCAGTATGACCAAGATTGTGTCAAAACCACCTAGAAAGGAGTCCAAGTGATGCAAGTTTCTCGGTCAGTATGACTAAGAATGTGTCAAAACGACCCAGAAAGGAGTCTAACTGATTCAAGTTTCTCGGTCAGTTTGACCAAGAATGTGTCAAAACGACCCAGAAAGGAGTCCAACTGATTCAAGTTTCTCGGTCAGTATGACCAAGAATCTGTCAAAACGACCCTGAAAGGAGTCCAACTGATGCAACTTTCTCGGTCAGTATGACCAAGAATGTGTCAAAACGACCCAGAAAGGAGTCCAAGTGACGCAAGTTTCTCGGTCAGTATGACCAAGATTGTGTCAAAACCACCTAGAAAGGAGTCCAAGTGATGCAACTTTCTCGGTCAGTATGACCAAGAATGTGTCAAAACGACCCAGAAAAGAGTCCAACTGATGCAAGTTTCTCTGTCAGTATGACCAAGAATGTGTCAAAACCACCTCGAAAGGAGTTCAAGTGATGCAAGTTTCTCAGTCAGTATGACCAAGAATCTGTCAAAACGACCCTGAAAGGAGTCCAACTGATGCAAAATTCTCGGTCAGTATGACCAAGAATGTGTCAAAACGACCCAGAAAGGAGTCCAAGTGACGCAAGTTTCTCGGTCAGTATGACCAAGATTGTGTCAAAACCACCTAGAAAGGAGTCCAAGTGATGCAACTTTCTCGGTCAGTATGACCAAGAATGTGTCAAAACGACCCAGAAAAGAGTCCAACTGATGCAAGTTTCTCTGTCAGTATGACCAAGAATGTGTCAAAACCACCTCGAAAGGAGTTCAAGTGATGCAAGTTTCTCAGTCAGTATGACCAAGAATGTGTCAAAACGACCCAGAAATGAGTCCAAGTGATGCAAGTTTCTCGGTCAGTATGACCAAGAATGTGTCAAAACGACCCAGAAAGGAGTCCAAGTGATGCAAGTTTCTCGGTCAGAATGACCAAGATTGTGTCAAAACCACCTAGAAAGGAGTCCAAGTGATGCAAGTTTCTCGGTCAGAATGACCAAGATTGTGTCAAAACCACCTAGAAAGGAGTCCAAGTGAGGCAAGTTTCTCAGTCAGTATGACCAAGATTGTGTCAAAACCACCTAGAAAGGAGTCCAACTGATTCAAGTTTCTCAGTCAGTATGACCAAGATTGTGTCAAAACCACCTAGAAAGGAGTCCAAGTGAGGCAAGTTTCTCTGTCAGTATGACCAAGATTGTGTCAAAACCACCTAGAAAGGAGTCCAACTGATTCAAGTTTCTCGGTCAGTATGACCAAGATTGTGTCAAAACCACCTAGAAAGGAGTCCAAGTGATGCAAGTTTCTCGGTCAGTATGACTAAGAATGTGTCAAAACGACCCAGAAAGGAGTCCAACTGATGCAAGTTTCTCAGTCAGTATGACCAAGAATGTGTCAAAACGACCCAGAAAGGAGTCCAACTGATGCAAGTTTCTCGGTCAGTATGACCAAGAATGTGTCAAAACGACCCAAAAAGGAGTCTAACTGATTCAAGTTTCTCAGTCAGTATGACCAAGATTGTGTCAAAACCACCTAGAAAGGAGTCCAAGTGATGCAAGTTTCTCGGTCAGTATGACTAAGAATGTGTCAAAACGACCCTGAAAGGAGTCCAACTGATGCAAAATTCTCGGTCAGTATGACCAAGAATGTGTCAAAACGACCCAGAAAGGAGTCCAAGTGACGCAAGTTTCTCGGTCAGTATGACCAAGATTGTGTCAAAACCACCTAGAAAGGAGTCCAAGTGATGCAAGTTTCTCGGTCAGTATGACTAAGAATGTGTCAAAACGACCCAGAAAGGAGTCCAACTGATGCAACTTTCTCAGTCAGTATGACCAAGAATGTGTCAAAACGACCCAGAACGGAGTCCAAGTGACGCAAGTTTCTCGGTCAGTATGACCAAGAATGTTTCAAAACGACCCAGAAAGGAGTCCAAGTGATGCAAGTTTCTCTGTCAATATGACCAAGAATGTGTCAAAACGACCCAAAAAAGGAGTCCAACTGATGCAAGTTTCTCGGTCAGTATGACCAAGAATTTGTCAAAACGACCCAGAAAGGAGTCAAACTGATTCAAGTTTCTCGGTCAGAATGACCAAGATTGTGTCAAAACGACCCAGAAAGGAGTCCAGGTGACGCAAGTTTCTCGGTCAGTGTAACCAAAAATGTGTCAAAACGACCCAAAAAGGAGTCCAACTGATGCAAGTTTCTCGGTCAGCATGACCAAGAATATGTCAAAACGACCCAGTAAGGAGTTTAACTGATGCAAACCCACGAACCAGTATCAGGGTCAGACCCGGAATCCTGGACACTTTTTGACCCAGGAGTTATATTGTACAGATGATCTATCTGCCTAGTTGTCTCTAAAAGGATACATATTATTGCCGGTGATTTTCATTTTATAAAGAAGTCGTTTTGTGGAAAGGATCTCTGCTTTACCTTAAGCCAGATATATTAGTTTTCACTGTACAGATCATTTCTATGCTTACGTTTCAAAACTGCTTTCCAGTCAATTTCTGTACGGTGCAGGATATTTTGCCATTTGTCTTGAACTGGTGGTGCAACTGCATTAGGCCTTGTGCCTAGAATTTTGTAAAGTAACCTACAGGGCTAATTAACTGGGTATTTTACTTGCCAGCTAAGAAGTTTTTGTAGCACAGATTTTAAACATTGTTTTGTCATAAATTTATCTTTGTGATGTATTAACGGTAGTGATCACAATCTGTTTATTGGTCAAATGATTGTTAAGGCAGTGTGAAAATAAGTAATTGATAATTTTCGAACTGATAATGAGAATGATTAGTATTTGCAAATTCATTTCTGAAATGACATCCCTGATCCAACCAGTTTCATATCTTCTTTCGTGTTGTTACTTTTCTATTTTTTTTTATTTTTGCTGTGCTTTTGTGTTTTCATTGAGATTGTCATATTGGGTTTTTTTAACACATATTGATGTAAGAGTAAATCCAAATAATATTGACTTTTCTTTATGAAAAGCAGTTGTGCTTTCGAGGTAATCAAACAGAAAATGCTAGTATAAACCGCCGTCCAACTATAAAAAAAACAAATAGAACCGGGGCAACCCTGATGACAGTCTGGTCAAACGCGTCAAGAATTTTTGACGAACAAAGCTAACTGTTATGTTGCCAAAACATAGAGTTTAAGTACCTCTGAATCTGCGTCAGTTTGAAATATTTATGGGTCATTTTGCCACAAATTTTGGATTAGAAACGCTGACCCGGAAGTTTGTCAAGTGTATCGTAGATGGGACAATCTAGACGTGACTGCAGCACAAGTCTCGTGTCTTGCCGAAACTAAATTCCGAAAAAGGTGAGCTTCGGATAATGACTGCACGGCAGCTGACGGTTGAATTGACTAATAGGGAGACCGTCAACATAGGGCTGGATAGCTCACAGTTGGTAGAGCGCCGGTACGTTAATCCGGAGGTCGTTGGTTCAAGTCTCGCTCCAGTCAATTTTTCTTTGTTCAAACTCAAAATATATAAAAATTACCCAGTCAGATTCCTTTGTAGTTTATTACTTCGGATAATGAATTACAACAATTGACATTTTCTGACTGAGGTAAGAATTTAGTTGAACTGTGTTCATTTCCAGTTCAAAAACAAGAGGTGGAAACCATACTGGTCATTGCCCAGCCAGCAGTCTAGCACTGCGTTAAGACAGGAACACCCAACTGAGGAAGACACGCAGAACTCATGTTGTTATCACGTATTAAAGCCTAACGGTCACGTAGTACAACTACCTACTCCGAAACAAAAACTATCCAGCAAGGCTGCTGATGAACACATTGTAGAGCGGACTGTCAACTCTAATTCATGTAGCGTAAAACAAATGTCCTGGTACTTTATATTTATAATCACTTCAACTTCGTATCTGCTTGGCGACAATGTAAATCTTGTATTTACTCACATCATCAATGGTGATTTCAAAATGACTAAGATACATCGATGTAGACTATGGTATTAATCTACTGTAGATGTACATGTTGGATTTCTTTTACATTTCTTCTACCTATGGATAGTATCAAGTTTTGCCGCCTTTTTGCGATGAACCTGTCGCATAACCTTAAATCAATAGGTATAGATTATTATGTCTGTGTATGTACTCGGTAACGAAGCCATCTTGATCATACCACCTACGCAAATGCGTATGTCTGAGAAAGCTTTTGTTAATGTGACGAATGCGGCTACGGCTTTACTAAGACTAGATTACCGCGTCATCGTGCATTTAAGTAAAGGGCGTCCTTAGCATCACCCTTAGCAACAGTCAGAGCCGTAGCTATATATTCGGATACGAGACAATGTCAAGAATAGAAGGGAAGGTTGCTGTAAGTTTATACATTAATTCGCTCGGCTATGGCCGGATCAATGAAAAGGCTTATTTGTCAACGTCGTAATTGCAGCCAACTGGTGTGTACACTACTAACAGGCTACCTAGTGAACGTTGCGCGCCAACCCCTTTCAGTTTTGTACAACGATAGCATTTTCTGCTTTGTAATACTCAATTGAAGGGCATTTCTGTGTAGATAAACCTAGTATGAATATTACTATTCTTTTTTTATTTCCCACAAGATGTGTCTATAGTGTACGGAGCCCCTAAAAGGACAGGTAAAACAATTTAAAAGGTAAAAAAATACTTAAACTATTTCGTTACCTCGAAATTTTCTTTCAATGTATTTCGTTCCCTTGAAATTAAATTTCTTTCAGAGGGAACAAATAATATTTCCAAGTAACATAACAATATTTCAAGGGAACGAAATAGTTGTGAACTTGTTTTCCATTTTTACTTGTTTTTCTACCTGTCCCTTTAGGGGCTCCATAATAGGAGAGATTTCCATGGGCTCGCAACTGTGTAAAACATAGCTACGGAAACCCTAAAGGGACCGGTAAGTACAATTGAAAAGGCAATTTTTTTCGGTCCCTTAATTCTTATTTCGTTACAACGAAGTTTTATTTCATTCCTACGAAGTTTTATTTCGATCCTCGAATTCATTTCGGTTTCTCGAAGTATCATTTCATTACCTCGAAATATTATTTTGTTCCCTGAAAATATTAATATTAATATTAATTTCGAGGTAACAAAATAATATGTCGAGGGAACGAATTAGTATTTTCCTTTTCAATTTGTTTTTACCTGTCCCTTTAGGGACTCCATATTGGTAGACCAAAACTGCCACTTTATTTCTAACACTTTTTCTGAAGAAAAAATTAGTTTATTTTTCTATTGAAGGTATAACAAAAGGGGGAATTCTGGTATAAGATGGGGAAAAGCCTACAGCTGTTGGTTTGCTTCTTTATTACTATAACTATTTCAACACAAAAACGACTGTCTTTGGTTCATGTTTGATACACTTATATTATTCTAACAAGAGTTACAAAAACTGCCACCAAACTTTTTTATTTTAAGAGTGAAGTATTACAGTTCCTGGAAAATGTTCTACAAGTCTATCATTTCTGAACGTAGGTTGGCTTCAAGTTTAAATTAGGCTCCGACTGAGGCTCCGGCTGAAACTCCAGCTGAGGCTCCAGCTGAGGCTCCAGCTGAGGCTTCGGCTAAGGCTCCGGCTGAAGCTCAAGCTGAGGCTCAAGCTGAGGCTCATGCTGAGGCTCATGCTGAGGCTCAAGGCTGAGGCTCCAGCTGAGGCTCCAGCTGAGGCTCCAGCTGAGGCTCCAGCTGAGGCTCCAGCTGAGGCTCCAGCTGAGGCAACGGCTGAGGCTCCGGCTGAGGATCCAGCTGAGGCTTTTTTTATTTTAAGAGTGAAGTATTACAGTTCCTGGAAATGTTCTACCAAGTCTATCATTTCTGAACGTAGGTTGGCTTCAAGTTTAAATTAGGCTCCGACTGAGGCTCCGGCTGAAACTCCAGCTGAGGCTCCAGCTGAGGCTCCAGCTGAGGCTTCGGCTAAGGCTCCGGCTGAAGCTCAAGCTAAGGCTCCGGCTGAAGCTCAAGCTGAGGCTCAAGCTGAGGCTCATGCTGAGGCTCATGCTGAGGCTCAAGGCTGAGGCTCCAGCTGAGGCTCCAGCTGAGGCTCCAGCTGAGGCTCCGACTGAGGCTCCGGCTGAAACTCCAGCTGAGGCTCCAGCTGAGGCTCCGGCTGAGGCTCCGGCTGAGGCTCCAGCTGAGGCTTCGGCTAAGGCTCCGGCTGAAGCTCAAGCTGAGGCTCAAGCTGAGGCTCAAGCTGAGGCTCAAGCTGAGGCTCAAGGCGAGGCTCCAGCTGAGGCTCCGGCTGAGGCTCTGGCTGAAGCTCAAGGCTGAGGCTCAAGCTGAGGCTCCAGCTGAGGCTCCGGCTGAAGCTCCAGCTGAGGCTCCGGCTGAGGCTCCGGCTGAAGCTCAAGATGAGGCTACTGCCGAGGCTCCAGCTGAGGCTCCAGCTGAGGCTCCAGCTGAGGCTCCAGCTGAGGCTCCAGCTGAGGCTCCAGCTGAGGATCCAGATGAAGCTCCGGCTCAGGCTCAAGGCTGAGGCTCCGGCTGAGGCTCTGACTGAGGCTCCGGCTGAGGCTCCAGCCGAGGCTCCAGCTGAGGCTTCGGCTGAGGCTCCAGTTGAGGCTCCAGCTGAGGATCCAGCTGATGCTCCGGCTGAGGCTCAAGGCTGAGGCTCCAGCTGAGGCTCCAGCTGAGGCTCCGGCTGAGGCTCCAGCCGAGGCTCAAGCTGAGGCTCCGGTTGAGGCTCCAGCTGAGGCTCCAGCTGAGGCTCCAGCTAAGGATCCAGCTGAGGCTCCGGCTGAGGCTCCGGCTGAGGCTCCGGCTGAAGCTCAAGCTAAGGCTCCGGCTGAAGCTCAAGCTGAGGCTCAAGCTGAGGCTCATGCTGAGGCTCATGCTGAGGCTCAAGGCTGAGGCTCCAGCTGAGGCTCCAGCTGAGGCTCCAGCTGAGGCTCCGACTGAGGCTCCGGCTGAAACTCCAGCTGAGGCTCCAGCTGAGGCTCCGGCTGAGGCTCCGGCTGAGGCTCCAGCTGAGGCTTCGGCTAAGGCTCCGGCTGAAGCTCAAGCTGAGGCTCAAGCTGAGGCTCAAGCTGAGGCTCAAGCTGAGGTTCAAGGCTGAGGCTCCAGCTGAGGCTGAGGCTCCAGCTGAGGCTCCGGCTGAGGCTCTGGCTGAAGCTCAAGGCTGAGGCTCAAGCTGAGGCTCCAGCTGAGGCTCCGGCTGAAGCTCCAGCTGAGGCTCCGGCTGAGGCTCCGGCTGAAGCTCAAGATGAGGCTACTGCCGAGGCTCCAGCTGAGGCTCCAGCTGAGGCTCCAGCTGAGGCTCCAGCTGAGGCTCCAGCTGAGGCTCCAGCTGAGGCTCCAGCTGAGGATCCAGATGAAGCTCCGGCTCAGGCTCAAGGCTGAGGCTCCGGCTGAGGCTCTGACTGAGGCTCCGGCTGAGGCTCCAGCCGAGGCACCAGCTGAGGCTTCGGCTGAGGCTCCAGTTGAGGCTCCAGCTGAGGATCCAGCTGATGCTCCGGCTGAGGCTCAAGGCTGAGGCTCCGGCTGAGGCTCCGGCTGAGGCTCCGGCTGAGGCTCCAGCCGAGGCTCAAGCTGAGGCTCCGGTTGAGGCTCCAGCTGAGGCTCCAGCTGAGGCTCCAGCTGAGGATCCAGCTGAGGCTCCGGCTGAGGCTCCGGCTGAGGCTCCGGCTGAGGCTCAGGCTGAGGCTCCGGTTGAGGCTCCAGCTGAGGCTCCGGCTGGTAACCTTCAGTAATAAGTCGTCACCATTCGAAAACATATTACTACCGTCACTGTTGTTGACGTTTAAAAATTAAAACAGGGCTACAAAAAAAGGAAATAAAAAGCTCATGGATCAGACCTTGAATCATATACTTGATTGCACAGTACCGTCTGCTAAGCAAGTTTATGGGGTAAGTCTAAAATGAGTTGTGTCATTGTTTTCATTAAGATGTGAAGGAACATAATTATGCAAATTTGCAAAAACAAACAATTAAAGCAACAAAAAATTAGTATTTTAAAACTAAAGCCATCCACATGTGTTGATTAACGTTAGCTATAACATTTGCTGTCAGTGTTAACAAAACTTGCCAGTTCTCCGTTGTCTTCAAAGGTCCATCAGTCCTGAGCTGTGGACAGAAAAGAAAAGAGAGTTCTAAAAGAAATTGACTAAAATGACATGATGGCACACTTCTGAAAATCCTCTCATCAATCAAACTTTGAGGTCAGGTTTTCGCCAGCAGCTGATATGTGTCAATGAGGCCAAGTCTGCTCCAGTTTTTCTTAACTGTGGAGTCCCTCAGGGCTCTGTCGGTGGACCTATGCTATCTTCCATTTACTTAAGTGTTCTACGCCACATCCTTCTCAATCACATTATATAATATCACTGCAACGTAGATGATGTGCAACTTTTTATCTCATTCCAACCCACTCAAACAGATGCCGATTGTGCAATTAAGAAGCTTGAAGCCTGTATTGAAGATGTCAGACTATAGATTAGTTCACTGGCTCTCAAACTGAACAACTAGAAGACTGAAGGTGTACTATTTGGTTCTAAGTCTTAGCTAGCGAAGATCAATTTTTGTTCCATTTAGTAGTTCCGTACCTTCGTGTACACATAGACATCTAGGAGTTAATATATGTTTGACTCAATAATGACAATGTCTATACATTATTTCAACTTTGTTTTTATCTGTCAGGTACTAATTACGGAATTTAGGTTTTATTCATAAATATCTTTCTCGTTCTGCCTTCGACAAATTTGTTCATTCTCTGATTTTATCTCGTTTTGATTTGTGAAATTCTCTGTTATTATAAAGATCTGAAAGTACTTACTTTTCACCTATTAGCTTTTTCTATACTTAAGCGTTTACTTTTTCGTTGGTAAAAATAAGGAGTAAATGATTCAAATATGGAGTATATTATTTTCAAGGCTGGGTCAGGGCAACCTTGAAATGGGACATCCGTCGCAAGAAGAATTAAATGCCAGTTGCGCGCTGAAACTTTCCCAACACTTTTTGTGACTGAGTGCACAATCTGTCTCTGCTTTAACTTGGGGGTCAATGCGACTTTGAAAGGAGCGCCTCGAAGCATTTCAAAATCGCACAAATTAAACAGCGCCCTCATTTGAAAAGAATGTTGTCTGGTATGATGGACGCAAACTGTTCGTATACATGTTCCCTAACATCGTGTCAATAACTCTGGCTGTTTAACTTCTTCATTTTTCCGTTTTTGTCTTGACTCTATATTATTTACGTGTTCATTGAAAAAGTGTCCGTGTTGAGAAAGATTACAGACAAAATATTAATCAAAAAGAAGACTTAAGAAGAGCAAAATCTAATTGTTCTTACCGGTCAGGTTAATAGTCAAAGCAGTATCCAGTGCCGTCTATAGTTTGACAGTACTGGCCTTCTCCACACGAGAAAAGTGCGCCACAGGGATAGCGCTCTGTGGGGAGGAACGAAAAAGAATGAGCGGGCCTTACATTGGAAATACGTCACACTAACGAACAGGATAAGGGCGCTTTTACTTCTATACAGGTATGATTTTCCAGTCGCTACGTGTATGACGTTGCAGTCATGCAAATTGAAGTGAATATTCACTAAACATGTAAAGTTGGACAGCTAAGTATATTTTGTATTAAAAGACTGTGTGGTCATGCTCCTAGCGGGCCTGCGACTGTACATAGAGTTACGAATTTGTACTCAGTTACTGCACGCGCAGACCCTCCCTTCGTATCAAAGCGCACGCATGCGCTGTGATGGTTGAGAGCTCGACATCGATCTATGACAATGCCATGCACAGCAATAGCCCCTTTGAGGCATTCCGGCTAGAATTTGCTTTTCAACAACTCCCTTAAATTCATGCATGAAAACTACGACATCCAATGTAGCATATGCCGAGTTATCATTACGGTGAGATTCCTTGACGAATTGACTAATTTGTAATAAAGAATCGTGAATGAGTCTTGGCCCAATTTGCACAGAGTGCCTTGCTTATCCTGTTCGTAACTGTGACGTAGTTCCACTATAAGCCACGCCCACTTCACATAGTCTAGCTTCCCTAATTACAGAAATGTTTTACAGCGAAACCAACGAATAGAGAACTCGTGCAATGCTGCGGTTATTAGCCGCCATGTTGCAAACTGCGTTGAAAACATGACATGCCTGTGTGGCAAAATTTAACGTATCAACCAATAGCATGAGCTGAAACTGGCAAACACAAGTAAATTGACAGTGCGGGGAAATTGCCTCAAAGCAGAGGCGTATTTACACACACACACAAGTGTGTAACAGCCTGCAATCGTGGACCTCCTATTGTCCCTCTTTTGTTTATACTCTAACTTTTTTAAACAGCTCCCATTGGTTTTGTACACGATTTCCAAGCGTGGACCTTTCCCGAACCGTGGACCTATTGTCCTCTTTTGTTATAGGTCCCCGGTTTGAATGCGGTTACCTACTCACACGCACACACAGCATTCTCCTGGGTCTAGTTACAAAGACCTAAACCAAACAGCGCCCCCTACTGTGTGCTCTCCGCAACTCCAACTTGCCTTCTCACCTCGTTTATAATAACGACTGTCCTCATAATAAGTCGGTTGAATAAAGTTATTTTTACATGCTCATGTTGTAAGAGTAACATTTTCTGAGATGTGCCACCTTTCCTTGGTCAGCTCAAATTGTCAAAATTAAAAGGGCTTTCTACACTAACAAGCATTTAAAACAAGACAAATAACAATGAAACTTACTTTGTTCGGCGGAATTCCCCTTTTGCGTATTTGCTAAAAACACACACAAAAGAAAACTTAATCAATCTGATATTTGTTTTTTTGGTCGAATAACGCGTCAAAAGAAACAAAGATATTGCAATAATCACACTTCTTCTTCTTCTTCTTCTTCTTCTTTTCTTCTTCTTCTTCTTCTTCTTCTTCTTCTTCTTCTTTTTTATTTTTAATTAATAGTTTTCGGTACTGGGTCCATTTCATAGAACAGCGTTAAGCAGAAAATATTGCCTGAAAGTTTCCTGCTAAACAAAAAATAAGCAGGGCACCAGTCACAGATGCTTCATGTTACACTGATTTTGGCTGGTTATCTTGTTCTGGTAAGCATATGTTTGTAGCACTTAACTACTTTTTCTTCCTAAGCAGCTCTGCAACTCGGAATCACATTGAACCAGGCTTCACTACTTATTGCCAAGGTCTATCTTCATATGTAAACTATTATTATTGGACAAAACAATTGGCAAGTGTCAAACTTTGTCTGGGTTTCGTGTTGACGAGTTACGTTGGTTTTGCAGAATACTCACTGCGTTTATTCAGCAGACTCTGAAGATTTCGAAGAAGCTCCTGAAGCGTTGGTTCATCTGAAGGTAGAAAAGATCAACGCAGAAGTAATTATCAGTAGCCTGAGATGGTGAATTGTAAAATGCAAACTAAGTCAACACATTCATTTCGCAGGGATTTATCGTTCACAAGGCAGCACGTGTGCAAAACAGTTGCCGTCAAGTATACGGCTCACCTAATAACAAACGCCAATATTATAATCAATTTTGAACTCTGGAGACAACCCATATCCAACTCAATCCATTGTAGGTTTAAACCGTAAATGTTACAGTACTTATCCAAAACAAAATCTGTCTCTTAAATCTTGATAAAAGTATAGCGCAAAGAATTAACGAATTAAGCTAAAAAGAGCAATCCTAAGAACCACAGTGTTCCAATGAAAGGACTGTACAGGCAAAGAATAAAGGAAGAAAAGTGTGAAACTTACTGTCTTCTTCAACATGTCTTTCTTCGGGGGCTTCCTCCTCAATATGCACTAAAGAGTAATAAAAGCTAACTCTATAACAGGTTGCAGCATTGTTGGTTGAATTTTGGTTGAATTACTTATTCTCCAATGCAAACGCTCCCGGTCGGAATTGACCCGCCGGATACCGGGTCCCGTGAGCAGGAACCCTTTCAGGGTCAACGTAACCCAGAATCGGTGTCAAAATGACACAAGAATGGGTGAAACTGACTCCGGATTCCGACTTACAATCTAACTATTACCGGTTTCTTGTGTGTCTCAAATTTAACTACAGGAATTCAGAAGTGTTTGAACTATCAGACCAAATTCTGTATCACCTTGATAAGGGTTTACAAAGCAAACCCCTTCATAAATTAACATCTTTCAAACCCCCTTCTCTTAGCGTTAAGTGTACTGAGTTCTTTTACGAAGCAATTATGGTAGTTATAGTTTGTGATAACATTCTTCAATTTTGATCAATAATAGACGGGTACATCTTCTTTGGGGGGGTTTTCGTCCCACCTTTCAGGCCGCGTATCGATTAAAAAGGATGCAATACACAAAGTAAAACTCACTGTTTTGAGCCCTCTTCAACTCAAGAAGGCGCTCCAAAAGGGCAACTTCATCTGCCAATGCAAACGGAAAAAATAATAAATACAGGTTTTTCCGGTCACTTTCGGCAAATAGTTAGCAACCATTTTAAACCTGGAATTGTAAGCTCCACAACAGGTAAGCAAACTGTCGTTTGCAAAGATAACCGTTCAATTTTAAGAGTCCAAAGTCAAATTCAGTTTTGCGAGAAAACTTGTTCTCCAACAAACAAAAATCTTAATAAGGTGTAGTCTCCAAACCTGTTGTTAAAATTGTGTAGAATGGTAAAGGAATTTTGTCAACCTCCAAAAACATCAAATGACGTCACATAGATGGGTCTGGACATTTTTTTAAAGGAAACTCTCATTAGCTTTTGGAATAAATCTCTAGTTGCACCTGCTCTGCTAAAGTAAAAAAAAAACACTGTCTAATTTTTCATTTGATTGGGGCTTTTTTTAAACGATATCCTACGTCACGAGCCATCCGTAAACCATTCTTATTCTAATAGTATTATCCTCCCATAAAAAATGACAAGGATCTGCTTGGCTTTTATACCAAACAAACTATTGATGTTTTGGGGGGTTTTCTGTTTTTAGCGGAACCCTCTTTCTTTAAACTTCATGAATAAAACACCATTTCACTCATAAATATTTATTATTTGAATACTATTTACCGTCTTTGTATGCCGACGCACAGCCGAACACAACAAGCAACGCTAGGAGAGTGTAGCCCTTCATTGTCTCTGTTTGATCTAGGAGGAAAACAAGAGGTGATATTTTCCTTCATCACAGATTGTTGAAATAGACTCGTTAAAGTCTCTCGTGGAGATAAAATAAGATTTGGTAGTATTTCAGCTTTTATTTGTCGGATTGTCAAACTTGCGGCGAGTTAAGACAAACATTCATGCAAGTTGAAGAAAATTGCACAATCGGGTATCAAATGTTACTCTCTTCTTTATATATTTAACAAAATATTAGGCTGCAACATCCATTATCCATCTTTAAACGTTAATTTTTTGAAAGCTATATTTCATAAATCAATTAATTAATGATAATGTTTTCGGTCACGTATGAATAAATAATTTCTCTCTCTCCCCCCTCTCCCCCCCCCCCCTCTCCCCCCCCTCCTCCCCCCCCCCCTCTCTCTCTCTCTCCCCTCTCTCTCTCTCTCTCTCTCTCTCTCTCTCTCTCTCTCTCTCTCTCTCTCTCTCTCTCTCTCTCTCTCCTCTCTCTCTCTCTCTCTCTCTCTCTTTCTCTCACTCCACCTCTCTCTCGTTCTCTCTCTCTCTCTCTCTCTCTCTCTCTCTCTCCCTCTCTCTCTCTCTATCTTCACTTTCATTATTGATTGTATTTTGATTGTTTTTATAGTCAAGTTTGAGGGGCGTGCCAACCAGCGGTAATGCTCCCAAGGTCATATGAAGTGGTGATTTGTATGGGGCTTTTAATGTATGGTTTGATATTAAAAACCAAAGCTTGTCATGAGTTCCTACACTCACGAGTTTTATCCCAAATATGTGTCCTTCGTTTACTGGAGGACGCCCTCCTCGGTAACACACTGTTATTTCGTTATAAATAATCGGTCCTCCTAGCCTGAATATCTGACATCACACTTCGAGGCTCGTGAATAACGCCGGATACCAGCCTTGAAGCACCTGGCGGGATCCTGCCAGATGTACCTTTGACCTTGCATCCCTTCAAGCATGTACACACGTTACCACTCGATTACATAGAAACATTATGCACACAAGGCAACAGACGATCGAAATTACATACAGTTTGTGTATGTAGGCGACAAACTACGTCACTTTGGGGCAGACAAATCATAACGCAAATTGAAATTAAAAGCTTACGTCACTGCAAGTTTATCCACTGATACCATTGAGCCTGTAAGACCAGTGTCTGTCTTTATCTTTGCGGATAAAGACAGGGGGCAGTCTAGACCGGTCCCAGCGGCCCGTGTGCCCGATGAGGGGGAGCGATGATAGCATCCAAGTATAGAGCTATTAAACCTAAATCTATGATTAGCAAGTCTGAAAGGGAATGTAATGATTGAATGTTTTTCTCGACTGGGTAGCTTTCGTGCCCATGACAAGTAATGGCTTCGATCAGCTGTGTTGTTTTCAGGTCACCGGTATTTATTTCAAAGACTGATTTATCCTGTCTTATAATAATGTATTGTATTGTGAACATTTATGGACGTAAAATTGACGTCACTGAAAAACATTTTTGATAAATAGTTCACGTGACCAATCCACGTCTCCGTGTTTCCGAGCTGAATAATCGAAGACTTAAATCTTAGATAATGTCTTTCCCCCATAGACCATGTAACCTATGACGTCACATAACTACAACATAGCCACACAGCCTGGACTTCCTGCAGATACGATTTGTACGCAGCTTAATGTAAGAATCGGTACAGCTTACATTACATGGAGACTGCGCTGGTTTTCATCACATTTTGATATAAAGAAAGGGGCACGGCTCAAAACATGTTCAGTTGTTATTTTTATAGCGCTTGAGTTTATTTGGAAATGGGACAAAAATATGAAGAAAGGAGCACGGCCGGCTCAACAATGGAATTACAATGACTTTGAAACAATGTTAATAAATAGCTAGATAAATATCAGATAGCTTGATCGACAGCTGCTTGCATATGCTCTATATGATTCATGGACTTATTCTGAGTTTCAAAGCTCTGGAACATTATTTGCATAGAACTAGTTCCTTGGTTACGATCACTGATACTGCAGGACAATCCCAAAGTCATTCTGCTTCAATTTGCTGCTCCTGTGACTAAATTTGTGTTCTGATGTTCTCTGCGCTAAAACTGGTAGGGGCCACCATTACTGATCCTATATTGCACAAAAATCAACCCGCTGAGAACTATTCAAGCGAGTTGTTTCTCTTTCAACGTGACAATGAAGCCTCAACAATGGTCTACTTTGTACCTTTTGATACTACTGAGCCTTGGTCTATACCACAATGAAGACACTTCCATCGATTCATTTGTACAACCCTGGAATTGGAATGCATGTAATCATGTACAGTACACTGGAAGTACACTCTGGAAGTGTACATGTTTACTACAGCAACTAATCGATCTGGTGATGTTCATTCCAACCCTTGGCCATGCAATTTCCATAACACTAAATCCCCAGCAATTAAATGGAAATGGGCTGCAATATTGGAGGATAAACATGTCATCAAACGGTTCGAACAAATTAAATTCTGGTGAAATAAACCATTACAGCTTGATGTATGGGCCACCATAAAGTCCCTCAAAAATTGAGCTTATCGTCCAACTTGACGTGGGACAAGGGCTGGTAAAAGGAGAACTCTTGACATCATTGCCATTATAGAGACATGGTTGTGTGGAGATGAGCGTGACAACAGACCTCTTGGAAATCTTAGTGCAAATTTGCCTACACACCAGTTCATTTATGTCCCCCGAAAAGATAGATCAGGTGGAGGTGTCGGGGTTTGCATCCACAAAAACTATGTTTTATGTGAAAAGGAGTAAGGAATACACGAGTCATTTGAATACGTCAATCTCCTAATTACAGCTCGTCTGCATAAAACACTTTAACCTTTACTCTTTATTCTTCACCGCTTGAAGACGTCATTAATCACGATGGTATCTCCAAAATGATTTACGCTGATGACACCCAGCTTTACATCATTCTCAAAAAAAGATGAAAAAACGTCAGCCATAGTCCAGCTTCAACAATGCTTGAAAGACATCAAGTCATGGTCTACTAATAACTTTCTTAAATTAAATGAGAATAAAACCGAGGTCATTCATTTTTCCAGTCGTCACAGACCTGTTAGTCCTATCCCTAGTATCACATTGAACAATACTTCCATATGCCCAGTGTCAAGTGCTCGCACCCTCGGAGTTCTGTTTGATACCAATCTTTCGCTAAACAATCATGTCAGCAATGTTTGTCGTGCTGCCTCGTTTGCTCTTCATAGAATTGGCCCCATAAGACATTATCTGGATATGAAGTCTACTGAAAAAATGTGTCCATTCCTTGATCATGTGCCAAAGCCGTGCATGCAAGGCGATCGGACTGGAGTGTGCACAATTTTGTGTTATACACCGAGTCAGTGGATTATTTCCCCAAAATTAAGTTGTAGAAACGACTTTTTAACGGTTAAACCTCAACGCCCAGCATTTTTAAACGGCTGTATGGAATGTTCATGAAGTGGTATGTTAAATTTCAAGGTGAAAACTTGTTTTTTCATACTTTGAAAACGACACAAAATCGTAGAAAGCGACAGAGTCCTGTATAGGCCGAGGCCTAGGTTATGTAGAATAATTTTGTTTGCAATTTTCGTACGAATTCCTCCCCAAGAGTCAGCAAAAGTCAATCACACAACTTTTTGACGCGTCCAGTTTCATTTGACTTAATATGTAATATTGATCGAGTCACAATCAGCAGGACAAACCAAATCGGCCTCGTCCTCACCAGTTGTTGACACGTCGAGATATAATTAAGTTTACCTTCTGTATGTAGGGCCTACGCGAACAATCACGTTTGGAAATGAAATGTAATGTATTTACTTTACACTTAAATTTTTCCGAAATTTTTCCGAAATTTGTTTTAATTTAGGAATTTCCTAAACATTACTTAAAATCCATCATTAGGTCAATATCTCCTGAAAGATCAGAAAAAGTCCATGAAAACGGGAGCACTGCCTCGCGGCTATACCTAAACGTGTACAAAAGTATTGAGGGCCTTCACCTCCGCTCATGGTTTCAAAAAATCAAACATTTTAGTTAAACGCCCCTGCTGTCCGTCTATAGGAAGCGGCTACACGCTAACAAAAATAACCATACACCCTCATGCTTAGAATGATAACATTTGGGATACCACGGATGAAAAATTCAAATGTTTACTTTTGTGTGTGTTTTTTTGCTCGGTGAATGCTTGAAGCATGAAGGTAAAACAGGTCACACATTTACAAAAACAGCACACAGGCTTACTGCCAGATGATGAACAAACGAAAAATACAATAGTGACTTTTTAACTTACCGTAATGATGCTGAACAGTTTTTAAATTACACAATTTTATTGGGCCACCAAATTTTGTGACGGGCCAGTAACTTTTGTTTTCGACTCTCCCTGCTGGCTATGTATCAATTTCATTTAAATTCGAACCCAGGATTCAATCTGAACAGATTTGAAGCACGTTTAAAACACCCTAAGCTTATAGATTGCCTAATCTTATCATTTAAAGTCTGTCGATTACCACATGTTAACTAAGACGACTTCCTACCTTTGTTAACTTCTTCACTTCAGCTCTAACCTGAAAGATTTAGACAGTTTCAACAGAGCTCTGTAGTTCAAGTTCTTACCGTGGAAAGCCACACCTTCAACTGAGCTTCAGCTGCTGCCAGGGTCTACTTTTAAGCCCCAATGTTTTGCCCAACAAAAGACGAATTTTCAGACGAGGTCAGAATGTGAGGTCACACCTATCATTATTCATACAGTATTTAGTGAATGAAAATCATGGCACGGACGTGACTCATTCAAAGCTATTCACTTCTCGTGTTGCAGATAAAAACAACTCGTATAACACTTAAAGGCTACCGCTCAAAGTTGGGCTTCATTAGTTGCATTCAGTATCCTTTTTTTCTCCTTATAAGCAATATATCACACAAAAATATCGATGAAAAGGTAACATCAGACCTTGTTTATATGTACAAGTTTTTAGTTGAATACAAGTGTCTGCTTGTTGAGAAAACAGCAAAAAATGTCACCGTATTTTTATCAAACACTTCAAATCGGAAATTTGAATCTCCAGATTAAACTCTCCTTAAAGTGAGTTTGGTAAATTCAAATCTTTGGACATACTTTTATTGGTTTATTATCAACAGGGGGCATTTCAGACGACAGTAACCGTCTCTCTAACAGGAATACTTTCGGATAGAAACTACTCAACAAAAATTTAGGGTCGTTAACAAAGTATCCCTTAAAATAAGCAATTGTTTCGCACGAGACGATTGTTTAGACAACAATAATGTCTAATGCTCAAGTGTACCAAAGCCTATAGACAAAACTTTGAAGATTTGCGATTCTTTTCGAACAACAGCAAATAATTGTCTGTGAATATTATTTTGTTTGTCCATTACAACTATTACGCACACAGTGCTGTAATGTGGTGATTTTGACCCAAAGTGTGATTCCGGGTTCAGTATATACGTGATCACGGAGAACAGACTGGATATAACAATGTTATCCCGTCTGATATCAGATTCAGCTATAATGTGTGACTAATTAGAACTTCACTTAATTGAAGAGACACAAATTAGCATCAAACCCGGGATGCGAACCCACGTTCTCGCGGTTTCCAGACACAGTACGCTGGACAACTCGACCACGACACACATCCTTTAAGATCAGGTGTTGTCCCCCGGCGGTTTGGACTGGAAACGTGAATACCCACACCGTGCTTTTGTGTACCCTCAATCCCATCAGACCAAACACCATGACGCCGGCTACTCGTTTTAATCCATCGCCATTCTAACAAACTTGTCAAATTTGCATTACATTTTAACCAACCACTACAATGGAACAAGCGAAGTATCAAGTTGTGCCATTGTTCCCTCCCACACAAAACTGCTCACTTTTGTGGCAGGACAAGGACACCGACAAAAATGCACCTTCTAAAACTGGTAAACAACGTGACTTGAACAATAAGAAATACCCCGAAGAATTTTACTTTTTTTCAAAGGACCGGGCTTTTCATGATCGGACTTCAAAACAGAACTATAAAAATGCCAACAGGTTTTCTGTTTTGTTTGGAGTTTGTTTGTTTTTCGGGTTGGGGGTTTGGGGTATTTTCCTTCTTTTTTGAGAGAGAGGGTGCTTTCGACAGCCTTGAATGCAACTTCAGATGTTCCGACCACACCGGGGCCTTCAGTTCAATCCAGTTTACTGGTCCTACCGTGGAGAAAAATCCCTTGCGTACATGCAATTCAAGTTATAAAACCACAAGGGAAACTGACTGGTTAATAATAAATAATTCGGGGTTGAACCAAAAAAAGATTACTAGAACGGGATTTGAACCAACGCTCCCTTATACTAAGAAGAAAATCATTCAAGAATGAACATATTAAGGTCATTGTGACAAAACCAGAAACAGGTCCAACAATGACATTTAGGTTTTGACACCCAATCTGCCTTCTTCCATATCCACATGGAAGTAGACGTCCGCTGTGCAAACGTATGCGAATGTCTCGGTTTGTTGCAATCGCTCTAAAATCGTATGCGACTGTCTTCGTTGAAATGATGGTATACATTATTTGCTCCACAGAAGTATGCGAATGACTACGTTAATTGACTAGTAGACATTCGCCATACAAAGCTAAGTGAATGAGTGGCCATGTCCAAAAACTACACAGAACGTTTTTTCGAAGTAGCCGGCTCTAAAGGCCCTGTCACACTGTTGCGAAAGGAGCGAAAGTGTGCCCAACGTTTTGGGGAATTTTGAGTGTAGTTTTGTTGTCATTCGTTCGTGACACGTTTGTTGTTTGTGACACGTTTGGCATAAATTGTTCGCAGAGGTTCGCAACGGTGCGCTAGGGTCTATACATTTTTTGAACATGTTCACAATTTTGAGCGTGCGACAACGTAGTGATCAATACGCTATGTATTCTTTGTTTGTTTGTTTGGTTGGGGTTTTTTTTGTTTATTGGATTGTTTGTTTGGTTGGGGTTTTTTGTTTATTGGGTTGTTTGTTTGTTTGTTGGGTGGGGTGTTTGTTTGGGTTTTATCTTTGTTTGTTTTCCGTTTTGTTTTGGGGTTTGTTTTTGTTTTTTGCTCCGTATTTTTTGTTTTCCGTCGCATTTTTTTAAAACGCCAAAAAAAACTGAATAAAGGTGGCACATTATGGAACGCCATTCTGTGCAGACAACTTCGACGCAGACAATTTCGACGCAGTCACACATCGTTGATAGCTCCATCAATGTCATTGCGCAACTCATCCCGTAGTTATCTATTCCCTCATTATCGAAAGGTAATCTAGGAATGAATTCCACTTCGCTTCAAACAACGTAAGCCGATTTATTTTTTCTTTCTTTATTTATTTATTTCTGTCTTTTTCTTTTGCAAACCAAAATTGCCATTTTCTTATTAACATAAATATTTATTTTACACAGTGGCCCTTTTCCCCCAAATTAAAACAATTAATTGTTCTATTTAAATTACAACGAAAATGGCAATTCTGGTCTAAAAAATAAAAATCGCCTCAGGCTAGAGTTTTGCCTTCTCGTTGGTCCAACAAATTCAGCACACAAAAACAAACTACTTTTAGTTCATGTTAGATATATTGATTTATTCTAATAGGAACTACACAAACTGCCACAACACTAATTACTAATAGCGTGAAGTATTACGGTTCCTGTGGTTGCTCCAGCAGGTGTATCATTTCTGAACGTAGTTTTTATTTAAGTTTAACTTTAGGTGTAACGTAAATCGTCGCGTCAAAACAAAAACATCGTAACTCAACTCGCACGTGACTTTAAGGCTATTTTAGACGGAACAACGTTTTGCACTGACACCACGAAATGGAAACGAAAGTGCACTTCAAAATACGGGTTCAAATCGAATGGTTTTAAAGTGTGCAGCTGGTGTGGATCGACAATACGTCACGTATTACTAACGTATTACAGTTTATAACTGTGTCCTGTTTCCCATCGATTTTACCTCGGGCTGATTTTTTTCTGCAAATTACTTTTGCGGGAGAACTTTATTAATTATCAACCCTTTTAGGTACAATAAAATCGAAACTTAAATTTCTTTGAAAACCTCGGGACAGTTATTATATGAAAAACTGTTAAATATGAATAGCATGATATCGGTCTACCACGTAGAAGCAACATACAGTGTACTGTGTTACCACAATCGGTGTAAGCTGATTCAATTTGTTCACTTATTTTGAGACTGGACTTGGTTTGATTTTCTCCCTGTTTTCTTGTTAAAAGTGTAAAAACTGTCATCATGTACTTTTCAGACCATATAAAACCTCTACAAACAAGATATAAACAACAAAACGTATAACCACCGTGTCAAAGTATAAAGACAAAAAGAGCAATCAACCAAAAGCAGGCAACTTAAAATGTTAAAACATTAGGACATGAACAGAAAACAAGTTTACAATTCCAGGATCAGAAGTAGACTTACAACGAATCAGAACTAAACAAGAGACTTGATTATACAATATCTTCAGCTTAGCAAGTTTATGTCAAAGATAAATATTATCATTGTTTTCACTATCATTATCTTTAAGATGAGCAGGAACACAATTAAGCAAATTTGCAAAAACACAGAATCGAAGCAACAAGAATATATAATAAAAAAATAAGCAATTAATAATAAGCAGTTATTCGTTGTCTTCAAAGGTCCATCAGATCAAATTAGTCCTCAGCTGTGGACAGAAAAGAAAAGAGATTTAAAAAACAAAAAAAACAAAAATAATCTAAAAAAGTTAAATCGCTAATTTGTAAAATCAAACTTTATTTACTCAATATATTTTGTGAACGAATATTTGACTACCATCACTTCATCTTGTTCACTCAGCATGGAGCTGTCATCATTTGTTTTGGACATTGCAACCTGGACATTAACAATGGGATTCACCATGCTAGCATCTTTTGTTTTCTTTCTGCTTCTATGTGACTATTACAAGTACATGTTAGACGAGCCTTACTGTCTACCCAACTGGCTGTCAGCCATTTCTACAGGTCTGCAATGTTCATCAAGTGATAAAGCACTATGGTATTTGTATTAGCTACTACCCTAAGGCCAAGTTTAAAAAAAAGACATGTTTAGCGTCCCCGCCCGCCTCCTTTTTGGGCGCCGCCTCCTTTTTTCTTTTTTTTTTACCATAAAAAAATAATAATAATAAAAAGGTTTTTTTGTTTTTTTGATGTTTTTTTTTAAATGCAAGTTCGTCTCGACAAGGCTAAAAGCCACTCTTGGTAAGGGGCTACAAGAAGAAAACATTATAAACATTGAAAATAACTCAGGGGAGCTAAAGCTAGGAATTGATATTCCTCTTAAAACAGTCCAGATTGTTGGATTGAGGGAAACATGCACCAGGCAAGGAATTCCAGAGAGTAGCAATACGTGGAATAAAGCTGTTGGAATGGCTCTTTGTTCTTCATCTCAGCAAATTAAGAGTGTATGGGTGAGAAGAAGCAGAAATTCTGGTTGCACGCTCAAACACTCTGATAGGAGGAACTAGGTCGAACACACTGGTGGCACATTTACTATGAAAATATTTGTAGAAGAAAAGACAGAGGCTGGCTACAGACCTACGATGGGAAAGAGGTTGTCATGTTGATCCCAGTACTTCACCAACAAAATTAACAATACGCTTCTGCACTCTATCTTATAAAGATAAATGACAGGCAGAAGCTCCAGCCCAAATGTGACAACAGTACTCCATTAGGGGACGTATAGTTGTCTTATACAGGTAGATAGTAGCATCAGGAGATAAGAACTTCCGAGTTAATTTGTTTTGTGCTATTTTAGTGTACTGAAGCATTCCTCATACACTAAAATAGCACAAAATGTGTGAATAAATATACCTTGGCCAGCCATATTTAGCATGGCGGCCATCTTGGAAAAATAGCAAAAGATTGGAAAATAGTAAATAGTAGCGCCCTGTCTCCTCCTCTTTTTGAAAAAGTCCGGACATGTTCAATGTCTTGTCCAACATGTTTCTTTTATGTATTGTGTGTTTGGACAGAAGAAAAAACAATGGATATTTGAAATTTAAAAAAGAATGGCGGCCATCTTGAAAATAAAAAATAAAAAATAAAAAGCCCCTCCTCCTTCCTTTTTTTTAGAAATCCGGACGCTAAACATGTTTTTTTTTTTACTCGGCCTAATTCAGTTACGATGTATTAACTTCTCTCGAGATGCTGTGATAACAGCCTGAACCCTGGTCGTGAGCATGATGCCGTCATCATCAGTAAAAACTCCTTCTCATAACACTGCTTATTAGAAACAAAATGTTATGTATGATGGAGCCTCCCTCATGGCATTCTCAAACTGTCATGATATAGACCCCCGGAAGAAATTTGGGACACGATCACTTCACTTGGTATCGCTAAGCAGAGGAAGACTCATCATGGGCGTAGAAAAGGCTGTGGATGTCGCCATAGACGCAACGGTTTGGAAGAATTTCAATCTTCTACATTCCTGCCTGATCCTGAGGGTAAAAAGGCGAATCTTCTGTCTCTCTGCATGGTAAATACCCGCTTACTCCAAAACAAGTCCACATAATTTCAGACTTTTGTCTAAGATCGTGGCATTGACATTGTGTGTATTTGTGAGACATGGCTGACACCATCTGATGCTGCAGTGATTTCCGATCTTGTTCCTCAGGGATACACTTTTGATCAAAAGTGTAAAACTGTCAGGAGAGGGGGTGGAGATGCCTTCCTCGTTGTGAACTGAAACTATCCATAAACCTCCTGGGCGCCAGTCTACCTTTATTGAGGAGTTGACCTCAATGTTCGATGAAACTTCTCGCAGACATGCTCTTCTTGTTATAATGGCTGACCTGAACATTCAATTTGGACGATTCAGATATGGAGTATAATATTTTCAAGGCTGGGTCAGGGCAACCTTGAAATGGGACATCCATCGTAAGAGGAATTAAATGCCAGTTGCGCGCTGAAACTCATCCGACATCTTTGTGAATGAGTACACACTCTGTCTTTGCTTTAACTTGAGGGAAATGAAACTTTGCAAGGAGCGCCTTGAAGCATTTCAAATTTGCACACAGTTAACAGCGCCCTCAGTTTAAAACAATTTTGTCTTACCTGATGTACGCAAACTTTTCGCATACTTGTTCCCTAGACATTGTGTCAAAAATTTCATTTTTCCGTTTTTGTTTTGACTCTATGTTATTTATGTGTTCATTGAAAAAGTGTCCGTGTTGAGAAAGATTACAGACAAAATATTAATCCAAAAGAAGAGTTAAGAAGAGCAAAATATAATTTGTCTTACCACTCAGACTAATAGTTAAAGCAGTATCCAGTGCCGTCTATAGTTTGACAGTACTGGCCTTCTCCACACGAGAAAAGTGCGCCACAGGGATAGCGCTCTGTGGGGAGGAACGAAAAAGAATGAGCGGGCCTTACATTGGAAATACGTCACACTAACGAACATGATAGGGGTGCTTTTACTTCTATGCAGGTATGATTTTCTAGTCACTACGTGTGTGACGTTGCAGTCATGCAAATTTAAGTGAATATTCACTAAACATGTACAGATGGACAGCTAGTTATATTTGATTGAAAATGCAATGCTGTGTGGTCATGCTCCTGGCGGGTCAGCTACTGTACATAGAGTTATGAATTTGTACTCAGTTACTGCACGCGCACACCCTCCCTTCGTATCAAAGCCCACGCATGAGCTCTGATGGGTGAGAGCTCGACATCGATCTATAATAACACCATGCACAGCAGTAGCCCCTTTGAGGCATTCCGGCTAGAATTTGCTTTTCAATAACTCCCTTAAATTCATGCATGAAAACTACGACGTCTGCTGTAGCAAATACCGAGTTATCATCACGGTAAGATTCCTTGACGAGTTGACGAATTCGTAATAAGGAGTCGTTAATGAGTCTTAGCCTAACATCATGCACAGAGTGCCTTGCTTATCCTGTTCGTAAGTGTGACGTAGTGCCACTTTAAGCCACGCCCACTTCACAGTACCTATAGCTTCACTATTTAGAGAAATGTTTTACAGGGAAACCACCGACTAGAGAACTCGTGCAATGCTGCGGTCATTAGCGGCCATGTTGCAAACATCGTGGAAAAAAAGGTGGGCACGAGATTTTGGTCGAACACTTTTTGGAAAAAGTGACACAGAAACTCAATACAATATGACATGCCTGTGTGGCAAAATTAAACGGATCAACCAACGGCATGAGCTGAAACTGGCAAACAACTAAATTGGCAGTGTGTATGAATTGCCTCAAAGTAGAGGCGTAAACTACACGCGCAGCATTCTCCTGGGTCTAGTTACAAAGACCTAAACCAAACAGCGCCCCCTAATGTGTGCTCTCTCGCCTTCTCATATCGTTTATAATAACGACTGCCTCATAATACGTCGGTTGAATAAAGTTATTTGTACAAGCTCACGTTGTAAGAGTAACATGTTCTGAAATGTGCCACTTTTCTTTTGGTCAGCTCAAATTGTTAAAATTAAAAGGGCTTTCTACAACAACAAGCATTTATAACAAGACAAATAACAATGAAACTTACTTTGTTCGGCGACATTCCCCTTTTGCGTATTTGCTAAAAAACACACACAAAGAAAACTTAATCAATCTGATATTTGGTTAAGCAGCGTTAAGCGTTAAGCAGAAAATATTGCTTGAAAGATTGCTGCTAAGCAAAATTAAGCAGGGCACCAGTCACAGATGCTTCAAGTTCAGAGTATTTTGGCTGGTAACCTTGTTCTGGCGAGCATATTTTTTTTGCGCTTAGCTGCTTTTCTTTCTAGCTCTAGGCCCCTATGCAATTCAGCCCTTCACGTAAACTACACGTTATTAATCTCAACGTATCAGCTTATTTTGAATTTGTATTTTTTTTAAAACAAGGTGTAAATCAATGATACAACAACCCCGTATTTCCATCAAGATTTCAATTCAAAAGATGAGCAATAAAAATTGAGACTTGTCTTTTTTCTGTCTTCTCCTCCTCCTCTCTCTCTCTCTCTTACTACTCGCTGCTAACGATGAACCGGGCTTCACTACTTATTGCCTAGGTCTATCCTCACAGGTAAACAATTATTATTTAATCAATTGACAAAATGTCAATCTTTGTCTGGGTTTCGTGTTGACGAGTCACGTTGGGTTTTTCAGAATACTCACTGCGTTTATTCAGCAAACTCTGAAGATTTCGGAGAAGCTCCTGAAGCGTTGGTTCATCTGAAGGTAGAAAGGATCAAAGCAGAAGTAATTATCAATGGCCTGAGATGGTGAATTGTAAAATGCAAACTAAGTCAACACATTCAACTCGCAGCGATTTATCGTACACAAGGCAGCACGTGTGCAAAACAGTTGCCGTAAAAGTCTATCAATTTTGAACTCTGGAGACAACCCATATCAAACTCAATTTAGTGTAGGTTTTTACAAAATATCCGTAAATGTTACAGTACTTATCCAAAACAAAATCTGTCTCTTAAATCTTGATAAAAGTATAGCGCAAAGAAATAACGAATTAAGCTAAAAAGAGCAATCCTAAGAACCACAGTGTTCCAATGAAAGGACTGTACAGGCAAAGAATGAAGGAAGAAAAGTGTGAAACTTACTGTCTTCTTCAACATGTCTTTCTTCGGGGGCTTCCTCCTCAATATGCACTAAAGAGTAATAAAAGCTAACTCTATAACAGGTTGCAGCATTGTTGGTTGAATGTTGGTTGAATTACTTATTCTCCAATGCAAACGCTCCCGGTCAGAACTGACACGGATTCCGGGTCCCGTGAGCAGGAACCCTTTCAGGGTCAACGTAACCCAGAATCGGTGTAAAAATGACACAAGAATGGGTGAAACTGACTCCGGATTCCGACTTACAATGTAACAATTACCGGTTTCTTGTGTGTCTCAAATTTAACTACAGGAATTCAGAGATGTTTGAATTATGAGACCAATTTCTGTACCAATTTGTAAACCTCTTCAAACCCCCTTCTCTTAGCTTTAAAGTGTACTGAGTTGTTTTTACGAAGCAATTGTGGTAGTTATAGTTTATGATAATACTTTTACAATTTATCATTCTTCAATTTCGATCAAGAACATATTCTTGGGTTCGTCTTTTGTTCCCACTCTTCAGGCCGCGTATCGATTAAAAAGGATGTAATACAAGAAGTAAAACTCACGATTTTGAGACCTCTTCAAGTCACGAAGGCGCTCCAAAAGGGCAACTTCATCTGCCAATGCAAACGGATAAAATAAGAAACACAGGTTTTTCCGGTCACTTTCGGCAAATAGTTAGCAACCATTTTTAAACCTGCGTTATTCGTTTTTGCACGAAATTGTAAGCTCCACAATAAGTAAGCAAACTGTCGTTTGCAAAGATAACCGTTCAATTTAAAGAGTCCAAAGTAAAATTCAGTTTTGCGAAAAACTTATTTTCCAACAAACAAAGTTTTTAGCAAGGTGGAGTTTCCAAACCTGTTGTTAAATTGTGTAGAATGATAAGCAAATTGTGTCATCCTCCAAAAATATCAAATGACGTCACATTTGACATTAGATGGGTCTGGACATTTTATTACAAGAAACTCGCAGTAGCGTTTGGAAGACATCACTCACATGATTCAAAGTCAAATTGAATAAAATTTTCAATTTAAGAGGCAAAATCGCTGAAATTCAAATGCATGGACGTAAAATAAAATGGCGATTGTTTTGTTTTGTTTTGTGGTTTTGGGGGGTTCTTTGCTTCTCGGGGGTTTAAAAATGAGTGGCAAAATCTATTCTATAAGCAATCAGTCAAAAACTATAACTAAAATTGTCCTGACACCTGTCGACGGTTTCTTCAAAAGATTTTTTGGTCATGATTTAATGTTTTCAAACGTAAAACTATAAGTGCATTGTACACTCTAAAAACTCCCGGGTTAGAACTGACCAGGATCTTGGGTCCTGGGTTAGAACTGATCTGGATCTTTGGTCCCGGGTTAGAACTGACCCGGATCCTGGGTTCCAGGTTACAACTGACACGGATCTTGGGTCCCGGGTTAGAACTGACCCGGATCCTGGGTTCCAGGTTACAACTGACACGGATTTGGGTCCCGGGTTAGAACTGACCAGGATCCTGGGTTCCAGGTTACAACTGACCGGGATCTTGGGTCCTGGGTTAGAACTGATCTGGATCTTTGGTCCTGGGTTAGAACTGACCCGGATCCTGGGTTCCAGGTTACAACTGACACGGATCTTGGGTCCTGGGTTAGAACTGATCTGGATCTTTGGTCCTGGGTTAGAACTGACCCGGATCCTGGGTTCCAGGTTACAACTGACACGGATCTTGGGTCCCGGGTTAGAACTGACCCGGATCCTGGGTTCCAGGTTACAACTGACCGGGATCTTGGGTCCTGGGTTAGAACTGATCTGGATCTTTGGTCCTGGGTTAGAACTGACCCGGATCCTGGGTTCCAGGTTACAACTGACACGGATCTTGGGTCCCGGGTTAGAACTGACCAGGATCCTGGGTTCCAGGTTACAACTGACACGGATTTGGGTCCCGGGTTACAACTGACACGGATTTGGGTCCCGGGTTAGAACTGACCAGGATCTTGGGTCCCGGGTTACAACTGACACGGATTTGGGTCCCGGGTTAGAACTGACCAGGATCTTGGGTCCCGGGTTACAACTGACACGGATTTGGGTCCCGGGTTACAACTGACCCGGATCTTGGGTCCCGGGTTACAACTGACACGGATTTGGGTCCCGGGTTAGAACTGACCAGGATCCTGGGTTCCAGGTTACAACTGACCGGGATCTTGGGTCCTGGGTTAGAACTGATCTGGATCTTTGGTCCTGGGTTAGAACTGACCCGGATCCTGGGTTCCAGGTTACAACTGACACGGATCTTGGGTCCCGGGTTAGAACTGACCAGGATCCTGGGTTCCAGGTTACAACTGACACGGATTTGGGTCCCGGGTTACAACTGACACGGATTTGGGTCCCGGGTTAGAACTGACCAGGATCTTGGGTCCCGGGTTACAACTGACACGGATTTGGGTCCCGGGTTAGAACTGACCAGGATCTTGGGTCCCGGGTTACAACTGACACGGATTTGGGTCCCGGGTTACAACTGACCCGGATCTTGGGTCCCGGGTTACAACTGACACGGATTTGGGTCCCGGGTTAGAACTGACCAGGATCTTGGGTCCTTACCCATGAAAATGATCCGGACACTCAAAATGATCCGGACCCTTTGTTCCTTTTTATGAGATTTTAGTTCAGTTTTTGGTCAGTTTGTACCAGTTCCGGGTTATTTCGACACAAATTCCGGATCAGACTGACAAAGAAATCGGTAATGCAGCACTAATCCAGGACCCGGGTCAATTCCGACCCGAAAGCTTTACGAGTTTTCTGAATACCACTTTTTTGCAAGTTCCTTTAGTTTACAGTTTGTTGACTCTATGGGGCAATGCAAAGTTCCAGGTACTACTTCGAGGCGATAGTTTTGCTATCCCCACACTGCAAAACACTCTGCTGTAAAATTTGATTTGATATTAATAACACCGTCTAGTTGTCACGTATAGATACCGAAATTATCAGTATAATGCATAAATCCTTTTCATTTGAATGGGGCCTGTAGGTCACGCAGTATTCATTTATCAAACCATATCCTACGTCACTAACCATATCCTACGTCACTAAGCATATCCTACGTCACTAACCATATCCTATGTCACTATAAGCATACAAAAACCATCATAATAGAGTTAACCGCCAATGAATGACAAAGATCTTTTATATTAAACAATTATTTTAAAAATTAACTCGTGCAAAGAAGAAAATATGTCATTGAAAGATGGAGCGTTACTTTCATCGAGACTTTGTTTTGTTGAATGGAACATTCCATCTTTCAACTCATGAATAAAAAAAAAACATTAAACTCATCAATATTCATTATTTGTATACTATTTACCGTCTTTGTATGCCGACGCACAGCCGAACACAACAAGCAACGCTAGGAGAGTGTAGCCCTTCATTGTCTCTGTGTGATCTAAGAGGAGGGAGAAGTTGATTTTCAATATGATGTACAGTTTTTTCTTCATCACAGATTGTTGAAATAGACTGTGTTAGTCTCTTGCGGGAACTCGGAAATTCTTACAAACCAACAACAATTTAAGTTGTGGTAATAAATACAGCTTTTATTTGTCGGAATGTCCGACTTATGACAAGTATAGAAATAATAGTAAGGCAAGACTGCAAACATTCTTTTAAGTTCACGAAAATAGCACAATCGGGTATTAAGTGTTACTTTGTTACAAAATATTAAAACAATCAATTAATGACTATTCTTTTTGTTGTATGATTGAATGACTTTTTCTCTCTCTATCTTCACTGTTAATATCTGTTGTATTTTCTTGTTGTCGTAGATTAGTCAACGTTTGAGGGGTGTGCCAAGGTGTAAAGGTCGTATGAAGTGGTAGTTTGTATGGGGGCTGTGTGTATAGTTTGATTTCATACCAAAGTTTGCCATGAGTTCCCACACTCATCAGTTGATCCCCTTAAATGTGTGTCCCTTGATTACTGGAGGACGCCCTCCTCGGTAAAACGATTTTATTTATTTTTTTTGCCAATGACCGGTCCCAACGGCCCAAGAGCTGTAAAATGGAGCTATAAAACCTAACGTTATGATCCAAGCAAGTCTGAAAGTGAATGAAATATAATGAATGAATGTTTTTCTTGACTGAGCAGCTATCGTGTCTATGGCAAGTAATGGCTTCGATCAGCTGTGTTGTTATCAGGTCAACGGTCTTCATTTCAAAGATTGATTTATCCTGTCATGAAATAATTCATTGTATTGTGAACTTTTGTGAAACCCGGATTTAATGATCCGGAACAGTAGTACAAATGTACAGAAGACGTAGATATGGCGCATTTAAAAAACAATTTCGATGAACTGTTGATATGACCAATTCACGTTTCCATGTTTCCGAGCTGAATAATCGAAGACGTAAATCTAAGATAATGTATTTATATATGGACCATGTCACCTGTGACGTAATATGCGTACAAAAAAGCCATAGAGCCATGGACTTCATGCAGGCATGGTTTGTACTGCACACAGCTCAGTGGAAGAACACATGACAACCTATATTTCATGGACTGCACTGATTTTGATCACCTATTGCTATGAAGAAAGGGGCACATCTCAAAACTTGTTCAGCTGTTTTGGGTTTTTTTTACGTTTGAGTTTATTTGGAAATAATGACACAAAATATATAATCCCCTAATGACGGGTGCAGTATCTCGCCTGCCAGAAAGGCATTGGAATGTACAAAGTCACTCTTTTTGTAAAGTGACGTGGGCTATAGACTATGTAAGTTGACCTCGAAAGCGTGCGAGTTTTCTCTTGAACTTTGACCTTCGAAAACCTGGCATAGCAGCTATAGCGTGTGTTGTGGCAATTATTTCAATTATTTCTTCTAAAAACTTTTGTTGTTCTGTTTTGATCATTTCCATCCATTAAATAGGGTTAGAACAAATAAAAGCTTGATTTACAAATTGTAAGCTGCAAGCAATATTTCGCAAATGATTGCCGATCATCGTGACCCTTGTCATGCACTCATGCAAACTTAAGCAAGCTGATACTAGTACGGTATCCAAACAGAAATTAGGACACGGTCGGAACAGCGACCCCATGCGACACAAGGTCTGTCTGTTTTCGGATCAATTAACGAAGAAACACTACCCCGATTGAAAAAACTTAACTCGCAATTAACTCGAGCTGGAAGTTGGAGGACCAGCAAATTCCTCATTTTCTCATAGGTTTTCCAATAGTAGTTTAATTGTATTTATTACCATGGTGACCATTTCGTCGCGAGACTTAGGTTGTATCCGAGCTGGCGGCTACGGCTTCGGCTACGACTGTTGCTAAGGGTGTTTCTAAGGAGGCCCGTTAGATCAACGCGTGATGACTTAGAAATCTAGTCGTTAGCCGTAGCTGTAGCCGCTCAGTCAGAGACGGTCTCCGTTTTCTGACCTGTGTCTGTACTCAAAGTGCAATCGCTCACCATGACCAAGAGTCGAAGGCTCACTTGTTGCCCTCGGCTGACGCAATATGGGAGTGCAACAAAAAGCTATTGTGTCGATCTGAAGGTAACACAGAACGACGGCTTTTAGATATGCAACCATGCGAAGAATGAAGTGTTTTATTTGGGTCAGGTAGCTGTGTTCAATAAAATGCTCTGAAGTTTTGTCACCTTGCCTTATTTCTAATGAATACAATGCGTTGCAAAACGAAAGTAAACCAATTTCCTACTAGCCTGTGTGGGCAGCATCGCTTTCGGATTTGTCTGTGCTTGTGTGAATTTAACACAAACAACATGTTTGGTGAATTATATTTGCTCCGTAACAACTTAGGTTTTGGCTTTGGGTTGGGTCAAATTCTGTTGGTTCATGGATGAAAAGTGAGGTCGACGACCATGTCAAAACTCAACTAGTTGAACTCAGTAGCGACATCGCCAACGACCATCGGCGACTAGTTGCTGATCCCTCACCGATAATTACAAACTGTGTTTTTTATGATCGTGCGTCAAAATTGCCTTTGCGCAACCATCGCACGACCGACTATAAACTAGCCTTGTCCAAGGCTCTTTACGCAAGCACCCCGCTTTGAATTCACCAGGTAGCACAACAATACTGGCACGGACTGCAGTACTTGATAAAGTATACCGTGGCGTCGAAGCATGGTTTTTCAACCTCGTACCAAAAAACGAAGCCGAAACAGAGCCTTGTTCCCACTGTATAAACGGCAGCTTATGTTTGTCTTTATCGTTGCGCAGGGATTCCAGCGCTAATTACGTATGCTGGAATCGGGTATTGAATATTACTTTCCTGTACTGGGCGGATAATCGTCCAATCATAAACTCTCGTAGTATTCGCCTTGCCACTATACATTGACCAATGAGCATACACCTTCGGGAAATATTAGCATAAAGCAACTCCGCCTACAATCTGACCTTTTTACAGTGGGAACAAGGCTCTGTTTCGGCCTCGTTTTTTGGTACGAGGTTGAAAAACCATGCTTCGACCCCACGGTATACTGTGTATCAAGTACTGCAGTACCGTGCCAGTATTGTTATGCTACCTGGTGAATTCAAAGCGGGGTGCTTGCGTAAAGAGCCTTGGACAAGGCTAACTATAAACCGGCCTTGGCGCGCAGTTGGGTCAAAAAATGAATTGCTATCTGATCTTGAGAAAGGGCCCAAGTCTTGGAATACGCCAAAGACGTATTGCACTCTTGTACATTTTACACTGAAGCGTTACATTGTAAAGGCTCTGGCTGTTTGTTTGCGTGTGCATGTTGCCTGCTAACTTTGATAAGATTGTTTGCTCGAGTAAAAAGTGAATCGTTTTTCAACCAGTCTGTGTGGGCAGCATCGCTTTCAGATTTGTCTGTGACTGCGTGAATTTGAACACAAACAACACGTTTGGTGAATTATGTTTGCTTGAACCCAATGTGCGGGTTTTAGATTGTACACTGCCCATGTCGTCACCAGGGGCGTATAAACTGGTTTGCAATTGGAGTGTTAAGAGGAGTGTTAACTATACAACGACAACCACCACCACCACTAACCAAAAATATTATACTCGTGTATATTATGCTATTGTGTAAACTTTATTTTCCATCATTTCGTCAACATCTTCCCAAATCTTGTCCATAGGCCGGCACTCAGCGGTTTACATACATATTTCGGAACAAGGGATTGACTCCAAATGTCACTTGTTGTTTGTTTGACCATTAATTTAATAATTTGGGTTTTTGAACAAAGAAAAAATGACTGGAGCGGGACTTGAACCAACGACCTCCGAATTGACGTACCGGCACTCTACCAACTGAGCTATCCAGCTCTATGTTGGCGGTCTCCCTATTAGTCAATATCTTTGTTCGGGAGTGCCAGTCAGAAGCCATACAACCGTATACCTGCCGTGTAGCCAGGGATCACACCCAAGTTTACGATACAACCTGGGAAGCGGCAGCCAAGGGATCACCTTAAGGGGATGCGACTTTTTAAAATCAAATATTAAGTAATAAACCACAAAGGAAACTGACTGGGTAAATTTTAAATAATTTGGTTTTTTTTTAACAAAGCCCTATGTTGGCGGTCTCGTGTTAGTCAATATCTTTATTATTTAAACATTTAAAACGCGCTTCCAAAACACCCTACGCTTAGATTGCCTTATCTTATCATTTAAAGTCTGTCGATTACCACATGTTAACTAAGACGACTTCCTACCTTTGTTAACTTCTTCGCTTCAGTTCTTAGCTGAAAGATTTAGACAGTTTCGTCAGAGCTCTGTAGTTCAAGTTCTTACCGTGGAAAGCCACACCTTCAACTGAGCTTCAGCTGCTGCCAGGGTCTACTTTTTAGCCCCCGATTTTTGCTCAACAAAAGATGAATTATCAGACGACAGTATAAAGGTCTGAATAGGTGAGGTCAAACTTTGTTATTCATACATTATTTAGTGAACTCTTAAAACGGCCGCCTTAGGCTACCTTTATGCGATGCTGGTTAGTACAAGGTTGCGACTGGGCGACACAAATACCTTGACTTAGACAAGTACCTTGACAAATACCTTGACTTAGACAAGAAATAGCCAATGACATCCTGTATTTTCAATAACAACGGCACGCACCGATATGATAGAAAACAAAACTGTTGCTCATAAGAGAGTATTTCTGTGCGATGAGTACAATCTGTTTGATGTACAAACAAAACTGTGGGTTTCGTATCTACGACCTTTGCATTGCTAGAGTAGATATCTTACCACTAGTTTTTTAAAAATTGCTTATGTATTATCCAAAGTTCTTAAGCAATGTTTATGAAACTTGCCACAAAAGTTCATTTTACCTAGTTATACTTGATGAAATAAACAAAATTCTAAAATTTGCCATGACAGATTTTTAACCCATAATTGCAGTGTTTTTTCCCTAAATAATATTAAATATAGTAAATTTGTTAATTTTGTATAGTCAATGGCGTGACATAAAATACATAATATTGTAAGTTCTATGGTCACTGTGCGGGATGCTATAACCGTTGGTATCCTATTTTGTGTAAGAATATGTTTAAGTTTTTCCACAAAAGTTACAATGATGATGCCTAATTGATGATTCTGTTTTATTTCTTCGCCAGAAGGTTGAACATTAGCATATTAAAAATATTGCATTTATAAAAACGTATATAGTTTGAACCCCTAAATACAGGCTGAAAACACAAAATCCAAGATGGCCGCAGGATATGACGAACATTTTAGGTTCCCACAATGCTTTAAATGCGACACATCACCACCATAGGACAAGTGAAAGTTTGTTGATAAAATCATTAAAAAAACATTTTTAAACAAGTTACCGACTGTTACCATGGTAATAGTTGACCCCGAAGACAATATGACCCTTGATAAATACTGGGAAAGGTCAGAACCCTTGACGGTGTATGGACGCAGTGTTAAAAAGATACGGGCAAAAATATGGAACAAAAATGCCAAGATATAATAGTTTGACTCTAAAGTTAGGGTAAAGTTGGCAAGTCTGCCGATCTGCAATATCTGTCTATCTTCGATTTGGTATGTTCAACCCGTAACACTAGGGTTCAAACTAGGGCTTGTTACCAATGCTCGCCTGCTCGAAAAAACATGTTCTACTTTATTAATCCTGAAAATTCTGCGTTTTCTGCAAAAATGTTTATTCGAAAACCTTTAACAATGAATCCAGACCGTACAGTTCCAATTCATGACTTTTGTGCAGCAATAATAATTGTTTTACTTCGCAAATTACCAAACACTAAAAACTTCGTTTTATTATCATGTTAAGTGGCTTCACCTTACTTCTTACTGAACAAAACGCAACTTGTTTTACATAAAACATGAACGAAACCCACAACTTTTTGATTTATAATACGAAAACAATGTTTTTTCTGGGATTCGCTCCATAAATAGTGGATATTATTATGTCGTTTCCCAAAATTAGAATAATAATAGTTGCTTCTCAAATAGCGCTCATATCCGTCACTCAGTGACGCTCAAGGCGCTTCAACATTAAGTATTAATCCCTTTCAGTACCGCCGAGCCAGATGTGTTCAAAAGGGCATTCCACTTCGTGACCACTGAGTCCTTATGGCACTGAACTATATTTCCTCTCTTGTTTACCATGGAGGCTCACACTGGCACACGCCCCAACAGTAATTTCTCAAAATGTAAATTGCGCCCTCAATCCCATGCAGGCCCCGCGTGCGTGCATCACCCCGGCAACTTTAAAGCCCGCATCCTTCGCAATTACAGCAAGCATCAACGCCATCTTAAATCTTCAAATGTCAGATAAAAATGCTAAAATTTTTGACGAAATTTTTGCCGACATGTCCTCTGACGATGATTCACCACATGTGTCGGAAGAAGACAGTGATGATGAGCCCATCGCCTCCACATCGACATCTTGTTCATCCAAGAAGCCGAACTTCCGGTGTTGATGGCGTGAAGTAAAGTCTTACACCCGGCAACCGCCCGTGCAATTTACGTGCCCGTGCAATTTACAGCAAACACCGGGGCTACCAAAGACTTCAAGGTTCTCGCCCATACAAGTCTTCAAACTGTACTTTTGTGAAGCAGTGTGGCAGTTGATGGTAGATGAGACCATATCGTTATGCTGATCAAACTTTGGGTGCGGGTGCAGAAAATCAGCGTGCTTGGAGACCAACTAATGTACCTGAAATGATGGCATTCGTGGCCCTACTTCTTTGAAATCAACAAAAGGCCTCGTTACTCCATGCATTGGTCCAGGTCAGAAGTTCTACCAAGTCCCCTGTACTCGGCAACCATGGCTCATAACCGATTTACTGCAATTCCTCGATTTTCCCACCTAGTCAACAACAGAGATGTGGAGGACGACTCTCCCCGTGACAAACTGTATAAAGTACGCCCACTGTTAAACATTGTACTACCATCATTCCTCCGGGTGTACCAGCCTGGACGAAGCCTTTCGCCGGACGAGACCATGGTAAAGTTCAAAGGACACTCGGCTTCAAACAGTACTGTACATGGCACGAAAGGCCGCCAAATGGGGATTGAAATGTTTTTCATTAAACGAATCAGACACAGGGTGTACATGGACCTGGGACTTGTTCACAGGATCGCAGCCCACGGCACCACAAAGACAGTCCTCCGTATGTGATCCTGAAACACACCATCCATCTGATCTTGGGGCACCAGGCAAGGTAGTCTTGAACCTTTTGCAGGGATTCGAACATAAAGGACATTGCATCTATACGGACAATTGGTTTACTAGCCCGGCTCTGTTGTCCAAGTTGTCTGAGCTAGGATTCGGAGCTAGTGGAACTGTGCGCTATACCACCCTAGGGATACCCGATGTTGCAAACCCCAAGAAGTTCCCCATGAAAAGCGGAGCTGATCCACAATTTTATGAGAAAGCAGGCCAACTATGCGTTATGTGGCAGGACACAACGTGTCACTCTCCTGTCAAACTATGGCGATTGCAGTGTCACCAGTAAACAGATTTGCAGCCGGAAAACTTTAACAGGACATCGTGATATCCAAAAACCGTGCATATAGTCAACGATTACAATAAAAACATGGGAGGCGCGGATCTGGCAGGACAATCGGCACGTACTATACGCACAGCCACAGAACACTAAAATGGTGGAAACGAGTATTTATCACAATCCTAGACATCTGTTTGCTTAATGCTAATGTCGTATACAACAGCATCCCTACAAACGATAGCTTGTCTACTTTGGATTTCCGGGTCAAGGTGATAGAAGGACTTATTTCCACCTTGGAGTACAACTCAGTTCAGCATGCTAGTCAACTGTCACGTGGTTCGATCTCCCTTTCAAGTCAGCACTTTCCTGGTGCAAATGTTGTCGGGAAGAAACGAGACTGTGTTGTATGCAGTTCTACCTCTAATAGAAAAAACACTCCCACGATCTGTATACAATGTGTAAAGCCAATGCATGTTCCACACCAAGCGATCAATTTCTGATTAAAATCAAATACTTTGGGAACCCCCCCCCCCCCCCCCGCGGCATTGTTGAATCCCACAAGCGCATGCCAGTCAACTGTCATGTGGTTAGAACGCCCTTTCAAGTCAGCACTTTAAGATTTTCCACACCAACCAAAGTTTCCAACATTGAGGCAGGGTTGCTTCAAAATGAAAAACAATATAGCACTTTTGGGATTCCTTACTTGCATATTGGTTCATGATAGGTGTAAATGTGTACAGCTCATTTCCTCCGACATTAAGGGTGTTAACAAATAATAACTTTGATTTTATCAGTAATTTTGTCCAAGTTCATGTTGTGCGTAATCAAAACCATTTGTTGGATTCAGAAACAACATTTCAGAGGGAAATATTTTCAGGCAGATTGGTATGAATATCAACTTTAGAAATGTTAAGCTTTCACATTGAAACTACTTAATTTAGTTTTTATTGGTCATCCCAAACCTAGAATATATGTTTGAGGCATTATGTAACACGGCAATTCAGAGGCTATTAATCAGTAAAAGGCAATAATATGTCAAAGGAAACAGTCATTTCATCATATACTTCATTGTGAACATCGGTTGCTTGTACAAGTTGCCTTCTGTGACTAGGACTTAGGCTAACCCCAATCTGCCTTGTGAGGGCGCTGTAAGTATGACGATGAAATTTATCTGGTCAACATTGCATTAGTTGCAATCGCTTGGTACTGAAAGAGTTATCTTGCAAGGTGTGTGGAGCTACATGTTGAAGTATCAGACATATTCCTTTACATAGTACCATGTAATGGTTTAAAAGGTGCCGTGGCGCAATTTGCTGTCAATCAAACCAGGAACACCGGGGCGAACCTCTTCTCTTTTCGACAAGCATGCACTGGGGTCGAAAGGTTTAAAATGTGGGTTTTTAAATTGAATACAGTGTGACGAAATCCACCTTTCAGCTTAGCATTTTAATTGTACTGTTTAAGTTACAATTATTACTCAGATGTAATTATAGTCTCTAAATTATAGAATCGTACATTTGCCACTTATTTTCTGCAATAGACCTTATCACAGACATATAATACCTATAGACCGACAGCACCTATGGAAATCAACGTCTGGATACCGTAATTTTGAAAGTACCCGACCATACCCAAACTATGGGCAAAATCCGCGAAAACGCAAGCAAAAACACGTGTAAAGCAATTGGCGAGCGGGTGGATGATGATAGAAAATGTGTGTTTTAAGGGTGAAAAAATCACCAACAGACTTGGAAACAATGTTTAATCAACAACTAGATACCTTTTCTCACGTTAGTTGTTTGCCGTTTCTCCTCTTTTTACTGAACTTTCTCCAAATCGATAAAAGTAGATGGAATTATTCTTCGTATCAACAAAAATTCGTTCGCCAAACACTTTCCGGCCAAAGTGCGCGTCGGTGCGTGTTTTGCGCGGACGCTGATGACGCGTACCGCCTATAGATTAACGTGCTACTGATATACGCGATTGTTTGAAGTGCATTCCACGCGAGCGTACGCAAAACGTGCCGAAGGCATGCATGCAAGGCGGGCCGAAGTGTGCACAACGTTGTGTTATAGAGTAAGTACAGGGGTTATTTCCCGAAAATGAAGTTATAGAAACGACGGTTTATACGGTTAAACCTCAACGCCCAACATTGTAAACGGCTGTGAATGTTCATGAAGTGTGGTTTCTTAAATTTCAAGGTAAAAACTAGATTTTCACAATGAAAACGACACAAACGTGTAGAAAGTGACAGTCCTGTAGGCCTTGGCCTAGGCTATATGTATAATAATTTTGTTTACAAATTTTTACGATTTCCTCCCCCAAATCAGCAAAAGTTAATCAAACAACTTTTTTGACGACTCCAGTTATTACAAGAATTTCCTTAAATTCCATCACTTAATTTACAATCCATCATCGCGTCAATATCTCCTGTAAATTCAGAAAAAGTCCATGAAAACGGGACCACTGCCTCGCGGCTATGCCTAAACGTGTACAAAAAGTGTTGACGCGTCTTCACTTCCGCCCATAGTTTGAGAAAGTCCAAAATTTCAGTTTAGCGCCCCCTGCTGTCCGTCTATAGGTATTATATGTCTGTGGACCTTATGCACATGACGTCATTTCAGTAGGGCGCCCTCACCTAGAGGTCAAAAGGAGGTTGTTCATTGGCCAATCCTGTGCGCCGCGCGTAAAAATCTGTGCGATTCGATTGTTTCGTCACCGTTTTACCTCTAAGATGGCGGTTGGATGACGTCAATGCATAAGGTCTATTGCAAGCAATGTATGCCATAGTGCGTTGATTAGCGTGTGCGTTGCTAACACGCATATTGGCAAAACGCGCAGGCTACCGTAGGAGTGTTCATTTATTGGTCTATTATTTAATGCGCCTGCAGCGCGCAAGTTACACTAGGCCGGCTTTATAAACCGCTGAAAAGTGAGTCCGAGTGCGCTCAGTCTTCCAGACGGAGTTTGCCATTCAAGATCTAAAGACCTCAACACTTCAAGATGCAAGGAATAAAATAACACACACGCAAAAGATTATGGCGTGTCAAACGTTGCAATATTCGATAAATGTACAATGTATGTGCGATGTTTCTCATATATATGCGATGATTGTCACACATGTGCGATATTCGTTTTATGTATGCAATATATGTGATATATATGCAATAATTTGTAATATATGTGCGATAATTTGCAATATATATGTGATAATTTGTAATATATATGCGATAATTTTTTAATATATGCGATCATTTTTTTTTTATATTTGATAATTTTTAAATATATGTTATATGCGATCATGCGATAATTGTTTAATATATGCGATAATTGTTTTATATATATTTGATCATTTTAAAATATATATTATATGCGATCATTTGTATGCGATGTCTTGTGATATACATATGCGATAATTTAATATACATGTGCGATGTTACACCAATGTATGTTTGATGTTCGTTCAATATATGTGCGAAAACGGAATTGTGGGATATAGTATGGCTTCCTGTCCACTTGACCCCCGTATCCTTGATGTTTTAGATCGGGCCAGACTATGGATGGTATAGTATGGTTAACTGAGGTGGGCGTACGGGTTTATTTAGACTGATGGTCAGGGAATGAGACTCGATTCGCGTATACAAGGGAATAAAATGGCTGCGGAAGCAGGAGACCATGGACAGTTTTTATTTTTTTACGTGATTTCATCAATTTTTGTGAAGTGAAGTACTCTTCAAACGAATTTTCTGATGCATAAGATATTGTGCTGAGACTCGAGCGGTACGTGCGTGCTTTAGTAAATCATCCATGACAACCTACGGGAATTATCATCATCTGACGTAACTTGCATAAACATGATACACGCTAGTAGCAGTGTTGTTGATGTTGACGTTAACGTTGTTAGTGACACTGACAGTGACACTGATGACCATGCTGACGTATTTCATGAGTCTCTCATTCCACAAGGTCTTGATTTACTGCAATACTCTCAACAATGATGATATTTTCTCTGAAGTTGCAATTACTGCTGCTAGTGAACGGCCTGGCCCGACGTCAGCATCATATTAAATTATCACATATGTATATCACAAGACATCGCATACAAATGATCACATATACTATATATTTAAAAATTATCAAATATTTATAAAAAATTATCCCATTATATTAAATAATTATCACATGATCGCATATAATATATATTTTAAAATGATCGCATATATATAAAAAAAAAGATCGCATATATTAAAAATTGTTCGCATATATATTACAATTTATCACATATATATTGCAAATTATCGCACATATATTACAAATTATTGCATATATATTACATATATTGCATACATAAAAAGAATATCGCACATGTGTGACAATTATCGCATATATATGAGAAACATCGCACATACATTGTACATTATCGAATATTGCAACGTTTGACACGCCATAAAAGATGCCAATCACACTTTCTGTGCGACTCTGTCGACTGATTATGCATTCTTATTAGCACTAGCAGCCATACCACAAACTGCTGCGTGCAATTATTATTTCCAACCATCTGCGGTTACTTATAGAATTATTTCTTCCAATCAATAGAGGGCGCTATGTACATTTTGTAATTGAACATGAGAACAGCATTGAATAAAATACACACTGTGTAATTCCTTACGGTTAAAGTCAACCCTCTGTTTGAAACAGTTCATTCATTTTATGTGCCTCATTAGTTTCATCTGGTGGAGTTAAGGAAATATTCTATTTTACATCTCCCACTTCAGATTCCAGTGTGGCGGCTTAGATTTTTATGATAGCTACCCTACCCCGGAATCGATACAATATAAAGTGACAATGTCAATATAAAGTACCTATATAAAGTTTTCTAGGAAAATCGTTTTATGCAAGGGCACATCTTGAACGCAAAAAAAATGAGACGCCAAAAACAAAATTAAACGGGGAAAAACTATGAGAAGTAAACAAAAAATGTTTGTGTTGAAAGGTGACACATAATGGAACGCCAATCTGTGCGGACAATTAGTTATCTATTCCCTCAATACCGAAAGGTAATCTAAGAATGAATTCCCTTTTTTTTCAATACAAGTTCGCTTCAAACAAGGTTAGTTTATTTGTTAATTTTTTATTTCTTTATTAATTTTTTTTTTTTTTTTTTTGCAGACCAAAATCGCCATTCTCTTTCAAACACCAATATATATTTTACACAGTGGCCCTTTTCCCCTAATTTAAAAAAACTAATTGTTTTATTTAAATTACAACGAAAATGGCAATTTTGGTCTGAAAAATAAAAATCGCCTCAGGTTAGAGTTTTGCCTTCTTGTTGGTCCAACAAATTCAACACACAAAAAAACAAATTACTTTTGGTTCATGTTAGATATATTGATTTATTCTAATAGGAACTACACAAACTGCCACAACACTAATTACTAATAGCGTGAAGTATTACGGTTCCTGTGGTTGCTCCAGCAGGTGTATCATTTCTGAACGTAGTTTTTATTTAAGTTTAACTTTAGGTGTAACGTAAATCGTCGCGTCAAAACAAAAACGTCGTAACTCGAGTTTGCATAAACGTTATATCCTTGCTATTTTAAGCGAGAAGCGACATTTTGACAATTTCAAACTCGCACGTGACTTTAGGCTTTTTCAGACGAAACAACGTTTTTGCACTGACACTACCAAATGGAAACGAAAGTGCACTTCAAAATACGGGTTCAAATCGAATGGTAACTAAATCAGATCAGTTTATAACTGTGTCCTGTTTCCCATCGATTTTACCTCGGGCTGATTTTTTTTTCTGCAAATTACTTTTGCGGGAGAACTTTATTAATTATCAACCCTTTTAGGTACAATAAAATGGAAACGTAAATTTCTTTGAATCCCTCGGGACAGTTATTATATGAAAAACTGTTCAAATATGAATAGCATGATATCGGTCTACCACGTAGAAGCAACATACAGTGTACTGTGTTACCACAATCGGTGTAAGCTGATTCAATTTGTTCACTTATTTTGAGACTGGACTTGGTTTGACAAAAAGAGCAATCAACCAAAAGCAGGCAACTTAAAAATGTTAAAACATTAGGACATAAACAGAAAACAAGTTTTACAATTCCAGGATCAGAAGTAGACTCACAACGAATCAGAACTAAACAAGAGACTTGATTATACAATATCTTCAGCTTAGCAAGTTTATGTCAAAGATAAATATTATCATTGTTTTCACTATCATTATCTTTAAAATAGTACAGGTCAATATATATTCCAGCTGGATTTTTGTGCCAAAATGGATTTTATTGGCTAACTTTGTCAATTTTGGGGTGCTGATTTCAAAAAAGTTAGGTACCATTTTTTTAAATGGCGTCTTCAGCCGCCATTTTGAATTTCAAAATGGCCGCCATTTTAATTATATTTTGGCCAATATCTCAACTTATGAGCAATGTAGAAGAGTTAAAATGGTGGCAATACCCATGTTTATGATACCAGGGATTCCATTAAAACCATTGCCTTAACTGTAACTAACATGGTTTGGCCGCCATCTTTAATTTTAAAATGGCCGCCATTTTTAATACACTTTTGCGTATATCTCAACTTGTGAGCAACGTAGAAAAGTAAAAATGGTGGCAATACCCATGTTTGTGACAGCAAGGATTCCATTAAAACCATTTGTTTACCTGTAGCTTACTTAGTTCGGCCGCCATCTAGAATTAAAAATGGCTGCCATGTTCAATTAATACACTTGTTGTTAGAAGCCTAAAAACTGTAGTAAGGCCCGTGTTTACATAAATTGCAGCCTATCCATCAAAAATCTCATTGTTACCTTGGATTACATCCAGATTATTTCAGAAAGGGCCATTCCAGGTCAATATTGGGCCTACCTGGCTTCTAGTTACCCGGAACCTAGTCAAATATTGTTTTCGTGATTTGTCACACCGCAATATGTTGTGTTACTACAGTCACTACATTTACAAAGTGATGTCCATGGCAAGTTCAATTATTTTGGCAGGAGCAACATGGTACATTTGCCGCGACATCCACATTTGGCAAGATCAACAACTGCCTGGAATGCAGGTAGTTCAAGACATTTCCTGCCAGAAATTGTCCCATCTGATATTTTCTCCCATCCATCGTCAGTAAGCATGGGGTATTTGCAATTGCAGCTACTTGTGATATAAAATTCGCTCTTTGAACGTGTGGTTTCAGTGCACCAAGAGTTGCTGGCAGTTTGTCAACTTCAAGATTTTTGGATTTGAACAACTCCCATCTCCGGATGCCTGACGCAGTGCCCCGCAAGGCTTAAACGTCTTGACTTGATCTTTTCTCGAGACCTTTGGCAGGTTGTCATAGAGCTCGGCATTCGTCATATGGGCCTTACAGCTCATAGCCATTGCCATCCTGTGCATCAAGGTGTAGCACCCATTGAGTGACTTGGCCTGTGCTGCTGTGAGTGTTCATGTCTCACTACCGTAGAGAAGAATCTTCTAGATTGCCGCTTTAAAGCATCTCACCTTGAGCATCTTTGACAGGTTTGACCTCCAGATTTTCGTCATGTCATGAAGAGCTTTCCATGCCAGGGCCTGCTGTACTTTGATGTATTTTACAGTAAGTACTATGCATCCTGGCACCGAGGTATTTGAAGTCATCATTGAGCTTGAGGGACGCACCACCATTGGTCATCAGGGCATCATGGTCACCTATGTTAAACCTGATGTACTTTGTTTTCTTGGCGTTCAGGTGCAGCCCCACTTTCTCACGTTTCGACTCCACTCTGCTCAGCAGCTTTTGAAGTCATCAGCAAAGTCAAGATCAGATAGGGTGATTGCACCAAGTCTTCTGGACTTCCTTGGTGTGATCGTGATCCTTGTGTTCCTTGAGTGCCTGTCTCAGAGCGTAATCGAGATTGATGATGAACAGGAAAGGTCCCAGTGTGTCCCCTTGAAGGACTCCAGCGAGGGGTGACAACTTTGGCAATGGTTCCGGTGTAAGTAGCCTCAATTGCTTTGAGAAGTCGAGGGGAGACTCCAAATGCCTTCAAGATCTTGATCATATTGCCTTGATGGATAGAGTCGAAGGTCCATCATCTATTTAGATATATGATAGGACATCATGTATGTTTTCATCCTTCTCGGTGGCTGTTGGGGGGTCGCCAAGCAGGTTCTTGAAGTGCTTAAACCAAGTCTTTACCCGTTCTTCAGGTATAGGACAGCTGATTTGACTCTCCTTTGTCTTCTTCCTGTCACCTATCTCATTCACGATCTTCCACGCGTCTTCATGTCGCATCCCATCGCTTGCTGCCTCTACCTCACTGATCTTGCGCTCTAGCTCCTCCTCCCTAAGTCTGTCGTACATCTCAAAGAGTCAAACCTTGGACTGCCTTGAGGCTGTCTTTGGACTCAGTAGATTTCTCCTGGATGTATTTCTCACGCCTTCCTTCAACTTCTATCCGTGCTTTAATAACATCAGGGTGGTCGGAGTGGCAACTCTTCTTTATACGCTTCACTTTGGATAAACTCTTCATTGCTTTAGAGTTGGCCTCGATGAAGTGCTGGTAACGTACGGTTGCGCTCACTCTCCTCCTTGCTTTATTCCCCACGTCCTCCTTTTCACTCTTTTCTTCCTCTCCTTCCTCTTCCTTCCCCAGTGCATGGAAGCGGTTGACCACCTCCACCATGTACTGGTCCTGTAGTTCAGGCTGGGAAGAAAAGTACTTCCAGTCAATCTTCTCTTTGGGGCTGGTTTTCTTTCGTTGTCTCAAGCAAGCTAAGCCTCACTCGCATAGACACTACTCGATGATGTAGTCGATCTGGCGCTTGGCTTCTGTAGCCCTCTCTTGGAATGTCCAGAGTTTTCCTCGTTGTTTCTGAATTTGGGTGTTGGCTGCTATGAGGTCCTGCTCTTGTAGAAGATTGACTAGGTTTTGACCATTTCTGTTCCTCAGTGTGGTAGGTACAGCGGATGTCTTCTGGGCCGAGTACGTCCAGAAAGTTGTGAAGTGGTACATGTACCTGTCCAATCATTGCTCGGAGGTCCCTGTAAAGCTGCTCAACTTCAGCTTCATCGCTGCTATTGTGTGGTGAGAAGACCACTATAACAGTGGTGATACCATCAAACTCTGCAACAAGAATAACGTGGGCTGACAGAGTTGACACTCTGCAGAGCACTTCTCGCTCTCCTACTCAGCAGCAATCCTACTCCTCCCTCACCCTTGGGTGCCTCCCTGAGCGAACTTGGTAGTTGGCTCTGTCCAGGCAGATGAAGTAATGAAACCCCCTCCACCTCTTTGAACCTGACCTCCTCAAATTCCTGGACATGACGATGTTCCTGGATCCCCAGAATGTCAATTCCGCAGTTCCGACTTCGTCCCGCCAGTTCCTCACACCTTGATTCTTCTCTGATGGTGAAAGCGTTGAACGTTGACAGTATTACCAACTTCTTGCCTTTAAGAAGGGGCGCAGTGGCCTTGATGCTGTAGTCAGACGGATCCCTCCCCGCAGGGTTTAAGGACCCGCCGTCATAATGTCCCGAAGGGCCAGGATTTGGGTCAGCTGCTGATCTCCTGCAGACTCCCGCTGCTGGAAGCTGTATAGGATTTGATGGTGTGTGTAATCTTGCTTTACAATGCTGTACAACCTGGGGGCGCCATACCCCAGGCCGACTCGACTGTTGGGGTGTTAACCCTTTTCCGCCCATCGTTTCACCCCACCAGATGGTATGAGATGTCCTTAGATGCAAGTCACGCCTAACCAGTTCTACAACATGGCCGCAGGAGCAGATGCCTTAGGATGCTCAGCTGTAGTCTATACCTCAAAAGACATCGTGAAAGCAGAACTGCTCTTTCTTTGAACCAAATGGGGGTTTGAAATCAGAGTTTTCTAGGTTTTCTAGAGTTTTTCTCCTAGGTGGGCTGCCAACCGAGGCTGCGAGCCCCACCAACCCGAGTTTGAAATCAGAGTTAATGTCCCTTGGGTGGACTTCCCATGGTTAACAAGCTCCACCTGCCCGGAGCAATCTGGTTTTAAGGCGAGAGAAACTCGCCTGCACACCTTTGCCCTCAGTTCGAACAGGGATCGGCACGTGAAGCCGGGCAGTAGGAGTTTGAATTAGGAGAGGCTGTTTGAGATGTTGATCATACGGGACATTTCGATCCTCCTCACCACCCGCATCATCCTAAGACCTTTAGATTCCCCGATATTGATCTGAAATAGCCCTTTCTGAGACAATAAGGATGTACTAAGCTGATAATCCAAGGTACAATGACATTTTGATTGATAGGCTGCAATTTATGTAAACACAGGCCTTACCACAATTTTTAGGCTTCATCATGCTGAGATATAATAATAAGTGTATTGAACATGACAGCCAGTTTTAATTCTAGATGGTTTTAATGGAATCCTTGCTGTCACAAATGTGGGTATTGCCACCATTTTTACTTTTCTACGTTGCTCACAAGTTGAGATATACGCAAAAGTGTATTAAATATGGCGGCCATTTTGAAATTCAAGATGGCGGCCAAACCATGTTAGTTACAGTTAAGGCAATGGTTTTAATGGAATCCCTGGTATCATAAACATGGGTATTGCCACCATTTTAACTCTTCTACATTGCTCATAAGTTGAGATATTGGCCAAAATATAATTAAAATGGCGGCCATTTTGAAATTCAAAATGGCGGCTGAAGACGCCATTTAAAAAAATGGTACCTAACTTTTTTGAAATCAGCACCCCAAAATTGACAAAGTTAGCCAATAAAATCCATTTTGGCACAAAAATCCAGCTGGGTCAAAATATCTGACATATGGAACTGTACTAAAATGAGCAGGAACACAATTAAGCAAATTTGCAAAAACATAGAATCGAAGCAACAAGAATATATAATTTTTTTAAAAAGCAATCAATTTAAAATAAATCCATCCATTGCTAAACTATTTGCTGTCAGTGTAAACAATGCTTGTCAGTTATTCGTTGTCTTCAAAGGTCCATCAGATCAAATTAGTCCTCAGCTATGGACAGAAAAGAAAAGAGATTTGTAAAAAAAAATCACAAAAATAATCTCAACAATTTAAATTGCTAATTTGTAAATCAAACTTTATTTACTCAATATATTTTGTGAACGAATATTTGACTACCATCACTTCATCTTGTTCACTCAGCATGGAGCTGTCATCATTTGTTTTGGACATTGCAACCTGGACATAAACAATGGGATTCACCATGCTAGCATCTTTTGTTTTCTTTCTGCTTCTATGTGACTATACAAGTACATGTTAGACGAGCCTTACTGTCTACCCAACTGGCTGTCAGCCATTTCTACAGGTCTGCAATGTTCATCAAGTGATAAAGCACTATGGTATTTGTATTAGCTACTACCCTAATTCAGTCTCGAGATGCTGTGATAACAGCCTGAACCCTGGTCGTGAGCATGATGCCGTCATCATCAATAAAAACTCCTTCTCATAACACTGCTCATTAGAAACAAAATGTTATGTATGATGGAGCCTCCCTCATGGCATTCTCAAACTGTCATGATATAGACCCCCGAAAGAAATTTGGGACACGATCACTTCACTTGGTATTGCTAAGCAGAGGAAGACTCATCATGGGCGTAGAAAAGGCTGTGAATGTCGCCATAAACGGTTTACTGTTCCACTTAATAGCAAACTTCGACTCCATTTGTCAAGTAGTTATTATTGTCATTATTGTTTCCCCACCATGGCCATTAATATAAACAAGGCTTCCGTAAAGCAACTTACTACTTTACCCGGCGTTGGGGCAAAGTTTGCCGACATTGTTGTCTCGCTAAGAAATAAGAAGGGGCTGTAATAATTGATGACTTTCATTAATTTCCAGCACTTCAAACCAAACTAAATGAGCTACATGACAAGGGGTTGATTTTAATCGAATATACGGCAACTCTCCCATCTGACCTCCCAACTTCTGGTCCTGATAATGCAACACCCCCTAAACAGACCGAAACTTTAGACCCTATGAAGCGCCACGTTGTGCGGCAGCATATGTGCAATGGCGAGTGGTGGTTTTTGTACCCCCTGCTATCTTGCTGGGTCTGTCGCAAGTGGGAAATAGGGCTACACTGCCGTCTTCATGGTCCATTCTGCGCTAGTACCCACCTTCCAGGTCTGGTGCAACTAGTGGAAAGGTTCAGTGACTTTATCTGTCGGGCTCTCCACCTCAACTCGTCTGATGATCTTGGGCGATTCGCAGCCGCCCAGAACCTTGGTGATGACAACTCAGAGTTCAGCGTAGAAGAGCTCGACGTATGGGATGCCTATGACAGCTTCGTCGGCCTTCCGAAGCTCCATTGCAGGAGCCTTGTCTCTCCTTCGCGGTTAACATCAGTGTTCCACTGGCGAACTATACAACGGCTCCTTATTCTAGCTGATGGAAGCAGCGATTCAGCTGTCACAGTTCAACATCCGTGGTTTATCGACTCGCACTGTCACGTCGACCGCATGCTGCACCAGGCCCATTTCAACGGTACTCTGAGTATGTTCCTGAAGTCCAACTCCCAAGGGACGGCGGTCAACTCGGATGGCTTCCTCGGTTGCATTGCTGTTTTTTTGCGACGCCAAGACGCTCATCGACGACGACACCTTCTCAACCCTGGTAAGCGACCCTCTTGTCTACGCAACAACCTTAGGCCTTCATCCTAAGGAAGCACACAACTTCTCCCCTGACACACTTGGGGTGATCCGGCGCTCGCTGGAACACCCCAAGGTCTGTGCTTTGGGTGAAGTAGGCTTAGACTATTCGGGCACCTTTCGAAGGACGGAAGCTCTGCAGAAGTCGGTTCTCCGCCAACTGCTTCAAACAGCCGTAGGTAAGAACCTACCAGTAGTTCTTCATTGCAGGGAAGCTGAGGAGGACTGCTTTAAGATCCTTTGTGAAGCCGTCCCACGTCACTGGAAGATCCATCTTTATTGTTTTACACGTGATCTAGCAAAGGCCCAGAAATGGTGTGCAGCATTTCCCAATTTATACATCGGGTTAACTTCGCTACTTACCTTCGGGACTAAAGGAATCCAAGAAGTTGCCAAGTATCTGCCCCTGGAGCGTCTGCTCCTAGAGACCGATGCCCCCTACTTCATCCCCCGTAACCTGAAAGGAACCACTCTTTTCAGCAACCCAACACTAGCGAGACAGGTCGGCCAGGAAATCGCACGGCTCCGTGGAGTCTTCGAGCAGGATGTCCTTATGCAATGTTTAGAGAACACTAAGAGCATGTATTCCATTAAGTTTTAAGGAATACTCTGCCAAACTTGAAGTTTAAACATAACGGGTTCCAAGTTTTGGATAAATGCAAGTCTCAGTTAAAGTTTACTAGAATGTAACACGATATAGAAATAAATAAAGAATTTGAATTCTTTTTTTATTAATAAAGAATTTGAATTCTTTATTTATTAATAAACAATTTGAATTCTTTATTTATTAATAAAGAATTTGAATTCTTTATTTATTAATAAAGAATTTGATTTTTTTTATTTCAAGAGTAAACACTCTTTAATGATTGACGGCTGAAACGCTTTGGAGCCTTGAAAAGGCGGTTTGGTTTTTGGGGGGTTTTTTTTGCCAGACAACTTTTGTGGAGTTTTTCTTAGGTCTTGATTTTTATAATATTTCTGAGACCCCAAAAAATAAATAATACAAAATAAACAAAATATTGGCTTGTTTGTTGAAATATTGTTTCAGTCACGAGCCAACTTATGTTGGAATATACATGTACTATGTCAGCGGACAAGTAAAGCAAAAAAAAAAAAAAAAAAAAAAAAAGCTTCAATGTGTCAGACAGCTAATAAATTGAGCAAAATTCAAAAGCAACCATTGTTCGAGAAAACGGCTCGACAACTATCTAATGATTCTATCAAATGATTTATTTTGGAAATAAACAGGACAAATTTGTCGTTTGTGTTTACAAGAAACAATAGGCAAAACGGGGGAATGTAGTGATGTGCGATTAGCGATTACGCAATATCGAATGATGATGTTTAATAAACCAGTCAGGCGTGACCGGGGCGCACATCGACTGGATGCTAACCACGGTCATGCCAGTCGTATCCCGTAAACCGTCCTGTATGCACGTGTATTTGCTCTGTCTGCATCGTTTCCAGGCCGCCGACAGGATACGTCTCACCCCATAATTTGGACTGGTAATTATATATGCCTTTAAATACAACAATTAAAATTGACCGGATTATAATTTGTTTGAATGAATTACTTAACCTTGCAAATGTTTTATTAAACCGTTCGAATAAACTGTTAATTAACTTTGTTCAAATGGACTGCTAAATCACACAATTAGATTACTTCACTATGAGAACAATTTATTACTTTAACACCTTTTGCACCCATTTGTAAATTATTGACAGTATTTATACCAATATTTCTGAAGATATTGTAAGGGTGCAGTTGAGAACAAATAAATGTCCATGGGTTCAAGCCACAGGAAAAGCCTGTATAGTAAGGTTTGGAAATACAAGTATAGAAAGTCCATATAGGTTTAATGGTGGGTCAGCTAGAGTTACGGTCAGGATGATAGGCCATGTTTGACTAGGGTTAGGATTAGAGTCAAAAACATTTAGGGTCGTGTTCTACTGCGTAAAACTCAAGGTGAGGTTCAGAGTTTGGATCATAATAGTAAACAATTAAATGGAACATCGTTCTCTATTGATAACCAAATTTGAGTGACTCTATCAAGCTCTTCGACGGTCACAAATCTGTTGGTGTCTTGCAAAAATTATTTCACCAAAAAACTTCAAATTTTACTATACTCTGTTCCCCCATTGGTTCCCCTTGTACACAGTATTGGTTCTCCTTATATTCTCAGGTATTAATAGCCCTGACCTCGTAATACAATAATACTCATCAGTGATATTCAGAAAAGGAGTATGATCTTTTTTGAGAAGGGACCAACAAACTCAAAATATTTGGGGGGCATACTGGGGTATATACTGATATATCCTGTGATCGTATAGAAAAATCATTTGTTAAGATCTGAATATTGAATGCTTGCTTGATTTATGATGTTTACTTGTTAGACACACACGGTATTGTCACTGGGAATTCGCCAGTTGCTTTTAATAAGTTGGTCTTTGCAACACAAAACACGAAATAAATCATCGTACAAAGATCTGAGTTTTTAAAAGCCTTTTTGTGCAGCAGTAATGGCCTGTCATTTCGACCTTGGTTTTTCTATTGAAAAGATTTAAAACGTTAACGATGAATTGCTTTCCTTTTCAGATTTGACAACTAGGACAGCTTGCAGGAGATTTCCCATCGAAAATGACTGAAAATGTACTTTTCAATCGGACTTGGCCCGAGTCAGATTTGATCTGCTATCGATTGTGCGACCCAAAACGCTTTCCCGAGACCGAAATCAAACTTGGCCCTCATAATGAAGCCCGGAACGAGTTAGAGACACACTCTGTAGCCCCAACCCAGAACCTATAGCCCTAACCCAGAACCTATAGACAAACCCTGTAGCCCCAACCCAGAACCTATAGACAAACCCTGTAGCCCCAACCCAGAACCTATAGCCAAAGGTTTAGTTCTTTGTTTTATTCTGAGCCTGTGTATCTGGTTGGGTTTCCCTTTTGCAGCACGTTGTATTTTGAAGTTTGTGCAATAAAGATGCAGATTAGCTAAGTTTTTACATAAATAAAGCCTTAAAATGTACCTAAATATAGCCGTGATAACGGGCATAAAGAGCACTATTAAAGTCCATGCTCGCCAGACAAGTCCTGCAAGCGCGCAAAGCTACTCACTGTAGCATATTATATTATTCAGACTTAAATTATGAGTCACAATTCTGACACAAGTTTGGATTAAGTCTAAACACCGGTGGTAAGTTAGGAGAAATTTGTGTACAACTCTCTGTTTATTCTGTTTATTTTTGAATCAACAATCGAACAACTTATTTGTATACTCTATTTTTACTCTATTCTCTCTACAACTTATTGGCAAATTTTACTTATTTCACTTATTTAAGCTTTCGAGCTGTCTTTTATCGATCTTGATTATCAATAAACCATATCAATACAAAGAAATTGAATTCAACTAAGTCGGCCGAGAGGTTTCTTTTTCTGTTATTTTTAGCTGTTTGTTTTATTAATTCCCGCAGTTTGTGAGTTATTTCATCGCAATGTTGGACGGGAATTTTTTTTTAAATGTGTTTACCTCATGAAAATAAGAGAGAAAGAATAAGAATACTAATCGCATCTACAAAATGCTGATAATATAATAAAAGAACTATAATTTACAACTCGATGAATGAAACAAATGTGGAGTACCCTCAATAGGCCAAGTGCTTAGAAAGGAATATTTTTAAAGACTGTATTATTACATCACTGCAATTATGATTGAATATGATACATATTTTCACAGAATGTTTTTCTTTATTTAACACAAAATTTAAAAAAATGTATGTACCCAGTCAGTTTATTATTTTTTATTATTATTTGATTATTATTATTTTCGACACCAGGGTTTAAACAGCATCTCTGTGAATAAATGTATTACGAGTTACTGGTAAACTATTTCAGAAGGGCTGACACACGATCAAAACACAGTTCCCTTTAATACTGCACTTTACAAACAATCTTTTTTGAAAGAATTTCTAAGGATTAGGCAACTAGCCTTTGTACCTTCCACGTATTGTGGGAAAACAGTCCCCAAAACCTGCACACGAGACTGAACCTGATCCGTGGAGCTTAACCCAAGTTCAGGCACAGTGGCTTCAGATGTAGGTCGGTTAAATGGATAGGTTCAGCATAAATGTCAATGAGGAAATATTTTAACTGTCTCTGTTGCAGTGTCTGTAATACAATGATATATTTCATATTTAGCTCTAAATTTGCATGTGCTTTTGACAGAACATTATCTTGTTCTTGCTCTAATTGCTGATGCTGCTGCTGCTGCTGTTGTTGTTAATTTTGTCGCTGTCGTCGTCTTCCTTGTCATTGTCGTTGTTGTTATTTGTCGCCGTCGTCGTTGTTGTCGTCATCGTTGTTTTCTGTCAGTCTGTCGGGCTATATGTCTGTCAGGCTGGGCGGACGAGAGATACATTGTGGGGTGAGTTTTAGGTAGGATGTGTAGTTGTGGGGTTTTTTTTACATTGTGGGCTGTGCCCACAATGTTTTTAACAGGAAAGATTAAAGAAAAGGGATCATAGACAACACCTGTGGAAAGCCCACAATGTAGCTCTCCTAAATATGTCTGTATGTCTGTCTGTTTGTTTGTTTGTTGGGGTGTTGGGGTGTTTGTTTATTTGTTTGATGTTTCTGTCTTCCTTCCTTTGATCCCTCCCCTATCCCTCCTGTCACAAGTGAATTGATTATTGTATTTATTAATAGTGTTCATTTTGTAAATAAGCCACTTTTTCTTTTAAAACCCAGTGCATTTACTGGTTGCTTAGAAAATACATGCTCTGATTGGCTAACAGTTCTAGAACCACTGAATATTCATTAATTATGCATTAACAGTCAGGATAGTTCAGTTGTGTAAGCAAGTCCTTATTTGGAAAGGCATGTGGTTATTGGGGCATGACTATTGTTCTTTAGAGAAGTGCCATGGTTAGGGAATCTTAGAATGTTTTGGCCACCTTAAGTTAGGGTGCGGTCCCAGTCACTTGATACAGAATCTGCAAGCAGGAAGGTGGCACATACATTTACTGACGTGTTCAACCAAAAACTGCGTCGAATAATTCTATAGCAAGCAGACACCGTTGTAGTTGTAAAAGAAACAAGGAGTTATATCTAACCGTAAGTTGTACATTTTATTGTGGAGTTTTATATTAAGATTTCCAATACAAAATTCAAGATGAAAATTTACCTGTTGAATGCTTGAAGATTTTGATGGAAAATGTACGGTGCAGTCTTTTCACCAATGTAGATAGGTTTTATTGGGTAAATGTGTTTGATGTATTAATTTTATAGATGGCACTAATTCCGGGCTAGAGGCTGGTATGAGGGCAAGAACACCCAAACATCTCCTTGTGAATTAACCCTACCCCTACCCGATGTTTGAACTGAAAAGTGACGGTCTGCAACATTACTGGAGAACAATTCGTTCCAGAAACGATCAAAAGGAATCGCAAGTCATTAATTTTGGAGGAGGGAAAGCTTAAAGACTATCAACTATGTAATTGTTGAGATTGAGATATTAATCGTTGAGATTTAAACAGTAAACCTTCGAGATTAAAGTTTTGAGGATGTTATAATTTTGCAGAGTATTTTGAGTATTATTATTGGAAAGACCAGGGAAAGAACTCGTGGTTGTTCTGATAAAATTAGTGAAGGAACTCGTGGTTGTTCTTATTGCAGAGTATTTTGAGTATCATTATTGGAAAGACCAGGGAAAGAACTCGTGGTTGTTCTGATAAAATTAGTGAAGGAACTCGTGGTTGTTCTTATTGCAGAGTATTTTGAGTATCATTATTGGAAAGACCAGGGAAAGAACTCGTGGTTGTTCTGATAAAATTAGTGAAGGAACTCGTGGTTGTTCTTATTGCAGAGTATTTTGAGTATCATTATTGGAAAGACCAGGGAAAGAACTCGTGGTTGTTCTGATAAAATTAGTGAAGGAACTCGTGGTTGTTCTTATTGCAGAGTATTTTGAGTATCATTATTGGAAAGACCAGGGAAAGAACTCGTGGTTGTTCTGATAAAACTTAGTGAAGGAACTCGTGGTTGTTCTTGTAGCTGTGTGAAGGAACTCGTGGTTGTTCTGATAATCTCTCATGGTTGAAATTGTGAAGAGTATTGCTAGTGGTTTCGGTTGAAACTCGGAACCAAGAATTGCATTAATACTATAATTCTGGATCTTCCTTTTACACGACAGGTCAATATCAAAAATGACATTTATTTTGCCCATCCTTTTGTTGTTTTGAGCGAGAAGAGGGTAGAATAAACCCAAGCAATTATTGAGCAAGGTTGGATTGAGGAAGCAGAGTTCGTATAAGTAAATTTTGTACTGATTAAGGAAATTCCTCTATGATATACATATAGACGAGAACTTAGAATTGGGAATTGCGTTTTGAAGAAAGGAATTTAATTTGTGAATTCATCTTGAGGAGAAATAATTTAAAGTTGTGAGTTTATCTTGAAGAAAGGAATTTAAAGCTATTAATTTCATTTAGAGAAACTAATTTATTGACGTGTTTAAATTTTGGTTTTGTTTAATCGGAAAGTATATCGAAATTTTGTATCACTGATTATATTTGAAGTCTTGTGAAAAGAGTAATCACGATGTGATAAACTTTTAGAAATAAATTAAGAAAGGGTTGTACATAGAACATCTGAAAGTTTCAATATTCATTTATTTCATGGGTGCATTTCTTTTGTTCATACTTTTAATTTGTCGGTTGGAACCACCCACCGTGGTTGTGTGACACCTCCCTCCCCTGGAGGTTAGGATTATCCCCAAACTTCTAGGTTATTTGGTGCCACAGTTATTAAAAGTTATGTTTTCAAGATGGCAGCGGCGGCCATCTTGGATTTAGAGATCAAGACAACCCTAAACTTCACAATGACCATCCCTCACAATGACCATCCCTCACAATGACCATCCCTCACAATGACCATCCCTCACAATGACCATCCCTCACAATGACCATCCCTCACAATGACCATCCCAGTGGATTTGTCATGTCAGATATAGTAGAAATTGACATCTCTTTTGTCCATCTATTCCATCTGGTGCCAGACCTATTACAAATTAGATTTTTCAAGATGGCGTCGGCGGCCGTTTTGAATATTGCCCTATAAAAATAGTTCCCGTCACATTCCAGAGGTACATAGGAGCAAACTTTCATTTTTTATGGTTCCTAAAGTCAAATCCATCAAGAAAAAGGGTAGCAAAAAATGATCACGGAATCCAAAGATATGACTCTACTATTAATGGGACTGATGGTTGTGTGACGCATACGCGTTTATGCGACTGCTTTGTGCACATCTCTACGGCGTTTGCCAACCAATCAATGTGTCTATACGCAGGCGTGGAGGTAAATTGCTTATTTCATGGGAAAGACTAAATCCAAAAACGTTGTTTACTGTTATTTACTGGCTCTACAGAACTTCACGCTTTTCCGATACTTAAGTAATTTGGCGCAGTTGCCTGCAACATAAAATTATCATCGATTACAACCTCTGCAACAATCCTGCTGGTTTCATTACCAAATGATCTTTCAACAAAGCAATTTTCGCCACCATCAATAACAAGATAACATGGTTGATATAGTCACACGTTGTTCCTTCTATTAACTGATTACTTTTTTGAACAATGTATATTTTTTGTAATTCACCTACCCTTTATTAGTACAAATTTTATTTCTCGTTTCGTTTCGTATATTTTGTGAGGGGAGGTAGGATTCGTTCCCCCCCCCCCTTTGATCAGGCCTTATGGAGTCAGAGGAGTCCATACTCCGCGGCCGCTACTCTTTAAAAGTGTTAGATTCCTAATTGGAGGGGTGGGCGTGGGTCTGAGGAGGCAAAGGATGATTTTAGTACTTACCCCTCCTACAATTGTTCATAGTTAGCTGGCGTAGGTGCAGGCACTACAGGTCTATCTCTTCTGGTGAGGGATACCCCTAACAATTTGTTTACCCTGCTGTCATTTGTCCTAACTGCTCTCACAGTTTATTGTTCTCAACATAATTTACTTGTAATTTTAAGTGACTTCAATCGTTTCGAAAAATAGATGAAAAGGTAAAAAAAAGTCCTTGGCCTTTCTCCCCCTCCCCTCCCCCAACCGTCGCCGTCCCACACGCCCTCCCCATCCATGTCTGTGGATGAACCAGACGGACGAAACGAGTCCGTTGGGTTCGATATGAGCCAGTTCGCTCAAGACCCTGACGAACTTTCCAGTCTGAAGATCCGTAAAGACCCCCCCCCCTCCCTTAAAGAGGAAGACATGATCAAGTTTCGTGTGTTAATTAAATCCAGGAAAAAGCGTTAAAGGTTGCAAGAAAGTTTACTTCTTAAATCCCTGGGCTAGTCCAACGACTCAAACCTCTCCGAAATAGCCCCCTCCCCCAGAAACGACAGCAGCAGAGGATCAAAAGACTCGACCCTCAAGAACCTCTCCTGCTTGTCAGACATAATTTGTTTTCCTTTGTTTTTGTGTGTTTATGGCACTAAAAAATAAAAATCAAAACCGCCTCCGGCTACCTCCTTGTTGGTCTAAAAAATGTCAACACAAAAACCGGTTCATATTTGATACATTGATTTTATTCTATCAGGAGTTACAAAAACTGCCACTAAACTAATTTGTGAAAGCATGGAGTATTTAAGTTCCTGGTATCATTCCAGCAGGTGTATTATTTCTGAACGTAGCTTGCCTTTAAGTCTAACTAAGGCTCCTATTGTGGCTCCAGCTGAGGCTCAGCTTAGGCTCATGGCTGAGGCTCATGGCTGAGGCTCTGGCTGAGGCTGAGGCTCCGGCTAAGGTTCCAGCTGAGGCTCTGGATGAGGCTCCGGCTGAGGCTCCGGCTGAGGATCTGGCTGAGGTTCTGAATGAGGTTCTGGCTGAGGCTCCGGCTGAGGCTCTGGCTGAGGCTCCGGCTGAGGCTCCGGCTGAGGCTCTGGCTGAGGCTCTGGATGAGGCTCCGGCTGAGGCTCCGGCTGAGGATCTGGCTGAGGTTCTGAATGAGGTTCTGGCTGAGGCTCCGGCTGAGGCTCTGGCTGAGGCTCCGGCTGAGGCTCCGGGTGAGGCTCTGGCTGAGGCTCCGGCTGAGGCTCCGGCTGAGGCTCTGGCTGAGGCTCCGGCTGAGGTTCGGGCTCTGGGTGTGGTTCCATATTTTGAAGCTCCGTACCTGGGCCCAAACTTCATAAAGCTAAGCAAAAATTGAGCGGTACACTAAACGTATCAATATTAACTTCATGGAATTTGCTTGGTAACCTGTTTAAGCTCAGCATGTTAGTTGGTTGTGATTGGGTTAGCTGCCAGAAATATCTTATCATTTACGTTGGTTGAGATTGATGACGTGGTGACTTGGTTTACTTGTTTGTTTAATTGGGGGGTAATCTTTATTTTTGCTGTTCAAAACCGTTTTGCAAATTTAGTTATTTATTTATTTTGATACTGAACTTGTTTTTATTAATGTAAAACAAGAGACTTGATTATATCTTCTGCCAAGAAGCTTTATAAGGTTAGTCCAAGATGAGTAGTTTAATTGTTTTCATTATCGTTACCATTAAGTTGAGCAGGAACACAATTAAGCAAATTTGCAAAATTACAAAATTGAAGCAACGACGAAAATGTGCATTTTCAAACTAAATCTATTCAAATGTGTTGATTAACGGTAGCTTAATATTTGCTTTCGGTGTAAACAATGCTCGTCAGTTCTTCGTTGTCTTCAACTGTCCATCAGATAAAATTAGTCCTCAGCTGTGGACAGAAAAGTAAGAGATCTTAAATTTATAGAACGAAAAGAATCTCTCAAATTTAAATCCTTATTTTGTCCGCAACTGAAGTATCTTTACTCATAATCTGATTAGGAAGTCTCGTTTTCCACTAAGCTTTGAATTGCAGAAGTGCATCATTCCAAAATAACTCCCGGATCAGACATGACCGGGATTCCGGGTGCCTGGTTAACCGATCCATGTCTGGGCCAGTATAACCCGGAACCTGTGTCAAACTGACCCAAACTGTGTTAAACTGGCCCCTTGGAACCAGGATATTTTAAAGTCACACTTCCAGGGGTTACGATCGAGCAAGGCATTCTGGGAAAGAAAACAAAATGGCGCGTCGAGATCGTACACCACTGGGAACGAGGTTGCTTTTGGGGCTCCCTGTAGCCTCATCTTGACTATTTTATGGTTTCCTAGTTGAAGCATTATTTGCTGTTCATAAAAACGTATCATGATCCACTCATAAAGAAACACCAACCCTGAAACTTATTGCGAATGACTGTAATAATGTTGGTCCCAATCTTTGTAAATGGTCATTTCAATTTCGCGCAATCCAAATTTTTTTATGTGCGCGCGCGCAACTTTTGAACTAAAATCTGCCCATCATATAGATGTGTACTCTATGCTGCCCACCAATAAAAATTGCGCGGCTGAGGCACGAAATTGACACAAACTACACGGTTTGCATAATAATATAAAGGAGGGAGTGTTGCAAATTAAAACACAAGCACCGGTATCAGCTTGAGGGTTAAAATGCCAGTTATTCAACCGCCTTTTTCTTGAATGAGTGCACATTGTTTTATTTTTAGCTTTAGGCCCTACACAAATATTTTGCTTGCAATCTGCAGGTGCAGACAAGTTTTCTTCATCTTGCAGATTTTTAGTTCCCAAGCATTTGTGTCAGAAACTTTGACTTTCTGTCTTTGTTTTTTCTTCGTCTTCTTCTTCTTCTTTTTCTCTTTCTGGCTCTATACTAATGAACTAGTGTTAAGAAAAAGAAAAGAGGAAAATCTCAATTGTTCTTACCATGAGGTACGCATTTTCCCGCGTCACAGTACTCATTTGAAGCACATGAGCCACACCCACGCTCTGTTGGGGAGGGCAGAAAAATACCACATGAAGGCTCATAATAAGATGATAGTGACCAGTAGAAAACAGTGCAGGTGCAGAATAAATTCCGAGTTTCCAAGATACCTTATCATTGACTTCTGAGATTCCGAGGTACCCATTCATTGAATTCCGAGATTCCGAGATACCCTATCATTGAATTCCGAGATTCCGAGATACCTTATCATTGAATTCCGAGTTTCCAAAATACCCTATCATTGATTTCTGAGATTCCAAGATACCTTATCATTGAATTCCGAGTTTCCAAAATACCTTATCATTGAATTCCGAGTTTCCAAGATACCTAATCATTGAATTCCGAGTTTCAGAGCTACCTTATCATTGAAGTCCGTATTTCCATGAAAGTAATCCGTGTTAGTGAGATAAATTATCCCAGTAACTCAGCTCCCGTACACAGCATTCTCCTGGGTCTAGTCACAATGACCCAAACCAGACATCCCCCCTACTGTGCTCTCCGCAACTCCAACTCGCCGTTTTACTTCGTTTATCAAAACGATTGACTTCAGATTTTGTCAGTTTCATAAAGTTATTTTTTCGAGCTCAAGTTGTAAAAATCAACATGTTCTAAGATGTTCCATCTTCTTTGATCGGCTCAAATTGTCAAAATTAGTAGGGCCTTCAACAAAAATAAATAACTTGTACAAAATATATAAAAATAAAACTTACTTTGTTCAGCAAAAGTCCCTTCTTGCGTATTTGCTAAAAATACACACACAAAACAAACTTATCAATATGACATTTTGTTTAGTGGTCGACAACGCTTACAAAGAAACAACAATATTGCCAATCCAAGCTTTTGATGTTTGGGGGGGGGGGGTTGGGGATCTTTTTATTTCTTAATTTTATTATTGTTAATTTGTATTAGTTTAATTGTTTTCAACACAGAGCCCAATTTTCACATACCAGCGTTAGGCAGAAAATGTTGCTTGAAAAAAATATTCAAAGCAAAATAAGCATGAATTGACTCACTGATACAAAAAGAAAATTGACATTGTGTTTTTTTGTCTAGTAACCTTGTTCTGGTAAGCATATTTTTGTTGCGCTTAGCTACTTTTTTCTGCAAACTACACATTTTATCACAATGTATTTTTGGGTTTTTTAATACAAGGTGTAAATCAATGGTACACAAACCTCGTATTTCAATGAAAAGTGTTATCTTTAAGAATTCGCTTATTTGGTGCGTTCAAATACAGCTTTCCCATGTCGAGCCAAGTCTGACCCCAGTGCATCCCAGTGACGTTGATTTATTTATTTATTTATTCATTCAGGCTTTTCAAACATCATTACAATACATACAGGAGACTTACAAAAAAAAACAATCAGACCAAGAATTACAAAAAAAACAGAGGAATATGTAGAAATACAAAACAAACAGGGAAATCACATTTAGGGATTGCCCAAAAGCGAACCATGTCATTGACATGATGTCATTGTCGTGGCTCACCCGGGTCATACCCAAGTAACCTGCTACTGGAGCTAGGCTGTGTGGGTCTGACCCAGGTGCACGACGGCACAACCAAAACACTTACTCATCGCCGCCATTTTTTTCTAGCACGCATTTCACCCTCAAAACAGTGCCTTTGTGAAATTGAATACATTTTTATCGAAGAAGTAACCTGAGCTTGTATTAAAACAAGTTAACGTTAAAGATTTACCGTGAAGATCTTTTCGTTTAATCCACCAACAGCTGATGCAGGATGCATTGGTATCAATGCTAGAGGAATTTGAAGTTCACATAGCTCGGATGAACACACCCGGGTGGACCTGGGCCTGATAATCCAACATTACTTGCACAGTACTAAGCTATTGCGAGCTACTCGCTGCTACTGTGCTAGTATGGAATTACGATGAACCGGGCTTCACTACTTATTGACAAGGTCTATCCTCATATGTAAACAATTTTTATTTAATCAATTGACAAGTGTCAAACTTTGTCTGGGTTTCGTGTTGACGAGTCACGTTGGTTTTGCAGAATACTCACTGCGTTTATTCAGCAGACTCTGAAGACTTCGGAGAAGCTCCTGAAGCGTTGGTTCATCTGAAGGTAGAAAAGATCAAAGCAGAAGTAATTATCAGAAGCATGAGATGGTGAATTGTAAAATGCAAACTAAGTCAACACATTCATCTCGCAGGGATTTATCGTACACAAGGCAGCACGTGTGCAAAACAGTTGCCGTCCAGTCTACTGCTCACCTAAAAACAAATACATTGCATAGTTATAGAAATCAAACAAGACAACCAAGAGGTCGTCTTCAGGCGACGCCATCTCGGGAGCCTCTGATGGTCGCTTTCCATGCATCCCGGTCCAGCACCAGTGTCCTCAACTCAGCGGTTTCTTGTTGCGCTGAATCCATCTTCAGCTGGTGAGTCATAGGTGAGTCTCCTCCTGCTCCTAGCTCCATCGACGGGTTCCCACAGCACTAGAGGGGATGTAGATAACTCTGGATGACGCACACATTGGCCAGCCATCCTCATCCTCCGTTCTCTGACCTTTGCTATTACTCTGGGCAGGATATCATAAAACATTGTACACACAGTTTTCCCAACTGATGTCGAGTATACCATCCATGGCATCCTTGTACTCTGGAGACAACTCATGTAACGTATGCAACTCAATTTATTGTAGTTTGTTTAACGATATCCGTAAAAGTTACAGTAATTTTCTGATTCAAAATCAGTTTCTTAAATCTCGTAATATGTACGCAAAATAATATACGAATTGCCCAGATTTAGCAGATGATCTGCTACAAAGAGCAATCCCGAATATCAGTGTCCCAGTTGCAGCACTCTACAGGCAAAAAAAGGAGATTTTGTGAAACTTACTGTCCTCTTCAACATGTCTTTCTTCGGGGGCCTCCTCCTCAAAGTGCCCTAAAAGCAGCAAAAGTTAAATCCAGAACAGGTTAGGTTGTTGGTTGAATTGATTATTCTCCAATGTAAAAGCTCAAACTCTTAAAATTTTCGGATCCCCTAGGCCTGACCAATTTGTGAGAAAATGTAACCTGAAATTTGTGTCCAAAATTTCCCAAAAATGGATGAAACTGACGGAGTTAAAATCACATATTCAACCAGTTTCGTGGGAATCTCAAATTGAATGACAGGAATGCAGAGGTGTGTGATTTATGAGACCAACTTCTGTAGCACCTTGAGGATTTACAAAGCGAACCCTTTCTCTTAGCGATGAGGGTACTCAGCTCTTTTACTTGCATCACACTACGCGAGATCTACAGCTTTACGTCCCATCCGAAGGACGAAGCAATGTTAGTTGTTAGTTTCTCGCTCATAGACATAAGTGCCATGATTGGGACCCGAACCCACACTCTGACAAAACCAGAACTTGAGTCCGGTATATAATGATTCAATAAAACATAAGTTTAATAAGCAGAGTGTGGTTTTAAAGTATATGTTTCCAATATGTTTAGTTTTGTTTTTAAAGTTGGCAAAACACGTTTTACAAAATCAGTATAAATGATAACATGTTTTCAATATATTTTTCTTTATTGTTTATCATAATAGATGAGTCCACACCAATTGACATATTTAACAATATAGTCAGTTGAACACGGGTTTTTTCTCGTCTTCTTCTTCTCACTCTTCAGGCCACCTATTAATTAAAAAAATGTAAAGTACACGAAGTGAAACTCACTCGTTTGAGACCTCTTCAAATCAAGAAGGCGCTCCAAAAGGTCGACCTCATCTAACAATGCAAACGGAAAAATGAAAATTACTTGTTTTCCCGGTCACTGTCGGCAAATGAGCAGCCAATTAAACGTGCGTTTATATTAAAATTCGCAAGAAATTGAAAGCTTCTCAGACAAGTCCTTAGATTTCATTCATCGTACAAGCAAAATGTTCTTTCGCGACATGGTCATTACAAAGATAACCATTCACTATAAAGAGTCCGAAGTTAAATCCAGAGTTGTGATAAAGGTCAACTCTAAACCCCTAGGGTCACAATTCATACCGATCCTGACCCACTTCTAGGTCGGGCTGGTCGGGAAACTTTTTTTCCGTTTATTTATTTATTTTCTTTTAATTTTCTTTTATGTGATTTCAGCGCGGGGGATTTCTGACCGAGAGCTTGTAGAGTGTATCTGAAGACCCTCTTAGCAAGTTCATTTAGTTTGTTGATGGTATTTATCACCACAGGGCATTGAGAAGCTCTAAGTACTACCTCGAGAGGACACGTTTGCTATCCCCACACTGCAAAACACTCTAGTGTTAACTTTGGTTCTCTCTGTATACTACGGTGTTGATCATTACCAAAACTTTGAATTTATTTATTTTAAAATAAAAAACCCAAGGTTGGTGTAGCCTTGTGGAGATACCCGTATTTAGTGAATTTCCAACATGTTTAGTGTCAAAGGCACACCCATCCACGTTTGTAATTGAAACACATTAAATCAACGAGTTGATGGTAGTTAACACCGTCTCGGTGATGCTGTCACGTACAAAATTTGAACATGGTTGAGTGAACAGTGAGCACGCTTTTTCGTCGAGCTCCCCCAAAAATGTAATTTTGTGTGAATTTCCACTCCTATCTGCTTCATCTGGTCGAATCCTCGAACAATCCCTGAGCCCACTCATTACTGCCACGACTGCCAAAACAAGAGATTTTCAACATGACAACGAGAAAGGCAAAATCGAGTAAACAATCTGACCGATCACCTCCAGCGCTGTCACCTCAGCAGTCCACGACTACACCACCGGGCTCAGCGACCAACCGACCCGTAGCCAGTGACCACGGTGAGTTTGAACAGTTTGTTCGTGATGCCCTAACTGAAATTCGTCGTGGTCAATCTGATATCTACCGGCGGATTGACAAGCTAGAGGAAAGCTTCAATACATCTCTGGAATTCGAATCAAAAAGAATCTCCGAACTTGAAGCCAGAATCAAGGAGTTGGAAAAGATAAATCCAACACTGGAAAATGCAGAACAGCAACTCTCCGACCATAGCGACAAGCTCAATAAACTTGAACGTTTTAGCCGGCGGAACAACGTACGGATCATTGGGCTGCCACAGGAAAAGAACGAGGACTGTCTGGCAGTAGTTTCCGAATTGCTGTCAGACAAGTTCAACATGACAAACATCAAGCTGGAACGAGCTCATCGAGACGGTCCCAAGACCCCAGACCGACCCCAACACCTCCTCGTCAAATTCAACGGCTACCAGGACAAGATCAAGGTCCTTCGACTGCAGAGACAAAAGCTCGCCGATCTTCCATATTTCTGTGTGGAGGACTTGAAGGTCCTGGCGGACCTTCAAGAGAAGCGACTTTGGTCGGAAACGGTGAGTCGTTGCTACCGAGAAGGCAAAAAGTACCGCTTTGTAGCCGGTAAGTGGCGTGATAATACCGGTGCCCTCGCTCAGTTCTACCGTTCCTGAACAGGTGATTAGTGCTGCATAATCATCATTAACTCGTATCATCTTCATATCATGCATGTTCACCAAACTGTCTGCCCTGCTCGTGTCACGTCACTAAACTGTCTGACTTTGCTTGTTTCGACTTAATGAAAACCATTATTTTGCTTTACGTATTGTTGGCTTCGCGTTCTGCATGCATGAATTTTATCTATTCTGTTTTTTGCTTTGTTTGCTGCATGCTGTCTATTTAATTTATTTATTTGCTTCGTTTTAAATTGCTGTGCAACATTGTATCTTGGCCTATCACTTTTTTCTTATTTTTATTTTGGTTGTTCATCCCATGGCCTATTGTACTCGCTGGCTTTTGTTCATAATTGTTTTGCTTTGTTTGCTGCATGCTGTCTATTTAATTTATTTATTTGCTTTGTCATAAATTGCTGTGCAACATGGTATCTTGGCATATCACTTTTTCTTATTTTTATTTTGTTTGGTTGTTCATCCCATGGCCTCTTGTACTCGCTGGCTTTTTTGTTTTCATAAATATTTTGCTTTGTTTCCTGCATGCTGTTTATTTAATTTATTTATTTGCTTTGTTATAAATTGTATTTTGTACCCGCTGATTATTTTAAGTGTCACCACGTTTCCAGTTCAGCTTAAACATCATTTTGGGAGCTAATGAAATTATTAACTGTATCCTTCCTGTTCACATACCCCTGTTATTAATTACTTATTTAATTATAATTGTTTTGACCTTAGTTGTTTTGTTTTGTGTTAATTTATGTTTCGTGATTTTATAAGTTCTGATGATGATGATGGCATTGATGATAGTGTAAACAATTCTTGTGATTATCTTGACTCCCAACAATTCAACAATATTTATTCTTCTCATGGCGATTTTTCCATTTATTACATGAACTCAAGGAGCCTCTGTAGACATTTCTTCGAAATTCAAGATTTCTTAGCCACCTTGGACCATTCCTTTTCAATTTACGGTTTTACTGAAACATGGTTTAAAGAAGCCCCTCCGTCGTATGTGCATATGAAAAATTACCAACTTGTTCACTCATCGCGGTCTTCAAGACCCAGCGGAGGGGTAGCCATGTTTATAAGCAACTCGATGGATTTCTCTATTCGGAACGATCTCATGCCTTCCCAAGATGGCTTACTCGAATCAATTTTCATTGAAATTCAGCGAGACAATGCTTGTAACTTAATCGTTGGGAATGTCTACAGGGCTCCTGGTACTCCACTTGATGACTTTCACAGATGTTTTGATTCATGCCTTGAAAGGATTAATAAGGAGGGGAAGCTCTGCTACATAATGGGCGACTTCAATCTTAATTTGCTCAATTGTGAAGATCATGCACCCACAGACCAATTTGTCAATACGATTTATTCATATGGCTTTCACCCTCTGATTACCAAACCCACCCGCATCACCCCACACACTGCCTCTCTGATTGACAACATTCTTACTAACTCTGATCTTGCTATTACAGCTGGTCTTTTGTACTCAGATATCTCTGATCATTATCCTCTTTTCCAGATGACTGCCTCGTGTTTTCAAAAGTCTGCGCCTCCTGAGAAAACCTTCCTTTCTAGGAACATAAATAGCAACTCCCTGAATTCTTTCAGGTGCGAACTCAATGGCGTTGATTGGAATGAGGTTTATGAAGCTGCAGAGGTCAACACTGCTTACGATTCTTTTCTTTCTATCTTTACATCTCGCTTCAACATCAATTTTCCTCTTGTAACCAAAACTATTGGGGCATCGAAAAAAAATCAACCATGGATCACCCAGTCTATAGTGAACTCATGTCTATTTAAAAACAGACTTCACAGGCGTTATCTGCGCAAGCCCACTGAGGACAATAAGCGGTTTTACAAGATCTACCGTAATCGTCTCACTGCCACTATACGTCTAGCTAAGAAACAATATTATGCAGATAAGCTTGATCATCACAAGGGCAACCTTAAAAACATATGGCGTGAGATAAATGGCATTCTGTGTAAAAGTAAAGAGTCCTCGCTTCCAGATAGTTTCACTATGGATGATGACAACTTTGTGTCACAACCTCATGATATCTCCAATTCCTTTAACAACTTCTTTACTAACATTGGTTCTTCTCTTGCTAAGAAAATACCCTCTTCTCGAGCGCACTGTTCAGATTACATGCACAATCCTAATGACTTCTCCCTTTTCTTAACTCCCACTAATGCACAAGAAATCCTACGTATCGGTAAAGACATAAAAAAGGGTACTAGCTGCGGTTTTGATGGTATTAGTTCTACTGTTATGAAATCTGTTCTTCCTTCTATTGCTGAACCTCTCGCTCACATCTTCAACCTCTCCTTTCTGAGTGGATCTGTGCCTCTTAATCTAAAGGTTGCGAAAATCATTCCCATCTTCAAAAACGGGGATAAGAGCAACATTAATAATTACAGGCCTATCTCTATTCTTCCTTGTTTCTCTAAACTCCTCGAAAGACTTATGTATAATCGTCTTTCTAGCTTCATTTCTCAATTCCATCTTCTATTCGATCATCAATATGGCTTTAGATCTAAACATTCCACCGACTTGGCCCTTATTGAATTTGTTGACAATGTTACTCATGGATTAAATAATAAAATGCACGCAGTTGGTGTTTTCATAGACCTCTCTAAAGCTTTTGATACTATAGACCACTCTTTTCTTCTTTCCAAACTTGAACACTATGGCATCAGGGGAATCGCACTGCAATGGTTCTCCGACTATCTTGCTAATAGACACCAGTTTACTTCTATAAAGGGCTGCGATTCTGTTCGTTTAAATATTAAGCATGGTGTTCCTCAGGGCTCAATTCTTGGGCCGCTCCTATTTCTTCTGTACATTAATGATCTCTATTGCTCATCCAACCTTCTTTCTTTCACATTGTTTGCAGATGATACAACTATTTTCTACTCTAACCGTCAACTATCCTCCTTATTTAACACACTCAACACTGAATTATGTCAGGTCTCTCTTTGGTTTAAGGCAAACAAACTTTCCATAAACCATGCTAAAACAAATTTCATCTTCTTCTCTAAGTCTCCTCGCTCTGTAGACATCAATTTACCTCCAGTGATCATTGACGATATTGCAATTACCAGAGTTTCTTCAACTAAATTTCTTGGAGTCATTATCGACCAAAAACTATCTTGGTCTGAGCATATCTCTTCTGTCAATAAAGTCGTCTGTCGTAATTCTGGCGTTATCTCCAAGATACGTCATTTCCTGCCTGCCTCTTCGCTTGTTCTTCTTTACAATACCCTTATCTTTCCTTACCTAAATTACTGTAACATTGTCTGGGCATGTGTGAATACTACTAGGTTGCGCTCAGTGGCTATTTCTCAAAAAAGGGCTATTCGCATCTGTACTTTCTCATCTTACAGAGAACATTCAGCACCTCTTTTCGCACAATTGCACACTCTCACTGTCGCTGATATTAATAAGCTCCATACTGGGATATTTATGTTTAAATTCAATAACAATCTTCTTCCCGACGTCATCTCTTCCTTCTTCACGTCTGTTAAACAAACTCACAGCTACTCCACTAGCTGATCCTGCACAAATCTTTATGTTCCATTCACTCGCACCACTTACTCTATGAACACAATCCGCTTCTTTGGTCCTCGTGTGTGGAATGCCATAGATGAACGCATTAGATCTAAGCGGTCCGTGAGTCTTTTTAAGTCTGCTTTCAAACGTGACATTATCTCCCATTATGTATCTTAGCTTCCCATCCTATGTAATTGAACCACATCCATCTCTTCAATACTTGTCTTATTTATTTTCAGCTTAAACTGTTCTGCCATCTTGTCGCTTTTATTACGAATTCGTTGTATCATGTATTATGTTCATCTGTCCTTTTGTCTGTTTGTCTGTCTGTCTGGTTGTCTTGTTTTCTTGTCTGTCTGGCTGTTTTTTACAAGCTCATGCTTACCAAAACGGCCCCGTACTCTATTTATTTATTTATGTTTACTCTTACTTAAAGATATGTTTTGCTTTACTCCGTAATACATGTAACTGTTGTTATTCTTTTATGAGAGTATGGAAATAAATGTATTCTTGAATTGAATTGAATTGAAATTGAAAGGTGCCGAAATATCAATTGCACTATTGCATGCATTAACCATTCTTAATCCAATGAAAATGACAAAGAGATACTTACATTTTATATTAAACAAAGTTGTTGTTTTTTTAATTCATGCAAAGAAAAGAATATTATTTTTCGTTGAAAGATGAAACAATCCTTTCGACGAGACTTTGTTTTGTTGAATGGAACATTCCATCTTTCAACTTATGAATAAAACTCCATTTCACTCATAAATATTTATTATTTGAATACTATTTACCGTCTGTATAATATGCCGACGCACAGCCGAACACAACAAGCAACGCTATGAGAGTGTAGCCCTTCATTGTCTCTGTGTGATCGAAGAAAGGGAAAGGAGGTGATTTTTTCATGTTAAATAATAACTTCGTATCTCTACGCATGGACCTAATATGCGAAATTGTTAGTTCACAGTACATTAAAAAAAAAAAAAAAAAATACACGCCAAGCAATTCGCACATTCCATGAAGAAAGAGGCAGATCTCAAAACTTGTTCAGCTGTTTATGTTAACACTTGAGTTTATGCAAAAATTATGGCACAAAATGTAAAATCAAAAAAAGAACTCATGTACTTGGCTTTGGATTCGGAGTCGGGAGACTACCGTGTTCTGACAGGAACTTGTCCTACAACTTCTCTACCGACGCAGAGTACATTGGGAAAGTTGTCCCACCCTTATAACATTATTTCTACACTGAAAAGTACACGCAATCAAATGGTGTTACAGCTTACTTAATACTATCGATAGTCCATCATGCATTACATTAAATTAATCTACAGCAGCTATCCTGACGCAGATTTTTAAAGACTTTAATTGCTTCTGACTGGCACCCCGAACAAAGATTATTATTGACAAAATAGGGACACTGCAAACATGAGGGCAAAATAACTCAGTTGGTAGAGCGTCGGCAGGATAAACAAGAGGTCGCAGGTTCAAATCACGCTGTATTGTCAATCTTTATTCAACGCAAAAATATGCCACTTTTTAAAAACACATTTTTCTATGCAACTTCTTTCAGCATGACGTCATTATGAGTAAGAAAATGAACAAATAAAGTCGCTGCCTTTATACTGTATAGTGAATTGAGTTGTCCCGAGTTAAAATAGACGTTTTATACTAAATAGGGTGCCGTAATCCTAACAAAAATATGATATACATGATTTGTTTTCCTGTATAATTAAACATGACGTCACCAAGTAATAAGTTATTTAAGATGACTTCATGTTTGCATGTTGTCGACATCAATGATGTAGTGAACTTTCAACAAATAATTTAATCTGAACAGATTGGACGCATTTCCGAAACACCCTACGCTTATAGATTGCCTTATCTAATCATTTAAAGACTGACGATTACCACATGTTAACTAAGACGACTTCCTACCTTTGTTAACTTCTTCACTTCAGTTCTAAGCTGAAAGATTTAGACAGTTTCGTCAGAGCTCTGTAGTTCAAGTTCTTACCGTGGAAAGCCACACCTTCAACTGAGCTTCAGCTGCTGCCAGGGTCTACTTTTTAGCCCCCGATTTTTGCTCAACAAAAGATGAATTATCAGATGACGGTATAAAGGTCTGAACACAGGGATCAAACTTACGTTATTCATACATTATTTAGTGAACGAAAATCATGGTACGGAGAACGTATTCATGTGTAAAGCTATTCACCTCTCGTGTTGCATAAAAAAGAAACTCGTATAGCATTATAAAGGCTACCCGCTCAAAGTCGGGATCCATAAGTTGCATTCAGTATCTGGTTTTTATTCTTCTAAATTAAGAAACACCTCACACACAAATATCCTTTAAAAGGTAGGCTTTGTTTTTGATAAAATCATTTCTCGGTTATGTTGTCATTACAGTTTTGTAGAAAATGTATTAATTGTCTCACCAGTTTTGAAATAGCGACGGGTTAAACTTTAACCTAGTTTAAAGGTAGCGTCATGTGTCAACGTAATGCTGATTTATAGGCAAGACACAATCAAGGTCATCCGTGAAAGATTCAGTTAAAGATGGACTACAACGAAAACTCACACATTAATTTTACCATCGAAACTTGTTTATGTTGTGTTCAGGTAACAATTTATTGTTGTGGTCATGTTTTTCTCTAAATAATTTTGTTGCAATTTGACCGATAAAATTAGACCTCGATTCTTCGATTTTGAAATTTCCCGCCCTGTACTGGTTCCCGGCAAAGATCCATTGAAAACCACAATGAAATCCACGATATAGTACCAGCGGACTTGTAAACCAGCGAAAAGTGATGACGTACTACCCATGAGCAACCGAGAGTAAACAAAAGACGCAATGTTATTCCGTGTGTATTATGCATGCGTTTTCATGCAGAGGCATGAAGTTTTTACGAAGCTTTTTTTTCTAGTGTATCAGCTGCAATAATGCCGACTTCATGTGTTGTTGGTGGATGCACTAGAAATAGTTCTAAGAATCCAGAGATTCATTTTGTTCAATTTCCGCGGGATCCTGCGATATCAAAGGAATGGGTGAAGTTCGTGAATAATACACGAAAGGATTTCACCTTCTCGGCAAGAAGTAGGCCTTTGATTTGTTCAGCACATTTTTCAGAGGACTGTATTGAACCTTCAAGTGCTTTGAAAAAATCACTGGGTTTGACAACAAAGTTTCGTTTGAAGCCTGGATCGATCCCCACGAAAGCGCCAAACATTGAGAGAATTCGTGTATCTACATGTACCACCACCAGGCTTACTTCGCTACTACGTCGGCCGAGTCATCGGCCTCTGCCGGGTCTGCCGTGGCCGCAGAGTCAGGTGCAGAGTCGCAAAAAGGGCTCTTGAAACGTAACGTTGGTGGCTTCACTGGGACAGCATTCCAGAAGAGAGAGAGAGGGAGAAGCCGGGTAAGTTCTTGTTAATAAAAAGCATCCGAAATGATAATTTAAGCTGCTTTTGAGATTTCTATCTCCATGATTTATATAGGCCCAATAAGAAAAAAAATAGTAAACAATCTCTACTCTTTTCATGTGGTCAATCATCATGTCAAATGACAATGGCCGCCGCTGTGCATGCTCTGAATCTGACCTGTATGATCTGCATTAGCTACATAGTGGCCTTGAGTGATGCCACAGTAAGTAGCTGAATGATGGCCGTGCTTTGGCAAGTTCAAGCTCTGGTTTACTTTCTGGCATGTTGATTATTCATGCTCAATCATGTGTGAATCCTATTTAATCCATTTTGAAATTTGACTGTTCCATACAGTTCCAGTTTCTTTGTCTTGCTGACAAGTATTTAACTTAGTCCATGCTGGACAATTGTTTTTTGCCAAAGCTGTCTGAGAATCCTGAGTGTATGCCTAAGAATTGTTCACTCTTTTTTTTTAAGGCACAGCTCCAAAATATGTTCATGCTCCCATCCCTGGTCCAAATTTGTCCTATCATTTTTGTTTATAGGCTCGGGATGGCCAATCACATGGAGTGTTTACTTTATTTGAATTTGTCAAGTTAGGCCAGTTCTTTTTCAGCACTGATTTTTTATTTATTTATTTATTTTTTTATTTTCATATTCTTTTTTATAGAATCTACTTAGCAGCTCTACACTACAATGAGAATGCAGTGACGAAGACGAGCCAGAACGAGAAAGGGAGACCTAAGATTCTCAGTCGTTCACCCTCGATCAAAACAAGACAGCGGAGGTTACACAGCCCAGAAGCTACTTGTCAATATATAAGCACTTTCAGTAAGTATTATGTATTTTGTACAGTTTCAAACCTGCTAATAAACCCCCAGACATGCAAGTTTGCAGCGGATCAAATGATTTCCTCATTTTTAGTTTCTCAGCTGTCCATTGAAAACTGAAAAACAGTGTACAAATTCTTACTCTTCATGGTACTTTCCTCGCTTTTTGAAAAACTGTTCAGGTGCAGATCGAGGGGGGGAGTTTGGGGGTTCAACACCCCCCCCCCAGGTCGGACTTAAAAAAATAACAGGTTTTCTATCAGACATAAAGAAAAAGAAAAACCTGCCCCCCCCCCCCCCGAACAAATCCAGGATTCGCCCCTTGCTGTTGTTGCATGCGCAACTCCTTTTGTTCTTGTATTGTGTTGAATCCTGTATGGTTCTTTTCAAAACCACCCCAACTCACAGAGAGATTGTCATTACATGGTGTTACCTCAAACCTTACTGGTGTTGTGATTCTTGCCCTAGATATTTCTAGTTCTAGCGCCCTCTTTGGGGGCTCCTATAGTCAATTTATCAATCCACTGTGATCGGTGATCGACCCATCTATAATGCTAGATTTGCGATATCCTGTATACCCCCACAAGGTCCCTTCCCGCCTTCCGTTCACGTGGTACATATTCCACTGACGGACCCTGGATTGTCCGAGGGTCCAGCGCTACCACCCTCTTGCATATGCAGCGAAAGTCTTGCATAATTCAACACCAGCGAAAGCCTAGCGTGCGGGCCACGCCCAGCTTCCACGTGGGCTAAGAGCTGTCCGCTGACTAACTATTTCACTGTTACATTTCTCGGAGTCCACCCTGCACACTGAACACAGTTCGTGGGTGAAGCACGGCCACTGACCACCGGTGACTGGCCGCCTTGCCGCTAGCCGTGTTCCATGTGCTGGGATCCCATGAACAACCCACTGCTTCGAGCCCCATAGCTTAGCGTCCCAAGTGAGAGCTTAACCCCTGAACACGCCCCTTCATTCCTAAGCAGTCACTCTTCTTCGTGGTCCGATACTCAGTCCTTATATGGAACAAGGTCTTGTTGGGTAACCTGCTTTTGCACACGTCCCTACCATAGGGCGTGGAAGCCAAAGTTCCCATTGGCTAAGACCCCAATCCTAGCTAATGTTTTATTTATTTAACGTCTATATAAACTCATGTTTGAGGCCAGTTGAGGGGGAGCTGCCTGACCCGAAGGTTGTTCCTGTTGTCTCTCCGATCCGATACACTCATATGTTATGCAGGAAAAGCATACCCCTTTATGCTTGGTAGCATTACCGGTGGGTTCCGTCTCTCGTTGAAGCACATGGTCCCGTCTCGTACGCTATATACAATGGTGCAGTCGTAGGCCGTTGTATAACCGTCCCTCGTTCAATCAATGGTGCAGTCTCGTTGGCCATTTGATACCCGACCGCTGTGAGCTCTGGCCCCACCAGGCTTACCCGTGAAACGTGGTGTGGCAACCCCTTGCCTACCATGGACGTATCCATGAACCCCTCGGTATAGCTGTGCCTCGCCCTGCATAGTGGATGGCCCACCTGCCATTCCCATGCCCGTATACCGAGTTAGCGTACGAGATAAGCCATGTTGCTAGTAGTAGCTACCACGTAAGACAACAGGCCCCTTCCGGCTCAGTGTAGTAATGTTATAGTCATAGTGGTGGAAACCCTTCATGAGCAAACCACCCAACCAATGTACATGCATATCTGACTTGTCTGTAATAACTATAAGTGAGAATGACAATAAACCAGTACCATATGTGATTGTCCAACCAAAGACAGAGTCCCCCTTAACCGAACATTATTTTATTGTTATTCCCCGTGTGAAGTGACAACCCCCACCTACCCGTTCAGACGGGGAATGCAACACTGGTGGCAGCGGTGGGATATAGACTTTAACACTCTGTCGATATGATTTTTTTATGAGCACTGATAGTTAAGTTATACATTCATGTGTGTCTACATGCCCGGTACGATGATGCCAATGTTAGCCAGTCTGATATAAGTTCCAACGCCTCCACGGCACAAATCAATGAACAATAGTCTGTGCCTTTCAGTTAGTATACCTAAAGACAACATGCCGAAAAAGTTTCGAAAATCCCGTCGGCTTAATGCCTCAGCAGAAGCCGATGACTTTGAGCCGTCATTTGCGTCTGTGTCGCTGGGCATTACTAGTGACGAGATAAGACAGCTGGAGACCCTCAGACTAGATCTCAAGCGGGCAGAGGAACGTGCGTTGGAGACTGAGCAGAAGGTAGCAGCACTGAGCAAGTCAAGCGCGCCCTCTCTGCCCGGGACACCCCCATCTCAAACAGCTTCACCATCATTGGCCCTGGTAGATGACTCTCTGGTCGACCCCGCCCCCCAATCATGTAGCTCACCCGCTAAAAGTGCGCCGGCAGAAACAACAGACACATTACCCCCCGTGCCAAAGTCAAAGAGCTTGTTTACAGTACCTCTACCTCGACAGAGCGAGTTTGACGGGAGTCGGGCATGGGAGGGTTTCATCCGTTCGTTCATGGGCCTGGCCAAGGCGTGTGAATGGTCGGACTCTGAGAAGAAGTTTCGACTGGTCAGCAGTTTAAAAGGCAAAGCTGCTGAATTCGTATTTCAACAACTCGACCCCTCCACCATAGAGGACTTTGACAAACTAGTCCAGGCTTTAGAAAGCCGTTTCGCTGAACGAAAGACACAAAACACTTGGATTGCGCTTCTCGAAAGCAAGAAATATTCAGCCCCAAAAGAAAGTCTGACGGAGTATGTCGCCGACATACGCCGTCTCGTTGTGCGAAGTTACCCCACGGCAGATGCAGCCACGAGAGAGAGCATTGCACTGCGGCACTTCTTAAAGGGACTCCCCGATCAGCAAACAGTTGTTGCGATCGGCATGACAGACCCCAAGACCCTGGAAGAAGCAAGAACTGCGGTAGAGAACTATATGAGCTTGCGTGAAAATGTAAGCCCTGGCAAGAACTCCCTCCGTATCCATGCCGTTCAGACCTCGACCAACCCCGAGTCTGCCCCAGCCCCCGAACCAAAGGTGACTAACAATGAGTTTGTCACACAGAAAGAGATGAAACAATTTACAGACAAACTTGACCACCGACTGACCGGTATAGTCCGCCTTATCAAGGATAATCGGTCGGGTGGTAGAAATCAGAAAGAGAGAACCTGTTATAACTGTGGCGAACGAGGCCACTTTGCTAACAATTGCCCCCAGTCTGCAAAGAAGGAAACCATTGTCGTTGACCCCAAACCAGCGTTAAACTAGAGAGGGCCGTACCGTCCGGCCTGGCACCGGTCCCTCCAGCCAATAAACACACAATTATTCGCCTGGGTAGACAGCCATTTAAGGGGATGTCTGCATTTTTGAAAGTACAAACTTACAATGTGAATGCCGAACTTTTAGTTGATACTGGTGCAGCAGTAACTATCATTTCATCAGCACTTTTTGGCTTGATCCCCGCTGAAAAGCGTCCGGAACTCAAGTTCCCCAGTCAACCTGTGAAGTTGCAAACAGTGAACAATGAACCCATAGAAGTTGAAGGGGTTGCCACCATCGATATCAATATTGGTGAGCAACAATTCCAATGGGACGCGTTTGTAGCCCCCATCCATGACGAAGGGATAATTGGTTATGACTTTCTCTATTTCTTTGATTGTGTACTAGAGGCACGGCGGGGTATAAGAATCGCTGGCACTTGGCATCAGTGGACAATTAAAGGGGAACACCCCCGTGTTATGAAAATTGCGCTGAAAGAACACACCACCGTCCCCGCGTATAGTGAATGGATCGCAGAAGGCATGGCCGATATTAACAAACTCACTTTGAATTCATTCGCAGTGGTAGAACCTGCAATGAATGAAAACTTTAATGAGAACCTTATAGTCGGCTGTTCACTCATTGACCCCAATCGAACAGATATTGGTATACCCGTCAGACTCATGAACACGTCCCCTGAAAACATCGAACTCAGAGCAGGTACAAACCTTGCATACCTGCACGAGATTGACGCAGTTGAACTTATAGAGGAGCATGAGAACGGTGAAACTGAGCATCTTTGTCGAACAATGAATGTATGCAGTTTGCACACGTGCCCACCTTCCTTTGCAAACCCCCCGATGACCCCTGACCCTCCAGTCCCTGGAGATGCCAAGGAACAATAGTCTGATAACCTCAAGCAACTTTATGAAAGAAGTTGTGTAAACCTTTCCCCTCTTGAGCAGAACTCACTGGCTGAACTTTTGAGCAAGTACGAGAACACTTTTGCCAAGTCTGCTGAGGACTTGGGACGCGCATCGATAGTAAAACATGCTATTGATACCGGTGACGCTCGCCCCATACGTCAACCACCCAGACGACCCCCAAAAGCATTTCAGGGTGAAGAGGAGAAAATTATCGAGAGTCAACTAAGGGCAGGTGTGATTAAAGAATCAACATCTCCTTGGGCATCACCAATGGTATTTGTGCGAAAGAAGGATGGCACAACACGCCCCTGTATTGACTACCGCAAATTGAACAATGTGACGCGCCGTGACGCGTACCCGTTACCCCGAGTTGATGACTGTTTAGATTGCCTCAATGGAGCAAAAATCTTCAGCACACTTGACCTGCAGTCAGGTTACTGGCAGATTGAAATGAAAGAGGAAGACCGTCCTAAGACAGCATTTGTGACCCGCAGTGGCTTATATGAATATGTCACCATGCCCTTCGGACTTTGCAACGCGCCCAGCACGTTCGAGCGTTGCATGGAACTTGTTCTCAAGGGGTTGCAATGGAAAACTCTGCTGATCTATTTAGATGACGTCATAATTTTGTCCTCCACATTCCAAGAACACATACTGAGACTTAATGATGTTTTGCAACGGCTTGGAGATGCCGGACTGAAACTCAAGCCAAGCAAGTGTGAGCTTTTCCGTGAGGAAGTTCTCTTTCTGGGTCACCTCATCACCCCTGATGGTGTCAAACCAGACCCCAGCAAGGTTTCAGCAGTACAACAATGGCCAACACATAAGAACACAACCGATGTGCGCTCATTCCTTGGCCTGTGTTCTTACTATCGTCGATTCATTGAAAAGTTTTCAACGATAGCCAGCCCCTTAAACCGTCTGTTAGAGGCCGGACAGATGTTTGAGTGGACTCTAGAATGTCAAAACGCGTTCGATGCATTGAAAGCTGCGCTCACAGGGAAAGAAGTAATGTCGTACCCTAATAACGACGGACTATTTATACTCGACACTGATGCTTCGGACAGTGGGATCGGCTGTACCCTATCCCAAGTTCAATGGTGTGAGCAAACTCATAGAGACGAGGAACGACCAATAGCATATGCAAGCCGATCCATGAACAAGACACAAAGGCGATATTGCACAACAAGACGTGAATTGTTAGCAATAATCACGTTTGCGCAATACTTTCGACATTACCTACTAGGCAAGCAGTTTCTCATCCGAACTGATCATAGCGCCTTGAGGTGGATAATGACTTTCAGAGACCCAGTAGACCAAATGGCTCGATGGCTAGAGATCATGGCGCAGTTCGATTTTAAGATAGAACATCGACCGGGGAAGAAACATGGTAATGCAGATGCCCTCTCTAGGGTACCGTGTGACCCGGACGAGTGCGCATGCTACGACGGACGAACAATCCTCACCGAACTACCATGTGGTGGTTGCGAGAAATGTGTCGCCAAAAGTGAACTTTGGTCCGATTTCAACAAAATCGACAACGTGATCCCCCTATCGACCAGACGAGTTAATTCTGCCCCAGTTCAGGTAGAATCTCCTCCCGATGACGTCAATTCTTCACGCTGTGAAGATTCCCCAGATGTATTGACATGTTACATCCCAGGCCCTGAGGTTCCCGCTGATGACCTAAACCAAGTTCATCATTTCCCCTTGACGACAGTCCTCGTACTGATGGCGGCAGTGGTAACACTCCTATTGGACGGTGTTCACAATTTAGGCGACTGTGTTTGGCGCTCGTGCAGCACAGTCACCAGCGACTGGTGGGTATCGACTCCCGCTAGCCGTTTTGCTGACACGATTGGAGAAACTCCCGGACAAGCTGTTTTGTCCAACGTCTCGCCAGGGAAAGAAATTCGAACAGAGGTGCCGGAATCCGTACTTGACACACCCGGTGTCAAAATCAATGAACAGAGTGAGACAGAGAGTAGTGACATTAACTGTGACATGCCCTGCACCCCTGCCAAGGGTGCCTCAGCCGGTTCTAGTGCCGAGCCGCAACTCACAGAACAATTTCGCCCCCCTCCTGTACCCCCTAACTCAGACTGTGACTTGTTCCACGTGCATGTGGTATCCATGCCCAATAGTGCCGGTTCTAACGCTGGTCAGCAACAAGACACACCTTGGGTTAACGGTTACTCCTCTAAAGAAATCGCCAAAATGCAGAGAACTGACCCAGACATTGGTGTAATAATGAGTTGGTAAGATAACTCTCTGAAGAGACCAGAGCGAGACGTAGCTGCTGGTAAGAGCCCAGCAACGAGAAAACTATGGTTGCTATGGCAACAACTAGAACTCCGTGACGGTATCCTGTACAAACGATGGATAACAACAGACAAAACTCAGTCCTATTTACAGTTAGTAGCTCCAAAAGAACTGCATGACACCATCTTGCGTGCCACGCATGATGCAGTGACATCTGCACATCTCGGTGTTAAGAAAACTGTTAACAAAACGAAACGAAAATTCTACTGGTATCAACTGAAGGAATCAGTCCGAGATTGGGTTAGGAAATGTGCGAAATGTGGTGCCCGTAAGCAACCACATAGAATCCCCAGAGCCCATCTAAAAGACTATCGAGTAGGTGCACCGATGGACAGATTGGTAACTGATATACTAGGCCCATTGCCGATCAGTGATCTCGGTAACAAATACATTTTACTCGTTGGTGATCAATTCTCGAAATGGATGGAAGCCTATGCCATCCCTGACCAAACTGCAGAGACCGTTGCTAATAAACTGGTATACGAGTATATCTCAAGATTTGCTGTTCCCCTCGACCTTCACTCTGACCAAGGCCGTAACTATGAATCCAATTTATTCCGGTCGGTTTGTGAACTTTTAGAAATTAACAAAACTCGCACATCCCCATATCATCCTTCAGCCAATGGCCAAGCCGAACGATTCAATCATGTTCTTGTAAACATGATTTCAGCTTATGTTGATGACAACCAGAAGAACTGGGATGTCCATCTCCCCCTCTTAACTTCAGCATATAGAAGTTGCCAACACGAAACAACAGGGTATACACCCAATATGCTGATGTTAGGCCGCGAAACACATGCACCAATCGACTTGGTATTTGGTGCCCCTCCACAAGAACACCCAAAATCAAATGAGTGCGATTATGTAATTGCACTTAGGAAGCGAATGCAAAAAGTCCATGAGATTGTCCGTGAACACCTTGACCAAGCCAGCCATCGGCAGAAGAGAGATCATGACACTAGAATATCTCAGCATAATTACGAGGTTGGAGATCTCGTATACGTAATGGACACCACAAAGACCCCAGGGTTGTCTCCAAAACTAACCAAAGCTAAATGGCAAGGCCCATGTATCATCCAACGAAGACTCAGTGATTTGCTCTTTGAAATTCGCATAAAACAAAGAGGCAAATCAAAAGTCTTGCATCATGATCGACTCAAGCGCTTCTTCAGTAATGATGTTCCCCAATGGATGAAACACATGCAACAAACCTTGAGGCAAAATTCGATTGCAGAACCAGCTGCCCGTAGCCGTGATGCAATGGCTCCTCCCACTGTCGTTATTAGTTCTGAGGTGCCCCCTTCCCCGCCCAAGACAACCCTTCACCCCCCTCAAACTTCGGTACAAACGAACAGTGCCCCTACCCAAAGACGAAGCCAACGTACTTCGCGCAAACCTGCAAGGTTTCTGCCATAGCATTTTACTACACTGGTTGAACCCTTCATTTTTGTTTTCAGGTCACCGCACTCGGTAGTAAACAAACTTTTCGTTCAAGAGCGATGCGCGCTTCACACACAACCAGACTGCTACGTAATATACAGACGCTAAATATGAACAGATGGCGCGTTGTCATAGTGCCATTACTTGAGGGACGATATGGAGAGGCCTAGTGACATTTCTTTCCATTTATTTTGTTTTTGCTGACACACTAACTAACCCAATGATTGTAATCCGTTATTGTGGCCAATCAGATTCAAGAAACCCCATCATCCGCTACTTGTGGCATGCTCAGCATGCTGGAAAACTTTTGCCACGTTGTCGACCCTTCCCATTTCGTCTCCTGCTTCCCAGCGCCGAACAACTTCAAAGTCCCACGATGCAGTGCGCTTCTTGCCCCAAGAAATTCACCAATGTATTTTCGCTTGAACGTCATGGCCGTTGTGGCCATTGGCCGTGGTTCATGCAACTGTTCCTGTGCGGATACTGCAACAAAGGGTACGACAGCCAGTCCCGGCTTTCCTCCCACATGTCTGGACTAAAACACCACAAGACTGTAACCCGCCTCGGAGGTAACCTTCCGACAAAGCCCGTGCTGCTTCAACGACGCACTCAGTGGCTCAGTCGCCAGGAACAGAGTGGTGCCATCCCCGATTACCTTCGAATACATCTTGTTCATCAAGATTTTCTATGCAGTGAAGACCTCACCACAACCCCAGATTGGACACCCCCTAACACATCTGACAGCTCCTCTACATGCGGCACGCCCCTCCAAGATGAACGCCCGCTTACCCCAACCGTGGAGTTGCCGCGGCGATCGCCCACTCCGACCATGGAGATGTCTGTGCAGCTGCTACTCAGCCCCATCGCATGTGCTGACGACGCAGCCCCTGCCGACTGCACCCCAGTCGCCGAGGGCGACACGCCCGTCTCCCTGGGTCGCGACCCGACCCATGTTCCAGTTCCCCAACCCCAGATCCCCCTGCCAGTGCCAAGCAAACGTCGCCGACTTCACGATGACATCGTAGCCACGGCCACCGATGATCAAGCGGATGCCGCCCCGTCACCGCCATCTCTGGAGGAACTGCGATCGCTACTCATGGCCCAGACAACCAGGATCGACCAAATTGAACGATCACTAAAGACCATAATGGTCGAGATTGCCCATAACCAGTCTCGGCACTTATCAACAAAGACGTCGACGGGCACAAGCGACATCGCAAAGGCGATACAAGAACAAACCACGGACATAAAACACTACATGTATGAGATAGCTACCGTTCTGCAGTGCACCAAACTCATTGAACTGCACAAGTAATGTACTTTCATTTCCTTCCATGATGTGAGTAGGTGCGCCTATATATTTCTTTGTACTTTCTTGCGAACTGTTATCGATATTAATAGATGTAGACTAGCATGTAGCCCAAAATTAACTAAAATGGACAATCCATCATTGCTTGTTATTCTGTTCATGATGAACTCTCTCCGATGAACTCTAGTCTAGATGACGTTTCGCGAACACCTTGATTATGAACTCTGTTATGAACTTTAAATTTTTTTCCTGTATTCAAAATAGCCTTTCTTACTGTTAAGTTTTCTATAGCGCTGCCAAATGAGGACATTTGCCTTTTTCTAAGGGGGGAATGGTGTTGTGATTCTTGCCCTAGATATTTCTAGTTCTAGCGCCCTCTTTTGGGGCTCCTATAGTCAATTTATCAATCCACTGTGATCGGTGATCGACCCATCTATATTGCTAGATTTGCGATATCCTGTATACCCCCACAAGGTCCCTTCCCGCCTTCCGTTCACGTGGTACATATTCCACTGACGGACCCTGGATTGTCCGAGGGTCCAGCGCTACCACCCTCTTGCTTATGCAGCGAAAGTCTTGCATAATTCAACACCAGCGAAAGCCTAGCGTGCGGGCCACGCCCAGCTTCCACGTGGGCTAAGAGCTGTCCGCTGACTCTAACTATTTCACTGTTACATTTCTCGGAGTCCACCCTGCACACTGAACACAGTTCGTGGGTGAAGCACGGCCACTGACCACCGGTGACTGGCCGCCTTGCCGCTAGCCGTGTTCCATGTGCTGGGATCCCATGAACAACCCACTGCTTCGAGCCCCATAGCTTAGCGTCCCAAGTGAGAGCTTAACCCCTGAACACGCCCCTTCATTCCTAAGCAGTCACTCTTCTTCGTGGTCCGATACTCAGTCCTTATATGGAACAAGGTCTTGTTGGGTAACCTGCTTTTGCACACGTCCCTACCATAGGGCGTGGAAGCCAAAGTTCCCATTGGCTAAGACCCCAATCCTAGCTAATGTTTTATTTATTTAACGTCTATATAAACTCATGTTTGAGGCCAGTTGAGGGGGAGCTGCCTGACCCGAAGGTTGTTCCTGTTGTCTCTCCAATCCGATACACTCATATGCTATGCAGGAAAAGCATTCCCCTTTATGCTTGGTAGCATTACCGGTGGGTTCCGTTTCCGTTGAAGCACATGGTCCCGTCTCGTACGCTATATACAATGGTGCAGTCGTAGGCCGTTGTATAACCGTCCCTCGTTCAATCAATGGTGCAGTCTCGTTGGCCATTTGATACCCGACCGCTGTGAGTTCTGGCCCCACCAGGCTTACCCGTGAAACGTGGTGTGGCAACCCCTTGCCTACCATGGACGTATCCATGAACCCCTCGGTATAGCTGTGCCTCGCCCTGCATAGTGGATGGCCCACCTGCCGTCCCCATGCCCGTATACCGAGTTAGTGTACGAGATAAGCCATGTTGCTAGTAGTAGCTACCACGTAAGACAACAGGCCCCTTCCGGCTCAGTGTAGTAATGTTATAGTCATAGTGGTGGAAACCCTTCATGAGCAAACCACCCCAACCAATGTACATGCATATCTGACTTGTCTGTAATAACTATAAGTGAGAATGAAAATAAACCAGTACCATATGTGATTGTCCAACCAAAGACAGAGTCCCCCTTAACCGAACATTATTTTATTGTTATTCCCCGTGTGAAGTGACAACCCCCACCTACCCGTTCAGACGGGGAATGCAACACTAGATTGTATTTCTGCCATGCAATTTTTCAAATCCTACTTAATGATTCTATTTATTTTATTTTATTTTTCATAAAAACAGATTATGCAAAGAAAATCATGCATAAGGCAGTGGTTTATTGTCAGCAGTGTGACAAGACATCAAAATAACTGCATCCGCAGCTGATGTGTAAACCTGGGCCATTGACATCAACCTTCACAAGGCCGGAAAAAGATGCAGCAGTTGCAGGTTTCGTGTCAAGGTTTGCAAAAATAACCCAACCTGTTGGTAGACAGCAACCAACACCAGGCCAAGAGGAGCCACCAGGTGGATCACAAACCGTTGTTGGTCCAGGGAAAATGATCACAGGGGTGCAAGTGAAAGGAAAGAGAAAGAAGGAAGTCGAGCAACATGTGCCCCCAAAACGTACTAAGAGAAAAACAGCTAAAACAAATGATTTGGTACATGTGTATGCTTAGGTGGGTTTTTTTAAGGAGGGGGGGGGCATTGCCAGGGTAGTAGAATCAACTTTGTTTGAAGACAGAATGACATGGCCTGTACACATTATTGTTGTTCCATTCTTGTATTTTACAATTTATTGCTCCCAAAACGTACTAAGAGAAAAACAGCTAAAACAAATGATTTGGTACATGTGTATGCTTAGGTGGGTTTTTTTAAGGAGGGGGGGGGCATTGCCAGGGTAGTAGAATCAACTTTGTTTGAAGACAGAATGACATGGCCTGTACACATTATTGTTGTTCCATTCTTGTATTTTACAATTTATTGCTCCCAAAACGTACTAAGAGAAAAACAGCTAAAACAAATGATTTGGTACATGTGTATGCTTAGGTGGGTTTTTTTAAGGAGGGGGGGGGCATTGCCAGGGTAGTAGAATCAACTTTGTTTGAAGACAGAATGACATGGCCTGTATACATTATTGTTGTTCTATTCTTGTATTTTAGTTCGGTTTAACCAAGTATCTACATGATTTTGATTCAGTTGTTTGTCATCAAGAGGCAACTTTTTTAATATTGATATTTTAACCTCAAAAATAAACTCTATTGTTGGTTGCAAGTACATACATATTTTGTGTTGTCATTTATGACAAAAGTACATGTACTAAGGTTTTTTTAAATTTCAGTTCTTGGCATCTTTCTGCCACACCAAGTTTGTAATGTTGTTACCATGTTACTATAGTGTATTGTTGGCAAAATAGAACAAGTTTATTTCACATTAGTGTTAAATTAATCAACTTCAATCCCCCCCCCTCTGAAAAGACACAAAATGAAATAATACACACGTAAATTATTATGGTTTATGAAAGCACAAAATAATTTGTGACTCCCTCCAGATCATTATAATTAGGGAAAATGTTACGAATTAAAACAATAAACCAAAGCAAAGCCGCCTAATCCAATGGTGGATACGAAAATCCTTTATACTGTCCATCAGGGTTTGGGAACGTCCTTCATATTGCTGCCATTACACATGATGGCAGTGGCACCCGGTTGAAGCGACCAAGATAGCCCCAACACCACCTCACCACTTGCCGATATGCAACATGGCGATATTTTCTATAAAACAAAACGAAAAAACATACAAAATTATCAACACAAGATTTGTGGTTTGCATGGTGGAGTGTTGATATTGTTTAACACCACGTGAACCTAAATTGCTTTAAAACTATAACCATGCCAAAAGGCAATCATGATCCAAAGTAAACAGTTACATACATGTAATGCATGTACAATAAGACATACATTTGTGTAGATGCACATAGGTCAACAAAGCTCATATTCAGATGTGCAGTTACTCTGAAGTAAACAGCGATGCTCATTCTGGTCAATCAAAAGTACATGTAATCTGCTTCGTATGTAGAACATTCAAAACTGACAGCTCTACAATATTAATTGAAATTTATGGTACATTGGCTTTGTACATGATACAGTCAACACTCAAATCACTTACTGGTCGAGCGTTCCTTCAACTGCATCTCTGCCATAGTATGCTCTGTATTGAAGGTATGCTGTTGCAAGCACTCCTGGGTGGAGGCAGATTGCATCAAACCAATCATGGATGGTAAGGCACTGGTTCGGATCATCTATGTTGATGTCCAGCTGCCACATCATGCTCTCTGTTTTCTCAACTTCTTTGCAACATATATAGTTTGGTAGCAAAGGCTGAAGGACACAATGGCCACACAAACACCTAGTATTACCACAAAAAAAACAAGTTTGGAAAATATAGTTTTCGTAACTTTGTCACTGGGGTTGCACTTCTTGAAAATTGATCTTGAAATACATCCCCCATGAACTGATCAAGGACAGGTACCCGGTACATCTTGAAGGAATACATTTTTTCATGGACAGATCAAACATGCAGGGGGTACACATGTACAACCTTTAGTTTGATTTGAAGGGAAAGAAAAAAAATAGTCAAAATGCTCAAAGCTTGATGGTAAAACTAAAAGATCATGATTTTATTTGAATTTTGAGCAGTGATTCCCATCCCATCATGTCTTCATAAATACTGGCTAATTTTGCCAATAAGTCATAAAACGCAAGACAGTAATTAACCCCCACCCCCACATTTCTACTGACTGTGCATGTGTTGTTCACATGTGTACATGTACATTTAAAGGGTATTCATTGTACACGTACATGTACACTAGCACTATATTAATTATGTACATGAATGGACGGTCCTACTACTTGCCGTCAACTCGCCGACTTGCCGTCAACTCGCCGTCAACTCATTTTCGTGCCGTCAACTCATTAAATATACATCAAAAAATTATAAATGGGGCATGGAAGTGTTAAATCTGGGCTAAACTACATATTTCTTATGGTTTTCGGTACAATTTCATTTACAAAAACGATTTTGTGTTGATAAATAAATAGTATAAACGCTTAGCCGTTGGCCGCAATCTTTCCTTTTCACGGAGCTTGGACTGTACCATTCATGGTATGGGTGTGAAATGCAAGTATCAAGCTATGGATGGACATCAGAGGGCGCTATATTTGTGTACCCTCAATCCCATCAGACCAAACACCATGACGCCAGCTATTCGCTTTAAAAGCGCACCACTGTCTATTTAGTTTACATGTACTTCGTGACAGTTGTTCAAAGGAAAAAATATATGAGTTTTTCGCCACACAATCAACCTGTAAAAATGGCATCACATTGATAACCAACCAACACAACGGAACAAGCTCAGGGCAAGAACACCGACAAAAATGCACATTTTAAAACTGATAAACAACGTGACTTGAACGATGTGAAATGACCCGAAGACTTTAGTTAGTCCAAGGCCCGGGCTTTTCAGGATCAGAGTTATAAAACTCCTTAAAGTTGTTGTTGTGTGGGTTTTTTCTTTCTTTCTTTTTTCCGTTTTTTCTTCTTCTTTTCTTCTTAGAAAAGGTGCTTGACAAGAGCCGTGACATCCCGACTGCACAAGAGCTAATTACTACACGTACCACAGCAGGATCCAATAATTTCTTCACAATCTTGGAGAGTGGGAGACCATTATTATTCGATGGGACATGTATATTCCGTCATCAGGGACACACAACCATACTGCGCTACATCTGTGGGTCATTATTGCGAAAAGAACGGAAACTCATTCTGGCGTAGACTTGATAACAAGTCGTTATTCAGTGTCTATTTGTCTGCCAGCGCTGCCTATTACAAACATCCTGCCGTTCGTGCAACAGTCACAGTGCGATTATACATTCATGCAACGGTTGTAGGTAGCGCGTGGCAAGGTCCGTCAGCCGACTTGAGTAGCTTGTTCCCAGCCAAATATTCATATATGGTAAATTATACATTGCATATGCAAAGTTGTCATAAGAGAGGGCCAATGGTAGCTCGTCTGACAAAATTGGAAGAATTCATTATAAACATGGGAATGTATCTTTTCTGTTGTTTTTTTTTTTAAATGACAGTTTATTTGCCAATATCAATGTAAAAAGCATAATATTTTAATCATTATTTATAACAATTTCTTAACTTTCTTTTAAGATGAGTTTGACTAATGCATTATCATAAAATGTTACTATCGATAATAAACCCCCTATCAAAGAATGAAGTGTGCGCCTGATAGCTCCTTTTGCTTCATGTATGATGAATATTCATGTCTTCACGATTCTTAACCAATCAAACTGCTCCGTCAAATTTTGGTAGCAAGTCATTTGCATGTGTACAAAGCTGGGTACAAGTTATTCAAGACGGTAATTGCGACTGACTCACACACATATTGGGAACGAGGATGTGTGTACCGTCCCCTTAACTAGGCCGCACAACATTTACCGACTTGATTTCAAGACTAATTCTGGCGGCAACTGTGCTGAATGTTGCTGTAGGTTTTCTGGCAAATTTTCACAAAAAATCATTTAATTTAACACCCGGCTCATTCAATTATGTTTGAAAATGAAAGCTCCGTTGGAGAATTCATTGCTACATTAGTTTTGCGAAAATGTTAACTACCCCTAGGCCTACTACAGCTGGGCCCAATTTCATAAAGCTCAGAACAATCTTGCTTAGCAGAACTAGCTTACCAGCCAACTTTAAGTTTACATTGTTAGCACTGGTACCCCGCTCATTTCTTGCTAAGTAAAGGAATTTGCTAAGCAGAATTTTCTGCTTAACAGCTTTATGAAATTGGGCCCAGGTCTTCATTCTTTTCAGCCAGGGGTTAGTGACGAGAGGAATCGAAACGGCGTGCTGCCCATGGTAGCGAGGCTGCCAAGGGTTGATTTTTTAAATCTTGACTAGCACTTGGGGAATAACAGTGTGGGCGAAAGAAAAATCGCAAATTCTGAAGATTGTTATCGTTTTTCTTCGTTAAAGGTATTTATTAATGACAATAACAGTGTGGGGAGCCGGTCTTCACTGCGTAGTAATGACCTTGGTTGGTGGCTGGCCACTGTTAATGGATCGAGCCGATTAATACATCATTTAATTGATCCATTAACACTGGCCAGCAGAGACTTCGCAGAGCGTGCTGTCAAAGGACGCATCGAGTCATGGAGCAACCAGCCTCGCTACCATGGGGAGCGCGCCGTATCGATATCTTGTCGCTAAACCCCTGGTAGGGGAACACTGTAAATCAATGCAGATTGGCTGACCAAAATGTACTGCTTTGTGTGCACACTTGTTGAAAACATTCGAGCGCTTGTAGGGCGCTTGTCGGGCTCTTACTACGCGCGTATAAAAATGCACGTATTTTGACGCAATACATTTCAAATGAATCATGTTTTGGTCACACTAAACTGCATACACTCGTTCCCAGTGGTGTACGATCTCGCCGCGCCATTTTGTTTTCTTTCCCAGAGAATGCCTTGCTCAATTGTAACCCCTGGAAGTGTGACTGGAAGTATATCCAAATATATTGGATATTTTAAGTAGTCCTGTGGTTAATCCATTCTGTGAAGATTTGATTTTATAGAAAAAATATTGTCTTCGTTCGCGTTGTCGTTTGTTTGATTTTTGTTTTGTATTATTTTTGTTTTGTCAGTTAGTTTTGTTTTGTTTTGTTTTGTAAATCGTATATACTTTTTGAGGCTTTGCATGGTGAGGTATCAATGTTTATTCGGTTTGCTCTAACACCATACCTACTAGCTATGTAGATTTGTTCTTAGAGAACTATGGGTCTTGCTTGTTATTCTACTGCCGCGGTGTTATTGTTATTCTACTGCCACAAGTGGCCATGTGCCCCCCCCCCCCCCACTGTCCGTGCCCCCGGGTGGCGAAGTTTTTTCCCCCAGCGCGCTAAAGGCCAAGATTTGCATACCTCACTCCCATTGGCTTGGGTATGTTATGTGTCCTTAACAACTAAAATAGTGTCAACAAATTCACCATGTGTAACTAATAAATCCACCTTCGTGACAGTGGCACTACACTAACTAAACATTTTTAACATGATTAGGGTTAGGCCTACTTTCGTAAATATTATCTGAAAACCGTACCAACCAAAGAAGGATCTAAAGGGTCATAATTTCTAAAATCAAATCAATATTTATGCTGAAAATAGTCTATTAACCAGAAACTGTAAAAGTTGTCAAAAAGTTTTATGGAATTTTTGAAGCAACTGGCACTAAATCCACGTACATGTATTATTAAAGTTGGGACGTCCCAACTATAGTTGGGATCGCCCACAGTGTACAGGACACCGTGATCGATCATGCGTGGATGTGAGACACTACTGCAGACGCACAAGCTGATGTGATCGGCGTTTAATTAACACGATTGTAGTGGCAGCGCAACATTCCTAATCCTCATATCGTGGAGCCGGTCGCGAGCCGGTGCCCAGGACGAGGTTTGGAATGATAGCGGCCTCATGCTCATGCCGGGTGACGCTTTCAGTCTTAAAGTAGGCCTACGCATTTAGTTTCCCTTCTCTCGGAAAACCAAACTTCTAATTAATCTCAAATATTCTCAAGGGAAAGTGGTCTTAAAAACATCATACTGATGATTATACTATTATTATGTTTTTAGTTTATTCATGGGGGTGCTTTGTGTTTACTGCGATCCCAACTATAGTTGGGACGCCCCAACTTTAACACTCAAGTTGGGACCAGTCCCAACTATAGTTGGGACGATTGTCAAGTTGGGGCAGAACAGCTGTACATAATTCTGTAAAGCTTCCCCTTGTCGAAACTAAGTATTCAATTGATTGGCTTTAGTTTTGAATCATATTCATAAACCTTACTTATCTTTACCTTCAAAGAAGGACAGTCATCTACAGTGAGACGTGTCCACTCACAGTCCATGGTCGCAGTATTGTTTTACGAACTTATGGATGGATGTACATGTACACACAAGAGCAAAAGCAAAGACATGGGTAGACAAAACTTTTTGCCAGTGTGTACATGACTTGTTAGACTTGGTTCCAAGTCTGCGATCGTGGTTTTTAGTCTACCCGATAGCCAATACATTATTGCCTGAAATAGCGCCCTCTTGTAGATTAAGGGCGTGTGATAGCTAATCTGTGGGGCGTTTTTCGTGGCTAATGCAGAGGAATAACCGCGATCTCAGACTTGAAATCAAGTCTTATGACTTGTATGCTATGCTATCTTGATCACCGCGCCCGAGAGATCAAACACTCGTCGATCGTGTACGCGTACACAACACACGCGCGTAAGGCCGACATAACTTGTTTTCAATGAATAATTCATCAGCAAGTCCCAGCCAATGGGAGCGAAGTATGCAAATCTTGGCCTTTACCGCGTGGGAAAAAAAAATTTCGCCCCGGGTGCTCCCTTTGAAATCTGGATCTGTGGGATTGGACATTTCCAGCGTGTTACATTTTATACGCTTTAATGTAATAGTTTTGATGTTTTTACATGTTTTCCATTTAGGCCAACACGCAGACAATGTATTTGTTTTTACACTCACTTTATACATTATCGTATAAAAAATAGTAAATTACATTAAAGGAAACGACAACGGAAATTTGGCCAGAGGTGCCCCCCACCCCCAAGAAAAAATTGTGCACCCCTTGGCCCCCTAAAGTTTTACCCTAGTTACGGCACTGGTTTGTGACCAAGTTTAACATTTCTGCAAACTTTCAAGTTGAAAAAAAAAATACATCTCAATATTGTTGCTTTGTTTTCAACAAATTCAAAAATATTTGTTGAATATTTGTGTTACATTGTAACAAACTGTGATTATCTGATTTTTTTTTCTTCATTTAATGGCTTCCGAAAGTTGGCAACCTTTGGTTGGCAATTACTCATGTGCTTGGAAGATTCTTTTTCGAGCGGCTCGCTGCCCCTGCCGAGTTGTTATGGGTCAACGCACTCTTCTATTAAGTCAGAAACCCCAACGTTGAATACTCTATTTTGTATCATTACCGTAAAAGTCTCCATGCTCTGTAGTAGTGTACGCAATATGCGAACAACAAAGCCGCGGGAAACGAAGAAGGTGATGCAGAAGGTGGGAAGAGAACGCCCCGTGAAAACACCGATCCTCGGAAAAAACTACATGAATAATTTGTATTTTCTGTCGCATTAGTAATGACTACTGAGGAAGGTGGTTCGGGGAGTGCAGACGTAGTGGAAAAGATATTCAAAGATGTCAAGTTTTATGTAATTGGTACACTGAATGATTCGGTAGGTGTTTCCAATATGTGACTGAGTCACGAGTGTTAATGCAATGGTCCGATAGCCATGGATGGTAGGCATGGTAGGACGTCAGTGTACATGATGTATCTTGCACTACACTGACGTATTTTTACCTGATTTAAGAAGCTGAAATTATGTTCACGATATAGTCTTCATCATGACTAAACCCAGTGACTGTGGTGCATGCTGTACTCCTTTTTTTTTTAGACTAGTACTAAGTACAAAAAAAAGTAGCTACAATGTCTTTTTTAGTACATGTATGATTGATGTAGTCTACATCAATCATACATGTACTAAAAAAGATGATGTACACTCTACTGATAATAGTAAATAGTTAATTAGTATTAGTAGTTATGTTGGGCGCAATCTTTGAAGATGGCCTTTTTAAAAATTTGCGCAAGCCAATTTTAAAATTTGCGTGCGCGCAATTTTTGAACTGAAGTTTGTCCACACAAATAAAAATTGACACGAACTACAAGGTTTGCATAAACAATTTCCTTCCGAACAAGCGTCCTATCGCGGTTGTTCGTGACAAGCTGAATAATTGCAAAATGGAGGAAGCCTTTGGAGTTTTGCAAGGGAAATTACCAATCAGATTCGACAACAAGCTTGACCATAAAAGAAAAGAAAAAGGGGAGAGGATTATTAATTATCTTAAAGGAATTTCCCTGCAAGAGGCTCCTTCGGCGACATTTAGAAATTTCGTGAAAAGGAGAGCCTTCCAAATGTTGAACTTTCCACTACTGGAGTTACACGTAAGAAATTAGGAACTTACAGTTCGTGAGCATTCCCGTTTTTACAACATTCTCCAAGTTTTTGAACAAAAGAATCGCTTCAGCCATACGTAAAAATCCAGCATCTTGCTACTACGAACTTACCTTTTTAAACTATTGAGGTAACATTTCTTCATACAGCTTATATTTCACGACAAGTAGTGAAGATTACGTTTGAACGACAAAGATCGCGCGGTGTTCAAAGTTTGCGCCAGAGCTACACTGTGCAAATTTTAAAATCATGCAAGGAAACAAAGATTGCGCCGTGAAAAAATGGCACACCGCGCGAATTAAAAAAAAGGCCATCTTCAAAGATTGCGCCCAACAGTTATACTATTGTAGTACTAGGTAGTAGTACTTCTTCACCAAATTCTACCTCCATGACTTTACTTAGCGCTGTAGGGCGTAGGAATCTTCTCACTCTTAGCTCAGAGTCATCATTTTGCTATGATTTTCACAACCACAAAAAATGCCTAAAAATTTACAAAAATACCGAACAAAATAGCTCAAAAATTGCCTACTGTATTCTCAATACGTCTAAGATGCAACATCAGCCTCAGGCATTTAATTGTACGCACGATCATTTTTTTGTACTCCAAATTGATGATTTTTTACTCCACATCGGAGACATGATGTCAAGTCTGTGAACTTATCCGTCACACTCACAACATGGCGTCGCGCCCTGTAGATCTCGTGGATCACGTGGTCACATCACATGTCCGGTTAGCTGCCGATGCGTTGTGGATGTAAATCAATGGCTGTTTAACGACACACTGGTTACAGGCGCTGCAGCGAGTGCGACCGAAGATGTCCAAAACAAATTTTAAGGAGTGGAGCGCCCCAGTTACTGGGTCTACTTCAATTCATGGCCATAACTACACTTTTGAGGCCTCCAAAAATAACAAATATATCCATGTATGATATTATTCCAGAAAATAAATCGCAGATCCACGCTAACATTTTAAACATCATGTACTGATTGGCGAGTGAGCACGTGCATAGCAACTCCATCGGCTTCCGGGTCAACGCGCCTTGTAGCACAAACGAATGCAGTCTTGGTGTAAGACTTCGTTTTGATTTGTCACAATATTTCCCAGCAAGATGGCACTATCATTTGCAGGCAGTTCGTGGATGATAGTTCCCTCTCGCGGGGGGAATTATGACAAATCAAAACGAGAGTAATCTTGCACCAGACACTTCTAGTGTGACAAACTTTCTATGGGCCCACTTGCATGCAAGTATTCATAAACAGAGTCAGAACAGAAAGTTATAACAGAGACGTCAATTTCCATTTTGGTTTTCAAATGAATGTCGCCCAAGGTTAAAATTAACAAATCTGAACCCAGAAGGCTGGGAGTTCCCGACGCAAGGAATATGTGAACGAAGAATCAGCTTCTTCCATCAGGTATAAATATGAAAATGCTTGTTTTAATTTTGTTCGCAATGGTATGGGACGTTTATACCCTGGACTCCGTCACGTTGTATACAACGGAGGAGTCCAACCTGGGCTAGGGCCGAGTCAGACTGCTACTAGTGCTAGTGCTACGTGCTCATACTCATACAATGCATGTAGGCGGTATGGGCATAAATTGATCAAATATTTTTTAAGTTTATTTGTTTTTACTTTTCTTGTTGATTGTGTTGAATTTTTTTAAACATTTAAACATAGTTAACACATACCATAAAATTAAAATTATTCCATGGCCTGTCGGTGTTGGTGGTCAGCAGAAGTCAGGTTGAGTGTTGACAATTCAAATGGCTAAGTACACACGCATGTAAGTGAAAGTTAATTCAGAGAGTTCTGTTTTGCTGTAATTTGTGTAACTGGAAATTCACGTCTTACCGTCTTGCCAGTATATTCAAGTCTCATATGACTAATTTCCTGTGTACAAGACGCGGCTTATCTGACTTACAAAGGTTAAACAATATCCCTGTGTCTTATCTATATCAGATGCCCTGAGATCGCTTGAGTTCATTGGGAAGATCACTATGTGATTTTTTACTTAAACTTTTACTGCAAAATAATTTCTTTCTTTCCTCCAGGGTAATCCAGGAGTATAGTTATCATTTTATTAAAATCAAACCTACAACATACATTACATCCGTTATGTAATTTGAACAATTTGGATGATTTGAAACGATAACTAAATACCTTCCATTCTAGTGTATCGATCTGTTGCGAATATTTATTTAATTTAAATTCTTTTTGGAAAAAACCTGATGTTTTCCCGTTAATTTGAGGCCCGCCGGACTGGCCTGTTTTCCTAATTTCTGAACCTCGTCTTAAATGCAGCGCATCATTACAATACATGTATACACATGTGGTCATAGTGCATGCACTACATGTGTATAGGCTAGAGCGGAGTGGTTTGCTTCCTAGTACAGTTGTTACGAGCATCCTGTACACAAAATTATCAATGATAAATGCATTTTAAGTTTTTGTTACACAACAATATTTTTCAGATCTCGCTACAAAAGTGTAAAGATGTAATACATTTTGGGGCTGCAAAAATACCTCGTATTATCTGTGTTCTCTTTTTGACCGTGCTCGTATCTTCCGTTTTTAATGACATAGAAACACCCATTGGACAGTTCGGGACCGCTGAAAACCTTGTATAAACCAGTGTCTCATATCTTCTGAGCTCGTATTAACCTGAGTCGACTTTTCACTAGCCATATTTCCCCAAATCAGGTCCGCAAACTGTGGTCATACTATGTACATACTGCATCAGCCATATTGCCCCAGATCAGGTCTGTAAACTTTGGCAATACATGTACACTAGTCATATTGCCCCAAATCAGGTTCTCAAACTGTGGTCATACATGTACACTAGTTATATTGCCCCAGATCAGGTCTGTAAACTTTGGCAATACATGTACACTAGTCATATTCGCCCAAATCAGGTCCGCAAAGTGGCAATACATATACATCAGCCATATTACCCATGGGAATCATGCTTTAAAACCATTGTTTCAAATTGGTTAAAAATGAATAAAGCTCACCGACATAATTTTGTTAATGGATATTTGTTTCAAAATAATAATAGTTTGTTTTTTTTATAATGTGGGTTTTTGTGTGTGTGTGAGTAACATGCACTGTAGATTCGACATGTGATTGGAGAACAGTACTCTAACACATTCATTCTCATCCCCTGTCCTCTTTCTAAAAAATAAAATATGTGAAAAGGAGCTAAGAGTCAGGAATCTTATCCAACCTTGTTGTGTTTTTCACTTAGATTGAGAAGCTACTTTACGATGGTGGAGCCAGTCAGGAATCTTATCCAACCTTGTTGTGTTTTTCACTTAGATTGAGAAGCTACTTTACGATGGTGGAGCCAGTCAGGAATCTTATCCAACCTTGTTGTGTTTTTCACTTAGATTGAGAAGCTACTTTACGATGGTGGAGCCAGTCAGGTATCTTATCCAACCTTGTTGTGTTTTTCACTTAGATTGAGAAGCTACTTTATGATGGTGGAGCCAGTCAGGAATCTTATCCAACCTTGTTGTGTTTTTCACTTAGATTGAGAAGCTACTTGAGGATGGTGGAGCCAGTCAGGTATCTTATCCAACCTTGTTGTGTTTTTCACTTAGATTGAGAAGCTACTGGAGGATGGTGGAGCCAGTCAGGAATCTTATCTAACTGATCGAGTATCACATGTGATTGCAGATGATGATGAACATCCTGAGATCATTGAGGCTAGGGACCTCTTTGACCTTCCCGTTGTGTCAGTAAGTCGACCTCTTTAAATTGACCATGGGCATAGATTGATGACCTCGACCAAAAACATGTTTGACCTTCGCCTTTGCTGATAGACGATATTATCAAATATCACAATATTTTTTTCTGCTGATTGAGTTATTGTCTATGATTTGAGGAAATTGAAATATCTCAACTTCAATAACTCTGCATAATTTGTAAAAATTGTAATGATTAAATTGAATCACTACATGTACATCTGCCTGATGTATCACAAAAATTGTATTATCAGCAAAAGCTTAGCTGAGCTTTGGTCATTGGTGAAGCCATTCAACCATAAGCTGCCCTTTAGCCATTACTTGATATTTAATATTAAAAAGTCGCATCCCCGGTGATCCCTTGGCTGCCGCTTCCCAGGTTGTATCGTAAACTTGGGTGTGATCCCTGGCTACACGGCAGCTTACGGTTGAATGGCTTCTGACTGGCACCCCCGAACAAAGATATTGACTAATAGGGAGACCGCCAACATAGGGCTGGATAGCTCAGTTGGTAGAGCGCTGGTACATTAATCCGGAGGTCATTGGTTCAAGTCCCGCTCCAGTCAATTTGTCTTTGTTCAAACCAAACAAATTATAAGGGGTAAGTTCCATATGAAAATAAACTTATGGCTGTATATTTTGTGAACTATTCACAAACTGATTTGGTGTCAGATCCATTTTCACATAAATTTGTGGCTCCAGGAAAATTTTTCAGTCGGTGAATTTTATTCCAAAAGTTGTTTCTGGTCTGGGTTCACAAAACGCAACCCAACGCAACTTGTGAGTTGAGACGTCATTGGCGTTTCCTTATAATCATGGGATAAAGAAACATTGTTGTCCTTTTGATAAATTTTCATCTCAGTTTATGAATTCTCAGTTTATGAATTCAAATCATTGAATCTTGGAAACAATTTCTCTGTTTCCTTTCAAGTGAGTATTAGAACCTTTATGACTTTCCCAATCAGCTAGTTTAAAACAGGCATGATATTCTTCCTACTTTAGTCTGAATTCTTATTTTGTTTTTGCCCGTGGGAAAAATTGTGTTTAAATAGCCTGAAAAGTCTACTAAAGCCCACACCCTATGTACAAGTAGGTCAGCCCTTGTACAAGTACATGTAGGTCAGCCCTTGTACAAGTACATGTAGGTCAGCCCTTGTACAAGTACATGTAGGTCAGCCCTTGTACAAGTAGGTCAGCCCTTGTACTCGATCAAATGTTCACGCTCTTTTTCAAGGGCCTAATAACATGAATGTTAAAAATATTCAAGTCATATTAGTTCAATAAGTATCTGCATTGTTGTACTTAATTTAAAGGCATTATGGGTTGAGATGTCAATACATTGCAGAGTTCTTCTACCAACAAAAGCTTTTTTGCCGGAGAAAAGTCAACTATTCACCAACGTTGTTACATGCTTCTCACAGGTATGTCGGTTGTTTCAAATACACTCAATCAGATTGCAACTAGACCAGGATAACAGAAGTCTAATGCATTGAACCTAGTGTACATTTTGCATGTGAAGGAGTGCACTGCATTCCATGTGTTGATGACCTAGGGTCAGAAATGTGGCCGTTGCTTGTAGCCAGTTGCTACATGTACATGTATGGCTTTAATGAGCTTAGTGTTTGGTACATGTATTTGCTCTTTATCTTTTAATAGCAACTGAAGTACAGATAAACAACTTTTTGTTGATGAATTGAATTTGTTGGTTTGATTCAAACCTTTTTTATACTTGATTAATTGCTTTGATATTTTACTGGTTGTCAGGCCTTGAATATCATCTTTGAGAGGGCAAGGCCATTTTCATTTTGCAAAGGGCACTTCTATTAGAAAATTGTAAAAGCCTATGGGAAACTTTTGAAGGGGCACCAAGGCCAAGATCAGGGCAATAGGGTCCATGGCCTCCGTGGCTTCTGTTTAATTCCAGGCCTGGATTGTAGAGACTTTGAAACATTATTGTTAGTCTTACAATGTTTTACTTTGGATTAAATGGTTGTCAAATGGAAATAGTTTCTTCAGTGTTATTTTGTCCATAATAATAAACCATTGATTGCTATCATTAGATTGTCTTCATTGCTTTTTTGCAGATGTGTGAGAGTGACCGTGTTGCATTGTGGGCCATGGTAACGTTCTATGGGGGATCCTGCCAACTAAATCTCAACAAACAATGCACCCACCTAGTCATTCCCAGCACAGAGGGGGTAAGGGTGCAATTTTATCCATTCAGTCATGCAATTCACTCGTTTAGTCATTCTTAATACACAAGAGTGAGATTCACTCTTTCTGACATCATAAATACAGAGGGGTGAAGTAACAATTCACTTTTACAGTCATTCTAAATACAGAGGGGTGAAGTAACAATACTGACAGGTGAAGTTACAAGGGGTGCACGTGCAAATTTCTGTACAACGGATCAAATTGGACCAGATTAGGAAGACAGGAAAGGTAATCTTATGGAAAAAGGCCCAAGGCTTCAGGCTACATCGGAGCGTCGGCACTAAACTTGTCAGCTAAGACCAAATGTGTGGTTTTGTTTACTACCAACTCATATGCTACAATTTGTCATTCTTTACATAAATACAAAGGGTTGTAATTGAGTCATTTAGCAAATTGGTAAGATTTAAATCTTTGTTGATAGTGATTCTAAATGACCCAATGCTGATGAGTTTTTGTTTGAATATTGATTGTTTCTTGTAGGCCAAGTATGACTGTGCTCTCCAACATCAAGACATTATTCAGATCGTCACTCCAGATTGGATTGTAGACTCCATCAATGCTAAGAAACTGCTTCACACTCAGATATACCATCCTAATCTACTCTTAAGCAAACCAACTGAAACAGACTCAGAGGTTCCCATGGAAACTGAATCCACAACGCTTGGAGGTGATGATAGTCAGTCCCTTATTACGTCACAAGAGGAGGATACGAAATCCCATGATGCACCTGGGATGTTACTGACACACGGCACTCCGCAGAAACAAGCAATGAAAGCTGTTTTCAAGATGAAGGCACCATGGCAACAAGAGCTACCACCAATGCCTCCAACCATAGATGTCCCATCAGTCACACATCATATTCATAAACATAAGAAAGAGAAAAAGAAAAAGAAGAAGAAGAACAAAGATAAAGAGAAAAGTCACAAAGACAAGAAGAAAGATAAGCACAGTCATGATCGGCACATTGGTACAGCTAGTCCTAGTAGCAGTAGTACCATTACAGAAAACAGTAGCCCACTCAATGCTACATTACCTAGGACATTACGTAATATCACTAATGGTGTAGATGCATACATGCCCGGTGCTCCTCCAAATGGTGACCGAAGACAAATGTCACAAGTACTAAGTGCCATTGCTGGAATGGCATCACAACAACAAACACGTCATGAGATTATGAATGCAGGGATGCCACAAGCTGATCATAAGACCTACTACGGCCATGATCCAACATACACATGTGAGTTTATGGGATGCATCAGTCAGCTTCTTTATTAACATTACACTTTGAACAAATACATTTCACCTCAATACTTTTTTCAACAAAAATGGTGTTAGAATACAAAAGAGAAAAGAAAATACTTTTGATCTTGCATTTTAAACAAATTTGAGAGTTGCAGAGCTGGTGAAGCTGGCAGGAATCATCTTGCAGCATTATTGATGAGAGGGGGGACTTTTGGGATGCTAGGGGGCAGCAGACTTACCAGGTAAATCCACTGTTATCGGTAATGTGCACATGCTCAGAACTAATTAATCAATGGAAGTTAACCTGGTAAGTCGGCTGCAACATGGCTCCTTTTAGCCATAAAAGAACAAAGAGTCACTAGGATCGTGATAAATGCCAGGAGATATTCCTAAAGGAAGTGTGATCCCAGTATACATGTATTATACAACTATGGGATGCATATGAGTACACTGACACAATCAAATCTGGACTGTTTCATTTCACAAGGCAAAGCCAAGTGAAGTTGAAACAACAGATTTCACTGTGTGATAATACTCTGTTACAAGGCTTGAATGAAATGCATTCAATATTTGATTTATATAACTCACACAAAGATCCTTGTAATTGAAATCTTTTCACATTAAACACAACAGACAAAGAAACTCATTCACACCACACTCTGAAAATTCTTTGAAAAAAACACCTTTTAACAACACGGGCGCCGCCTTGGTACACCAACCTTGTCTGCTGTGACACAACCTTTTCTGCTGTGACACAACCTTGTCCGCTGTGACACAACCTTGTCTGCTGTGACACAACCTTGTCTGCTGTGACACAACCTTGCTTCGCTGTGACACAACCTTGTCTGATGTGACACAACCTTGCTTCGCTGTGACACAACCTTGTCCGCTGTGACACAACCTTGCTTCGCTGTGACACAACCTTGCTTCGCTGTGACACAACCTTGCTCCGCTGTGACACAACCTTGTCCGCTGTGACACAACCTTGCTTCGCTGTGACACAACCTTGCTTCGCTGTGACACAACCTTGTCCGCTGTGACACAACCTTGCTTCGCTGTGACACAACCTTGCTTCGCTGTGACACAACCTTATCCGCTGTGACACAACCTTGTCTGCTGTGACACAACCTTGCTTCGCTGTGACACAACCTTGTTCGCTGTGACACAACCTTGCTTCGCTGTGACACAACCTTGTCCGCTGTGACACAACCTTGCTTCGCTGTGACACAACCTTGTCTGCTGTGACACAACCTTGCTTCGCTGTGACACAACCTTGTCCGCTGTGACACAACCTTGCTTCGCTGTGACACAACCTTGTCTGCTGTGACACAACCTTGTCTGCTGTGACACAACCTTGTCTGCTGTGACACAACCTTGCTTCACTGTGACACAACCTTGCTTCGCTGTGACACAACCTTGTTCGCTGTGACACAACCTTGTCCGCTGTGACACAACCTTGCTTCGCTGTGACACAACCTTGTCTGCTGTGACACAACCTTGCTTCGCTGTGACACAGCCTTGTCTGCTGTGACACAACCTTGCTTCACTTGGGCAAACAGGCGGGGAATGATTTTTGGGGAGCAACACTGGGCCAATTATTTCATTTCTTAAACCATCTCACTTCATCTCAGCCACGACATGCAAATAATCGATGTCATGTGGCACCATGTTTCATCAACCAAATGACAAGGATCTGTGTATGTGATATAAACTAAGTATTGAAGAGAAAGATTCAATACATTTGTTGCTTCACTCGGATGACCTATGATAAAGTAGCTTGGAGCTATTTTTCATAATCACTACATTGTTTCAGTAATCATAATGTTTGTAGTGTAGGAAGCATCTCTCTGAGACCTCTTGAGTTAGTGATGTTTGATTGAAGAAGCACATTGCTAGATGGTTTCCGGAAGACTTTAATACCAGGCAGAGCATTTGAGCTGTAATCTAATTGAAGTTTTCAATAGATTATTATTTTATTGCAGTAAGACTTGCATGCTGCTGATGATGAGATGATGTTGTTTTCTTTATTAACAGTGGCTAGTGAGAACTGTTTACTGGGTTGTATATTCCTAATTATTGAATATCCTCAGCTGTTGGGACCTCCATACATTGCAACATGGAGAAAGGCAAGTATCAATGTGTTATAGTGCAAGCCTAGTCAGTAAAAACAATAGGTTGTTGGTCTGCACTTGAACTGTAGTACTTTTATTAAGCACCTTACTTGTATATACTTGAAAAGCCACAAAATTTCATACAAAAGACACAGATTAATTGTCAGCATTTTCTTGAATTTGATGAGATTTGTACAGGTTGATTGTATGGAGGGTAAGAACAACCGATGCTTGCTAAAACCTGTCACACAGAAAACTGGCAGCAAAACTCGCTCGAAACTGAAAGATGTTTCTGAAGCAGATATTTGTAACCACAGTTCTCTGGACATCATGTATTGACATAAATGATGACTTACAAGAGAGCCATACTGTGCTGGGAGATTATTATGAAATGATCGCTGAGTTCAATACTCCATCACACTTGCTTTATCTGCAGGTCATTAGTGAACATGGAGGCATTGTGGATGACTGTTATTCCGATCGCATCACTCATGTGCTCTGTGATACACAGCGTACTGAAGTCTTTAGTCTGGTGAGTATATCATTACATACGTTTCCCATTACAGTCTTTGTAGTGCATAAGTTAGGTATGAGGCAACACCCAGTTTCTTGAATGAACCAAATGATAGATTAGATCAGCCATTTACTGTGCCATCCAATGAAGAGAAATAAATCCACAACACTTTAAATGTTACAATAAAGTGAAAAAGTGCCTCTAGTTACGGAGAAAGATAATGCTCTATTTGAACCAATTGGAAATCATAAATATTATCACAAAGATTGGATGTTCAATATCTTTTTTGTAAATATACCAGGCCGGAGAGACAATGATCGTATACAGTACATGTATATGGTTCTACTTTTGCAACTGAAACAACGGTAGACTTATTGTGTGGAAAAGGCTATGGTTTATCTAGAAAGCCAATTATAACTACACAGTGGCGTTTGGCCAACACCATTGGTCCTTTGTTATACAGTGAGTCTCCCTCAAGACCAGGCAATTGCAGAAGAACGTGTGACAGTGCATGACACCGTGTGGGTTATCTTTTGTTTGAGCTTGCATGCATAGGAACGCGTCGGATTGCGGCCGTGCTCGTGACATAATTTATCCATGCTCCCTTACTAGTTGTGTCCAAGTAGTCTCTTTCACCAAACTCAATTCTGAGGACTTGGAAGAATGTGGGTTAGAATCCTATTCCTAGGTCTGACTGATCAGTGCACTTGTGTCATTGAGCAAGACACGCTTCAACATAATTGCAGAACTTGAAATGTTAATTTTGTTCAATGTTTAGGCTGTATGCTCCCCAGGGAGCTGAACTGGTTTAAGGAATAACATGGCCTAGTGACCAGGGGTAAAAATGTTTGAGCATCATGACCGTGATTACCTCATGAGCACCATAAGAAACCACTATCAGTAGCAGTAGTAGTAGTAGTAGTAGTAGTAGTAGTAGTAGTGGTGGTTGTATTATTATATGCTTTGACTATTGTACTTGGCAGACAGCTGTGCATAGATGTCAAATATTCGTGTTTCTGATCAGCAGAGTGTGGGTTCGAGTCCTGGTCGTGACACTTGTGTCCTTAAGCAAGACACTTGACCATTAATTATTGCTTTTTCCTTCGGATGGGACGTAGAGCTGTACGTCCCGTGTGTTGTGTAACCCATGTAAAAGAACCCAGTGCACTTGTCCTAAAGAGAAGGGGTTCGCCCCGGTGTTCCTGGTTTGATTGGCTGCAAATTGCGCCATGGCACCTTGTAAACTATTACATGGTACTATGTAAAGGAAAAGGTCTCATACTGTAGCTCTACACACCTTGCAAGATAAATACGGTAGCCCTTAGAAACGTGGTTTTAATAATGGTTTAAATGAAAAGTATTTTTATTAAATATTTTATATTTGGCAGAACGAAACATACGGTACTCCTTAGGTGCAGTGTTTGTGAATGCATCTTTATGCCATGGGCCTTATTTACAGGCCTGTGAAATCTTTGTTTTTAAGCGGATATCTGCCTTTTCATTGACCGTGCTGATTTTTTATTTCCGCTAGGAGAAAAAAAAAACAGTCACATAATGTGTATACACTTTTAGATGGTGCGGAAGCGCCCCAAAAAATAAAAAGACAATAAATTATGCGGTTCGTTAGGCTACTCATACATCATACTGCACACACAGATTCGTAAATCATATGTACATACGTACATCATGTAGAGTGACTGACTGTCGTCTATTTTCGTTTCGAGATAATGAACTGTACGCAGCACGCAATGTGAATGAATGGGAGCTGATTGGCTGTTGACAATTATAATATAAACATTCATGAGAACGTTGGGGTCTTTGCAGTCGTTTGTGAGTCAGTAAAAGAAATTGTGGCTGTGTATACCGCGGATACAGCATAGAATCATGCATGTGCAGGCCTTGAAATGAGGCTAATAAACAAGTGCAACTCCTTGCCAATAGAGGGCATCGTATGATTGTAGGCATTGCATGTCGTGTATACATACAAGTTAACATGTTGTGTGTACGTGTACTCGTACTCGTACTCGTAGGTCCAAATTAAGACTGAACGCGTCATGTTTTTCGAATAACAATAAAGTTTTAGTGCAGCACAAGTGCGTGATATACCCTGGCTGAACAAAATGATTATTTTACAGTATAAATGTAAGATTTCTTTCTTTGTTGGTCTGGTTTTGGGGTTTTTTTGTTTGTTTGTTTTTTCTTCTTTCTTTTGTGGCGATTTTCATCACACATGTTATGTCAATACTCAATTTCCGATTGAACGTTAGTTTTTAATGTTAGAGCATATTTTTCAAGAGTTTCAGCACGGCGCAGCTGCACTCCCATTATCATTTTTACATGGATGTATTTTTCTGCTTTTTTCCCAGTGGTCCACTCACAGGCCTGTTATTTACCAGTTTGTCACTTTCAATTTATTCCCCAAATACAATATGTATAAATATTGTATACACTTGTGATCTTGTTAGTAGTCTGTGCGAGCAATCAATGCATGTGTGTATGATAAAATGCCATTCTAATCTTCTCATTCAGGTTACCAGACTAATTTGTCTGTCTGGAGGGACAATTTTGCCTTAAATAACATCTATTTTGGTTAATAAAGTGAAAATGCTACATCCACTACCAGTCCTTTCGTGTTGCAGTCAGGGGTCAAGAAAATGCTTTTCAATTCTCAGACTCATTAATTTTCACCAATGTTAGCAGCATGTTTAGCTACAAGTGGGAGGCATTTATATGGCAGCCTGACTTTCCAAATCAGTCATGAATAAGGCAAATTACAATCAAAAGCTAAAACGACATGGCTTACACGTAAGAATCCTAAATTAATTTGTGTGTGTAAGAATTCTTGTTTGTTATAATATGACTGTGTGTTATGTGTGGACTTGCAGGGTACATGTGTTATATAAATGTTACTTAGAAGGTGAATGATTGGTTTATCAAACAGGCAATAAAAGATGGCAAGCGGTGTGTGACGGCAAACTGGTTGAATGACTGTTTAAAGTTGAAGAAGATGCAACCTCCATGGCGAGCCCTTCATTTCCCAGTCATTAGCTACCCGCTGCATCCTTCAGCCTGCAAGGATCAGGTGAGTCTGGGTAACCATTTCTCAGTCATTAGCTACCCGCTGCATCCTTCAGCCTGCAAGGATCAGGTGAGTCTGGGTAGCCATTTCCCAGTCATTAGCTACCCGCTGCATCCTTCAGCCTGCAAGGATCAGGTGAGTCTGGGTAACCATTTCTCAGTCATTAGCTACCCGCTGCATCCTTCAGCCTGCAAGGATCAGGTGAGACTGGGTAGCCATTTCCCAGTCATTAGCTACCCGCTGCATCCTTCAGCCTGCAAGGATCAGGTGAGTCTGGGTAGCCATTTCCCAGTCATTAGCTACCCGCTGCATCCTTCAGCCTGCAAGGATCAGGTGAGTCTGGGTAGCCATTTCCCAGTCATTAGCTACCCGCTGCATCCTTCAGCCTGCAAGGATCAGGTGAGTCTGGGTAACCATTTCTCAGTCATTAGCTACCCGCTGCATCCTTCAGCCTGCAAGGATCAGGTGAGACTGGGTAGCCATTTCCCAGTCATTAGCTACCCGCTGCATCCTTCAGCCTGCAAGGATCAGGTGAGTCTGGGTAGCCATTTCCCAGTCATTAGCTACCCGCTGCATCCTTCAGCCTGCAAGGATCAGGTGAGTCTGGGTAGCCATTTCCCAGTCATTAGCTACCCGCTGCATCCTTCAGCCTGCAAGGATCAGGTGAGTCTGGGTAACCATTTCTCAGTCATTAGTAACCCATTCCTTCCCTCGGCCTGCAAGAAACAATCAGTCTGGGTAACCAGAACTCCGTAATTTACCAGGTGTACAAGTGTGTGTGCTCTTGAACTGACCGACTCACCATCACCATCATCATTCAGCGTAGACTTGTGTCTGTGGCCACCTCATACTGGAAATGTAATGGGGTAATATTCTTTAAGTCGCCGCCATCACCTGTTCTCTTTCAGTCGCCGCTATTCTCAGCTCTTGCACACTTCTACCACTCCACTTTGTAACATTGTCTATCCAACGCAGCTTAGGGCAATCTCTGCCTCGACTTGTACCCATAGGCAGACCATCTATAACTGCTTTGTGTAGACCTCCCAGTCTCATCACATGAGCACACTACTTCGCCTTCTGCTCTGGTCACCTGTAAAACACCAACATCCCCCAATCAGCTCAGCCAGCCTTTCATTCGTGATGAAATCTGACCATTTTATGCCAAGCATGGTTCGCCAAATTGTTCTGCCAAAAGCATTGTTGCACTTCAGGTCAGCTGCCTTGAGGTTCAGTGTAGTGGAGTTATACAGTACTTTGGCAGTCACCAATGACTGTACAAGCGATAACTTTGTGTCAAGGGAGACACACGAAGATACCAGATACTTGCGCTTGCGTAGTGCAGCCTTTCCGATCCCTATTCTTACCCAGACCTTTGCTGTCTCTGAGATTATGAGTTTCTGTTGTGCCCAGATAGCGAAACTTGCTGACAGTGGTATCATGGCTCCACGAAAAGTGATTGTCTCATCTGTCATCATCTTCTGGATGACGAGGTACTCTGTCTTACCCAGATGTATTACAACGCCATACTCCTCTGAGATATCACCAAGAATGGCGAGCATTCCCTCAGCATGCTTTCTGGAGAGAGCCATCAGGACCAGATCGTCAGCAAATCTCAGCTCTTTGATGTAGAGATTACTCATGTCGGGGGCTCTGAGATGTGTTGTACGGCAATACCACTCCCTCATCAAGCATTCTCTGTAAAGGGTGAAAAGTGTTGGAGAGAGTGGGAAGCCTTACCTTACACCAGCGGGGTCTCAAAAACCTGTGTGAGTTGACCTTTCCATCTGAGTTGACCATTTGCATTCAGGTACAGGTCTTTAATGAGTCGCAGCACATCACCCTCGACCCACAAGTTCGCGAAGCTCCGTAAACATGAGCTCGTCTATAACCAAGTCAAAGGCTTTTTTGTAATCAACAAAGACCAGATGGCCATGTAGTAGGCATCTGATACTGATTTGAGAAGATATGCAGCATCTGTTGTACCCTACCCTTCACTGAAACCGTACTGTGTTTCATTGACTTGACCCTGTGCGATTTGATTGAGTCTTGCCTGAATGAGGTTAAGTACAATCTTACTTGCATGACTGACGAGTGCTACATGTATGTTCTATACTTGCTGCAATCCCCTCTATCTTTCTTGTGCAAGGCTGTGAGATTGATTTAGTCATGGTCGTGGGCCATTTCCCTTCCTTCCATATGATGTATACTGCGGCAAGTATTGCATCTAAGATCTGTGGCTCTGGGCGATGACCTTAATGCTCTCAGATGTGACATTCTCATATCCAGTCGCCTTGTTGTGCTGAGATCTGCGATGGCCTTCGCTGTCTGCTCGATGGTTGGATGGGTGTTTTCCCCATCGTTTGGCTGAGGTTGGGGGCGTGGTCTGTCAGAGGCAAACAGCTTCTCGGAATATGCTTTCCATCTGCTAATCTCTTCTTCTACGGTTTGCAACAACACACCATTCTCATCCTTGATGTTCACCTGTGGAGGTTTTGATTTTTGAAGGAGAGTATTTGCTGTTTTGAAGAGTGCCTTGACATGAGAACGTTGTACCTCATTCATTGTTGCAATCTGCTCTGCAAGCCAACCATCAAGATCATTCTGGGTTGATCGCTTGACCTTTCTCACAATCTGTTTATACTGAAAAGGGTCCGAGTTCTTTGCCCCTTATTTGCATTAATGAGGTTAATGGAGGCCTGGCTCAGATATGGCTGGTTGGCTTGTGTTGATCGACTCACTGGGTACGCAAATAATTGAAAAAATGCTACCCCACAAAAATAGATGCTCTAATATTTACGAACTCACTGGGTACTTGAACAATGGAAACATTGCTACCCCACAAAAATAGATGCTCTAATATTTACGAACTCACTGGGTACTTGAACAATGGAAACATTGCTACCCCACAAAGGTGTGTGCTCTAACATTTAACAACTCACATAGTGTTTTGGCGTGTCGTGGCCAAGCGGTTAAGAGCACCGGACTCAAGTTCTGGTGTATTTGATCACCAGAGTGTGAGTTCGAGTCCAGGTCGTGACACTTGTGTCCTTGAGCAAGATACTTTACCACAATTGCTTTGTCCTTCGGATGGGACATTAAGCCGTAGGTCCCGTGTACTAGGATTGGTAGTGCACGTAAAAGAACCCAGAATGCTTATCGTGAAAGAGTAGGGGTTAACCCCGGTGTTTCTGGTTCACATAGCAAGCACCCTTGTTTACAGGTTTCCTCAGGCTTGCGAGCTACAGTGATTAAGTTCACTTATGAGGCATCCTTGGTTTCATTACCAGAAATATATAATAATAATAATAAAGTCCCTACACTGTGTGGATCTCTTGTTCTCAGGTCAACACTTTTCATGAAACCTGAAACACGGGGGATCCAAACATTGGAAACAATCCCATCCAACAAAGGTGTGTCCTGTTACACTTTCCAACTCACTTGGTACCATGGAAACAATCCCACCAAACAAGCGAGGAAAAACAGGTACCTACATGTATTCTATGAATTATGGTAAGAGTTTGGATGTTAGGCATGTGTGGGTGGGTAAGCATTTAGGAAGTGTGGGCCTGAGAACAAAAGAGGTTCACACAAGGCAGGGTTTTGAAACACTAAGTGGACTTACACACGTCCACACAGTGTTTTATACAGTGTTGAAGAATAGGAATTTCCTTTAGTGTAGAGAGCAAAGGTGACAAAGAGTGACTGCAACACAGAACTGGATTGTGTTTTCCTGTTGACACTAAGGACTTCAACAGAAGGTATCCAATGGTTCGACATATCCAGGATGTCTTTGCTTTGATTTTTTTACAAAACCAATGGGAATGTCACTCAGAAAATGCCAACAATGGGAGAACAAAGAGAAGTTCTTGATTGACTGAGTCAATCGTTACACATGTCTTTGGGTGTGTGTTTGATTCCTGACATTCCCATACATCGTTGACTATTTCTTTTTGACGTTTCTTGTTGTTTCAGGTTATTTCCATGTCTGGGTTTGAAGGCAGTGAGCGAAACGATGTCAAGACATTAATGGAACTCCTGGGAGCTAAGTATACAGGCTACTTCACCAGAGCCAATACACTCCTCATATGTAATAGGTATAACATGGATCTAACTTCAGCCTACTTTTATTAGTATTGAGTATTATCTTTATTCAATCACAGTATAAAGACATAACCTAAGGGTCAGTTATCGAGGGTTCATATAAATTGATGACATTCAAACTAGTACAATTATTAACAATTATTCATTTTTCAAGCGGAAAAAAATGTTGTTTTATTTGAATAGATTCCATATGTCTATGAAGCAAATTGTAACCTTTTGTAAAAATTTTCAAAAATTTACAAACTTGGGCCTACCGCTTTATAATTGTTTGTGAAATACCATCATAATTCCATGAATTGCTAAAGTGGGTCTCAGCTGTCAACAGGTTCCTTTTCTATTGTTCTTATTTCATCTGTCCGATAGGCAAGAGTACAAAAGCTTTTTTACTTCACTGGTCCCTACTGAATCTTGATACATGTATCTACCAGTATGCGACTTTTCAGGTGCATTTCTGTATAGTGAATACTAAATGTTGTACTACAATTAGTTTCAAATGCTTTGTTGTCTGTCTGAAATCAATATTTCTTAAATGAAGAACTTTAAAACAAATTAAGTATAAGGAACTTTTATACCAAGTAATTAATTTCAGCAAGACTTTTTCAAATTTGTGAAATTTTCACAGAATATTGTTTCGCCTTCATATAACAGACATGATTGAAGTTTTGAGACACATTATGGACTTAAATGGATTGCTTTTATTATTTCTAATTACTTATATCTGTTTAGGATGGAAGGAGCTAAGTATGAGAAAGCTCAAGAATGGCGTATACCTATTGTTAATGTACAGTGGTTAAGTGACTTGGTCCTTGGTAACTATGAAACCATTCGTAATCTCAACTCACCGAGGTATCAACTGTATGATCAAGTAGATCCATTCAAGATTGATCGCTACGGCCAAACTAACCTGATGGGTGAGTAGTCACATCATGTGGTTTCTTATCAGCTGTCTCATTTATCTGTCATTGACATGTCCTTGCCAAGCAGTGTAGCGCATTGGACTCAGCTGTCTCATTTATCTGTCATTGACATGTCCTTGTCAAGCAGTGTAGCGCATTGGACTCAGCTATCTCATTTATCTGTCATTGACATGTCCTTGTCAAGCAGTGTAGTGCATTGGACTCAGCTGTCTCATTTATCTGTCATTGACATGTCCTTGCCAAGCAGTGTAGTGCATTGGACTCAGCTGTCTCATTTATCTCTCATTGACATGTCCTTGCCAAGCAGTGTAGCGCATTGGACTCAGCTGTCTCATTTATCTGTCATTGACATGTCCTTGTCAAGCAGTGTAGTGCATTGGACTCAGCTGTCTCATTTATCTGTCATTGACATGTCCTTGCCAAGCAGTGTAGTGCATTGGACTCAGCTGTCTCATTTATCTGTCATTGACATGTCCTTGTCAAGCAGTGTAGTGCATTGGACTCAGCTGTCTCATTTATCTGTCATTGACATGTCCTTGTCAAGCAGTGTAGTGCATTGGACTCAGCTGTCTCATTTATCTGTCATTGACATGTCCTTGTCAAGCAGTGTAGTGCATTGGACTCAGCTGTCTCATTTATCTGTCATTGACATGTCCTTGCCAAGCAGTGTAGTGCATTGGACTCAGCTGTCTCATTTATCTGTCATTGACATGTCCTTGCCAAGCGGTGTAGTGCATTGGACTCAGTTGTCTCATTTATCTGTCATTGACATGTCCTTGTCAAGCAGTGTAGTGCATTGGACTCAGCTGTCTCATTTATCTGTCATTGACATGTCCTTGTCAAGCAGTGTAGTGCATTGGACTCAGCTGTCTCATTTATCTGTCATTGACATGTCCTTGCCAAGCGGTGTAGTGCATTGGACTCAGCTGTCTCATTTATCTGTCATTGACATGTCCTTGCCAAGCGGTGTAGTGCATTGGACTCAGCTGTCTCATTTATCTGTCATTGACATGTCCTTGTCAAGCAGTGTAGTGCATTGGACTCAGCTGTCTCATTTATCTGTCATTGACATGTCCTTGCCAAGCAGTGTAGTGCATTGGACTCGGCTGTCTCATTTATCTGTCATTGACATGTCCTTGTCAAGCAGTGTAGTGCATTGGACTCAGCTGTCTCATTTATCTGTCATTGACATGTCCTTGCCAAGCAGTGTAGTGCATTGGACTCAGCTGTCTCATTTATCTGTCATTGACATGTCCTTGTCAAGCAGTGTAGTGCATTGGACTCAGCTGTCTCATTTATCTGTCATTGACATGTCCTTGCCAAGCGGTGTAGTGCATTGGACTCAGCTGTCTCATTTATCTGTCATTGACATGTCCTTGCCAAGCAGTGTAGTGCATTGGACTCAGCTGTCTCATTTATCTGTCATTGACATGTCCTTGCCAAGCAGTGTAGTGCATTGGACTCAGCTGTCTCATTTATCTGTCATTGACATGTCCTTGCCAAGCAGTGAAGTGCATTGGACTCAGCTGTCTCATTAGTCTGTCATTGCATTGGACTCAAGTTCTGATAGCTAAGTCATCATGGTGTTGGTTTGAATAAAAAAAAGATGGATAGAGTAACTAAGAACATATAGTGGCATTGCTTGGCAACAGACAGCTCTTGATAGAGTCAAATGGAAACTGGTGAAGAGGCTTTCCTCCTGCAGTGCACTGACTTTGTGTCTAACCAGGATGTACTAACAAAGACAGCAGAGCCTCAACAACACACTCTTACTAAATCATGATAAGATGTGTTTGCTTGAGTGCAATATTTATAAAATAACTTGGGCATCAAATTTCAAGAAAACCTCTAGACCACAGGTCTTGTAGCCCAGAACTTTCACAGGACCAGAAATATTTGTACAAAGCCTAAGAATATTTCCTTTTTTTGTTTGCCTTAACATTTTGGAGGAGATTTGATATTGAAAAGTACATTTGTAAATCTTTGTAAAACACTTGGCTGTAGGCCTTGTACAGTTGTGTGTTAACCCTTTCGTTACCGAATTGTTTGGACATAAACAACCGCTGGTGACCGCATTGTTTGACCACTCAAGCGTGAAGCACACATTCTTACACAACAGAAAGCTTTCGTTCAAAGGCCATTTTTACAAACTCCATTATCTCCTTGAAAATATTGTTTTACAGCAAAATAAGTAATCAAAAAGTTCTTCCTTATTGAATTCCCTTTCATATAACCTAAAACTCATTGAGATTTGTCCAATAAATGTTAAAGTTCTTGGTCTTTCTTTCCTCAGTGCAATCTGTAATCTCAAACACTTTTTTGTACATAACCATATGGCACTCCGTAGGTGTTTGGCTTTTCGGATCTTCCTATTCCAATTTGAAGAGATTGCATAATAGCAACCTTATTTTATTTTACCACCATTGGAAAGATCCGATCTTTCTCTTTCCAATGATGGTAAGCTTGGGTATGGAGGGTGAACATGGACAAAACTACAACTTTATTACAAATGGCCTTTGTGCTCAGGCTTGAGTGCTTTTTTGTGTGCAAGCTTGGTCGACTAAAGTCGCCAATGGTAAGGAAGAGGGGGTATGAGTGCAGTCGACTAAAGTCGCCTATGGTAAGGAAAGGGTTAAAGCTGCTACATGTGCAGCTATATTAGTGACATTCAGTTTTCCATTAGTCAAGCCAATTTTGTGTCACCAATGATGATCATCTTTGTCCTAACTACAAAAGAGGGGTGCAAAACAGACGTACATTGTAGATTAGTTTACCAGGGCCCGATTTCTTGAAACTTATCACGCTACCAAGCATCGCAGGGGTTCCGATGAGTCACAGTCCTAGGACACGTTCCAGCAGCAATGGTGTCCATAATTCAAGTCATCATACATGTGGAAAGAGTGACACATCATAGTCTGGCTCAAATTTACTTATTATACTTTTAAAATAAAAAAGTTATTTGAACAAGGATATTAATTTCAAATGTTTAACTGTTTCATGTTGTACACAATCCTTACACTTCACAGTCATTTTTTAATACAACGTAATCAAGATGGTATATGCACAGTGCGAGATCAAGAACAATGATTGGTTGAAAGTGAATTATCGTGTGCTAGCTTATATTGACCCATTTCACGACACGCAGCGCACTTCCATGCACTGATCCCATCCGCCATTTTGGGAATCAAAGCGTATGCAAAGGAATCGACTCCCACAATGGTGGAAATGATAGACGCGCATTCTTCCTGCAAGGCGTCAATGGGATATGGTAGGTAATGCATAGTATGTATGGGATATGGTAGGTAATGCAAGGCGTGTATGGGATATGGTAGGTAATGCAAGGCGTCAATGGGATATGGTAGGTAATGCAAGGTGTCAATGGGATATGGTAGGTAATGCAAGGCGTCAATGGGATATGGTAGGTAATGCAAGGCGTCAATGGGTATGGTAGGTAATGCATGGTATCTTACGTTGAGATGTTGTAGCTTTTTGTGAAATCGGGCCCAGGTTGTTGTGTGTTCAAAGGTACAGTGCACATTAAAGAGAACAAATTGTTCAGATAGATTCTTGTTCACATAGATTCTTGTATTTATTGTACACAGAACCCTGGACAGTGCCATTGAAGATATCACATGCAGCCAAGAAGGTAAGCCTACATACTACAATGCTGCATTGTGATAGTTACTGTTGACAGACTTAAGCTCATTCTAAAGCATGACAGTGAAAATGAGACATGACATTGTTTCATAGTTAGCAGCATGTGCACAGTTCATAGGATTGGAGATTACTCAGGGCAGAGAGTCTCATGTACCATCATGTGAGGTGTTTGTCCTGATGCAAGAACTTCCTAAAATTCTTACAGTTAGTTTGGTTTTATACTTGAAGGTGCAATGACAAACAGCTTTTGTATCAGGTCATCATACATGTCCACACTTGTTTTCCTTTTAGAATGATTTGAGGCACAAGGCCATTCCAAAGAAATCCAATTCTAGAATTTGATCAATTATCAATGCATGGGCAGAACACCAAAATACAGCTAATACTCATTCATGGTAATAAACTACATGTAGGCCCATTTTAAAATGAGTACATGTAGAAAGCAATCTTAGTCTCATATCGGCCTCTATCAGTGCAATGAAATGAACCAGTGCACAATGCACATGTTGGATGGCATTATTTGAGATGCACTCCATTACACATTATAGAATTCTTACTACCTGGCCTTGCTTGTAGTGTAGATTGTCATACTAGCTATATGTCATTGTTGATTGTAGCAATAGTTGTGTTCAGTTTGCTTCCATAACTAAAGCATGTAAATACTGGTATTAGTGTGACATCAAACAATAGCATGATGCTACAATTAATCTACATTTTATATTACCCACAATCCCCTATTGGCTAAATTGCTTGAACATATTGTGATAACTTACACTGTTTGTGCGGTAGTGATACATTAGAATAGCCGTAGTGATGTTTGCCTACATGTGTTGTGTACATGTACGTACAGCTTAATTATACAGCCCTAACAAACAGTGGTTTACACTTAAGCCTTTCTTAATAAGGGGCACATTGCCTTTAAATCTCTCAACATTTTGCTGTTTGGAATTACTCCTTATTCCTATTGAAGAGCTGGTCATGCATAAAAACACCCACAGTGTTTTGCAATTAGTGAGTAGTGATTAAAAAACATAAATTTGCCGCTTGAAATACAACCAGTGGAACATGCAGTACGCCATTTTGTTGAGTCGAAAATTGGTCCTACAAAATGGCGGACTATATTCTGTCATGAATTTACACAAAATTCAAACCACTTCTAGGGATATATTTATGTGGATCATAATAATTCACTTTTAAAATATCTTTCCAACCATAATCATTTCATTACAATGCTTTGTATAGCCCAAAGCGCCCAATCCCAAGGCAATATGCCCCTTGAATCATTTATTTTACAAAGTTGTTATGAAATTCTGGTAATATTTGGTTTACCTCAGTAGATAAGGTACTAAGGGACCTTTATATGTTCCTTAGTGCTGTACTTTCAGTCTGGACTGCCTGTCAGTGAAAACGTTAAGCTGCTATTATTTCCAGTAGCCAGTAGTTATATGTCGTGATTTTGTTTCTGGTGTTTTGTAGTATACCTCAAAGTATTTACAAATTTTAGTACTATTTTTTCGGCAATTTACACACAAAATTCACATTATAAAAATATTTACATGAACAAGTTAAACAGCTGTTAAATAGGCAAGCATGTGACAATTTGGCAAGGCTCAAGAAGGAGCCCCAAGTGACATACAATGTTTACCTGTTACAGGAAGCATAAATACTTTCATGTACTCCTGATGAGCTTGTGTGCACTTCTGATTGAATCACAAATATCTTATAATACCCTATAATACCCTTGGCTTATACTATGTACAATGTTGTCAAAAACAAGAACAAAAAACCATCAAGAGACAACTGACCAAAAAGTGGAAGCACTGCTTTCATCTTAAATTGTTGACAATTTCCAATGAGTCGTGTTGTAATAGACAATCTCAATTTCCAAAATAATGTAAACAGTTGTCAGTTGTTTGTTGTCGCGACTCTTAATCTTAGCTAGTCTTGGTTCCAAGACCATGGTGTTTGCGCAGCCACACAACAAACGTTCAGATCTATGTACATGGCAAACTGTACACGCTTATAATGAACAAATATAGAGGGCGCTGTGACTGGTGTTATTTTCCCCACCGACATCCAGATTCCACCAAGGTCTTGGACATTTGCTATTTGGAGGCGTGACCAGACTATGTAAATGACTTGTAATGCATGCAATATTCATATCACATGACAGATGGAAGATGACTGTGCAAACTAGGCGTGTGGCGAAACGAAACTAAAGGTCAATGAATTGACTTCAGCTGCAGCCATCACATCATCATGGCCGCTTCCACAAAACTTTACGAGGCAGACAAATTTCAAGCTAAATAAAAAGCTTGTAGTCATTTAGGCTTAAATGCTCTAGAGAAACAACAGTCTGAAGCTCTTGATGCCATGTCCATGGGCCAACATTCTTATTTCTGATTTTGGGGCAATGGAATGAATCTCTACTCAATATGAATGAAGCTATATGTAATACAATTTACCTGTAGAAGTTTCAGCCTCATTAGTCGTCAATTATTTTGGGGAAAATGGAAAATTACAGAGAATTTTTTTCAGGAAAGTCGCTTAAATCCGTTGTACTTGTAGGTTGCAATGGTTGGTAAAGCGGCAAGGTAGAGACACATGATTCGAGAATCGGCATTTCTAGTTTGGTGTTTAAAATCATGAAAGTTGACAGCTGATTGGGTTGTTGGTCACGAAAGGTCACACGCAAACAATAACACTGACATCTCGGTGTGCACACAAGCAAACCGCAAAGCAGTATATTATAATAATTTAATATTATAATGTAGGCCTACGGTTTTCACTGTCAGTGCCGTATGTTTGAACTACACATGGTTGTTTAGCGCTATGTTACGTTTTCTGTCGGTGTTTAGCCTCAATTCAATGGTACGCACTTCGTGTAGGATTTTGGCACTTTGTGTAAATTGGAAATAGCTTAATTGACCCAGGTTAATTAAGATTTTCCTCATTACTGTAGAAAACAATGGGGGTTACGCAGGACAATGCAATAAAATATTCCAACGGCAGCGCAGGATTTGGTCGAAGAGCAATTAAGAGACACATAGTGCTTACAGGTAATTAATTTTGTACCGAATAATAAACACGACCGCACACTCCTAGTAGAAGTGGCCATGTTAACGTCTTCACGATCGGCTGCTACCGAGTCAAAGCTCAGATGACCGCGGTCGCCAGAAATTTCACGCTCACGGTCTCCCCACAGTTATATCATAGAGCAAGGGTTATATTATATATACAGTGCCTGTCAGCGCAGAGTGCAGCTGCATTGTACTACAAGCTTCATGTGCGCCACATTGATTAATTATTCATGACCCAAGTCGGGGGAGATTTGCAGAAACACAAAGAAAAAGTTAAGACCTGTCGTTGCAAATGTTGGTGAGATCCAGGAAACAAAATTACAAAGCGCCCTCTATGTTTAATCATTAAAAACGTGTACAGTGTGCGGTATACCTAGATCTGAACGTTGGTTGTGTGTACTCGCAAACACCATGGTCTTGGAGCCAAGACTAAATCTTAGCATGAATAAAATCTTATTTGATTTGGAGATGTAGCTATTTTTTTATTTTAACTATGCATTTTTATTTTTATTCTCAGTTGTGCAAGGCAATGCTTGGCAAGGTACAGTGTCTTTTGAATGTTTCACTAATGTTCACAACTTACTCATTATAACCAATACTGTCACTATACTACTACTAATGTAATGTAATGATATGTCTGTTTACAAGGTGCAACTTCATTATAACATGACTTGATTAGAGATTTAGTTGATACCTTGGTATACCTCTTTATATTCCACCTTTGTATGCCATAATGGTACACTAGCTCAACTAGCTCTGTAACATCTACTGAACTACCTTCATGGCAACCACTGAACAAGCCCCATAGCAACCACTTAAATAGTCCCTTTAACAAACTACTGAACTAGCTCCCACTGAATTGACTATAGTCACCACTAAACTAACCTCATAGAAACCAATAAACTAGCACCATAGCAACCAATGAACTACCCCATAGCAACTACTGACCTAGTGCTATACCACCAGCCAAACTAGTCACATAGCAACCTCTGAACTAGCCCCAGAGCAAGCACTGAACTAGCCCATTGCAACATATTAGGCCAAAGTCACGCAAGGACTATCATTGTCCATAGTTCAACAAAGTTAGCCAGAATACTGTCTAGTCGACGATAGTTGGACTACGAAGTCAACTATTTGGAACTAGCCTACTGGGCATGGTCGCACTGCTAGTTATCAATAGCCGTTTTCATAGCACAGTGCAGAGTGGACCAGTTATCAGAAAATGATAATGTACGTTAAGTCACTGGCCGACATGACAAGTTGCCCATTGTTGACCATTGCAAAGATCTTGTCATAGTGAAGAAATCCCACTTGCAAACAGACAAAGTAGGTCAAAGTTGATATGTTTGCCTTTTGGTGGAGTCTTACTCCCTATCCCCACACCATCATGAATAAGAGAACCATTAGACAGTAGTGGTCAGTTATGAAGACCTGACTTATTCCATCATCACTCAAGGCTCACCACACGTAAATCATTGTCTTGGCCATTTACTCTTTTCTCACATGACATACCATAATGTGACCTCACTTTCATATTCAAACACAGGTCGCAGCCTGAACACACAAGCACAATTATAGCTGACAGACTGAAAAAATGACATACCGGGGACAATCCTCAAAGGGACGTCCTTGGTTTACACCTTTACAAACGTGTGTTTGTATGGGTAGGTTTACACACTCCAACCGGGGACCTATAACAAAGGAGGACAATAGGGTCCCCGGCTAGACGAAGGTCCCCTGTATGAAAGTATGTAGAACACCAGGGGGAACTGTTGCCAAAAAGTACAAACAAAAGAGGGACAATAGGAGGTCCCGATTGCAGGTGTTTACACACTTGTGTGTGAGTGTATTTTGTAGGTGTAACATTTTGATCTATAGCGTACAAGTCACACCGGTGTGAAGTTTTAGTCGTTGGCATATGGTTCAACCTTCCAATATCAAACAAGTACCAGTTACTGGTTTCAAGTTGATATTTGTGCACAGAACCAAGAGATCTACATGTACTTGTTGGCTAGAACGGAGCGGTTTGCTTCCTAGTACAGTTCTTACGAGCATCCTGTACACAAAAATATCAATGATAAATGCATTTTTGTTGACTATGATCATAGACATTTAATATTTTGTATAACTCTAGATAAAAAATCATAGCAAAGTCATGTCAAACTTGCCGTTCATGTGACCATGATGTGACAGATTCGATACTGCGTAGCGGCTATGCTGAACGTTGTTTTCGCTGGTAGCTGTCAGCGTGTAAGCGAAGTAGCATATCAAGCATAAGTTACCAGCGAAATGTTTCTGGTTTAGGGATCGGAAAGAACCATGTAGCCGATCCGATAAATAGTTTGGCATCAAGAATTTCCGAACCTTGACTGAACGGTAAGCTTTTAAGCAACAATATTTTTCAGATCTCGCTACAAAAGTATGAAAAACAATACATTTTGTCATCATGGGGCTGCAAAAATACCTCGTATTATCTGTGTTCTCGTTATGACTGTGCTCGTATCATCCGTCTTTAAGACATAGAAACACGCATGGGACTGTTCAGGACCGGTGAAATACCTCGTTTTAACCGGCGTCTCGTATCTTCCGAGCTCGTATTAACGAGAGTCGACTGTACTCATGCCAAAGACTGTTTCCCATAGTAATTGGTTGTGTCTGGAGTTTAAAATCAGATTGAAAGTTGTAATTTTTGTCATTACCAACAATCATATTGTCTTTACCAGGGCATCCTATGGGAAGGGGTATTGTCAATGTCTGGTCGAACACCCGGTTCAGACGGGCACTCCAGACTCCTGCTGAACCAAAGTATTGAAATACATGAAAAAAGTCTGAAATAGTTAGGTGTTTTAGCAACCTGTGCAATGTGTATTTTGACATAAATGTATGAGAGAATAGTTTGAACGTCTGGTCATGTGACTTGAGGTTTAGGTTCAAGGTGCTCAAATGGAAGGCTTTCAACTATGTGAGTTTGTTTTTGTTTGGTTTTTTTCACAGGAATGTGGGTAACGCATAACACACTCGGTGTATTAGTTAAAAAACATGCACACATACAAATATATGTTAGATTGACTTAATTTAGTTCTGTTATTGTATGAGTGAAAGTGTGGTAGGATCATCTGGTTACTCCTAAACTGTCATTGAGGTAGAAACATTGCAATGGAGTTTAGCTTTTGAACCTTTTCTTTGTCGTGAGGTCGCATTAATTTGTATTTTCAGAACAATTGTCTACCAATCCCTTTATGAACTCCATACTACAATAAATAATGCTTGATGTACAAATTGTTCAGTTCTGTACAGAACTGTATGAAAACTAATACACATGTTTATTAAACAATTCCATCAGCAACATGTTGGAATCATTTGTAATGTTATTCCTAGGTATATGTAATGACATTTGTATCTGGACAGTCCTGTTTGCCACCACCTCCCTGTATAATTAACTTCAGGTCCTAATCAGCCAACTAGTCATTTCTCTTAACAATCCTCTCCTGTTTAATAGTTACTGCTGTACAAGCATTGCATGTACAACACCATGTACGCTATACAGTATGGTTCAGTGTAAACCTAGTACAACCGGTAATAGAGCTGATATGAGGACAGGATGCAGAGGCATTACACAGGGTAGAATGTAATGGAATTGAACTGAATTGAACTTTATTACAAATGGCAGGCCTGAGACTGCAGGGAGGCCACTGAGACCATGGCCTCTGTTGCCCCTGGTCTTGGCCTTGGTGCCCCTTCAAAAGTTTTCCGCAGACTTAAAGATTCCAAAGGAAGTGCCCTTTGCAAAGTGAAAATGGCCTTGCCCTCTCAAAGATGAAATTCCTGGCCTGAAATGGGAGACAGCATAAATCAAAGCCAGTACAGCAACATTAAATGCAGAATAAACTGTAAAAGCTCATTGTAGGTTTGAATAAACTGACCTTATTGTACAAAGAATGTACTGTGTGCTGTTGTAGATATTCCCAGTAAGGCTTCTACATCAGGAAAGGTCTGAAAATGAGGTTGTAATATTTCACTCTGGAAATGCAGTATACTGCAGTAGACACAATTTTGTGTTGACTCTAAGATGAACAAATAATTGAACTAATGTTTCATCAGTAGGTTTACTAGGCCATTATTAATTGACATGTGGGTAATATGTGGTACAATAATTCCATTGGTGATGATGATGCTGAAGTGTTGAATCCTTCAGACTGAATACAGTGTTGCTACTGTATATATGACAGGGGGTTGAGGTCAAGAATTAGAATAGCAACCACTACATGAGCAAACCTCATACCCTTGTACCTTACACATTCATGTATAATAGCTGTCACTTACTATTCAAAAAAGCAACGCTCCTTGATTTCCTGTGGATATGATAGGAAGCATTAGCTTATGACCAAACTAAGTCATCTGCAATTGCCATTATTTAATGCAACAAGTGGTTATGGCCTCCAGTGGGACCCAAGATCTCAAATTAAAACTGTTTGCATTTTGCCACAGATCATTCAGGCATGCAACTCTTCCGCGTTTCCGCGGATTTCCGCGTTTTTTAAAAATGATCAGCGCTAAAAAAAAAAATCAAAAAAAAAATAAATAAATAAAAAATTGGGGGCGATTTTTTTTTAAAGCCTTATATATGCTTGGCAACAACAATGTACAACCACAATAATGTGAAATAAGCCTAGTACATGCTAAGAATGCACCTAAGAGCATAATAAACCTCAAAATTTTCTAGGGTCTCATGTCCCTTGGCGTTTTGGCTGCCTCGCTCCGCGCTTGTGTTGTGCCTTTGAAAATTTCCTCTTTTTTTTTCATCGGGCAGTTGCATGCCTGATCATTGTGGTTGATAAATACAGCAGTTTGCAATACCCATTTGGGTTTCAAGACTTTGTGTGGATCGATATACAGCAGTTTGCAATACCCATTTGGGTTTCAAGACTTTGTGTGGATCGATATACAGCAGTTTGCAATACCCATTTGGGTTTCAAGACTTTGTGTGGATCGATATACAGCAGTTTGCAATACCCATTTGGGTTTCAAGACTTTGTGTGGATCGATATAAAACAATGCCACCTTGTCGGTGATTACCAGAATATAAAGATCAATTGAATGTTGTTGATTCCAAGTATTTTTCTGTTACAGAAGTTTCTATCTAATCTTGGGCAGAAGGCAGGGCAGATTATGAAGCGTAAATGTGAGCAAGGAGTTCCCCTGGCTAAGAAACAAAGGTAGTAACACACTATAAATAAGCTCAATGACATGTTATAGGCCTCTGTTCAGTGTTCTCCACATACTTTTTTTTGGGGAGGGCGGCATGACGTCATCAAAATGGCGCCCGTAGATATGACGTCATCAAAATGGCGCCCATTGGTATATGACGTCATCGGACGTGAAAGCAAAAAACATTTGAGATATTCCTTATCGTAAAAATAATGTTATTAACCCCCTAGCCCCGACACTATCTAAGGTGAATGATTGACATCTATTTCGGTCCAAACAACCTCATTGTAAAACTACTACAACTAATTCAAACCTACAATTTGTTGTACATTTTGCTTTGTGTGCCGCGCCGAAAACATACACACAGGATATGCCGCACAGTGTGGGGTTTTATTATTTTTAGAAAGCTGGCTATGCGTTGTAAAGAAACGTTAAAAAAATTGCATTTTTGGACGATCTTATCCCGTAATATCTGCCTAAATAATACTTTTTCCATCAACAATCATTTTCATGGATTCATTTTTTTAGGATCGGTTGTTTAGAACTTCGTTTGGAATAAAATCATCGAGATTAATTCAACGACCGGTCGACAACGCAAGTTGAGGAAATACCATGAACTTTGCCCCGCATCGCCCTCATCGGCAAAAGTTGTTGTTGTTTGAACAGCCTTAATCCAAGGCTGTACATGTTGTACCAATCTGCAGGCGTGCGGCACAATGTGCGGCAATTCTTTACTTGGCCCGTGAACGTGTACTGCGTTGGAGACTAGCCAAGCTCTCTTATGAATATGGTAATTACAGCGGCCATCAACGGCCAATCACAGCGTGCAGAATGCTGGTTAGCTTGGACTTTGGACCCTGCTGTTGCAGACTACATGTATACACGTTGTGGGGCCCGGGCCGATGCACGTGCGGTGGACACTCGGCAGTCAAAACCATGTGGTTACATGTATGTGCGTCGTGCATCGTGCATCGTGCATAGTGTACGTTGTATACTGAAATGAACGATCGCAATTCAATGCTGGGGTTTGGAAGTTGGCCATGGCTCGTCGGCTACTCGTTTGATCGTATTAAGTGAGGGCGAAAAATAGTCTGTGTGTGAAGGAAGCTTCGGTGCTGCCGTTTAAAAAAAAAAGTTGCTTTCGCTCCGTGATTTGTCATTTTTTGGCAGGGCGGCCAATTATTTTAGCAGGGCGGCCACTTCTTTGGCAGGGCGGCCTTAAACTTTGGGAGGGCGGCCCGCCCTCCCAAAACCTATGTGTGGAGAACACTGCTCTGTTGTTAATATTGAAATGTTCAGTAGCAACACACTAGCACAATACCTTATCACTCTTCTGTGGTGCCTTTTTTAATACATTCTAGTACGATGTGTATGAGTGGATGTAGTTCATCACACAGTGGGAGTACATTCTAGTACGATGTGCATGAGTGGATGTAGTTCATCACACAGTGGGAGTACATTCTAGTACGATGTGTATGAGTGGATGTAGTTCATCACACAGTGGGAGTACATTCTAGTAAGATGTGTATGAGTGGATGTAGTTCATCACACAGTGGGAGTACATTCTAGTAAGATGTGTATGAGTGGATGCAGTTCATCACACAGTGGGAGTACATTCTAGTAAGATGTGTATGAGTGGATGTAGTTCATCACACAGTGGGAGTACATTCTAGTAAGATGTGTATGAGTGGATGCAGTTCATCACACAGTGGGAGTACATTCTAGTCAGATGTGTATGAGTGGATGCAGTTCATCACACAGTGGGAGTACATTCTAGTCAGATGTGTATGAGTGGATGTAGTTCATCACACAGTGGGAGTACATTCTAGTAAGATCAGTGTGAGTGGATGTAGTCCATCACACAGTGGGAGTACATTCTAGTCAGATGTGTATGAGTGGATGAACATGTGTGGAGACATTAAAAAGTCTACTGACAACAACGCACGGTGTTTTGGATGCGCGCGCATCGTTAGACTTTTTTTTTACCAGTCGTTAGTACGCACCTTCAAAGGCTTAAGTGCCGTTTCTTCGATACGTTTTATGTGTTTTACGGCTGGAGATATTTTTACGCATTGAACACTTAACGCAATTATTCACTATCACAGGTAAAAAGACCCCCCAAAAATCAAAATTTGTAACAAAACTTTTGTCAAAAGCATGACTGCTCCGTTCATAATCATTTATTTTCGTGGAAGTAAGTTCCGAATATCATTTTATTTTGAGCCTTTTAAGACAAAATACATCTAGCACTGTTATGATTTCATCGTTTTTAAAAGTATTTTCCTCCTATTAATATATCCTTGATCCCACATATGGTCCCCAATGCAGAGGGGCTCATTGAGTGCGACGCTGACGCCTGGGTAAACTTGCCCAAATTCCGGACACGCAAAAATTCCGGACTTTGCCCAAAATCCGGACATGCAATTTGTAGCGTTAAATTTTTCCGGATTGTTTATCATCGTATATTCTCATGCCTGTGTAGTCCATCACACAGTGGGAGTACATTCTAGTAAGATGTGTATGACTGGATGTAGTCCATCACACAGTGGGAGTACATTCTATTAAGATGTGGATGTAGTGGATGTAGTGGTTGTGACAGTAACCTTTGGTGTAACAGTCAACAATTATCTATCCATAGGAAAGGCAGTATGAGTGCTGATGAATGGGAAGGATCACCACGTGTTCTGGATCCTGATAAAATCCCATATGTCATGTTTACAGGCATTGAAACCCGACTTATTCCTGAATTGGTAAAGGTAAGTACAAATTTAAATGTGCCTCACTTCTCAGAACTTTATATAGAGACAAATTAGACATAAAGTTTAACTTGAACAGCATTCTACTTTATACTTTTCTCAAGTTTCGTCTCTGATTAATATTTCACCATTGGCTCTTGAATCTGAGTGGTGCCTTGCTCTGATCAGAATGTTTCACCATTGGCTCTTGAATCTGAGTGGTGCCTTGCTCTGATCAGAATGTTTCACCATTGGCTCTTGAATCTGAGTGGTGCCTTGCTCTGATCAGAATATTTCACCATTGGCTCTTGAATCTGAGTAGTGCCTTGCTCTGATCAGAATGTTTCACCATTGGCTCTTGAATCTGAGTGGTGCGTTGCTCTGATCAGAATGTTTCACCATTGGCTCTTGAATCTGAGTTGGTGCCTTGCTCTGATCAGAATGTTTCACCATTGGCTTTTGAATCTGAGTGGTGCCTTGCTCTGATCAGAATGTTTCACCATTGGCTCTTGAATCTGAGTAGTGCTTTGCTCTGATCAGAATGTTTCACCCTTGGCTCTTGAATCTGAGTGGTGCGTTGCTCTGATCAGAATGTTTCACCATTGGCTCTTGAATCTGAGTTGGTGCCTTGCTCTGATCAGAATGTTTCACCATTGGCTTTTGAATCTGAGTGGTGCCTTGCTCTGATCAGAATGTTTCACCATTGGCTCTTGAATCTGAGTAGTGCTTTGCTCTGATCAGAATGTTTCACCCTTGGCTCTTGAATCTGAGTAGTGCCTTGCTCTGATCAGAATGTTTCACCATTGGCTTTTGAATCTGAGTGGTGCCTTGCTCTGATCAGAATGTTTCACCATTGGCTCTTGAATCTGAGTTGGTGCCTTGCTCTGATCAGAATGTTTCACCATTGGCTTTTGAATCTGAGTGGTGCCTTGCTCTGATCAGAATGTTTCACCATTGGCTTTTGAATCTGAGTGGTGCCTTGCTCTGATCAGAATGTTTCACCATTGGCTCTTGAATCTGAGTGGTGCCTTGCTCTGATCAGAATGTTTCACCATTGGCTCTTGAATCTGAGTGGTGCCTTGCTCTGATCAGAATGTTTCACCATTGGCTCTTGAATCTGAGTAGTGCCTTGCTCTGATCAGAATGTTTCACCATTGGCTCTTGAATCTGAGTAGTGCCTTGCTCTGATCAGAATGTTTCACCATTGGCTTTTGAATCTGAGTAGTGCCTTGCTCTGATCAGAATGTTTCACCCTTGGCTCTTGAATCTGAGTAGTGCCTTGCTCTGATCAGAATGTTTCACCATTGGCTCTTGAATCTGAGTGGTGCGTTGCTCTGATCAGAATGTTTCACCATTGGCTTTTGAATCTGAGTGGTGCCTTGCTCTGATCAGAATGTTTCACCATTGGCTTTTGAATCTGAGTGGTGCCTTGCTCTGATCAGAATGTTTCACCATTGGCTCTTGAATCTGAGTAGTGCCTTGCTCTGATCAGAATATTTCACCATTGGCTCTTGAATCTGAGTGGTGCCTTGCTCTGATCAGAATGTTTCACCATTGGCTTTTGAATCTGAGTGGTGCCTTGCTCTGATCAGAATGTTTCACCATTGGCTCTTGAATCTGAGTGGTGCCTTGCTCTGATCAGAATGTTTCACCATTGGCTCTTGAATCTGAGTGGTGCGTTGCTCTGATCAGAATGTTTCACCATTGGCTTTTGAATCTGAGTGGTGCCTTGCTCTGATCAGAATGTTTCACCATTGGCTCTTGAATCTGAGTGGTGCGTTGCTCTGATCAGAATGTTTCACCATTGGCTCTTGAATCTGAGTAGTGCCTTGCTCTGATCAGAATGTTTCACCATTGGCTTTTGAATCTGAGTGGTGCCTTGCTCTGATCAGAATGTTTCACCATTGGCTCTTGAATCTGAGTGGTGCCTTGCTCTGATCAGAATGTTTCACCATTGGCTCTTGAATCTGAGTGGTGCGTTGCTCTGATCAGAATGTTTCACCATTGGCTTTTGAATCTGAGTGGTGCGTTGCTCTGATCAGAATGTTTCACAATTGGCTCTTGAATCTGAGTGGTGCGTTGCTCTGATCAGAATGTTTCACCATTGGCTCTTGAATCTGAGTAGTGCTTTGCTCTGATCAGAATGTTTCACCATTGGCTTTTGAATCTGAGTGGTGCGTTGCTCTGATCAGAATGTTTCACCATTGGCTCTTGAATCTGAGTAGTGCCTTGCTCTGATCAGAATGTTTCACCATTGGCTTTTGAATCTGAGTGGTGCCTTGCTCTGATCAGAATGTTTCACCATTGGCTCTTGAATCTGAGTAGTGCCTTGCTCTGATCAGAATATTTCACCATTGGCTCTTGAATCTGAGTGGTGCCTTGCTCTGATCAGAATATTTCACCATTGGCTCTTGAATCTGAGTGGTGCCTTGCTCTGATCAGAATGTTTCACCATTGGCTCTTGAATCTGAGTAGTGCTTTGCTCTGATCAGAATGTTTCACCATTGGCTCTTGAATCTGAGTAGTGCTTTGCTCTGATCAGAATGTTTCACCATTGGCTCTTGAATCTGAGTGGTGCGTTGCTCTGATCAGAATGTTTCACCATTGGCTCTTGAATCTGAGTAGTGCTTTGCTCTGATCAGAATGTTTCACCATTGGCTTTTGAATCTGAGTGGTGCGTTGCTCTGATCAGAATGTTTCACCATTGGCTCTTGAATCTGAGTAGTGCCTTGCTCTGATCAGAATGTTTCACCATTGGCTTTTGAATCTGAGTGGTGCCTTGCTCTGATCAGAATGTTTCACCATTGGCTCTTGAATCTGAGTAGTGCCTTGCTCTGATCAGAATATTTCACCATTGGCTCTTGAATCTGAGTGGTGCCTTGCTCTGATCAGAATGTTTCACCATTGGCTCTTGAATCTGAGTGGTGCCTTGCTCTGATCAGAATGTTTCACCATTGGCTCTTGAATCTGAGTAGTGCTTTGCTCTGATCAGAATGTTTCACCATTGGCTCTTGAATCTGAGTGGTGCGTTGCTCTGATCAGAATGTTTCACCATTGGCTTTTGAATCTGAGTGGTGCCTTGCTCTGATCAGAATGTTTCACCCTTGGCTCTTGAATCTGAGTAGTGCTTTGCTCTGATCAGAATGTTTCACCATTGGCTCTTAAGTCTGAGTGGTGCCTTTGCTCTGATCAGATTTTTACTTCACCAAAGGGTCATAATTGATAACCTTTCATTTGCTGCTGTGGATAAGGGATGTTTTATTTAGTGGAATACAGCTGACTGGATATTTTATTGGTTTTTGAGTTCAGTTACTGATTTACAATGTCGCACTCAGAAATTAATTTTTAGAAACCATGCAATTTTTGTTAAAGTCAAGGTTAATTTTTCACAGATTCTGTAAAAATAATGTCTTTTTAAACTTAAATGTAGAATGAAGTTAATCTGCATAAACCTTTCTACTTATAAGAAAGTTCAAAGTCTGTTTCCATTACTTTTCTGGTTTTCCTCACTTTCATTTGATATCTTTAACTTGAGGATTTCTTCAAAGAGGAGCAAAACTTGTATATTTTTAGGCATAACGAAGCCGCAACATGTGATCCTTAGCGGTTAGAATGACGTTGTTCTTGATGTTTTGCATCTTCAGAAACTTGAGAAGCTTGGGGGACATCTTACAGACTGTATTGGAACCTGTACTCATCTGGTATCTAATAAAGTAACTCGTACTGTCAAGTTCCTGAGTGGTGTGTCTGTGTGTAGATTCATTGTAACTCCAATGTGGATTGAGGAGAGTTATAAGAGTAGATGGTTTCTTGGTAAGTAGGACCGCTTACACATCCATATACCACATCATGGCACAGTGCTACATTAAATACACCAGTAAGCTCTGGTCAAATCCCATTACAAAAAGTGATTTGTCAAATGTCATTAGAGCTGCATTCAATTTCCAATAGATAGAGTCCTAATGAAAGTGGGGGAAAATATGAAAGTCTCTGACTTCACATTAAAATGCTAACTTGTACTCTTTCAGAGCAACATTTGAAACATGACATGATTGGATGTAAACAATAAAATGGGTCTGAACATTTCACACAGGAATTGTTTGTTTTAGTCAAAAGGTTAAATTCATTTGATTGAATATCATGGAAATTTAGGAATGGACAAAAACAAATTCACTGTACAAAAATTTACAGACCCAAATACTTCAAATGTGACATCATTTGATGTTTTTGGATGTTTACAAATTTCGCACTGAAAAGGTATCAAATACTAAGTCATAATACACCATTTTAAAATGTCTTTTTACACCATTTTAAGTTGAGGTTTTTGTTTTGTTTGTTTTTTTCCCCACTTACATAAGGACTCTATTGGAAACAAGTGCATCATAAAATCAAGTTTGATCTTGGAGCACCTTCTGAAAAGACCATTACATGTTTTCATTATTTTTATGATTTAAATTGTGATACAGATGAAGCTAACTTTACATTGAGTGATCCAGAAGCAGAGAAGATCTTCCTTTTCAAATTAAAAGAATCTATGGCACGAGCTAGTCAACGAAAACTGCTCAAGGTGAGGGTTCTAATTCACACAAGCTTGTCATTATTATGTGCGCCATAGTCGTCATTGAATTGTGCTTACTAGAAAATGCTTGTTATATACATTATTTGTTTTAGCAGATTGTATTCATGTCCATACTTGGTTTTCACACCAGGCATTGAAAGCAACAACAAACAATTCCTGTTTTGTCTGGCTTGCGTTCCTATTCATGCTTATTTCATGTCAATTGCGGTTGAAGGAGGTAATGGTGATGTGTTGGGTCCTCAAATAGTACTTTCTGAACTTTGACAGTATTTCAGACAGGACTATTTCTCTGTCGGATTGTTACTGGTTTGGAACTTATAATCAGTGAGCTTCAGATTGAAACTAATCGTCTCCCCCCCCTTACTTGACCCCTCCTGTATTTTGTGTTTGATCAAGCTTTTTGCTTAATACCTAACATTTGTATTTGACAGGATGTGACATTGTATTTAACTCCTGGTGTACAGCCAGGTCCTACACTCATAAGAGATATCATAGAGACAGCAGGTGGACGCCTTCTTACCTCCAGACCATCCCTTACTAATATCAGTGCTATGCAGAGCACCATGGGAGCATCTGCATTCGTTGTCGTCAGCTGTGAAAATGATTTGCCTTGGTGCCGAGATTTCTTCCGTCATAAAATAGGTGAATATTTTTTTAGTTAGTAATCAACCTAGTCAAGGACTTCATTCTTAAATCTACATTCAGAAGTTGGTGAGAGGTTCAACTTTAAGTTCAAAAGATGTCTGGTCTCTTCCTGACTGACTCAGGCCCTTCAATCCTAATGCATGGATAGTCTGGTCACTGCCTGGTCACTAAGGCCCTTCAATGTTAATGTATTGATGTTTGGTCACTCAGGCCCTTCAATCCTAATGCAATGATAGTCTGGTCACTGCCTGGTCACTAAGGCCCTCCAATGTTAATGTATTGATGTTTGGTCACTCAGGCCCTTCAATCCTAATGCAATGGTAGTCTGGTCACTGCCTGGTCACTAAGGCCCTTCAATGTTAATGTATTGATGTTTGGTCACTCAGGCCCTTGAATCATAATGCATGGATAGTCTGGTCACTGCCTGGTCACTAAGGCCCTTCAATGTTAATGTATTGATTGTCTGTTGTGGACACTATTAGTGTAAGAGTATTCTATATATTTTGGTCCATGACAAAGGTAGCCAAGTACAGCCCATCAATGAAGGGCTATGCATTTGAAGGTCAAATTAGGATCCGAGTCTGGGTTGGTTTGTATTGGCCAAACAATTCACCAAACCAGGGTAGTCCTAACCAGTTCACTTCAGGATTAAACATCTTTTTCTCAATACCTGTGAAGGATTATTTTTAGTCAAAAAGCAACTTTTTCTAGCCATTAATAATTTGTTTTGTCAGTGAAACTCAGTTTGGACCCACATACAAGTATAAAGACGTTCTCACTGACATTTGCAAACTCTAATGGCGTAGGTATTTTTGCGTTCATTTTTCTGAAGCACAATCAAACCCTTGGAAAGTCGTTATGTAATTGCCGATCATCAATGACACTGCAGTTTAATCCATCATTACAAAATCTTGGCTGATATGTGAAAGGAACAGGTCTTCAATATTAAAGGCGTTAGGCACAAATCCATGCAAAGAATTAATGATTTCATTGTTTGCTGTGCCTTTACCTGGGGCCACTGATCCATGCTTCCCTTGGTCTCTGTGAAACAGTTGCCCATGTACACGCAATCCGCTGCAGTATCTCACTACAGGTGGCATGTTGACATGACCACCGACAACACTCACTGAAACTTGGATACCAGTTTATAAGACTGCCGCTGTGTATTGCATGAGAGTTTTGTGTGTTATTGTGTCCTCTGAAACAAACTGGCTGAGAAAACAAAGGGATGGACTAGTGTTCATCTTTTGATTTTTGCCATAAGCTACATTACCTAGTGGTAGTTCTTGAATATAGATGTTTAGAGATTTTAGAATTTAAGCATTAAGGTGGTTAGCTGCTGTAGCATAAATCATTGCTCTATGAATAGATACACAACATAGGTAAAGCAATCAGAGACAGCAATCATGTCTGATCAGTGACAGACAACCATAAACCCTTGCCTGTTACTGTCTCCAACTATACATGTCATTACACTATCACTTTGTGGGTGAACAAGACTTGAACAAGAGGGATCCAGGTGTTTCGACAGAGCAAGGACATCCTCACTTCGCTTGGGTACAAAATCAAATGTGGATTATTCTATATACATTTTTTTTATTATTCAAACAATGACAACAAAGAGAAGTCCTTGAATTACAGGGTTGACAAACGTGTGTGTAATAAGGTGCATGTGTGTATCTTAACAGATCACTGGACACGTCATGTAAATGCATCCTATGCATTGAAATTGCTATTGACAAACTTAATATTCAAATATGGCTGGCCAAAAATGTTGTCCTTGCTTGTCTGAATAGTCTTTGTTTGCTTTGAATAATTTAAGAATCAAGCCGTTTATCAGGGCTCAAACTCGTACAGTTGCTCTATCAACAAACTGTACATATTACATGTATTTAGGCTGGTAACCTTTGTTTGTGTGTGGGTAGGTATACACACTCAAACCAGGGATCTATACCTAATATTGAGTATTTTCATGACTTTGATTTCAGATGTTCATAATGCAGAGTTCATACTGACTGGTGTACTCAGACAGCAGCTAGACTTCACTTCATATCCTTTTCAAATTGTGCTTCTTTTAACAACATACAAACTGATCACTAATAATGCACCATTTAAAGTTATTTTTTTTAAGTCTTGCTGTTCGAGATGTTTACATTTAAATTTAGATATCGTTCCAAAATAAATGTAGCAAATGTTTTGAGTGTCGTTGAACTGACCTACCTATAACACAAATGATACCAAGTCCCTGAGGTTTCAACATGTCTTTGTATTTATACTGGTACATCTCAAGTGGCAGCTGGTACGTTGTCACCAATGTTTTGGAAAAGTAATTTTCTGGGTCTGAATAATTTGATGCCTTGATCTCTAAATGGCTTCATTAAACGCAGATTCCACTCCATACTTGCTCATACCTATGTAAACTAGCTTTACCCTTGGGTCGAAGTGCACACAACCATGCATGATCAGTGAAGCATGTAGATGGTTCCACAATGTACCACATAGCAGTAGGATTTCATAGATACTTTGGACAGTAACATTCACATGTACTAGTCCAACAAGGTTCTGCAAATCAGTCGGTGCCTACTCAGATCTCTCACATAACATCAAATCCCGGAACTAATTATGAGAACCTTTGTTGTCTTTTCTTTGTCAAGTCTGGGTTTCATTGTTGCAACAATATTTTCAAAGGAAAATCGTTTCTCAAGAAGCTCCAAAAAGTTCTGGAAAATAGTATTGCGGGACGGCCTGGAATTTTTTTTACATACCCACATGAAGTGGTTTAATTGCTAAACTTTAAGTAGGCCAGATGTGAAAATGCACAAAGTTCCCGACATAATGTGACCACTAAAACTTACACAGATTGGTTGTAGTGTTTAGTAAGACTAGAGTCATTCCTAACACCAATTACCTGAAACCCCTTCCACTCAATCAATGTCATATCGACTGCCCATAATGCCATGTGATCCAATGAATGGGAACAGATTTCCTTAACTTCTACTCACATATAAGTTTTCACCCCCATGAGGACTTTGAAGAGACCAGCTGAAGATCAGATTATTGCAGTGATGGAAACCCCTCCATGCATTCTACTTTGTATCAACTCAGTCTAACCACCAAGTGATGGACACTGCTGTGTGAAGAGAAAGTGCTAGTTACTTCTATTGGTCATTTTGTATCGTCACATCCAGCGTTACATTGTGTCAAATTACATCCAGTGTCATATTTCACAGTGTCATCTTACACCCAGTGTCACATTACACCGAGTGCTATCTTATATCTAGTGTCACACTGCATCCAGTGTCACATGACATACCGTGTGACCCAACATCCAGTGCCACACTAATTTCACAAAAGACTACTTCTACTTGTACATGTTTTACGATGTTATCAAACAATGCCTGACATACAATATGTTGAAGAAAAGGCTGCATGGAGCTGTCAAACAGGATGCTTTGCCAAGTAATAGTGGCATGCTTCCCTACACAGTGACTTGAGATGATACAACGGTTTAACAACTGTAGGATCATCTGGCCCATGGTAGAATGTTGCATCATATTGTGTTAAGCAGGGTGTAAATGAACAGAAGATAATATGATCAGCAGTTGTGGTCATCATTTTAGTTTTTGCACCAAAAATAGTTCTGTATGGAACTTGTACATGGCAATAAAGGCATTGTGTTGACAACTCAATGTCAGCTTTACCAGAATAGAAAGGGATTTCCTGGTTGTTCATAATACATGGGAGGATGCCTGGTGTAAAGATGTACATAGTACTTCTCAGGTTAAGTGTGGGAAACGTCAGCCCATTAACTGTCTGACACTGGCCAATTCAATTTGAGAAATAATTGACCCTTTAGAGACCATAGTGGCTTGTACCAAAGTTCCCTCAGTGGCCGCAAACAGCTACAAGATTTAATAGAAGAGAATTGACATCTCTCAATGATTCCCATGTTAGTATACTATCCATTGTTCTTTTAAAAATATTTGCATTGTTTTCAAGATTTTTTTCTGAAAAAAACTGAAGTTAAAAAATCAACAATATAAGCTACGTCTGGGCATTTGGTGATGATTACACAAAAATGAATGGTATCTGAAGGGTTGAAGTTTAATTGCATCCAATGTTCTGCCAGGCACACTTGTCTTCCACATAATAAACAGCATGTCATACTCAGTTACACCAGATGATTTAGCTCCCAGACCAGGGCATATCTAGTGTAGTAGATGTCATTTTTTTGCATCAGGGATAAAGAATTAAATCAAACTATTCTTGTGGGATTGGAACCCACAACGCCCGCATTCTAGAGCAGGTGTCTTACCACTAGACCACTGAGCAGGTCAAGTGATCAGAGGCCAGCTTGAATCCTGTAATGAGTAGCAGATACTGCAAACAAGTTAATTGAGGTAATCATTTGCATTGGGATAAAGATGAATAATTTTCACCAACACCCTTAGTGTACAGTAAGTTATCACACTGGTGTAGGGTTACATCATTGTTATTTTATTTAGTTGTAATTATACATGTACAGTATGTACAGAAGAGTTATTTGAAAGGTAAGTTACCCATTCATGGGATTCTATGACCATTGAGGAATTGATAAAGATTACTAGTTTGAGACTGACTTTAAAAATACTTTGTTTTTATTCAATCTCTCAAAGCTGGTGTAAAGTTGCCTCAAGTATCATTTAGTTACTGGAACTCTTTCATTGACTTAAGTTTGAGAAAAATTATCAGTAATATATCAAGGAAGGAAACTGCTACATGTCATTATAAAAACGGCTCTATTTATTTACAGTTGTAGATGTTGCTAGTATTAAGTTTTTTTCAGAATAATTTGTGGAATGAATAATGTATCTCACAGAAATTGCATGATGTACACTGTACATTACTTTATAGTCAAACCATGGCTTTGCATTAACAGCAAACGGGTACAGGGCCTAATTTCTAAAGCCTGTAAGCACACATTTTCTGCTTACGGAGCGGACATAAGCAGAGTTTCTATTTCATGAACACTGCTAACCACAAGCAAAGCAAAAACCTCGCCGGCAGTTTCTGTACACAGATGAGTGATACAACAGTGCAAGTCCATTGTGAACTTGCACACAGCTAAAAATTCTTGATCGTTTATGAAATACACTTTTGCTTAGGCATTTTTTCTGCTATATTTATCACAAACATTTGCTTACCAGTAAACAGCTTTATGAAAGTGGGCCCAGGTTTTAAAGTTATTTTATGATATATCATGCCTATACTTTATTCATTAATCAGCATGTTTATCTGCAGTAGGACTATCAATAAAGCCGTTTTCACACTAATAATAATAATGCTCAGTTCTTTTATAGTGCTTTGTCTACAGGCATCTCAAAGCCCTCAGTATTGTAATGACAGTATGCAGAGCTCTGGATCATGAGACACACTTTTAAGATAGTAGAAGGTGAAGCCAAGCAATCCAAATGCTAGTTTTGTTTCCCATAAAATCCCATGGAAATGACTTCCTGCTTAGGTCCAGGTGAAATAACCCTGAGGTTAATGACACCAATGGCAATCTCTGGTAGATGCAGCAAGTGTAACACAAGCATGTGGTTCAAATCCCCAGGTATTTCCTGTGATTATTTATCACATATTGTCTGCATAGTGTGAGTTGTCATAACGATAGACTGATCAAACATCATAACTGAACTTATTAAATACATCTTTTATATTTATAACATTCAAATTAGGAAACATGGTTGAAAACATTATGTAATAACCTATGTTAAGTCTATATGGGAAATGTGACATCTCTTCATATACACAAACCATCGGTGTGGTATTTGGATGCTAGAGTACAAGGTGAAGAAGTCGAGGTAAAGCGGAAGAGACTTTACTAAGGTCAGAACTTGAGGCCATTACCACTTCTTACATTTATAGCACCAGTCATTGGTAAGCAGTTTGCAACATGTATACATGTATGAACAATATTTTGTTTGTTTGAGACAAAACGTTTGCTGAAAACAAATGTCCAAAAAGTTCAACATGTTAGCAATTGCCATGAAATCTTGTTTTAAAAAGTGTGGTCATTTACCTCTTGTCAACAAAAACTTGAACTATCATTGCTGTTTCTGGTCTTAAAATTGCACATTGCAATAAATACTCAGTAACTATCAGGGTAACTTAATAGTACTGTACTTTCAACATGACATTATGCCTAATCACTTCTAGAATATCAAATTTCTATTAGGAAGAACGACTATAATGAAATGACCTCTTCTCATGCTCATCTTGTAAATTCAAGAAATGTTTAGGACTGTAGATTTACTTATCAACATTTACCAGAGTATGTTATGATTAGGACTCTATCCTTGGACACTGAAATCTTGTACCAAACTTTGTATTTTAGACTTTTTAGATGATGCTTTAATAAATAAATATTTGGGGTAAAAAGTTTCTTTTTGTTTTGTGTTATACTTTGTCAGAGAAACACTCGATACATGTTTCTAGTTGTGTTTTGTTAAATCCAGTATCAAAGCTACAATAATGTTTGTGTGTAATTGCAGTTTAATATTTGTATAATATTTTCCACACGCAATCATGTACCACAAACAATCAGGTGAAAACGCATTGAAATGTTCTCTTTTCTCAAGTTGAGCTGTGTGCACTTTGTGCCTGCAGGCAGTCATGGATTATCTGCTTTGAATTTCTTATTATCCATCTGATCATCAAGACATTGAGAGGATTTCCTCTTGGCAAGGTTTTCTGATTGGTCACTGCCATCATCTGATGAGGAATCTGATTGGTCACTGTCGTCATCTGATGAGGAGTCTGATTGGTCACTGTCATTTAATTGATGTTCAGCAGATAAGGCATTATCACGTGTACTAGAAGCCTGCAGCAACAAATGGAAGCAACAAATTATTAATACTATGATACTGCGACAATAAATTCTTTCAAGACAAGCAAAAACAATTGGTGACACCGCATATCTTCAGAAGTTAGGTTTGCTTGAGACATGGCACATTATCAAGGGAGTTGCGTCAACTTGGGTTTTGTGGCAAGGAGGGGTAGATTCAGTATCCACCGTTATATCCACATAAAAACAAGGTCTTTAAACACAAAAAGGGAACAAGTTTTGAGATGTGCCTCTTTCCTTCGTATCAACAATTTATAACAACTTGTACACTGCCGTCTTCATGAAATGTATGATTGGATGTTTTCTACCACTGATCTTGGGGATGTGAACACTTTGTGTCTGCTGGAGTCCTTTTTGTAAACATGATGTCATGAGTTACATATAGTCTAAAAGGGTTCAACGCTGAGAAAAACTTTCAAACCTCTTTTTAACCCTACATGATTTTAAATGTATTGGGTATACAAACACAGCTTTCATAAGTATTCATACCAAAGCTCAACAATAACTAAACCAATTAGTAAACTAGTAATGTTGGTATCAATCATTCCTGAAACCATGTCATCTACTTTGAAGGTTGCTCTATCCTCACAGGTACCAATGTACTCCTGGGTGATGAGAAGCAGATACAAGTACCAAGACCAGGATTCAAACCCACACCTCAATCACTCAGACACCAGAACTTGAGTCTGATGCTCTAGACTACATGGCTAACAAGCTGTGGAATTGTATCTCTGGATGACCACTCCAACCAAGGCCCTTTTAGAAATATCAGCTTTAGCTTCGGCTCTGTCTGCATGTTTGCAGCCCGGTACCACAGTACGTACATGTAAGCACCCCCTTATACAGTAAGCCCCATTTTCACAATTACTGATGAAGCCTAAGCTGGAGCCTAAAGCCAATGTTATTGACAACCAAGCAAAGCCGAACGAGTACTCAATGGATAAGTGAGAAACACATTCAATTAATAAACTCATGTACTTACTGAACTTTGTTGTGATGCATGTTTCTGTGTATATTGCCTAGCTTTCTGCTCAAACAGGGCACGGTTTGTCTTGAATTCACCAGACTACAAGACACAAAACACACTCAAGTCACCTTTTCCATATCACTAAAAGTGCCCATACAGATTTGAAATTCCATAAGGAGACGGGAGTGGAGTTGTCTAAGTCGATGTCAGATTTGCTAAAACGGTAGCTCTTGTATGTTGACACACATTAATACTCTTCTGAATAATTACATTTTATGACTATCAAATACTGTACATGAATTATTTACAATCGGGTAGTAAACTAGAATGCACACCAAGTATCTCTGGACTAATGTATCGACAAGCCAAATGGTTTTTAGATTTGAAATCTTGTTAAGCCGGGGCAGGTTTGGGTTTTTTACCTGGGAATTGAAAATTTATTTCCACAATGTACAGAATCAAAGTACAGAGAAGTAATATCAAGAAAAAAATTGTACCGAATGCCAATGCACAAAGAGCAGTGTAGAGACGCTATGAAAATGAAGTGCAACTTACTATGTCAGCCATAAGTGGGTCATCAGCATTAGGCTCTGACATGAGTAGTTTAATAGATGTCAACAATGTAGCAATGTTGAGACTTGGCCTCCAGTTTCCCTGCCAAGGATCACACATCACAGTGGATTAATAATAACTCCATTTGTTTTGTTCTTCAGGTTTAATTCATTTTAAAGCTTTTTGCATATACTATAAGCATAAATATCTCTCAAATGGTCATGAAAATTTGCACAATGGGTTGGTATCAAATAAACATCTGGTGAAAAACGCACCTGCCAAGTTAGTGACAACATTACCATAGCACACTTATCCACCACCATGGTACTCATGGCGCTGGAACAAAGAGAAACAAACCTGCAAACAGGTGAAAGATTTGTAATGTGAATTACTACATGAAGCATCAAAGCACCAAATACGAAAGCGCGGTGGCACAACTTGCTGCCAAACCACACCATACACCATGCAAGCTCCCATTCTCTTTCACGATGAGCTTTCTAGGTTCTTTTATGTGCGTTGCACAGCATGGGACCTATGCTTAACATCACAAACAAGGACAAAGCAATAACGTTAAGTGTTTGGTTCATTCATGTCATGACTGCATGGGACTTGAACCCACAACACCAGAACTTGAGTCCATGAACTAGAGTGCTCATAGCCACAACACCTCACTCCAATGTTGGCATTTCGGTTGCGTAGAGTAGCAGCTAGCTGCTGTGAAATAGAGAATCTGCTATGGGGTTCTCCATAAGCCAAGAACAAATCTGCTTACAAGTTTTGTGAAATTGACCACAGCATTACCTTTATTAGTTTAATGCATTCGGATCCTCAATGTCCTCATGGTTTGAAATTCTAGCCTGGCCAGACACTTAACCATAAGAGATTTGTCAGGATGTAATTATACACATTTAGAACGTTCTTTAATTGGTACTAGAGCAGGTAATAGAACACCTCAATGAACCCAAGATGTGGAAAATTAATGAATGTAATTTATCCTGGGTTTGTCGGGGGGGGGGGGGGAGTCCACAAATAATAGACTTCTGAGAGATCCCAAGACTAACCCATGACGTCATTGACCAAAATCTTTGGTAAAAAAAACCAATAGCCTTTAACGCATGCAGGTTTCATCAAAGATGGCAGCCATTGCAAGGACTCTAATACCAGTGTTTTGTTTTGACTCATACTCCAACTTCTGAGTTCGTTATGTTGAGTACAAGTACAAGTGTGAGTCAAATGTTTAATGTGTATTAAACCTAAGAGTAGTGTTGAAATGTATCGGTTGCTAACAATTACTGTGATTAGAAAACAAAGACACTGTTTGAACATTTTCAGTTGGGGGGGGGGTGAGGGGAAATGGGTTTGTCAGTGGTGGAGGACATGCTTTTATTTGGAAGGGGGAAGCTTCAGGGGTTTAGGGGGCCACCATCCTCTTATGTTCTTGCCATTTTGTGGCTATTATAGTGATCCCAATCGCGATCGTTCACGACGCAAGATTATACAAACAAGCATTTTCCTCTTTATTCCCTTTTCTTTTTTTCTGTGAGCACTATCTCGATTGTTTTCATGGGGACACACCTGGGGGGGGGGGGGCACTCAAAATTTGAGGGGGGGCAGGTTCTCCCCCCGCACCCTCCCCCTAGGCTTCGCCACTGCCTGCAGCACCAGATAAAAGCAGCATCACCTTCAAGATTCATGATGAGTATCAAAAACACATGAGATTAGCGTTGGTTCTTTATTTCAAATAAGGAAATTGTTGTGAAAAGTATTTCAGTGTCAAATTGAAGCCCAAGTCTTCTGCCAATGGAACTGTATGGTCAAGTCTGAATGACTGGAATCACAATTTGTGGCGGACTCCAAAGCTTGATTAACTGAGTTCTTTCTTGCCAATACTGACCATAACCGACTGATCATGACACATTTTGATTAACTGAGTTCTTTCTTGCCAATACTGACCATAACCGACTGATCATGACACATTTTCCTGAATTCTAACTTTGCAGCCATTAATTATGCAAACATTAAAGCTTCAGAAGGATCCTGATGTACAGACTTTTAAACCTGGCATCTACCGCATCACCCTCCATCAACTTAGCTACAATAATAAATACTGATTTGAACTTGAAGGGAGATCAAAACCATGTTAGGAACCTGTGTATTAGTGAGTGGGTCTACCAAAGATGTATAGTTGACTTACTTCAGGTGGCATCTTGAGTAGATCTAGACAGATCCTACCATCTGTGTCTATGTTGGGATGATAAATAGGAGTTGAGAATTGGACTTTAGGAGGCATCATTGGGTACCTGCAACACACATTAATCAATCAATCACTGGATATCACTGAACGTGTCATCTACATTAATCTGAACTGATACTGTCCCTGTCCTGATGGAAAGTTATCCAATGTGAGCCATTCTCACTTCACACAAAATGGCTCCAACAATTCACAGAAGCCCATAGGAAACACATTCTGAGCTACATAGAGCTTTTTCTTTGAGGATTTATGTATGGAAAACAAGAAATGCCTTTGAATGAAGAAATGAGTGATTTTTTATTTGTTTTTTCACAAACCAATACCAGTGTTGGCAGCGGGTGTAAAATGTGATGTCATAACTTACTAACAGGATTGTGTGCAACTAAAGAATACAAAGAGACATAAATTCTTATAAAGAATAACAACTGCAAAGTAAAGGATACTCTGTGATGAATTATACATTTGTAATTTATTTTATGCTTGTAGGACAAAGTTATATATTGTTTAAGAATAAGGTTTTGATAATTGATATTATTTCCCAGCTTTAATGCAGTAAATGTGTAGCCCAATATATAAGGCTTGACCATTGAGACTTTGGAGTGACAACTCGGGGGTCACTGTGATGCATGGGGAATAAAGGGCTCTGGGATGGACCTCCATTTGTCATCGGATTCATTCACAAATCTACCAGATATAGTGTACAAGTATTGACTACTTTGATTGCTATGATTAAAACCCCTCCGTTACTGCCGGAACCTTCTATTTTGAAGAGGCAAAGCGTTCTATTTTGAACCCTAAGTGAAGCTGAAGGAAATACATGTAGAATGCTCCAGAGGTCACCAAGAGGAGTCTCAGTTTAAACCACAGCATGAGTAAAAGCAATGTTTGGTTTATAACACCCAATATAACAAAGTAACATAGACGTCTAGATACCAAGAAGCTGCCATTCTTATGGGTATACTGCCCAATGCTTGCGCTGCCTTCTAGTAAAAATTTGAAAAACATATCTTGTGACATGCTCCAAACCATTCAAGGCAAAACCAAAGTATGAGGTGTTATCATTTTAGATGATTGGATCAGTAGAGCATGAATGAAATAGCTTGATCTGATGTAGAAATTACAAGTACCAGACTACATCTTGGTTCAGTATGTTACAATGGGCCTGCTGGATATTATCACTACATGAATCAGCAACATGTACTTCTTACACAAAGCATTGAGATGATGGAGACATACATGTATGAAGGTGCTTCTGTAGAGTAACTGTGTGAGGGAATTGTCAGTGATGCATATACAATGTAATGTGCTGGGTTTGATTGTGTACCCCAATCGTCATGATCTTAGACTCTGGAAGAATTGTAATACATGTAATTATACGAAGGGATAAAATGTGTTCAACTCCATCTACAGATGCCAACATTGTATTTCTACAAGAGGGAAACTACAAACACCAAATGTATGCACTAGTTACATACATGTAGTATGTTTTGGGCTGCCCTTATGAATCTTAACGCAATGTTGACATGTGGTATCTCTGTAAGTCATTACTGCATTATGCATGAAATCTTACCTTTCAGGAACTTGAATTTCCAGTTTAAAAACTCCATCTGCATAAGGCGTTTTATCTCCTCCAATTATCTCTGCAAGAAATCAACACATTATTAATATTATACTTAGCACTATGACAAAAGGGCAATACTAAAATGTGTTTGGTTAACGTAAGAGGATCAGATATAAAGCTGTCCAGATTGCACCAGAGGTTAGTTTATGTCACATCAACATGCAGGCAACATTCTCACATCCAAGGTACCTTAGCCTGTGGTATAGCGTACTATAAAGGATTAACGACAAGCTTATAATGACAATACCATACAAACATGACAAACAGCCCCCAGTTCACCTCAAAGTCAACTTAATGGTCTAACATTCCTGTATTGTTGATCTATACATTGAAGCTGTTGACTCTGATACAATGTGACCACATGCTAGTATGAAACTTATGAAGCTTAAAGAAGATGTTACTCTTGATTCTGAAACAGAATAAAGTGACCTTTAGGGGAAATATTTGTTCATTACGTGCTTGAAGCTGATCTACGGAATCTGTCTTGATCCAACATGACACTCCAGGAGGAGGGTCAGTCTCAAACTGACTCAACTCTTTAGCAATCCTTACAGCTCGAATCATCTTTCTACAAACAAACAAAATCAGTAAACTCAAGTTAGTAATTCTCAAAACAATGGCATCATCAAGACCAGCGGCCTACAATTACCTTGGTACATTTAATCAAACTCAAATTTACAAATATGTGTTTCACTTTTATCTAATACAATTGATGTTAAAAGTGAACTTGTGACTACTCCGATCGGGGCTAGTCGTCACTAACCAGTTCTTTAAAAAAAACGACCGGCACTCATGCAATGGTACGACATTGCAGGCCGATCAGTACATTTTTGCTACTGAATAGTACATGTAAGGAAATCTTCTTGCTTAACTGAAAACTATTGGGGAAAAAGTAAGCAGAAATGATACAAATCCTATTTATTTACAAAAATCCCTCAAATAACAAGGACCAATACCTGCACAACACACAAGCCCATCACAGCCGCAGCACGACCAACACCTGCACAACACAAAAGCCCATCACAGCCACAGCAGGACCAATACCTGCACAACACACAAGCCCATCACAGCCGCAGCAGGATCAACACCTGCACAACACAAAAGCCCATCACAGCCACAGCAGGACCAATACCTGCACAACACACAAGCCCATCACAGCCGCAGCAGGACCAACACCTGCACAACACACAAGCCCATCACAGCCACAGCGGGACCAATACCTGCACAACACACAAGCTCATCACAGCCGCAGCACGACCAACACCTGCACAACACAAAAGCCCATCACAGCCACAGCAGGACCAATACCTGCACAACACACAAGCCCATCACAGCCGCAGCACGACCAACACCTGCACAACACACAAGCCCATCACAGCCACAGCGAAGCTTCCTCCATGTAGTGCATGTTTATTTGTATGTAACTTCTATTGATATCCGTCGCAGAGGCTCGAACGCGCGAAAATGTATCAATTGGAATTTGAATTGATAAAATAATTGTTAGTCTCAGACAAGCGCAAGCACCTCTTTCTCACTGCCAGCCAAAAACATACAATTGATGAATCTGCAAATGATAAACATGTGGCTGAAATGGGGGCTGAAACTACTGCAGGACCTAACACTACAGTGCAGCTTTGTGTGATATTGCAAAGCCTACGACTACAAGCGCGGAAGCAAAGAGTTTAAACAATCGTGGATTGAAAGCTTGTGAGGCCTTGGCTTATGAAGACTCAAATGAACACAAAGACTTGCAGGTTACCATTTTTTAAGAAGCACTGTGCGGCGATGTTGCCGCTGTGTTTGCAAGCCTAACTGAAATATATGACAAGACGCAATGGTCCAAGAATTTCATTACCTGTACTTTTTATGCAAGAACAAGTTCCCATCAAGAATTTCAAAAAGATGCTAGATGTAGAAGCATTGTTGGGCTTGGAAATTTAAAAAGCGCATAAGGTAGGAATGCTAAGCACACCACAACCAAATCAATCCAGGAAATGAGCCTGATTATGAAAGCAAAAATGACGACGACGTCATCACTGAAACTGATGACATCCCAGAAACTGATGAACACATCATCTCATTCAATGCAGATGTGATTTCAAAGAAAGTGATAGACTACATCGAAAGTAATTCTGAGTATTTAAAATGTGAAAAACTAATGGACATAGGTACTGATGGGGCATCAGTGATGGTCGGAAAAAACAGTGGTGAGGTGAATACAATAATTGACCATCAAGTTCACTGTCAAAAAGGAGCAGCATTGAAAGCACTTGGACATCCTTGCAGTGCACACAAGTTGAACTTGGCTGCATCGCAAGCAGGCAATCAGTTTCCTGTAGGTTCATCAAGAGATTGCTAAAACAACTGTATGCTTTCTACAGCAGGAGTGCCTAAAGCAATTCAGGAACTTCTGAAAGACACACTAGTAGAAACTGGTGAAACAAGCAGAAAAGAGGCTGGTGGTTTCAATTAATCAGCTAAAAGTTTTCCAAACTTCATTTGTTGGCACTTACAAAGTGTAAGCCCCCCCCCCCATACAGCAGATTGTGAACGTGATTTTAGCTAAATGGGACTATACATAAAACATCTCTTATAAACAGAATGGGGGAAGAGTGCGAGAAGACACATTAGACAGTTTACTTCGTATTACTTTGGAAGGACCTCCAATTGAATCATTTCCCTTCAAAAGAGCTGCTAAGCTGTGGGCATCATAGACAAATTGAAGATACAGAGTCAGGCTGGTGAAATTTGTAAAGTTGCAATATTGTAACCCTCTAGCCCAACTTGTTATGATGTTAAAAGTGAGCCATATCAGCCCAACCATGTGGGTACATAACCCTCTATCCTCCCAACGGTCACAGCCGGGGTCTGCGACCCTCGGGAGGATGGAGGGTCATGTTTATCGCAACTTGTGTAGAGTAAGCTTATATACATTTGGCCTTGTCACCATTTTTTATTCATTTATTAATGGTCTTATATCGTTGAGTCAATATGGCCAATATGACCATATATCACAAAGATTTTTCAAAATTTAAATTGGATAACATTCACTCAATCAAATGGGGAAAAGACAGTTTTACCGCAGGAAGGAAATCTGCAATTAAATAAACAAACAATACATGACAGTAAATCGATAAAAACCACCAAGATAAAATCACCCCATAAAAACAGAACACCTTATGAGAAGTTGACTCGAATGTGTAGGCCTACGTCTAAAGTATCCAGCAAAATACAATTTGTTTAGTGTCTAGAACCCTTAAGATCAAGTAAGTAGGATTTGAAACTTTGCATGGTGGAAGTATAACTAAGTTAAGGCTTACGGTAACACCATGTGGAAATCTCTTTTGAGTAGTGTTGGTTCTGAAAAGAACCGGTGGTTAACGACTCCTTTACCACCGGTTCTTTTCAGAACCAACACTACTCAAAAGAGATTTCCAATTCCACAAGGTGTTACCGCAAGCCTTACTTAGTAAAATCAAGTACTTTTTAGGGTGTAAAATGTTCCAAAAGGGCCGCCCCCTTACACCCCTGCTAAGGGTTCCACCCTGGACCCTTGCTAAAAGCCTCGCACACCCTGGACCCTTGCTAAAAGCCTCGCACAAGTGTCGTGGCCTTGCTTTGCTCAGCTCAAGTGTAAAATTAACCGGTTTAAAAAAAGCTCTGGTGACAACATTCTACAGGTATGTTAACTTTTGACATAAAAGATAGTCCATTCACGGTAATTATTGGTAAAATAAAATTTATTTGTTTCAATCTATTGATTAGTTTCAATCAGAAAGGTTGCTCATCCAGTTCATACTGCAGTAGCAAAGCAATTAAATAAACCTGCATTGCACGACTGTAAATCAATAAAAACTGCCAAGATAAAATCACTCCATAAAAACAGAACACCTTACATTTTTGTGTGTTTTTCATTATTGGTTCTAAATCAAGTTTTGACATACCTCCACGCTGATCTCTAAAGGCTGGTGCCTGATTTTAATTCTGATTCACTTATACTTGACATCAAATACAGGTACATGTAAAAACGTTTCCCAATGTTTCCTGACCATGTCACATGGTGATTGCTCACCAAGGGGATTTCCCCTTGCGGCCTCACTCTGAGGACAACACGCCATTATTATCATCAATTGACACAATCCAAATAATTACAAACCTGTGTGTATATTGTGCAATGATGCAGTCTTTAGCAAGTAGAGTTGTGAGGACTTGCTATTGTTCTATTATTCCCTTTTCTAAAGAACTACCTTGTGGGAACCCAGTATAACAAAGACAAACATTGTGGGGACCTTATCGGGTTAACTTTATGCAGTGTTGTGTGACTCGAGTCCAGGACTCGGACTCGAGTCCGTCTCGAGTCCCAATTTCGGTGACTCGGACTTGACTCGAGTCACGTCTGCAAAAGACTCGGACTCGGACTCGGACTCGACTATCGTGACTCGGACTTGTCCCCGAGGACTCGTGACTTGCGAGTCACGTATTTTCACAAACAATACCCTTTTTCAATATTAAAAACGATTACGATGATCCGATTGTCATTCCCGGAGTGCACATGGATGGAGGAATACTAACGTCTTAGCACAAGAAGTACACTGTAGTATGGTGTTGCGAGTAATAGTGTTCGTGATTATTGTAGTAGTATTGTGTAGTAGATGGCACTGTACATACAGCGCGTGTATGTTCGATTCGTATGTTCAATACGCACAATAACACTGAGATGCACGACACCAATATTAATGCTGGTTATCTGTCAACGTTAACACCATAGCCACTGATTGCGTGAAGCAATTGTGCATATTACCAGGGAAATGGCATGTCTGGTACCTGTAAAACACTGCTTGCATTATTGCACTGTGATGGCTGTGTGTTATTTGCACCAGTTTCCACACATGGTCAACACGCACACGCAAAACTTGGTCAGGAAACTTTTTTAATCATGGCATCCGCCGTTCCGCCCCGTATCGTTTCTTTGGCAATTACCAAAGGTGTCCAGTGTCTTTAAGGATTAAGTTTTTAAGAATTTAAGGATTTAAAATGATTTTTTTCTCTTCAAAATAACCAATTATATACTGATTTATTTATTTCAGAAAGGTAGGTAGCCAACAAGGTTTATGGTTTAGAGAAAGTTTCTTTAAATTTGTTGGCTATTAACCTTTCTGAAATAAATAAATCAGTACATAATTGGTTATTTTGAAGAGAAAAAAAATCATTTTTAATCCTTAAAAGATATTCTGGATAAGAGGCAAGGAGCTAAACCTCAAATAAAATTGTAACTGCAGGTACAGAACTTTGTTTCAATTAAATGTGTTTTATTTTGTCATTTCCAATGCTTATTTTACAACATTTGGTTTGCCATCAATATTTAAACAAGTGACTCGTGACTCGGACTCGGACTCGGACCAAGTGACTCGTGACTCGGACTCGCACTCGGACCAAGTGACTCGTGACTCGGACTCGGACTCGGACCAAGTGACTCGGGACTCGGACTCGGACTCGGACCTAATGACTCATGACTCGGACTCGCACTCGGACCAAGTGACTCGTGACTCGGACTCGGACTCGGACCAAGTGACTCGGGACTCGGACTCGGACTCGGACCTAATGACTCATGACTCGGACTCGCACTCGGACCAAGTGACGCGGGACTCGGACTCGGACCAAGTGACTCGTGACTCGGACTCGGACTCGGACCTAATGACTCGTGACTCGGACTCGGACTCGGACCAAGTGACTCGGGACTCGGACTCGGACTCGGACCTAATGACTCATGACTCGGACTCGGACTCGACACAGGTGACTCGACTACAAAACTGACTTTATGTAATAGTACTGTACTTTCAACATGACATTATGCCTAATCACTGCTAGAATATCAAATTCCTATTAGGAAGAATGACTATAAATAATGAATTATGAAATGAACTCTTCTCATGCTCATGTTGTAAATTCAAGAAATGTTTAGGACTGTAGATTTACTTATCAACATTTATCGAAATCTTGTTCCAAACTTTGTATTTTAGAATGTAAATGATGCTTTAATAAATAAATATTTGGGGTAAAAAGTTTCTTTTTGTATTTTATTGTGTTTTACTTTGTCAGTGAACATACAGGACGTCCTACGGAGGTTGGTTCCGCTATTTAATCAGAAATGATTGCGGAACCAACCTCATCATATAGTTCTTGGAGAACCTCTTAAGGCTCTAGACCATACCCAGTAACTTTTTGACATCTTCCGATTATCGGTCGTACTACAGTGACGATACCGGCTCTAGCTAGCCGAAAATACAACTTACAAGATGTACAAATAAATCGCCCACTGCCAGTTACTTAAGTTTTACTGGATCTAGTCAGTAGTCTAGGGATACTCTGAGTCCATACTCCGTTCACATGATTTGTGATCATCGTTAAACCATGGCAGATGGAGGAAGATATTAAAACTTACACAAAGTCCGATGACTAGCACTAGCAGTAGCAGTAGCACTAGCAGGCTAAGCCTGTGCTCCACGCCTCCACACCGCCTTCGTCCACACTGACCACACACACTATACTTCAAAATGTGTGTGATGTGGCGCGCCTCTCCCCCTCTACTCTCCGTCTCAGTCTAGTCGCTCTCCGATCGTCGATCGTTGTCTTGTCTGTTCCGCATTGCACCTGACCACTGTAAACAGCCGTCGGATTAAGACAGTGCTGCCGGTGGTGTAGACGCAATTTTTGTTTGCAAATCTCTTTTAGCTATATTTGTATTCGTCATCTTGCCCTTTAAAAATACAACATATACTCTTGGGTTGAATTTAATCGAGTTGTTTTATTTATTTTTTAAATTACACACTTTTTTTATTTTATCTAATAACTTAATTTTACTGAGGCTATGTTTTTATAAAGATGGCTGCGCCCATTACGCCAGCATGTTTGACAGTCTATTTCATACGATTCATATAAAGTTGCAGACTACATGTCATCATGGGGCTAGAGAAGGAAGATTCACAGCATTCAGACAACATTGACAAGGCACACCTAGCGGCGCCTATAAAAACAGTTGAGGTACAATTGAAAAGACATTTCCGCGAAACAACTCTATTTTGATTTCTTTTGGCTTATATTATTGAACATGTTGAATATTGTAAATGTAGAACTTTCTTGTTCAGTTCTTTACTTTAGTTGAACCATGGACATGATCATGTGATGGAGGAATAAGGTTGAACTAAACTACCATAGTACTAATGTGAATAAAGGTATTATTACTCATAGTGTACATATTTCGTTTTGTAGTGGAGGAAACCTACTCCTACTCCTAGTCCTAGAGTAGAACTATGGACAGATGGAGGTTCGTCTCCACTTTCGTCTCCATGAACCTCAGTCATAGTCAATAGAGTGACAATGTTCAAAATCCTATTTGAAACTTTATGCCCTTCACATTCACATGCCAACAGCTTCTTTTTTTTATCGGATCTTGCAAAAATTAGGCTGTATTTGATCTTTGAGCATTGCGCTGGTCCAGAAAACCCACTCCGTATAACAAATTTGCAAAAAACGATAAATTATCACCGTTTTTCAGAATCCTCGCATGTCGGTAACAAATAATGGCTGCTCCGCTGGTACTCCTAGAACTATTCGGTTCGTTCCGCTATCGTCTCCCCGACCCTCATAGGTCATCATGTACAAAATCCTATTCGAAACTTTTTCCCCTTCACGTTTATGCACGCACCTGGACTTCTCTTTTGAAAACGGAGCTCGCCAAAATTAGGCTCTATCTATTCATTGTTTTCAAAGTGAGCTCGGGGTGGGTCCAGAAAACCCACTCCGCAAAAAGAAGGGTGCAAAAAATGATAAATTCCCATCATTTATTCGGAATCGTCGCCTTCCGATAACAAAATGGCCACCGTCGCTTGTATCACTGGTATGCTGCGTGCAACGCTGGTCCACGACATGCCTTCGCATAGTATTCTGTGTGCAACACTGGTCCACAATAATCAATTCAATGGCTTATCTTTTATCCATAAACCGTTGGTTATTGTGAACCAGCGTTGCGCGCAGCATACCATTGATACAAGCGACGGCGGCCATTTTTGTTATCGGAAGGCGACGATTCCGAATAAATGATGGGAATTTATCATTTTTTGCACCCTTCTTTTTGCGGAGTGGGTTTTCTGGACCCACCCCGAGCTCACTTTGAAAACAATGAATAGATAGAGCCTAATTTTGGCGAGCTCCGTTTTCAAAAGAGAAGTCCAGGTGCATAAACGTGAAGGGGAAAAAGTTTCGAATAGGATTTTGTACATGATGACCTATGAGGGTCGGGGAGACGATAGCGGAACGAACCGAATAGTTCTAGGAGTACTCCGCTGGTAAAAATAAATCAGTGGTATTCGGTGTGCAAAGCTGGTCCACTATAACCAACGCAACGGTTCATGTATACAAACATTTACCATTGGTTATCGAGACCAGCCTACAGAAGCCCACCCTGTCTCTGGGATGTCGTTGTCCAGGCAGAAGTCCTCCCTACCCCACCCGTCCCCAATCAATGAATCCCCCCATGCCACAGGGAATTTTCAGCTGCTCCAACAGTTCCAAATGCATCCTCTGTATACAAAACAACAGAGAGTTGGATTCTATCACTAGCCATGCTGGATTGCTGGTGGTCATGGTGGTACCACCCTTAAGACAAGGGGTCATGTCACCTGCACCACCATGAATCTCAGATCTAACAAACATTTGCAAAGTTTGTGGTGTTCAATATCAGTGTTAGGGGTCTTGAGGCTGGCCTCTGCCTCAAAGCCAACTTCAGATGCCCTTGGTCTCGGCCTCGGTCTCGCTATGTAATGACTCATTCTTGACCTTGGCCTCGGCACCTTCTGGACTCAAAGAATAAGCTGATGCCGGTTTGAGACTGCCAGTTTTGACTCAAATATCCCACCATTTACTTTCTCTGTGTGCTTTGTACATGTGTCTCCCTCTCTTTTCATTTCTTTCCACTTGACTGCTTCTGTTACACCAGTACATGTTGTTTACATGTATGTGTTGTGTTGTCATTTAGCCCTCCAGAAAGACTCTACTAAGGTTGAAATGTCCGGCCATTAACTATTTTTTGCATTTATAGCATCGGCCCTTTTTGTTGGTTAGCCCTGGTTAGCAGTTTGTACTCAGCTAATTCTAATTTCTATAAATTTAAACATTGGGCAGGAATGAATGATAGACTAGTACTGATTTGTATACTTGTATGCTGCAGTGAAAAAAGTCAGGGCTACTGTGTAGGGAGCAAGTCTGCTGCAGGGCAAGATGACTGGCATTGGCTGTAGTAGCCTGGTGTCATTGGCCATCAATCCGATAACGGGAAAATTGTGCAGAAACGGAAACTAAACGAAATTGTTTAAACCATCTGTCTCTTCTTTTAACAAGATACTTTCAGTTCAGAAACTGTTGAAATCCTTGAAGTTGCAGTCTTTTGTTCTGAAAGATCATCCTTCTTTTACAGCGGTACTGTATTGCGGTATGCAGGCACTGTCATACATGTACTTGTATGTTTTCAATCCTTTCATTGAGAGGCAGTTTCCATTGACTTTAGACACAAGTACATGCACTTATGTATGGCATGCAAAATGTCTCAAAAAGGTAGAAGTAATGTTCACACTGTCACTGTGGTTAGTGAGTCGAACTAGTTAACAAAATATGAAAGTTCTTCTTTACATATTACTGTACTTTTTCTTCATTTTTGTATTTTATATTTCTTTAAAGTGGTAAACATTAATTTTTCATTAAATTAAATATAATTTCATTCACTTGTTATTTGTTGTTAACTACACATTTGTATTTCTATATTATCTGTTCTGTGGCTGGTGGCTCTTCTGCTGTTTGATTGGTCAATATAATAAATTATGAAAAATCATATCTGCTTCAGATTAACTAATTTGAGGGGCATCATTTGCAACATAAAATCCCACAACAAAAGCATCACTTGATCTATCCTATCAAAGGAGACTGAAACCTGATCTACCAGATGCACCTTACATTTACATGTAGAATATTTGACTATGGATTATAACTTTGGACTCACTTGATTATTAGTAAATGTTGTATACATTAAACACTTGGGTGTCACTATCGACAGGAAACACTATTTTCAACATTTGGAGGCCTGATGATAGCACAGAGTTTAGATTTCAGCTTCTGGTCACTCTGGCTTACAGTTCCAGTATGGCTGTCTGGTTACTATTATTGCATATGAAGAGCATATTGTTATAATTTAGAAAACGCTTCATTTATAACATTATTTATTACATGTACATTGGGTCAAATCAATTCCAAGGCCGGGTCAGTCTCTCGGGTGTAGTTTAAAATTTGTTAAATTGTTTGGTCAAATGAGAAGACTTCAAAGCCTAAATTGTGTTTGTTTTTGGCCCTGTGGTTTGGGAATTACAGGCTGTTGTACTTTCGACTGAAGTTTTTTCACTTTAATGACTTGATTTAGTTGTATTAAAGTACACACACCGAGAAACAAATTAAATGTAAAATATGCAGATATCCTGAGTAATGTACATGATTGTTTTACTGCAGGAGAAATGGAAGTTACTTCCAGCATTTCTGAAGGTACGAGGTTTGGTGAGACAACATATCGACTCCTTCAATTACTTCATCAATATTGAGGTAAACACAGCAAATCAGTTGTGTATTCTCATTATTTTTGTTTTAATTTGGGTTTGAACAAAGAAAAATTGACTGGAGCGGGACTTGAACCAACGACCTCCGGATTAATGTACCGGCGCTCTACCAACTGAGCTATACAGCCCTATGTTGGCGATCTCCCTATTAGTCAATATCTTTGCTCGGGAGTGCCAGTCAGAAGCCATACAACCGTTAACTGCCGTGTAGCCAGGGATCACACCCAAGTTTACGATACAACCTGGGAAGCGGCAGCCACGGGCAACTCCTTGTGGTTTATTACTTGATATTTTTGTTTTATTGGTTGATACGTACAATACAAGTACACGTATGTATGTTCATGGGATACTTATGAATAGAATATTTGTAATATTTGTTTTTGTATCATTTTTACTGGTTGCTAGATCAAGAAGATAATGATAGCTAATGAGAAGATAGTGAGTGATGCAGATCCTAACTTCTACATGAAGTAAGTTTATCTATAGCTTTATGCTGGAATAATGAATTTACCATGCTAAAAATACATACATGTATAACCAGTGATTGTGGGTCTTAAGAATGGTTTCAAACCAACACGTTTGTCTTCTCAGCCTTGGTTTTGTTCGCACTCTTACTTTTGCGATCTCGAAATTTAACTGGTTTGGACCAAGACATGGTTTTTAATGGATGGTTAGCCAGCCTGTGTCTTTTCTACAGATTTGTTCATCGTAAATGTGCCACCAGTCTGTCCAACCTAGTTCTCCCTATCAGGGTCGGGGTGTTTGAGCATGAAACCAGACTTTCTGCTTCTTCTCACTCAATACACTCTTGCTTTGCTAGAGGTGTAGAACAAAGAGCCATTCCAACAGGTTTATTCCCCATACTGCATCTATTTGGAACTCCTTGCCAGGTGCATGTTTCCCTCCATTCTACAATCTAGACTGTTTTAAGAGGATCAATTCCTGCATTCAGCTCCCCTGAGTTATTTTCACCTAATATTTTTCTTCTTGTAGCCCCTTACCAAGAGTGGCTTTTAGCCTTGTTCTGGGCGAACTTGGAAAAAAAACTGAAAAAAAAACCCCAAAGCTGCATTCATGTCACTGTGGCTGGAAGATTAGGGGAGTACATGTGTGTAGTTTAAATCAAGTTTTGATGGGAATTTATCTGGAGGGCCATTCCAGGGTTTGCAACTCAGCTGTGAACTGTTATGAGCTAAGCTGCATTGTACATATGGAACAATAGGTACATTTACAAGAATGACTATAGTAAGGTGCTACAGTGATTGACTAGTAAGGTGCTACAGTGATTGACTAAAGGTGCTACAGTGATTGACTAGTAAGGTGCTACAGTGATTGACTATAGTAAGGTGCTACAGTGATTGACTAGTAAGGTGCTACAGTGATTGACTAGTAAGGTGCTACAGTGATTGACTAAAGGTGCTACAGTGATTGACTGTAGTAAGGTGCTAAATTAAGTGATTGACTAGTAAGGTGCTACAGTGATTGACTAGTAAGGTGCTACAGTGATTGACTAGTAAGGTGCTACAGTGATTGACTAGTAAGGTGCTACAGTGATTGACTAAAGGTGCTACAGTGATTGACTAGTAAGGTGCTACAGTGATTGACTATATTAAGGTGCTACAGTGATTGACTAGTAAGGTGCTACAGTGATTGACTAGTAAGGTGCTACAGTGATTGACTAGTAAGGTGCTACAGTGATTGACTAAAGGTGCTACAGTGATTGACTGTAGTAAGGTGCTAAAGTGATTGACTAGTAAGGTGCTACAGTGATTGACTAGTAAGGTGCTACAGTGATTGACTAAAGGTGCTACAGTGATTGACTATAGTAAGGTGCTACAGTGATTGACTATAGTAAGGTGCTACAGTGATTGACTAGTAAGGTGCTATAGTGATCGACTAGTAAGGTGCTACAGTGATTGACCAGTAAGGTGCTAAAGTGATTGACTAGTAAGGTGCTAAAGTGATTGACTATAGTAAGGTGCTAAAGTGATTGACTAGTAAGGTGCTACAGTGATTGACTAGTAAGGTGCTACAGTGATTGACTAAAGGTGCTACAGTGATTGACTATAGTAAGGTGCTACAGTGATTGACTATAGTAAGGTGCTAAAGTGATTGACTAGTAAGGTGCTACAGTGATTGACTAGTAAGGTGATACAGTGATTGACTAGTAAGGTGCTAAAGTGGTTGACTAGTAAGGTGCTACAGTGATTGACTAGTAAGGTGCTACAGTGATTGTCTATAGTAAGGTGCTACAGTGATTGACTAGTAAGGTGCTACAGTGATTGACTAAAGGTGCTACTGTGATTGACTAGTAAGGTGCTACAGTGATTGATTAGTAAGGTGCTACAGTGTATGCACTAGCTACTGTAGATTGTTGCATATGAGCTGAGATGAGTGGCAATGGTCCATAACCCAGGGTAGTAGCAGTGTAGGGCTGGGTGAATACAATAATAACAAATGTCTGTTTTTATTGAAGTGCCAGCTTGTTGCAAAGATGCAACAGGTCTATAAAAATCATTATCAAGCAAACTTGAATCATTAATTCTGATGGGTTGACCCATAGCAACAAGAGGTGTGATATAAACCTATATTGCGCAGCCCATATCCCACCCTACATGTTGCACTATTCTTACTCCTCGTACTGCGTTATTTAAAGCTTAACACAAAACGTACAGGTGTTCCAACATGTCCAACACCGCAGATTGCGTTAAGCTACGCATCACGCTTACACATTATCACACGTTTATTCGTGAATACGGAAAAATATAGCGTGTCTGTATCCAATTTCCAACTCGGCTTTTGTTGGATATTTCACTTGCGCTTGTTTGATAACCAGTATTATCTTCAAGCAAGCTTAAATCCTGGATTCTGATTGGTTGATACAGTGCAATGAGAGTGTTATATTAACCCATATTGCACTGTCCTTAATATACCCTGCTAATTGCACTATTTTATTTCCATGAAGTGTGCTTTTTTAATTAAGCTGCATGCGAAACTTGCTTGAAGATGAATTTGGAATATATGGAAAAATGTACATCTGTGTCTCATACCCAACTTCAGAAGAGCTATATTTTCCTGTATTCCATAAGTGCACGTGTGACGGATTGGGAACAAGAGTTTATAACAAATGAGTTTGAACACCTTTTTATTAAAGATACCTGAATATCTATGTGGGAACACCGGATGTTGAGGAGAGTTTCAACATTACCAAACCAATATCCCCTCATGAATGCCGTCTACGTGATATGACATATTCCGCACCAATTACTGTAGATGTAGAGTATACACGAGGCTCACAGAGGGTCATCAGGAATAACTTGCCTATAGGAAGGTCAGTACAATCACTTACATTCCAGCACCTTGTAATACAGGCCTCAAAGTTCCCGGCGGCCACGATGGCCATGGCCGCCCGTGCCCTTGTAACTGGCCGTGGTGCCCCTCCAAAAATTACCTTCTTCAAAGCCATAATTGCCGTGCCCTAAATTCCCGTTGGCCGTCGTGCCCTTTTTAATAGAAGTTAAATACATTTTCAGTGTTGTCCAGAAGCACCAGCTGCCGCGATTTTATGAAACCTTTTTACCCAGTTGTCAATGATTACGAAAAAACAAACTTTTCTACACACACGAGGCTGACAGTTGGAGATCCTTTTCTTTATTTAGTGTAGCCCAGACAATATCCAGGCCTCACCTGGGAGAATGATTGACACTCCTATTGACTCCCAAATACATGTACTCTTATCTTAATCCTCTTCAGTTTGTTATACAATTGTTTTAGTTTGCAATACTCTTGCTCCACTCAAAAGAAAAGTGCCATGTGAGGTGCCTCTGTAGTTAATCCTCTACAGTTTGTTATACAATTGTTTTATTTTGTAATATTCTTGCTTCACTCAAAAGACAAACCGCATCCGTGCGGTGTCTTTGTGGTTTTGTGACTTGGTTTTGTGACTCAAAGGAGTGGGTGGTGTGTTCTTTTAAACCTGGAAAGTGTGTTGACATCTGGTGGCTTACAGTTTTACGGTTTGTTTATGAATAAGTTATGATTTATCAATATTTTGTTCATGCAAATTGTTTCATCGGGTTAACCACCCATAGGGAAACCTCTGGCCAATTTTCAAATTTATATTTTTTTAATTTTGTGTATTGAACTTTCAGGGTAACTAATGCACGATGGTGTTATTTTGATTTACAACTCATAGTTTATTAATGGCCTTCGTGCCTTTTTAAAAATTTCATTTTTGGCCTTGGTGCCCAATCTACTGGCCTTGGTGCCCTCCAAAATTTGGCTTGCTCCAAGGCCAAAGTGGCCTTGCCCTAAAAATGATGAAGTTTGAGGCCTGTAATAGTCACATTATACTGATGTACTACAGGTACCTCATAGCTGGCAAAATTCCATGTCCAACACGTCTTATTCAGCTACCTATTTTTACAGTACAGTTGTACATACCTAAGCACTAAATGGTTGTCTAGGACAATGGCAGTACCAAACACTCACCCTAAGCCATGGAAGACTTATACTTCCATCATGTCCATGTAAATACTACAGTGATGTCCTAGATATGGGGTTCAATGGTCCCTCATATTACCCGCCAGTATTAGTGCACATGCATGATGTGTAATTTGCATATTTCACTCCAAAGGTCCTTTGTTTTGAAAACCTTAAGAGTGGCCAAGAGAGAGGGGGGGGGGGGGTAAAAATGTTCCTCCTTTTTTTGCAAATTTTCAATGTTGTGACCAATCACTCATTACCTGTTACTTTAACTCAACTCTACCAATGCAAAAAAGCATCTAGTTATTGCCATGGTGTTTTGATGTGTTATTTGTGCATTCTCAACAACCATTTTCCCCATTTTTCTTTGTACATGTGTTGTAAAGTGCACATGGTAGTTGTCACTAAGTGATAGTTTGTCAAACGTTATGTAATAGGCGCTTAGTTTCACTCTTATTTCAAACTTATTACTGGTTACTCATAAAAAAAATTGACCACTTACAATACTGTGACTACCCCTAATGTACTGAAGTGTTTTGATATTACAGGATGCCTATTATGTTACGAAGCTCCAACTGTGTCTTAACAGGGAAGAGTCCAGCAGAGTTAGCCAAGTTGAATGAATGTCCTTTAGATCCAGGAGGTTACTTCATCTGTAAAGGTGTTGAGAAAGTCATCTTGATTCAAGAGCAGCTGTCAAAGAACAGAATGATTGTTGAGTCTAGCAAGAAAGGAAGTGTAACCTGCAATGTCACCAGGTACTGCTGGTTTACTAGTCAATAAATGGCAGGTAGCCTCAACACTATCATGTATGAGGCTCTTCAGACCTAGGAGTCAAACTGTGCAGTCATGGATGGGGTTCATGTATGGTTATTAGTACATGTACAATGTAGTTTAAGCTTGGGCGGTTCCAGAAATTTGGGACTGGGTTTCGGTTCTGAAAAAAAGCTCGGTTCTGAGTCGGACCCGGTTACACTAAATTCAATACAAAACATAAGCCACCCAGTTTTGAGTCCACACACACAATTGAGCCGATCTATTTTAACCCGAAATACCCCAACAAGTAAATCTGACATCGTGGAACCGAGCACTAATTCTCCCTCTCCATTGTTGCATACAAACAAGTCTGTGGTTTGGCAATGCACATGGCCCTGCATGAATATGAATATTCATCAACAGCCAACCCATGTACATGTACCATACAGTGTGCTGTAGATGGGGCAAGCTTTTATGAATATGGATACATCGGCACCGGAAGCCAATCACAACGCGCTGACTGTTGTTTAGTTTGTGAACTTTGGACTCTGTATTCATGCATGCTGCACGGCATACTGGACATGGTTGTGCAGCCACTGCATAATAGTACCTAGTGTTGTGGATGGGGCAAACTTTTATGAATATGGATACATCGGTAGGTAGCCAATCACAATGTGCTGACAGTTGGTTAGTTTGTGAACTTTGGACTCTGTATCTCATGCTGCATGGCCACGGTTTCAGATGCCTAATTTGCATACCTGTATGCAGGAGGGGCTAGGGGTCTGTGGTATTGCACTCGGGCACTACATGCACTAGGTAGCATGTGTGCTATTTGCTACACGATCTTTGATGCCTAATTTGCATCTGTGGAGGGGGAGAAGGGGACTGTGGCAATAAACAATGTGTGTACTGTAATGTACATGCAGCCGGCCACGTGTGATATTTGACACTCTGGATGTCAGCGCAAAGCCTTTGCAGAGTCTCTGCGGTCAATGCTTACAACATCAGGCCTCAACTTTTTGAGCGTTCGGTCCCAGGATTGGCTCCATACACAGAGCCGCTTATAATTGGGACTGAGTCTTTTTAAATTGGAACTGACGCAAGCGGGTCCTCGGTTTAACAGAAGAGTGGACCCGCCGGTTCGGTTCTTAATTTGGAACTGAGTAGAACCGGGGAACCGAAAGAACCGCCCAAGCTTAATGTAGTTAATGGCAAAAATTCCCTCGATTTAGGGGGAAGAGTAAATTAATTCTGAATACTAGGAACTACATTATGGGACAACTCTGTAGCCAAGCTCTTTGGGAAAACAATCATTGGTTTGAGATTTAGATGCAGTTGGAAACAATTTTTTCAATAACAGAAATGTTTCAAATGGTACATTTCTCAAGACAATCATTACTGACAGTCAGCATATTCAAATCATCAAGATGTTTTTTTATGATTACAAATTATGGATCATACATGTACGTTTGAATTGTTCTGCTGCCAACCTGTGAATGGCAGAAAATGGCTCTCAAAAGACATTGTGATAATTTCACTGTTGTACAGATATGCATACGTATTGCATGTACACATGTTCAGTTCATATTAATGCTATTATCAAATTTCTAGCAAGTGTTTCCATGGCACAATGTACTGTTGAATGTTTGCTTGATCAGTAAACAGAAAGTTAATTAACTGTTCATTCACTTTTATTTTGTTGCTTCAGTTCAACTCATGAAAAGAAGAGTCGTACCAATGTTATACTGAAGAAAGGACGACACTATCTGAAGCATAATACAATGTCTGAGGTAGGCCACATCAATTTGGTATTCTCTTTTCATCTGCTTTCATTTTGCTTGGCTTATTTTCTGGTTAATTTAAAATATCCGCTAGCTCATTAGAATACTGACTTGAGTTTGGCCTGCTTAGTTCATGACATATTCCTTCAGATTCAGTTTTGAGACTAAGGCCATGTCCAATTTGGCTGCCTTTGCTAAGGGGTAGGGTATTGCTAAAAGCAGCCTATGACTCCATGCTTGTGAACAAGAAGATTAAGCTGCACCTACAACCACTAGCTCAGAAATGGCCTTAGCATTGAGTTCCAACTTTGAGAACTTTGGTTTGATTATTTAGATAAATGAAAGTTGAAATTTTGTAATATTTCATTTTGAATTAGGCCTGTATACTTCAATACGCCATGTTTGTTTTAATCACTAACTACATATGAAATCATTAGCAATGTCAATGGATACAGGATTATTACAACTCATGATAAAGTCATTTGGTTTCATCAACAAATAATCAACAGTCGTGTGTATTTTTAGGATTTTTCATGATTTCAGGATTTTCTGAAAATCTCCTAGAGCCTTCACATTTTCTTGAAAGAAGTAAAGCAGTCACCAAAGGGAGAAGTAAATATTCCACATTGTGTCCAAACCAGTAGTGTTGTATTTCTGGTGAAGCACAGAGTCTGTAAACCGCCTCTAAAATTAGCAGGGAACCAAGGCCTGCAAGCCATTTACAGGAAGTTTCACATTTGGCAAATCTCATCCCAGAATCAAATCAACTGTCATTTAGATTCAGAGTTCGATACCTGTGGATATTTGTTTCCATAAGCACAAGAATACGGTTTTTGCAGAAATCTCATTAATTGAGTTTTCGCCAGGAAGGTTTTGGCAGTTTAACTGTTGGTGTGTGTATTTTTTAAACCAAGTGATGACCTATGCAGGTGATACGTAGTTGTAATAATGTTTTGTGAATGTCAGGATATTCCCATCGTAGCAGTATTTAAAGCTATGGGAATGGAGAGTGATCAGGAGATTGTACAGGTTATTGGAGTTGAAGACAGTATTATGGCAACATTTGCACCTAACCTGGAAGAGTGTCATAGACTACAAATCTACACACAAACACAAGTAAGTTCAAACCAACAGTGTTTGATTATTGCAATTGATTGTCATCACCTTAAATTGTGCACAAATACTTTCCTGTTGTCTGCTAAGAAGTAACTCTAAATAGTAAACTTGCGGGTACAACCATGTATAAAATCTCTTTTGAGGGAGTGTTGGCTCTGAAAAGAGCCGGTGTGGTCTCGACGTTTCGAACAGTATACTCTGCTCGTCTTCAGGAGAATGAAGCAAGTTTACTATTTAGAGTTACTTCTTATTTTTCACACCATGCAAAGCTTTAAACACCATTTACTGTTGTCTGCTGTTTACTTTACATTACTAAGAATGGCGGCTGCAGCTGTGGCTGTTGCTTAGGGTGTTTCAGAAACTACCTAATTCTCTAATTCAGAAACTGGCTAAGGGGATGACTGTTTTCTATTCATTTTTTTACCTTGACACTAGTGAAGATGGGAAAAGGCAGCGCTGAATGATGAATTAGTCTTAGACCAGAGAATGTCAAGTCTGAATGGTGCAGTTACACAGTATTCATAAATACCCGCAACAGTTCATTCATTCTGATTAGTCCAAAGGAGATCACATGCACGCAAATTTCACAGCCCAATTTAGGTTGGTAGGTTACATGTTTGACCCACGCAAGTTTGAAACTTGCATGCAATAGTTTGAAACTTAAGCATTGAGGAGCTTTGTAGCATTCAACATGGTAAAATTCAATGCAGAGGCAAGCTGAGGCTAAAATGTCAGATTTGTTCTCCACTTTTAAAGGTTTTTGGATGTTTTTAACAGAAAGGTATTTGCGAATAGGAATAAATGAGTGGTGACTCAGACTTAAATGGCCGTTTCAAATCTTGCAGGGTCATAGCCTTTGGCTTGGTCCTTTATCGCAAAGGAAGCTTTAATTGATCCTTTATGACCTTTTTGTTGCCGTTCTTGTCATCTCTTGGAATACAAAAACCCTTGTCAGTAGACCCTTTGGTCTGCATTGTTCACTTGCATTTTGGCACCACTATTTTGCACCACTTGAATAGACTCCCTATGAATAATATTGTCAACTTTCTCTGCACTATCTTTATCCAGCTCTTGTGCTGTTCTAGAACAGTAATTTTAAATAACAAAAGTAAATAAATAATTTGATGTTTTTTACCGCTAGAAATGAAAAGAAGCTTTTAGACTAGATTTAATCATGCCATTACTCTCTTACCACAATCCTAGTGAGTCCAAATATTGGTTTGTATTTTGGGCAGGCTTTAAAGTTTATCGGAAGTAAAGTGCGTCAGAGACGAATGTGGGGCGGATCTAAGAAGAGTAAAACAGAAGAAGCCAGAGAAATCTTAGCAACTACAGTACTGGCACATGTTCCTGTAAGTCTATATTCAGTCTTCGTCTTTCCCTGCCATTTTGTCTTTGATAATAATAATGCTATAATAATAGTAGTGGCTTTCTTTTATAGCACTCAAATCCATCGCTCATGGTGCTCAAACATTATTACCCCTGGTCACTGGGGCATTTATCAGCTCCCTTTGTAGTATACAGCCTGTGCTGCCAAGTATGTAAAACACCGAGCTTAAACAAGCACAACAACCGTCAGTGCCTTCACCATGTTCACAGGTACCCATTTACCTTTGGTGAGGAGCATCAGTTATAAGTTAAGTAATTTGCTCAAGGACACAAGTGTCATGACTGGAATTTGAACCCACTCCCTGATGACTAACAGAAGCCACCAGAACTCTAGTCTTTATAAAACCAGTTGATTCAAAGTTTCTTGACATTAAAGAATTATTGAGAATATAATTTTGGAATATTTGTTGTATTTTACTTTTCTCACGTCTGTCTCTGCTCTTAATTAGTATTAATTGTAATTGATATAGCAAGTTGCTAGCTAGAAAATATGAACCTACTTTCAGGGGTAATTGGTCAGGCTGTAAGTTTTTTCTCTTTATTTTTGTGGGAATTTAGAGAACAGTGATGAATATTGAACTTTTATATTCAAACTCTATACAGGCAAAAACAAGTTTACAGTAAGCTTTCAATTGCCTTTCCCTACAGTATGTGACTTAAGGGATGGTTTTTCCTGACTCACTATATTAAGTGTTTTTATGCAGTTTTTTAGGTCATGAGACCTCTAGGTCAATTACAACACTTTACAGTGAATCCAGCCTACAATCAGTAAACCATACATGTACATCAATGCTGTATTAATAACAGATTGTGGAGAACTTCCTTTGTTACTTAGAATTCCTTTCTTTTTAACAACAAAATCTTGTATCTGTATCTATTTGATTCTATTCTCTAGTTGTCTGGTTCCTCTGAGTTTATTACAATATTACTAACCTCCGTACTTCTTGTATTTTCTTTTAGGTTGTTCAGTTTAATTTCAAGCCTAAATGTATCTATCTTGCGTTAATGGTGAGACGAGTGATACAAGCACAGGGAGATGTGTATAAAGTAGATGATAAGGATTACTATGGCAACAAGAGATTAGAGTTAGCTGGTCAGGTGAGTTTTAGTGACACACAGACACTGTTACAATACATGTACATGCAACTTGGGAATAGCTTGGCTTTATTGGTTGTTATTTGTAAAGAGAGAAGCCTTAGTGACACACAGACACTGTTACAATACATGTACATGCAACTTGGGAATAGCTTGGCTTTATTGGTTGTTATTGGTAAAGAGAGAAGCCTTATAGTGAGGTAAAGGATCTTTCAGCCTCACCTTGTGCAGTTGAAATGTCTTCGTACACATTGTGTGAACCTATTGAAGAATATAATAAAATAAAACACTTCTTCTCATTAACAAGAAGTAGCTGAAAATTAAACTGTAGGTCAAAATTCAGCTGTACACTTAACCAGTTGTCACTTCTGCCACCAAAACCCCCAAACATATCACACAGAAAGTTTGGTCCTCTGTTTACCTTCATGAAATTATTTCGATGTAAATGGTGATACAGGGGTCCAGAATGAAAGCTCTAAGCACACAATTCATCCAGTCGTGAGACACATGGATAAACCAATAATTTGCAATTAAACAATGGCAAAATATCATGTAAATATTTTGGTCAAAAAGATCATTCAAAGGAGCACAAGAACTCCTGTGGTCTGCTCCCACAATTCATGTTTTTCTTGCTATGGATTTCATGCCTCGCTAGCCCCTGTACATTGTGCTTTGCCAAACCCAAAAGAGCCACAACTCCTGAATAAGTCCCACATTTAAAACAATAGCCTTAAATTATAGTTGTATAGATCCATTTGATCGAGTTCTGCCTTTCTCAACTAATCATCACTTAAGTTTGTTGTTTAAAACATCCCGAGCTGATGTATTTTTGTCATTGGGTCTTTAAGGCACTATATATAGCCCCACAGATATACTATCCTGACCGTGGTCCATTACTCAGACTTTCAGAATTGAAAGTTTGAGTTGGAGATTCATCATTATTATAAATTTTTAACCACTATGTGAACACATGTCCACTTTTGGTATTTAGTCACAGATAATTGTACAAATTCAGAGTTTAATTTGGTTCAGTATAAACATGTTATAGGACAGGAAGTACAACTAGCTGTTATGATCATGTGACTTATCTGAGCCAACTAATTGTCTCAAATATGTCACTTGACCTTAGGTTTTGTAAATGTACCCTGAAATTGGGCCAGATTTTTGGGTTATTGTAGTTCATGTTTATGTCCTATGTTTGGAAAAGCTTTCTAGGTATGTTTTAGTCATCATTCCTGCCAAAAAATCGCCCCAATGAGGGCAACAGTTAACACACACTCAGCACCAGCATTTATGTTGTTGGCATAAAGGGAGCACCATCACACAGCCTGGAACTGCCATGAAAGCTTTGAACTCACAAAGAGCTTGATACAGAAGCCTACAGTTCAAACAATGACTGATGCTGATTGTGTTAGTTTCAAATAATCAAAATTGCAAATGACAAACTTTTGTATCAAACTTGCCATTCAACGAATAATGTAAGAAAATCTATAATTCTATGAAGCGTTTAATAGGCAACTTAATAGTGGACCATAAAGCACCCATCTGTCACTGTTGCTACTCCATTAAACCTTTATGAACAGTTTTAAATGTTCAGGTTTTGAAAACCATTTTGAGAGAATGCATTTCTTATTTGTATTTTCTCAGTTAATAGCCTTATTGTTTGAAGATCTGTTCAAGAAATTTAACAGTGAGTTAAAGAAGATTGCTGATCAGACCATTCCTAAGCCAAGAGCAGCTCAGTTTGACATTGTCAAACACATGAGACAAGATCAGATTACTAATGGACTCATCACTGCTATCTCAACGGTAAGAGTACTTTTGTTGTTGTGTTTAGCTACGTTGTCTACCCTCATTAGTGGGAGGAGTCATAGATGCCAGAAACAGCACACTCAATACTGGGTAAATCCATTGCATGTGCCAAGAAATACATACACCTTAGGAAAGTACCTGGTTTTGCTGCTGCTACCTGTAGTACAAACTCTCCCATTACGCTCTTTGATCACATGATTTTACAAAGACACTATTATGAATGAAAGAACAGCAATAAATATATATCTGGTTTCTAAGAAATTGAAGCAATTTAACTAGATTGTCTGTTTATAAATCAGTTAATTTTCAATCTTTGGAACGGAATGTGATGCAGTGGGAGTCTACACACAATGTCTGCATTGCAATGTAAGGATGAGAGAAATTGTTCCAAGGTTTTGTTTGTTTTGCATTGAAGCACTTACCTGAGATAAGCATCACTGGTGTATCATTGCTGTAGAGAAGATACTATGTAGTGGTTCCCCTACAGAGCATTACTAAGTACACATTCTCCTATGGTGAGCGTTCATGTACATGACATGATGGAGATTATTGTCAGTGTAGAGTGAAGATTATTCTTGTTTAAAACATTGTCAGGGTAACTGGTCAGTCAAGAGATTCAAGATGGATAGAGCTGGAGTGACGCAAGTCTTGTCCAGATTGTCCTTTATTTCATGTCTTGGTATGATGACAAGGATCTCCAGTCAGGTAAGATTAAGAATCTTATTGAGTTAAATAATTTGGAAAGTGTACTTGTACGGTGACTGCACTACGTGTCAGTCTCTTTGTACACATGAGGTACTCTTCCAGTTACTTCCCATGTGCTGCCTCACTTTGTTCCCAACAGTTTAAATCTGGTTCAGTTTGAACACAACATTATTAGAAGGGTATCTTCTTTGTGGTCTATTTATGTTCCAGTTCCCCTGCAACCCTTTTTTGTTTCTCCCACATTGAATGGCAATTAGTAGCCTTGTGATGGGTGACCCTCAAAAACAAAGTAAAAGTCAGTTTGCTATTTATTCATTTATTCTTGGCCTATGCATGATCTGTAAAAAGAAGACAGTCATCAAAACGTGCCATTTCAAGTTGCTTGGCCTAATTTTCGCTAACATCATTTTTTCTCTGAATGAATTTTGACAGATGTTGTTGTTTTAAAACGAAAAACTGACAAAACTCTTCACATATGTTACGAACAATGCACAAAATACTTTTGTACAAATTGTACATGGCTGATGGACGTGAGATAATGTTAGGATCTTGACAATAATTAATTATCAGTTTTGAACAACCACTAATCATTGTTATTTTCATGCAATACCTGAAATGAAAGCTCATAATTTTGTTGAATCTATAAAAAATAGCTATATACAATTTAAATCTAATTTTGTCAGCCAAACATTTGACCCAGCATCTGTAATAGCATTGTAAAAAGCAAATCCACTGAAATGTAGCAAAGAAACAAAATTAATGTTGGGGCTGATGAACAAGAATAACCAAAAAGCCATTCAGAAGCCAGGGAAATTAGTATTAATACACTGCAGGGTTCCAACAGAACCTTGCACGGAACTACATTTTAAGTTAAATTGCAGTAGCCTTGCCAGTTTCTCAAACACTTTTGGGAAACTTGGGTTTTACACATACATTGCTGTAAACCTTTGAAGCAAAAAGTACACTGAATGACACTTGTGACTGTAGATTGAATGACACTTGTGACTATGGACTGAATGACACTTGTGACTATCGACTGAATGACACTTGTGACTGTAGACTGAATGACACTTGTGACTATGGACTGAATGACACTTGTGACTATGGACTGAATGACACTTGTGACTATCGACTGAATGACACTTGTGACTATCCACTGAATGACACTTGTGACTATGGACTGAGTGATACTAGTGACTATGGACTGAGTGACACTAGTGACTATGGACTAAATGACACTAGTGACTATGGACTAAATGGCAAAAGTGACTATGGACTGAATGACACTAGTGACTGGACTGAATGACACTAGTGACTATGGACTAAATGACAAAAGTGACTGGATAAAAGACAAAAGTGACTATGGACTGAATGACACGTGTGACTATGGACTTAATTATACTAGTGATTATTGACTGAATGACACTAGTGACTATGGACTAAATGACAAAAGTGACTATGGACTGAATGATACTAGTGACTATGGACTGAACGACACTTGTGACTATAGACTTAATGACATAGCTGATAACGAGTCAATCTTTTCTTATTAACAGTTTGAGAAGACAAGGAAAGTGAGTGGACCACGATCACTGCAGCCATCACAATGGGGAATGTTATGTCCATCAGATACACCAGAAGGAGAAGTAAGATAATACTATCAAGTAATATTAGATATAGTCATTCAGTAAAACTATAGTATTAGAAGAACGATTCATTTAGACTGCAGATAGATGTCCATCAGTTTTGAAATTGGGGACTTGTGCATATTTTTGGAAACTTCAGATTATATTGGGTAAGTCTGCTGCCACACCAAGGGTTGCAAAAGCATCCCATGAAGTTTTGACTGTATGGCTTGATGCATTGTATAATTACAGGCCTGTGGTCTTGTCAAGAACTTGGCATTAATGACACATATAACAACAGACATGGAGGAGGATCCTATCATTCAACTTGCATTCAATCTAGGAGTAGAAGACATCAGTTTACTATCAGGAGAGGAACTTAGCTCACCATATACATATCTTGTCTTCCTTAATGGTAAGGAGAATTTAGCTCACCCTATACATATCTTGTCTTTCTTAATGGTAAGGAGAATTTAGCTCACCATATACATATCTTGTCTTATGTAATAGTAAGGAGAACTTAATGCCACCTTTGCCTACATTGTTGCACCTCTTAACTAAAAGTGGGTTATATACAGGTTAATGTTGTTTCAACCATGGAGGAAGAGACATGTATCAACAGAGTTAAAAACAATCTGTTATCAAACTTGTTTTAAATTTATGTTGAAGTTTTGCCCAATGACCTAATTTCCACTCTGAGTGATGCAGTAGTTTCTAGAGATAAGATGTACTCTGATTTCTTGAATGTAAAAAATCACTCAGTAGATGATATGTTAAAGTACACTGCCATCAAATTGATTAAGCTTTGTAATAAAGCTGCTGAAGATAATATGCTTTGGTTCACAAACATTCCAGTAGGGGTCAGAATTCAATGGGCAAATAAATGAATATGGTTAAAAATAATAAAGCAAAAAGTGAAACCACAGTTATGTTCAATGATTTGTTTATTTGTAGGTAATATTCTTGGAGTGATTTGTGATCATTTGAAGCTTGTTAAAGCATTCCGTATGATGAGGAGAGCTGGTTACGTCAATGAATTTGTATCTATCTTTGCAAATCATTCTCAGCGTACAGTCTACATTGCTTCAGATGGTGGTCGTGTGTGCAGGTAAGTCAACATCAAATGTATCTTTGGAGTCAAAATATAAACTAAAAAGAGTTTGATGTCTGATCTGTCATGTTGAAGGTATAATGTATAATACATTGTAGTTTCAAAAGAGAATGTTTTCAAACCTCTGGCTTTACACCAACATACCTGAATAACAATATAATTTGAAGAAAATACTGTCATTAATCAATTGATGGGGGTTTTCCTGGGGATGGGGGTGGGGGTGAGAGAGGGGTAATTTAAAGAGCAGTTTGATGGTCCTTGCTTACTGACCATTTGCTTACTCGTAGACCCTACATCATTGTTGATAAAGGCATCCCTAAGGTAACCAGTCAGCATATGCAGGAGTTGAATCAAGGTTTCCGCAGCTTTGAAGATTTCTTGCAGGATGGACTTGTTGAATATTTGGATGTGAATGAAGAGAATGATTGCCAGATTGCTCTCTATGAATCCTTTATTACAAGGTAACTATACATGCAGTCATTTTCATTCCACAGACCACATGCGTTATACACACCACAACAAAACATTTTGTTCATTATAGTTTTATCCTCCAATCATATGATGTACGTGGATGTCGTATACAAAAATAAGAATGTTTGGATTCGTACAATGGAGACAATATTCCATTAAACTTGGCTTGGCCTCATTGAATGGACAGTCCATGTTTCAACTCGTAAAAATATTCATACTATTGCACTCATAAACATTCTTTATTTGTGTAGTTTTTTGTTGCAAGACTGCAACTTTTTTACTTTTTGTCGTCAAATACAATCTTTCCTCTGAATAAATACACATTTTTGAAAAGCTGATTTTGTGGTTAGAGGAGAAAAAAAGGAAGCTGATTAGAGAGAACATCAAACTTGAGTGATGTATTCACGTCTTGGTTGTATTTAACTTTAAAACATGTATATTAAACTCAAGGGAACTCAATTCAGTTGAAAAAAGACATTTATTCCATGTTAAAAGTTACCATGACGTAAATTTGTAGGCATTATGAACAGGTACAATGTTGAAATATGTGAAACATGGCCATTATTTAGGAAAAGTGAAGCAAACTACTTATTTTGAAAATGATGCCCATGTTCAATTTTAGAACACACATTCAATCATAATAAGCACAGTTAATTCATGTAAACATACATGTATTCAGGGCAAATTGTTTAAGTTTAAATGAAAAGTGTGAGATAAATCTTTAGGTTCATGGTAAGATTGTTTCAGAGTAGAGTATTGTGACAGATAATGTTTTAGTTTAAAGATGTTCAATTGAGTACATTTACATGAGAATTGTATTAATGGCAAAAGATGACCAGATTCATTCCCGCCTCTTTGTGACATTCATGAATTCAAAATAGTATCAGTGCAAATTAGTATCAGTGCAAATTAGTATCAGTTCAAATTAGTATCAGTGCAAATTAGTATCAGTTCAAATTAGTATCAGTTCAAATTAGTATCAGTGCAAATTAGTATCAGTTCAAATTAGTATCAGTGCAAATTAGTATCAGTTCAAATTAGTATCAGTTCAAATAAGTATCAGTGCAAATTAGTATCAGTGCAAATTAGTATCAGTGCAAATTAGTATCAGTGCAAATTAGTATCAGTGCAAATTAGTATCAGTTCAAATTAGTATCAGTGCAAATTAGTATCAGTGCAAATTAGTATCAGTTCAAATTAGTATCAGTTCAAATTTGTATCAGTTCAAATTAGTATCAGTGCAAATTAGTATCAGTGCAAATTAGTATCAGTGCAAATTAAGTTCAGTGCAAATTAGTATCAGTGCAAATAAGTATCAGTTCAAATTAGTATCAGTTCAAATTAGTATCAGTTCAAATTAGTATCAGTGCAAATTAGTATCAGTGCAAATTAGTATCAGTGCAAATTAGTATCAGTGCAAATTAGTATCAGTGCAAATTAGTATCAGTTCAAATTAGTATCAGTTCAAATTAGTATCAGTTCAAATTAGTATCAGTGCAAATTAGTATCAGTGCAAATTAGTATCAGTGCAAATTAGTATCAGTGCAAATTAGTATCAGTGCAAATTAGTATCAGTGCAAATTAGTATCAGTTCAAATTAGTATCAGTGCAAATTAGTATCAGTCCAAATTAGTATCAGTTCAAATTAGTATCAGTGCAAATTAGTATCAGTTCAAATTAGTATCAGTTCAAATTAGTATCAGTGCAAATTAGTATCAGTTCAAATTAGTATCAGTGCAAATTAGTATCAGTGCAAATTAGTATCAGTGCAAATTAGTATCAGTTCAAATTAGTATCAGTTCAAATTAGTATCAGTTCAAATAAGTATCAGTTCAAATTAGTATCAGTGCAAATTAGTATCAGTTCAAATTAGTATCAGTTCAAATTAGTATCAGTGCAAATTAGTATCAGTTCAAATTAGTATCAGTTCAAATTAGTATCAGTGCAAATTAGTATCAATTCAAAATAGTATCAGTGCAAATTAGTATCAGTTCAAATTAGTATCAGTTCAAATTAGTATCAGTGCAAATAAGTATCAGTTCAAATTAGTATCAGTGCAAATTAGTATCAGTTCAAATTAGTATCAGTTCAAATTAGTATCAGTGCAAATTAGTATCAGTGCAAATTAGTATCAGTTCAAATTAGTATCAGTGCAAATTAGTATCAGTGCAAATTAGTATCAGTGCAAATTAGTATCAGTGCAAATTAGTATCAGTTCAAATTAGTATCAGTGCAAATTAGTATCAGTGCAAATTAGTATCAGTTCAAATTAGTATCAGTTCAAATTAGTATCAGTGCAAATTAGTATCAGTGCAAAATTAGTAGCAGTTCAAATTAGTATCAGTGCAAATTAGTATCAGTGCAAATTAGTATCAGTTCAAATTAGTATCAGTTCAAATTAGTATCAGTTCAAATTAGTATCAGTGCAAATTAGAATCAGTGCAAATTAGTATCAGTGCAAATTAGTATCAGTTCAAATTAGTATCAGTTCAAATTAGTATCAGTGCAAATTAGTATCAGTTCAAATTGGTATCAGTTCAAATTGGTATCAGTGCAAATTAGTATCAGTGCAAATTAGTATCAGTGCAAATTAGTATCAGTTCAAATTAGTATCAGTGCAAATTAGTATCAGTGCAAATTAGTATCAGTTCAAATTAGTATCAGTTCAAATTAGTATCAGTTCAAATTAGTATCAGTGCAAATTAGTATTAGTGCAAATTAGTATCAGTTCAAATTAGTATCAGTTCAAATTAGTATCAGTTCAAATTAGTATCAGTTCAAATTAGTATCAGTGCAAATTAGTATCAGTTCAAATTAGTATCAGTCCAAATTAGTATCAGTTCAAATTAGTATCAGTTCAAATTAGTATCAGTTCAAATTAGTATCAGTGCAAATTAGTATCAGTGCAAATTAGTATCAGTTCAAATTAGTATCAGTGCAAATTAGTATCAGTGCAAATTAGTATCAGTTCAAATTAGTATCAGTGCAAATTAGTATCAGTGCAAATTAGTATCAGTGCAAATTAGTATCAGTTCAAATTAGTATCAGTTCAAATTAGTATCAGTGCAAATTAGTATCAGTGCAAATTAGTATCAGTTCAAATTAGTATCAGTTCAAATTAGTATCAGTTCAAATTAGTATCAGTGCAAATTAGTATCAGTGCAAATTAGTATCAGTTCAAATTAGTATCAGTTCAAAATAGTATCAGTTCAAATTAGTATCAGTTCAAATTAGTATCAGTGCAAATTAGTATCAGTTCAAATTAGTATCAGTTCAAATTAGTATCAGTTCAAATTAGTATCAGTGCAAATTAGTATCAGTTCAAATTAGTATCAGTGCAAATTAGTATCAGTGCAAATTAGTATCAGTTCAAATTAGTATCAGTTCAAATTAGTATCAGTGCAAATTAGTATCAGTGCAAATTAGTATCAGTTGAAATTAGTATCAGTGCAAATTAGTATCAGTGCAAATTAGTATCAGTGCAAATTAGTATCAGTGCAAATTAGTATCAGTGCAAATTAGTATCAGTGCAAATTAGTATCAGTTCAAATTAGTATCAGTTCAAATTAGTATCAGTGCAAATTAGTATCAGTGCAAATTAGTATCAGTTCAAATTAGTATCAGTGCAAATTAGTATCAGTGCAAATTAGTATCAGTTCAAATTAGTATCAGTTCAAATTAGTATCAGTTCAAATTAGTATCAGTTCAAATTAGTATCAGTGCAAATTAGTATCAGTTCAAATTAGTATCAGTGCAAATTAGTATCAGTTCAAATTAGTATCAGTGCAAATTAGTATCAGTTCAAATTAGTATCAGTGCAAATTAGTATCAGTTCAAATTAGTATCAGTTCAAATTAGTATCAGTGCAAATTAGTATCAGTGCAAATTAGTATCAGTTCAAATTAGTATCATTGCAAATTAGTATCAGTGCAAATTAGTATCAGTTCAAATTAGTATCAGTTCAAATTAGTATCAGTGCAAATTAGTATCAGTTCAAATTAGTATCAGTGCAAATTAGTATCAGTGCAAATTAGTATCAGTGCAAATTAGTATCAGTGCAAATTAGTATCAGTGCAAATTAGTATCAGTGCAAATTAGTATCAGTTCAAATTAGTATCAGTTCAAATTAGTATCAGTTCAAATTAGTATCAGTGCAAATTAGTATCAGTGCAAATTAGTATCAGTGCAAATTAGTATCAGTCCAAATTAGTATCAGTGCAAATTAGTATCAGTGCAAATTAGTATCAGTTCAAATTAGTATCAGTGCAAATTAGTATCAGTCCAAATTAGTATCAGTTCAAATTAGTATCAGTGCAAATTAGTATCAGTTCAAATTAGTATCAGTTCAAATTAGTATCAGTGCAAATTAGTATCAGTTTAAATTAGTATCAGTGCAAATTAGTATCAGTGCAAATTAGTATCAGTGCAAATTAGTATCAGTTCAAATTAGTATCAGTTCAAATTAGTATCAGTTCAAATAAGTATCAGTTCAAATTAGTATCAGTGCAAATTAGTATCAGTGCAAATTAGTATCAGTGCAAATTAGTATCAGTTCAAAATAGTATCAGTGCAAATTAGTATCAGTTCAAATTAGTATCAGTTCAAATTAGTATCAGTGCAAATAAGTATCAGTTCAAATTAGTATCAGTGCAAATTAGTATCAGTTCAAATTAGTATCAGTTCAAATTAGTATCAGTGCAAATTAGTATCAGTTCAAAATTGTATCAGTTCAAAATTGTATCAGTGCAAATTAGTATCAGTGCAAATTAGTATCAGTGCAAATTAGTATCAGTGCAAATTAGTATCAGTTCAAATTAGTATCAGTTCAAATAAGTATCAGTTCAAATTAGTATCAGTGCAAATTAGTATCAGTTCAAATTAGTATCAGTGCAAATTAGTATCAGTTCAAAATAGTATCAGTGCAAATTAGTATCAGTTCAAATTAGTATCAGTTCAAATTAGTATCAGTGCAAATAAGTATCAGTTCAAATTAGTATCAGTGCAAATTAGTATCAGTTCAAATTAGTATCAGTGCAAAATTAGTAGCAGTTCAAATTAGTATCAGTGCAAATTAGTATCAGTGCAAATTAGTATCAGTTCAAATTAGTATCAGTTCAAATTAGTATCAGTTCAAATAAGTATCAGTGCAAATTAGAATCAGTGCAAATTAGTATCAGTGCAAATTAGTATCAGTTCAAATTAGTATCAGTTCAAATTAGTATCAGTGCAAATTAGTATCAGTTCAAATTGGTATCAGTTCAAATTGGTATCAGTGCAAATTAGTATCAGTGCAAATTAGTATCAGTGCAAATTAGTATCAGTTCAAATTAGTATCAGTGCAAATTAGTATCAGTGCAAATTAGTATCAGTTCAAATTAGTATCAGTTCAAATTAGTATCAGTTCAAATTAGTATCAGTGCAAATTAGTATTAGTGCAAATTAGTATCAGTTCAAATTAGTATCAGTCCAAATTAGTATCAGTTCAAATTAGTATCAGTTCAAATTAGTATCAGTGCAAATTAGTATCAGTTCAAATTAGTATCAGTCCAAATTAGTATCAGTTCAAATTAGTATCAGTTCAAATTAGTATCAGTTCAAATTAGTATCAGTGCAAATTAGTATCAGTGCAAATTAGTATCAGTTCAAATTAGTATCAGTGCAAATTAGTATCAGTGCAAATTAGTATCAGTTCAAATTAGTATCAGTGCAAATTAGTATCAGTGCAAATTAGTATCAGTGCAAATTAGTATCAGTTCAAATTAGTATCAGTTCAAATTAGTATCAGTGCAAATTAGTATCAGTGCAAATTAGTATCAGTTCAAATTAGTATCAGTTCAAATTAGTATCAGTTCAAATTAGTATCAGTGCAAATTAGTATCAGTGCAAATTAGTATCAGTTCAAATTAGTATCAGTTCAAAATAGTATCAGTTCAAATTAGTATCAGTTCAAATTAGTATCAGTGCAAATTAGTATCAGTTCAAATTAGTATCAGTTCAAATTAGTATCAGTTCAAATTAGTATCAGTGCAAATTAGTATCAGTTCAAATTAGTATCAGTGCAAATTAGTATCAGTGCAAATTAGTATCAGTTCAAATTAGTATCAGTTCAAATTAGTATCAGTGCAAATTAGTATCAGTGCAAATTAGTATCAGTTCAAATTAGTATCAGTGCAAATTAGTATCAGTGCAAATTAGTATCAGTGCAAATTAGTATCAGTGCAAATTAGTATCAGTGCAAATTAGTATCAGTGCAAATTAGTATCAGTTCAAATTAGTATCAGTTCAAATTAGTATCAGTGCAAATTAGTATCAGTGCAAATTAGTATCAGTTCAAATTAGTATCAGTGCAAATTAGTATCAGTGCAAATTAGTATCAGTTCAAATTAGTATCAGTTCAAATTAGTATCAGTTCAAATTAGTATCAGTTCAAATTAGTATCAGTGCAAATTAGTATCAGTTCAAATTAGTATCAGTGCAAATTAGTATCAGTTCAAATTAGTATCAGTGCAAATTAGTATCAGTTCAAATTAGTATCAGTGCAAATTAGTATCAGTTCAAATTAGTATCAGTTCAAATTAGTATCAGTGCAAATTAGTATCAGTGCAAATTAGTATCAGTTCAAATTAGTATCATTGCAAATTAGTATCAGTGCAAATTAGTATCAGTTCAAATTAGTATCAGTTCAAATTAGTATCAGTGCAAATTAGTATCAGTTCAAATTAGTATCAGTGCAAATTAGTATCAGTGCAAATTAGTATCAGTGCAAATTAGTATCAGTGCAAATTAGTATCAGTGCAAATTAGTATCAGTGCAAATTAGTATCAGTTCAAATTAGTATCAGTTCAAATTAGTATCAGTTCAAATTAGTATCAGTGCAAATTAGTATCAGTGCAAATTAGTATCAGTGCAAATTAGTATCAGTCCAAATTAGTATCAGTGCAAATTAGTATCAGTGCAAATTAGTATCAGTTCAAATTAGTATCAGTGCAAATTAGTATCAGTCCAAATTAGTATCAGTTCAAATTAGTATCAGTGCAAATTAGTATCAGTTCAAATTAGTATCAGTTCAAATTAGTATCAGTGCAAATTAGTATCAGTTTAAATTAGTATCAGTGCAAATTAGTATCAGTGCAAATTAGTATCAGTGCAAATTAGTATCAGTTCAAATTAGTATCAGTTCAAATTAGTATCAGTTCAAATAAGTATCAGTTCAAATTAGTATCAGTGCAATTTAGTATCAGTGCAAATTAGTATCAGTGCAAATTAGTATCAGTTCAAAATAGTATCAGTGCAAATTAGTATCAGTTCAAATTAGTATCAGTTCAAATTAGTATCAGTGCAAATAAGTATCAGTTCAAATTAGTATCAGTGCAAATTAGTATCAGTTCAAATTAGTATCAGTTCAAATTAGTATCAGTGCAAATTAGTATCAGTTCAAAATTGTATCAGTTCAAAATTGTATCAGTGCAAATTAGTATCAGTGCAAATTAGTATCAGTGCAAATTAGTATCAGTGCAAATTAGTATCAGTTCAAATTAGTATCAGTTCAAATAAGTATCAGTTCAAATTAGTATCAGTGCAAATTAGTATCAGTTCAAATTAGTATCAGTGCAAATTAGTATCAGTTCAAAATAGTATCAGTGCAAATTAGTATCAGTTCAAATTAGTATCAGTTCAAATTAGTTTCAGTGCAAATAAGTATCAGTTCAAATTAGTATCAGTGCAAATTAGTATCAGTTCAAATTAGTATCAGTTCAAATTAGTATCAGTGCAAATTAGTATCAGTGCAAATTAGTATCAGTTCAAATTTGTATCAGTGCAAATTAGTATCAGTGCAAATTAGTATCAGTGCAAATTAGTATCAGTGCAAATTAGTATCAGTTCAAATTAGTATCAGTGCAAATTAGTATCAGTGCAAATTAGTATCAGTTCAAATTAGTAGCAGTTCAAATTAGTATCAGTGCAAATTAGTATCAGTGCAAAATTAGTAGCAGTTCAAATTAGTATCAGTGCAAATTAGTATCAGTGCAAATTAGTATCAGTGCAAATTAGTATCAGTGCAAATTAGTATCAGTTCAAATTAGTATCAGTGCAAATTAGTATCAGTGCAAATTAGTATCAGTTCAAATTAGTAGCAGTTCAAATTAGTATCAGTGCAAATTAGTATCAGTGCAAAATTAGTAGCAGTTCAAATTAGTATCAGTGCAAATTAGTATCAGTGCAAATTAGTATCAGTTCAAATTAGTATCAGTTCAAATTAGTATCAGTTCAAATTAGTATCAGTGCAAATTAGAATCAGTGCAAATTAGTATCAGTGCAAATTAGTATCAGTTCAAATTAGTATCAGTTCAAATTAGTATCAGTGCAAATTAGTATCAGTTCAAATTGGTATCAGTTCAAATTGGTATCAGTGCAAATTAGTATCAGTGCAAATTAGTATCAGTGCAAATTAGTATCAGTTCAAATTAGTATCAGTGCAAATTAGTATCATTGCAAATTAGTATCAGTTCAAATTAGTATCAGTTCAAATTAGTATCAGTTCAAATTAGTATCAGTGCAAATTAGTATCAGTGCAAATTAGTATCAGTTCAAATTAGTATCAGTTCAAATTAGTATCAGTTCAAATTAGTATCAGTTCAAATTAGTATCAGTGCAAATTAGTATCAGTTCAAATTAGTATCAGTTCAAATTAGTATCAGTGCAAATTAGTATCAGTGCAAATTAGTATCATTTCAAATTAGTATCAGTTCAAATTAGTATCAGTTCAAATTAGTATCAGTTCAAATTAGTATCAGTGCAAATTAGTATCAGTTCAAATTAGTATCAGTTCAAATTAGTATCAGTTCAAATTAGTATCAGTGCAAATTAGTATCAGTTCAAATTAGTATCAGTGCAAATTAGTATCAGTGCAAATTAGTATCAGTTCAAATTAGTATCAGTTCAAATTAGTATCAGTTCAAATTAGTATCAGTGCAAATTAGTATCAGTTCAAATTAGTATCAGTGCAAATTAGTATCAGTGCAAATTAGTATCAGTTCAAATTAGTATCAGTTCAAATTAGTATCAGTGCAAATTAGTATCAGTTCAAATTAGTATCAGTGCAAATTAGTATCAGTTCAATTAGTATCAGTTCAAATTAGTATCAGTTCAAATTAGTATCAGTGCAAATTAGTATCAGTTCAAATTAGTATCAGTTCAAATTAGTATCAGTTCAAATTAGTATCAGTGCAAATTAATATCAGTTCAAATTAGTATCAGTGCAAATTAGTATCAGTGCAAATTAGTATCATTTCAAATTAGTATCAGTGCAAATTAGTATCAGTTCAAATTAGTATCAGTGCAAATTAGTATCAGTTCAAATTAGTATCAGTTCAAATTAGTATCAGTTCAAATTAGTTTCAGTGCAAATTAGTATCAGTGCAAATTAGTTTCAGTGCAAATTAGTATCAGTGCAAATTAGTATCAGTGCAAATTAGTATCAGTTCAAATTAGTATCAGTGCAAATTAGTATCAGTGCAAATTAGTATCAGTTCAAATTAGTATCAGTGCAAATTAGTATCAGTGCAAATTAGTATCAGTCCAAATTTGTATCAGTGCAAATTAGTATCAGTGCAAATTAGTATCAGTCCAAATTAGTATCAGTGCAAATTAGTATCAGTGCAAATTAGTATCAGTTCAAATTAGTATCAGTGCAAATTAGTATCAGTTCAAATTAGTATCAGTTCAAATTAGTATCAGTGCAAATTAGTATCAGTGAATTGTAAAATGTTGATGTGCGTGTTTTATACATGAGAATTAAGTCATTAAAAAATTTGATTGGATTTACAGTGAGACCACTCATCTAGAGATTGAACCATTCACTATACTGGGTGTATGTGCTGGCCTTATTCCATATCCACATCATAACCAGTCACCAAGGAACACATATCAATGTGCAATGGGAAAACAAGCTATGGGTGAGTAACTTAGTATATGTACATATCATACAAAAAGCGGGAAATACTTTCAGCTAATGTGTTGAATGCATTAAGAGGGATTGTTTGTATTTGTTTTTTAGGGGTATAAAAGATTACCTTTCTTGACCAGATAGTCTAAGTATTTACCTGCTAGCAACAGGCAATCATTCTAATCCATTCTTATCATTGGCCTCCCAGAAGCAGGCAGTCATTCTAATCCTTTTTTGAGTAAACATGTCTGAAGAGATTTATGATTTATGATTTGTTTGCTTTTTTCAGAAACGTTGATACTATATACATGTTGAATATGTACAACACTGGAAAATGTAAATTCAGGATGTGCTATTAAAGCACATTTCAAAAACTGATGCCCAGAGTATCCTTCGAAATTTACTATACCTCATACTTCTCTAGTTTAGCATTATTGAGATTGGGAAAATGCAGATTGACATTTATGTGTGCATCCATCTTTTCATGTGTATGTAGCTGCCGATTTCTGAAACTTGTGGCTGGTGACACCTTTGGTGACATTGAAATAACCCAATGAAATAGATTGATCATAAGCCTTTGTCTTGTTTGGTTGCAGGCACTATTGCATATAATCAGCGCAATCGTATTGACACTTTGATGTATTTACTGGCCTACCCACAAGCTCCATTAGTCAAGTCAAAGGTCAGTATCTCAACATGCACCACATCCAGTAATTGAGTTAAAGTGATATTAACATTATTTGTGGTATTATTTATCTGTAAGTGGCACCTGGTTTTGTTATTGGTAGAGAACTAATTGCAAGGATTTGAGACTTTACACTGGTTGAAATATTAAGCTGTAGACAGTGACTCAAAGAAGATGGTACTTTGATCACCTGTCTTTATTCATTCAAGGATAATGACCGGCTTTATTTTAACCAATTTCATGTTACTTCAGTCACTCTCATCAAAGTTTACATGTATCTTCTCCATGACACCTTAGGGATGTAATGAAGGAAAGTATGTTTGATTTGAGTTGAGTCCCTCAATAATATGGCAGTGAAGAATAAAATGAATGGATTCTATTGGTCAGAATACATATTTGTAATGAGCTAGAGTGATGTTGATTTTGTGTTGTAGACCATTGACCTGATTGGATTTGATAAGATACCAGCTGGGCAGAATGCTATCATAGCTGTAATGAGCTACAGCGGGTATGATATTGAAGATGCACTCATCTTAAACAAAGCATCTGTAGATAGAGGTAAGTCAATTTGGCCAATTCAATAAAAGCCTAAATAGAAACACTAGTTTGAACACATGTTCTAGTTTAATATTAATATAGTATTAGTATACCAAGTACATTGAACATACGTGTGTAGCTTAACATCGTTGATTAATTATTGATGCATGATGAACGCTGTGCCAATCAAACAACAAAGCCTGTGATTGTCTGATGAGACTACTTATTAATGAAACCACACAATATTTTTTCGGTTTTCCTTTCACTAATGTAATTTTATACAGAACTGACTCAAATCAAGAAATAAACAAATTTAACATGGTTTGAGGGTGAACACTCGATGTTAGCTCCTAAATGTATTGGAAGTTGACAACCTAGTTTGTCAACTTCCAATATAATGAGGGGAGCTAATGTCGACTGTCTTACTGAAATAAACCATGCTATATTTGTTTTACTATACCTCATACTTCTCTAGTTTGGCATTATTTAGATTGGGAAAATGCAGATTGACAATTATGTGTGCATCCATCTTTTCATGTGTATATAGCTGCCGATGCTTGCACGTGTAATATACTGCTACGGATGCATTTTTACCTTGTGTGTGAAAACTCTCAAATGCGCTTGGTTTGCAGCAAAAATAGCATTTGTCTCGTGATGGTGAATGGACCAGTCAGAATTCTGCACATGATGATTGATATGTATGAGGTATAGTAATAATGGTTATCCCATATTCCTGAGTGTTACTAAGAGTTGTTCTTGTTGGTTTGCAGGTGTTGGTCGGTGTCTTGTTTACCGCAACCAGAAGTGCACTTTAAAGCGCTACGCTAACCAGACATTTGATCGTGTGATGGGACCAATGCTAGATGCAACAAGTAAAAACCCAATCTGGAAACATCAAGTTCTGGATATGGATGGCATATGTGCACCAGGTGTGTGTCTTGTACCATAGAATCACAACCAGCAGAATGTTAACAACTGATTCAAATGAGAGACTTTAAGACCCAGGTTTAAATCCCACCAGAAGTCTAGTACAAATGTATTGTGCTATTCACTTCTGGTATGGTAGTTAGAACCCTGATTCATACTTCTTGCAAATGTGAACAAACATTACAATTCTATATTTTGCAAGTGCATTTCAACTTGACATCAAATTTTGCTTCACATTGACATGAAATATGAACCAGGCTGAAGGTTGAGTGAAACAAAAACCAAAGAACAGATTAATTATTCCAAAGAATCCAAACAACCAAGCTTAGGTTTTCTTTCAAACACTTCCCGGGTTCGAATTAATGGAAGTGTTATGGACTGCCTGATACTAGTGCGCTCAAATATGGACAGTGTAGCTTTGGTTTGTACCATGGTCTGTGTGGGTCAATTGATAACTAATGTGATTGTGATTCTGTGCAGGTGAGAGAGTGAAGAACAAGCAAGTATTACTCAACAAGTCTATGCCAGTAGTTACTATGAATCCACTTCCTAGTAATCCAACTGGTGAACAACAAACAGAATATCGAGATGTGCCTATTACGTAAGTTTTCTCGATCTTACTACAGTCAGTCTATGTGCTGTTAATAGTTATCAATCATTGCATTTGTTAATTGTTGTTAATCATTCTACTTCTCTGGATGTATAGTTGGCCTTGGGTGGATATCAAAGATTATAGAGCGCCTAAGGCACAAGATTTGGAAATGGAGCTCTATCTACATGTATTGTTAGAACATGAAATACGCAACAACAAAGGTTCTCATAATGAACACACAAATTTGATGTTGTCTTGTGAGAAATATGAGCCCAAAACAATGATAAACAATGGTGACAGTCTATCCATTCTTGTACACCACATTTGTACAACAACGGGACAAAGGTCTGGAGTAGGGAATTACACAATAACCCCTGAAAAAGATATTACGTGCATGACTGCCAGTACCTTGTATTCATCTTTGTACGGGTGAAAGAAAGCATAGCATGGTAGGGCAATGCCTGCACACAATGGAATGTCTAGGCCAAATTTCACATCAGCCATCCGGCTACCAGCAAAAAATTGAGGGTGCTCCAAAGTTGTTCTGGCCGTAGTAATCCATACGAAAAAAAGTTGTGGATATACAATCAGCCGGCTTGAAGTGGTTAACAGTGGTAGTCGGCAATGCTTTGTACAGTCTAGTCTTTAGTACATATCTTATGATTGCACTTGTATCTTTGATTTCATCCGGTATCAAGGTTTAAAGGAGCCCAAGATTCCTACATTGAGAAGGTTTTGATAACTTCTAATCCTGAAGAAGCTTTCCTTATTAAAGTTCTACTCAGACAGACAAGAAGACCAGAGATTGGTGATAAGTTCAGCAGTAGACACGGACAGAAAGGGTAAATTGTAAATAATTTTGGTTCCTACAAGTGTCATCTTTGATTGAAGTGTGTCAACTTTACTCGATAAAAAAACCAAAAACAATCTTGGGCAGTCTCCCATTGTAAAACTTTGTGAACTTGTCAACAAAAATTATATACAGAACATGTTAATAATGCATTACTTTTGTCATTCTTTTGTAATTTAGATACTTTCACATTTCTGACCACAGGAGTGCTTACATTACGTGGATTTTGGGAAAAGAAAAAGAAAAACGCGGAACTCAGTTGTGAACTCAGTTTCAGTTTGATTGGACATTTGTTAAATGATGACTTATTGCTGTTTTTGGACATGCTGGTCTTTAATATGAATGCTAATGATGAATGGTGTGGAGATTGGCAAACTTCTTACCAAGAAATATGAATACCAATCTCACCATGTACATTTACCTTGGTTTCAATCTCCAGTAATTCATTGTATTTGGTAGAGTAAATCATTCTCATTCTTTGGTTTGCAATAAACACACCATACAACAAACCTTAATCAAATTACATGGTCAGGTGCCAAATAAGGGTTGATTGTTTGTCAAGGTTGTTCACCTACTGTGTGCTTATTGAGATTTGTCATATTGAACACAAGAAGCAATTCACATACGTCCTGATAGCAGATGAAAACGGGGTTTCTGATGTAAAGAGTAAGCTTTCAGACTATTAAGCATTTATATGGTTGGTTCACCATAGCAAAAATTCGGTGTTTGGAGAAAGTAGCGGTTGAAGTTGAACTTGTTTTCAAACTGCTGTTTTCAGGGACTATTTTCTATTTAAAAAAGCATTTTAACACCAAAGTAAAGTTGACTTCTTCCTTAGTACAGCACTATTTTGTTGATGTGCTTAAAATTGTCTTGATGAATTAATAATTCCTAAAACATATACACCACTTTGTAAAAAGGAGTAGTGTGTGCAAACCAATGCATATGTTGCTTTTTGATAACGCTAATAAACAAGACAAGACATCTGTTACTTCGCGGAAACACAGAAGTCATACCCCGCTGTTTGGCATTGTTTGGCATTGTTTGGCATTGTTTGGCATTGTGCCAGCGCTTAGCGCTATGTGTTTCAATGGATAAAGTGGTGGATCATGATACGTCACTTTGTAAAGTTGCAGAATGGTAAAGCTAGTAATACGTCGGTCAAGCTATAATTAGTGTAAATACGAAACTATTACCTGTTGGGTCCTGATACTTGCTGAAAATGTTACCAGTAAAAAATATACCAATACATGTAGTTTGTACAAAAACTGGTTTGTGAAATGTTTAACCCATGTGCCAGTTTATGGCACGACCCACGATATCATACCTGAAACATGGTGAAATGCATCCATTTCATGTCAATACCAGGTCATGTACAATCGTTGCTGTGTGATTAATTGAATGGTTTGTGATTTGTTGATAGTGTATGTGGCCTGATTGTACAGCAGGAGGACATGCCGTTCAATGATCTAGGAATGTGCCCAGATATAGTAAGTCGGCTTTTTCTAAACAGTAAAGCAATCACTTATTTGGTGTTTATTTTAAGATTATATTCAGAAAGTTTCATGTATGAGCAGAGATATTTTTTAAAACTCTTTAAAGTGGTTGGGTGTTTGGAGCCCAGGTGGATCTCTCTTCCCAGTGGTTGGGTATTTGGAGCCCAGGTGGATCTCTCTTCCCAGTGGTTGGGTATTTGGAGCCCTGGTGGGGCTCTCTTCCCAGTGGTTGGGTATTTGGAGCCCAGGTGGATCTCTCTTCCCAGTGGTTGGTTATTTGGAGCCCAGGTGGATCTCTCTTCCCAGTGGTTGGGTATTTGGAGCCCAGGTGGATCTCTCTTCCCAGTGGTTGGGTATTTGGAGCCCTGGTGGGGCTCTCTTCCCAGTGGTTGGGTATTTGGAGCCCAGGTGGATCTCTCTTCCCAGTGGTTGGGTATTTGGAGCCCTGGTGGGGCTCTCTTCCCAGTGGTTGGGTATTTGGAGCCCAGGTGGATCTCTCTTCCCAGTGGTTGGTTATTTGAAGCCCTGGTGGATCTCTCTTCCCAGTGGTTGGGTATTTGGAGCCCTGGTGGATCTCTCTTCCCAGTGGTTGGGTATTTGGAGCCCAGGTGGATCTCTCTTCCCAGTGGTTGGGTATTTGGAGCCCTGGTGGGGCTCTCTTCCCAGTGGTTGGGTATTTGGAGCCCAGGTGGATCTCTCTTCCCAGTGGTTGGTTATTTGAAGCCCTGGTGGATCTCTCTTCCCAGTGGTTGGGTATTTGGAGCCCAGGTGGATCTCTCTTCCCAGTGGTTGGGTATTTGGAGCCCTGGTGGGGCTCTCTTCCCAGTGGTTGGGTATTTGGAGCCCTGGTGGATCTCTCTTCCCAGTGGTTGGGTATTTGGAGCCCTGGTGGGGCTCTCTTCCCAGTGGTTGGGTATTTGGAGCCCTGGTGGATCTCTCTTCCCAGTGGTTGGGTATTTGGAGCCCAGGTGGATCTCTCTTCCCAGTGGTTGGGTATTTGGAGCCCTGGTGGGGCTCTCTTCCCAGTGGTTGGGTATTTGGAGCCCAGGTGGATCTCTCTTCCCAGTGGTTGGTTATTTGAAGCCCTAATGGATCTCTCTTCCCAGTGGTTGGGTATTTGGAGCCCAGGTGGATCTCTCTTCCCAGTGGTTGGGTATTTGGAGCCCTGGTGGGGCTCTCTTCCCAGTGGTTGGGTATTTGGAGCCCTGGTGGATCTCTCTTCCCAGTGGTTGGGTATTTGGAGCCCTGGTGGATCTCTCTTCCCAGTGGTTAGGTATTTGGAGCCCTGGTGGATCTCTCTTCCCAGTGGCTGGGTATTTGGAGCCCTGGTGGATCTCTCTTCCCAGTGGTTGGGTATTTGGAGCCCTGGTGGATCTCTCTTCCCAGTGGTTGGGTATTTGGAGCCCTGGCAGGGCTCTCTTCCCAGTGGTTAGGTATTAGGAGCCCTGGTGGATCTCTCTTCCCAGTGGTTGGGTATTTGGAGCCCTGGTGGGGCTTTCTTTATCAGTTTTGTTCAAGTGTAGCAGAAAATCTGTTCAATAGATAGAATTCTGGCTATGATTTTGTTTTGTATCTTTGTCTCTTAGATCATGAACCCTCATGGCTTCCCCTCTAGAATGACAGTGGGCAAGCTCATTGAACTTCTTGCTGGTAAAGCTGGACTCTTGGAAGGAAAGTTTCATTATGGAACAGGTGAGTTATTGAAAAAGAAATCAACCTGAGTATTTAAGCATGACAATTCTCAATGGGGAAACAAGAGCTAAAGAATGCACATATTCATTTGAAAGTGGGACACCTGTAATGACTGTCAGCATATTAGGGAATGGGTTGTGGTTTGTCTACAAGGTTTATCAAATCAACTAAAGTTGTATAATAGAGACAATGTCACATTGTTTTCAAATCAAGAGTAAACTCTAGCAGTAAGATGTGTTGTTGTTTCAATGAAAAGAAACATTGAGGACTGCCATTGCTACATAGTAAAACAGCTGTGTAAGGTTTTTTAGACAGGCGCTTTTATTTCTTCATATCAGCATTTTATCAAAAACATACGTTGCTACTTTCATTAAATGTCAGATTTTATTTTGTCTCCCATTGCCCTGTGTACATTTTAAAGAAAGTCAAGACATTGTGGTGATGATATCATGAGTCAAATTGTCTCTGTGTCACTCATTGTCATATTATTGTGTGTGTTTGTATGTGGCAGCGTTTGGTGGTGACAAAGTGCAGGATATTTCTCAAGACTTAATCAAGCATGGTTTCAACTACCTTGGCAAAGACTACCTGACATCTGGTATTACAGGGTAAGCTAAAAACCAATTGATTTCATCACCTATCACTGGGCCTATTGCAGCATGTAGTCCATGGTTTGGGCCTATTGCAGCATGTAGTCCATGGTTTGGGCCTATTGCAGCATGTAGTCAATGCTTTGGGCCTATTGCAGCATGTAGTCCACGGTTTGGGCCTATTGCAGCAGGTAGTCCATGGTTTGGGCCTATTGCAGCGTGTAGTCCATGGTTTGGGCCTATTGCAGCATGTAGTCCATGGTTTTGGCCTATTGCAGCAAGTAGTCCATGGTTTGGGCCTATTGCAGCAAGTAGTTCATGGTTTGGGCCTATTGAAGCATGTAGTCCATGGTTTAGGCCTATTGCAGCAAGTAGTCCGTGGTTTGGGCCTATTGCAGTGTGTAGTCCATGCTTTGGGCCTATTGCAGCATGTAGTCCATGCTTTGGGCCTATTGCAGCGTGTAGTCCATGGTTTGGGCCTATTGCAGCAAGTAGTTCATGGTTTGGGCCTATTTCAGCGTGTAGTCCATGCTTTGGGCCTATTGCAGCATATAGTCCATGGTTTGGGCCTATTGCAACAAGTAGTCCATGGTTTGGGCCTATTGCAGCGTGTAGTCCATGGTTTGGGCCTATTGCAGCGTGAAGTCCATGGTTTGGGCCTATTGCAGCGTGTAGTCCATGGTTTGGGCCTATTGCAGCATGTAGTCCATGGTTTGGGCCTATTGCAGCAAGTAGTCCATGGTTTGGGCCTATTGCAGCAAGTAGTCCATGGTTTGGGCCTATCGCAGCAAGTAGTTCATGGTTTGGGCCTATTTCAGCGTGTAGTCCATGCTTTGGGCCTATTGCAGCATATAGTCCATGGTTTGGGCCTATTGCAACAAGTAGTCCATGGTTTGGGCCTATTGCAGCGTGTAGTCCATGGTTTGGGCCTATTGCAGCGTGAAGTCCATGGTTTGGGCCTATTGCAGCGTGTAGTCCATGGTTTGGGCCTGATGCAGCATGTAGTCCATGGTTTGGGCCTATTGCAGTGTGTAGTCCATGGTTTGGGCCTATTGCAGCAAGTAGTCCATGGTTTGGGCCTATTGCATTGTGTAGTCCATGCTTTGGGCCTATTGCAGCATGTAGTCCCCGGTTTGGGCCTATTGCAGCAAGTAGTCCATGCTTTGGGCCTATTGCAGCAAGTAGTCCATGCTTTGGGCCTATTGCAGCATGTAGTCAATGCTTTGGGCCTATTGCAGCATGTAGTCCATGGTTGGGGCCTATTGCAGCAAGTAGTCCATGGTTGGGGCCTATTGCATTGTGTAGTCCATGCTTTGGGCCTATTGCAGCATGTAGTCCCCGGTTTGGGCCTATTGCAGCAAGTAGTCCATGCTTTGGGCCTATTGCATTGTGTAGTCCATGCTTTGGGCCTATTGCAGCATGTAGTCAATGCTTTGGGCCTATTGCAGCATGTAGTCCATGGTTTGGGCCTATTGCAGCATGTAGTCCATGGTTTGGGCCTATTGCAGCATGTAGTCCATGGTTGGGGCCTATTGCAGCTAGTAGTGAATGCTTTGGGCCTATTGCATTGTGTAGTCCATGCTTTGGGCCTATTGCAGCATGTAGTCCATGGTTTGGGCCTATTGCAGCAGGTAGTTCATGGTTTGGGCCTTTAACAGCAGGTAGTTCATGGTTTGGGCCTATAACAGCAAGTAGTCCATGTTTTGGGCCTATTGCAGCATGTAGTCCATGGTTTGGGCCTATTGCAGCAAGTAGTCCATGGTTTGGGCCTATTGCAGCATGTAGTCCATGGTTTGGGCCTATTGCAGCAGGTAGTCCATGGTTTGGGCCTATTGCAGCAAGTAGTCCATGGTTTGGGCCTATTACAGCAAGTAGTCCATGGTTTGGGCCTATTGCAGCATGTAGTCCATGAAAAATAGACTAGAGCGGGATTGGAAGCGTTGACCTGCGGATTAACATGCTGACAGAGCTAATGTATCTAGCCCTGTGTTGGGGGTCTCCCTATATTGAAATGTTAAAAAGGCTGTCACTGAGAACAAAAATCATAAATATCTGATGGTTTTCTGGGTATGCTACTTAGAGTTAACAAAACTAAAATGTTTTAGGACTTTAAGCTTTGGGTACATGTTGATGTCAATGTTCACATATATTTTGTAAAAATTGCTGATTTGTGATGAAACTGACACTTTGTGAATACGGTGAGAAATTTTACCTATGAGATGTACATGTACAGTGTATGTTACCATAACATGCTGATTGGTTGAATTGACAGGGAGCCATTGAGTGCATATATATACTTTGGTCCAGTATACTACCAGAAACTGAAGCACATGGTGTTAGATAAGATGCATGCTAGAGCTAAGGGACCTAGAGCTGTACTGACTAGACAACCTACTGAGGGAAGATCAAGGTAATCCATTCATCACTCACTGTACATTAGTAGGTCTCCTAGTTTCTGAACTCCAAAGCCTGTCAATATTACAGAGTGTTTCTATTCCAATTGTTTATGCCAAGATGTTCAGCTTCTTCTCCTGTGGTTGTTGAGTTTTGTGTCCACTCTGGTGTACATTTTGAGTGCCATGTTGGAGAGGACACAATGCTTCTTTCCAGGTGACCTGGAGGTTCGGTAGTAACATCAGAATTGGTGTCAAGGGTCCATCAAAGTATACCCTGAATAATGTCTCCAGCCAGCTCGGGCCAGTGGCCAGGACAACTTACCCGTAATTTTTATTTTTTTAATTGGTATTGATACCAAGGACGCCTCATAAGTGAACTTAATAATTGTAGCTCTCAAGCCTGAGAATACCTGTAAACATGGGTGCTTGCTAAGTAAACCAGAAACACCAGTGGTAAACCCCTATTCTTCTCTACCCCTGCTCAAGGACACAAGTACCACGACCAGGACTCAAACCCACACTCTGCTGATCAAAAACACCAGAGCTTGAGTCCAGTGCTCTTAATCACTTGGCCAGGACCCACTACCTGTATATACATGTGCCTCCTACAGATCGTTAATTCCTATCGAACCTGCAATGAGTAATTGTTTCTTTGTATTTCAGAGATGGTGGCTTGAGACTTGGTGAGATGGAGAGAGATTGTTTGATTGGTTATGGCGCTAGCATGTTACTTCTTGAACGCCTAATGATATCAAGCGATCAGTTCCAAGTAGATGTGTGTGGGCAATGTGGACTCCTGGGCTATTCTGGATGGTATGTAGACATACTATTTAGGGAATAGCGGTGGCAGGACCCAGTTTTCACTGTATGGTAATAACCAGGTTAAGGCTGGTTACAATGACGTCAGGCTCAACCCAGTTAACTCTTCTCTCCACTCAGTGAAGACAAGGTCTTTTCACTGTTATTCCCATACATAAATAACTTTTTAATGAAATAATTTATTAGATTGAACTAAGTTTGTAACATCGTTCTCTTTTGCTGTCAATCAACTAGTCAATTAATCAATCAATCAGCCAATCAGCATACCAACCAATCAAGAGTAAAATTTTAATAGAATACCACTACTAACAGCTCCAGAACAATGTTCCCCTTTTCCTCAAGTAATGGGGTCTTTGCAATATATTGAGATCACTGAAAATGAAGGTGAATATTTTTTGTAAACGTGTATAATTTTTTTCTACCGTGCTGTTCATGTAATGAATTTTATTAGCGGAAATATTTAAATTTACTGACCGTCCTGTATTATGTAAAAAATGTTTCTTATCTATTTATGTAAAATTCAGTATATTTTGTGATTGAAATAAATCAATCAATTAATCAGTGTATGTACTATTTGTGTAACTGATCATATTATTGATTTGCTTTACTACAGGTGCCATTACTGCAAGTCATCGCGCAATGTTTCATCTCTTCGTATTCCATATGCTTGCAAGTTACTCTTCCAAGAAATGCAATCAATGAATATTGTGCCTCGACTTAAACTTCAGAAATATACAGAGTGATGGAAACAGCAGTAAACACATACAAATAAGTCTGTTACAATTCAGAGTCTACACTACATCATCTCTCAGAGAGGATTCATTGAAATCATTTTCAACGATTTGTTTATGTTGTTGTTGTTTGATGCTTGACCCTTTAGGGACAATAGCGCTGTAAGCGGTTTGAACCCAAATGAAACAGAGGCTGTAAACAGCCACAAGATCTGATCTACTTTCATTCATTCAAAATGTTATTAGAAGGTCATGTCCTGAACTGGCAACATCCTGTGTGTCAAATGTAAAAACATCTACATGTTTCACAGAAACTAAGTGTTTGTTTCAAGTTGTTGTTTTTTACCTTTGTACTGGAAAGTATACATTGCTGGGTTGGGGTGGTTTTTTTTATGTTTATGGGCAAATGGTGTGATACTGTAGACGTGTTTGCTGGGCTAAACATGGTGTGATGTCACCATGACATCATTTATTTCGCTTTTTGTATAGGTGTACTTTTCAAAATAAGTTTACTTTAAGTTTCCTATAAAACACAAACATTTCAAAAACATAAATGCTTTTACTAAGAGTTATTCCAGACCATTAAAACTGATCAAGTTCAATGTACTTCCTCGATAATTAACCATTAGTTTAAAAATTCGACACCATTGCTAAAATGCTGTGTTACGCAATCCCCTATGTGTCAGAGATTGCGCTGCATTTTGCTACGGCACAGGCTATGGCATTACACATGAAGACACAAAAATGTTTTAGCCCCACGTAAAGCCAATAGATTTCTCTCTCCACAATTCCAGTCATATGGATTGTGGTAACAAAAACTTCAGCTACAAATTACTTTTGCAGTGTTTTTAACTATATTATCTGTTCCCTGATGTTAATGTATGGAATCTCTGTGACACCAAAGCTTTCAATTACTAATTATTATGACGTCATCACATGTTACAGCTTCCTCTATCAACGAGGGTAAAATTTACACTAACCGGTGGAATCTTTGTATTTTCAGGGTTGTCGCTTGAAGGCATTGCATGGGGACAAGTCTTATTCCATATATTGTTGTACAAAAAACATGTGTCATCGTGATGTCATCAGGTGTCAAATGACAATAATTTAAAGTTTATTACATAAACATTCATATCTTCTGAAGTACATGTCATAGAGTTATAATCGTGGGGCCTCCTGGATCTTACATTACATGTAACATTTATTATGAAACGTGACTCCCACCTTTACTTCTGGTTCAAACGGGGAGCTCTGAAAATACAAAATCAGATCTCCTGAACCACATGTCTTAATTTGTATCTCCTGAACTGTCTTGTACCTTACTACACATTTGACATGTTTTTCAATAGCATAACCCACTTTGTTCTTTCCTTGTGGTCCGTACAGCAAGTTTCCGTACAGCAAGTTCATAGGGTTTACATCAAAACTTAACATATTGGATAGGACCTGTGATTTTCAGTATGAAGTCATGATATTATATATTTTGTTCCACCAACCAAAACCCCTCTGTTTGTTTTTACAAACTATATAACCATTATGCACTCATTGTCATTTAGCTTTCTAATGTTAATTTTGTTAAAGTTTATCTTTAATAGATCATGAATAATGATTTAAGTTATGTGATGGCAGAAGATGTACATGTTTTCTTTGTTCAATCCAAACCTAATAAAATGTAGCCTGTCAGTTTCCCTTGTGGTTTATTATTTGATATTTACAATGTATTTGTTAACATTGTAGTTCCAGACATACATGTACATGTAGGGCCTAAATGCACCTTGTATTCTTCACCTGAAGATATTATTTCCTGTGCCAGACTTTTGACAATCCAATAATGTTTACTCAGTTCATTACCTTTTCTTTTCAGGTATGTTGTGATAGCATGTACATTTACAGTACTTTCAGTTTAAGTTTAAAGTGTACTTTTGTTCTTGTACAACACATGAAAAATAAAAGTAAAGATTATTTGGGATTAGTGGGCCCCACACAAATTTTTTATTTATTTGGCCTGTTTCTTTGGGTTTTGGTAGCCTTCTTGTGACACTCTGCACTGTGTATAGGTACAGATGATTGAGAATCATTGTAATGGTACATACAATAACTCCTGATCCTGTTATTGTGTGCTTCATTGTGTCAGTATAGGAACCTTGAATCACAGGATGCTTCCTTTGTTCACTCCACCCACACACATGGGTGTGTTTTATTACCAAGTGACCAAGTACAATAACATCATGTAGGTACATGGGAAATGATTTGTACATGTATTACCATACTACATGTTTGTTAAAGTCACAATTAACCTTTCCCATGATACATGCTAGTTGACTGTATTTTTGCCTTCATGAGGCCACTTTTAATCAGTATCAATAAGCTACTTGCGTGTCGAGGCCACAATGAACTTTCCTGTAATTCTATCCACAGTAGTCAGTGCATATTAATCAAATCTTCAATCTGTGCCAAAGTAGTATATTTGCCAAGTTCAGATTTCTATGCAGAGATGGATGACCAACCAAAATAACATGTTCATGTAATAGTCACTACTGGTACCCAGATAGTGTTTGCAAAGCAATTTAATTTGTCAACTGCTTGGCCAATTGTTTCCTGTTGATTCTGCTGAAGGAAAATCAACCTTGACACACCTTTTAAAGATGAACGAAAAATACTTCTTTGCAGTATCTATAATGAACTAAGTTAATACTGTGCTGAGGTTCATGTGAGGAAAATAGTTTGAATTTTGTACTGAAAAGTATCATTTTATATTAAACTAAAATAATAATGTGACAGATTCCAGAACAAACGTTCTGCTTTGCAATGTGTAATACATCGATGAAAGCTGTTGGCAAAACTAATATTCAAAATAAAAAACAACTTGCACATAACAAAATTGGTTCAATTAATTTTGTTCATTTATTTAACACCAGTATTCTTATGCAATCACCAAAGTTAGTTAATTACTTAAAGTAATATTCTTATCAAAACAAATGGCATACGAAGCAAAGTTAAATCACTGCAAGTTCAATTTCATGCAGTTCAAACACACCATGCCTTGATCATACTGTGACGCAGCAGATGCCATCTATTCATGATAACTACATGATGTACAATATTGTGTTACTGCTGCAAAAGTTTGATGTACAATATTGTGTTACTGCTGCAAAGGTTTGATGTACAATATTGTGTTACTGCTGCAAAGGTTTGATGTACAATATTGTGTTACTGCTGCAAAGGTTTGATGTACAATATTGTGTTACTGCTGCAAAGGTTTTTGAGAGGTGTATGATACATCTTTCTGGACCATGAGTAAATCAAACTTCATGTCTGAAATACAACAAGCTGTGAAAAGTTTATCCAATATTAAAAGGTTATAAAATTTTCAAGAAAATGCAACACAATATAAAAATGGGGGGGGGGGTTTTCAAGTTGTTCGATTTACTTCTTTGTATTTATGCCTGTCAAGTATTTCATGATTGTGCAAATTATGTGGAAAAAAAAATAATTTAACGTAAGACACGCATGTACATTATATTGCTTAAAGCAATATAATGTACATGCGTGTCTTAAATACTATGCAGTAAAAAATTTAAGCGTATAAAATTACAAATATTCTTTCAAACACCAAATTGTATGGCATTGATGAGTTGGTTGATTGTTTCTCATGTCTGAAATTCTTGTCTCACATGGGAAAAGTTTATTCATTCTTTCCCCTAAGAGTAAATACAAAAACAAAGTTGAGAAACACCATTAAAATTAGCTGGCAGAAACTATGCCAGACATCCCTTGGGTAGCTTGAGTAGTTTATAAGTGAGTTCCTGATTGGGGCAGCACCAATGCTTTGAGATCAAATGTGACAAAGATGGAGTAAAGTAAAATGTTTGTCTGAGACACACAAATCGTTATGGAAAAAATGAAAACCTCTCACTAATGTTCAAAAAACAATTGTACATAGAACATACAGAAGCACTAGGGCAGAATGTATTTGGTAGACTACTACAACTTTGCACTAATTTGGCTACGCACAGACAATTCTTGCTAAGCAGAATCATGTGACCACCCAAAGTACCATGTTAGCTTATGTCATAACCTGTAGTAACAAACCAAGCTAACCTTACAAGTAAATTTGTCAACACATGCAATGTACACATCTTGCCACGTGCTACATGTACAACACCATTATAAACACTACTTGGTTTAACAATATAATGATACTAATAATAATAGTTATAAGTATCACACAAGTGTGAGTGGAATATGGAAAATACAACATTTCTGTGTTATACCATATCCAACATGCGTAGTGTAATAATGTACACTAAAGCCCTGTTCACACGAAAAAAACAACATTCCTTGCGACAAATTTAATGACCACTGAAGTCATCACACGACACCAAGTAAAAATGTGACCACGTTCCATGAGACGAGAGTACAGACTTAGCTGGTTACCACTGAACTATAGAGTTTTTGTTCTTAAACAGCGCTAGTACCAGTTAAATGATGGCGTACGTCGCGGTAAAAAATAAACCATGTAAACATTCTTCAAAATGGCTGACACTCGCGAAGACGTTGGGGAGTCCATTCATAATACTATGCCCGTAATATCCTCCAAAAAACGACCGGCGAAGACATCAACCAAAGATAAGAGTAAGAAGGCCAAGAAATCTTGGTGCTACGAGGAAACGATTGCCTTGATAAACATTATGGAGAAGGAAACCACCCAATCTAAAATGGATGGTTTGACATACAACAGCCATGTTTGACGGGAAATCGCGGACGTGGTCGTGGTTGGCCCGGTAAGGGTGTGTAAACACACAAAGGTCGGCTCCCGAAGGTTCTTCACGCATGCGTGTTACTACCGCTTTCGCGAGGATCATCAGTCAATACACAACGGATCGTTTCACACGAAGGTTTGACTAGATTCCTTGCGAAAAATTACGCTAGCGTAAGATTTTGTCGGAGGTCGGGACCTACTAAAAAATTTCGCAAGGTTTGCGAAAATTTTGCAAGGATTGTAGGCGATGTAAAATATTACTGTCCTTTCACACGAAGCCCAATTTGTAATTGTTTACAAAAAATTGTAAAATTTCGCAAAGAATAAATGGTGTTTGAAGCTTTGCATGGTGTGGAGGATAAGAGTAACTATAAATATAAATAGTAAACTTGCGGGTACAACCATGTGTAAAATCTCTTTTGAGGGAGTGTTGGCTCTGAAAAGAGCCGGTTTGGTCTCGACGTTTCGAACAGTATACTCTGCTCGTCTTCTCCTGAAGAGCCAACACTCCCTCAAAAGAGATTTTACACATGGTTGTACCCGCAAGTTCGCAAAGAATGTTCGTTTTTTCCGTTGTGTGAAAAGGGCTTAAGAAAAATCCTTATCACATGAACACAGTACATAAATATGTTGTACAGTTAGCAAAAATGTTGACAACTTTAACTGCATGCATGTAATAAGCTTATGATGGGAAATGTAATCCTTGAAACCAATATAAATAAACACATATTAAAAAGCATTCTTACCCGAAACCATATATTAACTTTGAAACATACCATATACACTGCAAAACTATAGAAAAATTGCAAATATTTATAAATGGATCAACTGACTGACACACTATTGTAATACATCATTTGAACATTGCATGTTGTCATATGTATAACAGCCGTAAGGATAGAAGGCCTTTGCTATTTCAACTTCATGTACATTACAAATTACTGTATGTAAGTATTGCATCAATACATCATAAAGCAAAGGTCTAGTGATTACAAAGGTTATAACAGTATTTCAACATCAAATCCCTAACTAAAACCACTGGTAACCATAGTAACACTTACTTATAAATATAGCCTTCCAATCACACAAATATTGGATGAGTGCAATGTCACAGAATATAATATTGGATGAGTGCAATGTCACAGAATATAATATTGGATGAGTGCAATGTCACAGAATATAATTCACAAGATTTCACCAAGTGATTTTATTCTGCTCAACCAACAAAATGCATTCAATATTTTATCTAAATATAACTTGCATAGATCCTTGTCATTCGGAATTTTTTCACAAGTCCACCCCACTCTGAAAATTCTTTGAAAAATCCCATGAACAACATAACGACTCCATCATGGTTGTGTCCATGTAGACACTACGCCTTGTCTGCCATGACAACCTTGCCTCGTTTGGACAAATGGGGGGGCGCCTTTTTCTTCTTTGGGGGGATGCAAGTTCACCAAAAAACTTTTGGTATGGGGAAGAGGCTACAAGAAGAAAACTTAATATGAAAATAACTCAGGGAGCTGAAGGTAGGAATTGAGTCTAGATTGTAGGACCAATAAAGAGAAATATGCACCAGGCAAGGAGTTCCAAAGAGATTGTGGAATAAAGCTGTTGGAACGGCTCTTTGTTCTACATTTTAGCAAGAGTGTGTGGGTGAGTACAATCACATTACTTTGAGCATGACGCTGTGAAGCCTCAATAATTGTCCATTTTTGATTCAAATATTCAATTGTGAAGTGACGCGGCAGCAAACATGTACATGGCAAAATAATGGACCACACGTGACAAGTATTCCACCAACCAAATGATGAGGATCTTTGTGTGTAGTATACACACCGTAACATATCCTTACAATAGATATTGAGATAATTTTCAGAATGTAATAATAAATGCTACAAGTTCAACTGCTGTTAAGAGAATAAACAAGAACATAATGAAAGACTAACTTCTGACTACATCTAAGTGTGGAAGTCAAAACCCCAACATGTTGGCTTGTTACATTTAATGTAGACAGCCATTGAAAAACATGCTGAAAAAGAATATACTACAAAGAAAATTTGAACAAATTAATGTAACATGCACAACTTTTTGTCCATGGAGAAAAACATCAAAACCAACTAGTAACTTAGCTACAAGCTGGACTTCCTGCAGGCATGATTTGTACATACATAGCTCAATGGAGGACTTACATAAAATCTTATCTGTACAAAAAGGGGACTACTGTACATGTATCTCAACCAGGGTTCTCCCCATCCACAGGCTACATGTAGCATATCGGGCCAATACGCGCAAATTGACTACCGATATGAGCCCATTTTGGCCGATAAGCAAAACAAATTATAAATAAAAAATGTTATTTATTATGATATTTTTTCTCAAAAAAATCAAGAGAAAACCCTATAGAATGCTCCAGATTGCACAGTAGGACTTTTAAAACCAAGATAAACAACAAGAAGTAGAAACATTCCAAAGACCTTGTTTTAATTCAGCATGCTTTGGCCAAACATAAACAAATTTGGGTCCAGAATGCTCCACAGTTTTGAAAAAAACCTGGGAGGAATCCTGTCAACACGTGATAAGCTGGGCTTTTTTTTACAATTATTTAATTTATCAACTTTTAGTAATGAATACAAAATGTAAATTTGTCATATGACCAATGTGCATGTACTGTCTTACCCTGGAATTTACTTAGGTTAAAGATGCCAATGTCTACAGGGCTCGAATTTGACACTGGACCGCAGGCCCGAGGCCAGTGATTTTAGTGTTGGGCCAGTAAACTTATGACCGTACAAGTCCGGCAGTCTTGTGTTTTTGAATAATAACACGTCATTTAAAAAAAAAATTAAACTGATCAATTGAGTATTGAAGTATTACCCACAAGAAAAACTTGATAAATCTTCTCTTAGTGCTTGGTACAAAAACAGCTCAAATGTGAAAATGTGTAGAGTGTTCTTCTCATTTTGATTCCGTTCTTGTAACAAATTTTCTGGTCCAGTAAAAGTTTTGAGCTACAAGCCCTGCAGTCTTGTGGATTTTTTTCCCCAAATTCGAGCCCTGGTCTAGATGTGTTACAGAAACCCACACCGTAAACACACACCTTACAAATACTTCTTACACATAGTAAATGTTTTAAGTCACAGCAGTCATACTTTGTATGTCAGTCATTAAATTTTTTACCAGAGTACAAGACAAAAGGCAGTATATAAAAATAAATCCATATAAAAGTGAGCATTCATCTTTTGAAAATATATTTTGTACAAATGACTAGTTGTTAGTACTACATACTGTACACTGTATATGCATCATGTCCCATGAAAGACAAGTGTGACTGAATTCAAAGAGCACCTGTTGTTGGGAGATTGACTGACACTTGATCACATTATTGGCCACATGGAAGGCAAACAACAGGTATAACATCGCCATATCCCAACTCCAGTTTTTCAACTATTATGACCAAAATATTTATATTATTTGGGTTTACATGTAATTCAATGTAAGATACTAGTTTGGGCCACAATGGATGAAAAAGTGGCAGTCAGATTTGCCATCTGGTGATATAAAATGGGAAGATAATGGCAAGCAGTATTGACTGTCTGGTACTGGATGCCATGCCAACTTCATAAAAATCAGAACTAATCACCATCTTGTTTTAAAGAAGGCACATGCAGTGAAAGCATGATAAGAAAGCTAAGTTAGTATTTCTGCATAGTTATTTCAATTGGACAGAGTGTTAAGATCTATAGAAACATGAAGCAGCTAGACACTTTCGGACATTAACTAGTACCATAGTCATTATATCTACCAAACAATAAATGAATCCATAAAAATACAGGCAGATAGGACACGAAGAAAATTAACAGAACTTACCCTAAAATCAACACAAAAATATTCCTCCACAAAAAGGAAAGTTTGGTAGACAATTAGTTTACCCATTGCCATGACTACTTTCATTGGATGCAGAATGGTGGCTTCCAAACTTCACACCCATTCAAGGTTTTCAACAATGGCTTAACTCTGTTTAAAACAAGGATTGTTATTGGAATTTTCACAAGGTATGTGAATCGTCTTGATACCTTGTTTTTGTTTGAGTTTGCGCAGATGACATTTTTCCCAAATGAAACAAGTGAACGCACCTATGATTAAGAGGTTGATGATGATAACTAATAGTATGACACCAACTGTGTTAAGCAGAGTTGGCATAGGAAGTACAGAGAGGACATCAACACGCCTTGTCTGCATATCAATCACATTACCTTGAAGCTGCAAGTAACTAGCATAGCTACCTACAATATGGAATAACTGATGACTGTGACCAATGATATCAAACTTACCAGGTGCTAATACTTCAGGGAAATGTGTAGCATAGAGGAGGATTGTTACAGCACACATCATAAACTGATAAGAATGATAGTGTAGGGCATCTGATTGACAATCATCTGCTTCACAAAACACAACCCGATACAATAATGGGAAGCTGCAGTACAAGTAGGGAGTAGCAAATGCTATCATACGTAACAACTTCTGCCTCTTTATTCCAGCTACAAGCCGGGACATGCATGCCAAGACAGTACACAGAAAGGCATTAAATACACACATCGGCAAGTATACTTTGTGGTATGTGGTATTCATAAAACATTTGGGAAATACATATGTATTATACAACATGGAACAAGCCATGCTATAGACACTCAATGCACCGTAGTCAAAAAAGAAGCAAAGATGACGTACTCTCTCAGACATGCAGTTGAAGAGGTGAGCTGTGCTACTAACGATCATGTACAGGCATACTGATGCCAAATATACTTGCATAGGATAAGTGAAGGGATCCACATCAAAGCTCAGCTCGTGCCATAACCACTGAGTGTACATCCATAGGAATAAACCAGACGTCAGGAAATGAGTCCAGAAATTGATGGTTTCATTGGTGAAGGTGAAGGCACTCAGTATACAAGTAACCACACTGCTACGACATGACCGGTACCCAGACACAATAAATGGTTCCCTGAAGTCCTTAGGAACATGGTTTACTCTCAGTAGCTTGATAGTCCACATAATCAATGGTATGCAGCCTGTACAAAGAATGAAAGAAAGGATGTTTAGTAGAAAACTATGTAACTACATGTAAAACCCGATTTAAAAAATAACATGATTTTCCAGTAGAGTCCCAGATTGCCCAAGATGTAGGTTATTTTTATTTATAATTTAGTTTATGTTGAAGACTAAATAAATACTTCTGTGTAAGGAGGATTAGTTCTTGCATAATAAAGCCCTGGCATGTCGAGCATTATTTTACACCCACATACATGTAACATCAGGAAGTGTGATGACTTTTCAAATAGAAACTCAAGATTTTCCACCCAGTTTCACAATTGTGGAGATGCTTGTTTTTATGTAATTTTATTAAGAATCTCCAAGCTGACAATCACTCATTTATACATCGTTGGCACCATGATGTTTACTGATGCACATGTGCCATGACAAACTGTTTAACTTCACTATTCTAGTTTATAGTAGTCTTTAGTCAAGGCGGTAGTCATCACACACAGCGCCAAGAAGCAGAGAGAGACTGACATATTGGCACTATTTGTGGGGATACTAGCACACATGTCCAAACGCCAAAGAAACTTAAATGGCGTTCAGCCAAAGGTTTTTACCCGGGCCCAATTTCATGGCTCACCGCCGAATTCTTCGCTTGCGATCACCATTCTCCGCTTACTGCCCAAGCGCCGAATTTCTGCGCTAGCTGTGCAAGCGAAGAATGCCTAGTAACGAAGAGTATGCATGCTTACAAGTCAAAATTCTCTGCTAACCCGTTAAATATGCTTGATGTAAGCAAAGAATTCCCTGCTTCCATAAGCTCCGATTCTTTGCTTACGGTAAGCAGAGCCATGAAATTGGGCCCTGTTATCAAAATCACCGTAATTGCATGGCCCAGAAAGGATGTAATTTTTTACTCAAAGTGCCTGTTTATCCCATGTGTACATGTACACTACAGGTGTACATTTTGTATACTCCACTGTCTGAGTCCTTGGACTATGATGGGGTTCATTCTGCTACCCTCTCCACGTTCATTCCTGAAGATAGCCAAATGAACCTCAGTCAAGAGTCATATTTAGACTAGGGATAACCCCTTACATGTAAAGCCAGATCAGCTTTTGGCACTTTTTTAATATGGGGGCTAGACACAGGTCTTGGTTTGGGAGTAAAATTCCACGAGACCACAGGGCTTGTAATGTAGCTTAACATTTTTAGCGCACCAGAATTGTTTTTAGAAGACCAAAATCTGAATGAGAAAGAACTTTCTACAAAATTTAGGCCCAACATGTTAATAGTTGTTTTATTTGACCAAGCACTAAGGGGAGACTTATCTTAGTCTTATGGGTGAGTGAACTTTGATACTCAACAGAATTGAACAATGTTACCAGACTCAAAGTCAACACTTGAACATCATTTTGTTATAATCCAATATAAACTACATTTCACAGTAAGGTATTATTATTCAATTGAAAAAACACAAGACCGCCAGGCTGACCCAAAGCTAAAATCACTGGCCTCAGGCCTGTGGTCCAGTGTCAAATTCAAGCCCCTAGGGAGTACATTCTATAAATCTTTCTAGATGCAGGATAGCCCCATAGTGCTGGATTCCCTCCACTTATTGGCCATGCGCACACAAATCATCAGAAAGTAAGATGATTTTTTTTGTCGGAATCGAGTCGAAATCCATGTTTTTTGCTGTTTGGCTCGTTGTGGTGTAATTTTATGAAAAATTTCCTATCAAGGCATTTACTGAGTAATGCGCATGATCACAAGCAATTCGATTTGTTGAAACAGCCACATTAACTATAGTCTTTTTAATGTCACTGCAGCGCCGTTTTACTCCACGCTGATTGCTGCTGGTTAGTGTTCCGCAGTGTGGTGGCGCTGTTTGAGATGAATATGGCCTTGACTAATGTAGAATAGTGAGGTCATACAGTCTGTCATCACTTTTGCGCATCAGTTATTATTATGGTGCAGACATTGTTTTATTGACTGTCAGCTCGGAAATTGTTCAAGGTAAAATATCCGTATCAGACTTTTTCATTCATTATGAAATAAAATGGTATTTTAAATACTCAAATACATAGCTTTCGGTAGACCTAGTAATTGGGGTGCTGAATTCCATTTTTTGTTTTTTTTACATTTAATGCTGTCATACTTCTATTACTCATAGTACTAAAACTACTACTAGCTATGACCGCGGATGTCAATATTAGAAGAAAAAAAACAGAGTACAGCGCCCCAGTTACTGGGTCTAAGCTTTCGGTAACAATGATGAGTAAAAAAGTGACAGTCGAATATGGACACCTTTTATTCGGGGTGGGCGTAGGGTCAAGAAGTGGAGGGAGTCCAGCATTGGCACTATATATGGGGTTCAGAGTATAACATTAAAAATCTCTTAACGTTAGAAAAATTGGGTTGGATAGCCCTGGTGGTGTCGGAATCTGTTGCAAGCAACGAATGAGTCCAACCTGGATACGTTTTTTCTTCGTTAAAGGTATTTATTAATGGCAATAACAGTGTGGGGAGCCGGTCTTCGATAACCGGTCACTTTGGCACCTTGCAAACTCAGTACCAATAAACTCGGCACTTCGCAAAGTCGGCACCCACAAACTCGGCACCTAGCAAACTCGGCACATGCACAAATACAAATTCGGCACCCTGTCTGCCGATTTACCGCTTCGTCTGTGGTACATGGAAACATAGAGGTAATTTCATTGACGAGTGATAACAAATTATATCTGGACAACCATTAAGTGTGACCCCCTGTGACCTTTACTTCTATTTAATTAAACTTTTAAATGTACTATTTTAGCACATCTCAATGCCTTGATAAATATAGGCTTTGAAATCATAATGACATCATCGGTTTTTAAATTTTAATTATCAAAGTTTCTTATTTCAAATTCGAAATCTTTAGAGCCACCATTCACTTAACGTATCAATATTTCATACAAAGACATGTTTGAGCGATTTTCTCTCTTTCAAGCACTAGGTCGGCTACCTCGGACATGTTCACAACCAAAACCTATTGTTTGTAAGTCTACAAACACTGCATGTCTAGTTGTTTTGATACATGTCGTGTTTGCACAAGTGTTCTTAACGATCTTTACAACAACAAAAATTCAAATTTAACACGTGTGCAGGGATATGATACACGACACATTACTGTTACAAAATGGACCAAAAATGGACAACAGATATTAACATAATTTACTCTTTCAGGACGTTTAATAAAGTCCATAGAAACATAAAAAGTAGCTGCTGGAGCAAGGCGCTACAAAAGAAGAGGTATACCTGCATGTAAAGTGAGCCCCAAAGGGAAACTTCTGTACATAACCTGGTGTCCTTTTAAAGCATTTTTCTCATATTGAGCCGGGAATTTTTAGGAACCTCAAAGTTGTCCTTAAAGTATGTCCAAATCATTGCAATTTGACATAGAAAAAAAAAGCAAGACTAAATTTTAAATCCCCAAAATGAGTTGTGTTGAGGTGGATACAGTACAAAAAAAATTTACTAGTCGTTTTAAATTCGCTAGTAAAAAGTGGCAAGACAAATTTAAAAAGTTTCTTAAAATGATGCACTGACCCATAAATATAAGAAGACATGGTTAAAAAACCACTGACTTATTTGTAATATTTTTAGGCGGGTGAACTGTGGCAAATATTACATGAATAAGTGTACATAACATGGACACCAAAACTGTATACACATTTTTTTTGGGGGGGAAATTAATTGGTCTTTACCCACTAGTGACAAGTAAGGACCTTTTTTAATACTAATCTAATTGTAAAAACCCCACTGACGCCAATAAATAAAAAAATTTGTTGCATCGTATTTCGTACATAACGCGGACACGAAAATCGGGCGCCATGTTTAGAAATCTTTTGGACTTTCAACTAAAAAACTATGATTTTGCAAAGAACTACTGTGATTGAACACCCCAAATTGTTCATGCTAGTCAACAAACGTTACTCAGCTTTGCTGAGCACTACATTCCAAGGACTTTAGCAATTACGGTTTTCAAGAAATGTAGGCAGTATTTAGTGAGAAAACTTACATCTAACCTCCAACTTCTGTACATACTGTAACTCGTGTCCTACAAGTGGACACGAAGCAATCGCGTGATATGTCAACAAATGTAACCAATGGCAACCAACCTTGGACATGCAACACGTAAGATGAGCCCACTAGCTTACTAGAAATTTGCACCAGGAGCCATTCTGATGATGTAGGGTGCGCGGGATCGAATTGCATGCGTACATAACTCATGGACACGAAAATTAAAGCCGCCGTGAAAACAAAATTTGTAGCTCTCCAGCATTTTCGAAACGCTGATATTTTGTGAAGTAGTGTATGCTGCACACGATCTACACGTGTGTGGTTCAAATTGCAGCGAGCTCAACCGCTATTGATCGATGTGTAGCATCTGAACTTTGGTGGACACCAAGAGTTATGTACGAAAACGATAAGTTTGATTCCGTGCCAAAAATAACCAACATTACAAACAAAGTTTTGCCATAAATAACTTCATGGGTATATAAAAGGCTTGTGGCTGATTTTTGTTTAAAATTTTCATACAATGTTGTAGAATACCAGTTTACAAAAAAACATTGCCACTGATGTAACACAGACATTCTGTTTCATGGGCCTTATTTTTGTCTGCTTAATTTCGTAAAAAAAAAAAAATAATAAACTAGACATTCAGTTTTTGTTTACTACAAAAACAAGGTGTTCGTGATCGATGTTATCAAATTATGATTGAACAATATTTTATTTTATCAACCCGATTTGTGGTTCAGTAGTAAGATTTTGTTTCAATATAAATCTTCAATTTCCGGTTTTGTACCAAAACTTAGGTCAAATGAGGTCATACTGTGTAGCGCTAGGTAAGTCCCTTTGTAATGCCGTGTAGTTGATAAAAATCCAATGTTTGGTTCGGGAGTTATGACTGTTTCAAGTGTTGAATTTGATCACCCGGTTTGAACTGGAAGTCAAGGTCAAATTGGGTCACATTCTGTGTGTCAATTCTTAAGTTGATAAATACTCTCCCAATGATGTAAAGATTGTTTGAAAAAAATGGAATTTATGTTTTTTTTTAAACATTAATGTTTAGCTTCCAGTTTGAAACGGAGGTTCGGGTTAAATGAGGTTACACTGTGTACCGTTTGTTAAGTCTTAGGAGCTTTATCTGAGGACGTATATTTGATAAAAATATTACACGAACTATTATTAATGGGTGTGCAATACACAATGAAACAGCAAGCGACGCCAACTGTATTCCTACTTGCAGTGTAGGTGACTTAAAATAACGGAATTGTTGATGTAATATAAAACAAATCTTATATTGTCACTTTAGTTTTTGTTGTATCGAGCGTTAAGGACACATACACTAGGACTTTGACCCTTCAACCATCCAACTATCCAAGTAATTCCTGACCATGATTTTAACAAAGCTTCTGGAATAAAAGTATATACATTTCTGAAAAAACAAGTAGTAAACATTTTTTTACTTGAAATTTGCAACTGACCTTCTAAATTTAATCTTTTGTTCCACAATTAATTAATTATTCAGACCATCATCCCTTATATTATATCCTTTGTTCTCCAAGTACCCCAAATCGTCTAAACAAATGTGTTTAGGCCACCAATCCTTCAGTTTGAAAAATTCCCCAAAGAACCCAACAAAACAATTGGTAACAGTGGCCGCACACTTTGTTTACAAGTACATCCGAGTATGGACAGTGGATGAGTGTGATGTTTTGCGGTTGACCAATCAGCAATCAGGAAATCCATAAGGGGCCATGGCGGCATATTCACCAACAGACGTTAACGTTAAATTGTGAAAAGTGTTGGCAAAACGAGCGCCCTGACTCATCTAAATGAAATCAAATGTAAAATGTACAGCATTTAAATAGAATATAACCTTATCTATTCGGCCAGCCCAACGATACGCTGTGGTAACTTTGAAAATTAGTAGTAAGTACCATGTTTTACGAGGCAAACTGTTTCGTTTTGAAACAAAATGTTTGAGTCAATTTTAGAACTAGTAATTGACAACAAAATCATTAAATTGTACAACTGGATTGAAGGTCAGTTATTCATCTCTATAAATCTGTAAATATTTTTGCAGAAAATTACTTTGATCACAAGAAATTGATATAATTCCTGAGACTACACCACGCTAATTAAATATTCATGGAGAGGTCAAGCTCCGAAACTAGTGCATACGTTGCAGATAAAAGGAACGGATATTGTGTGCAGGGCGGACTGACTGCATAATAACAGTACTCAATACTTCACGTGCAGTGCACAAGTGGCTGTATAGGTTAGGCGTACATTGTATTGGCGTGTAGGTCTACATTATCGTGTTGTCTTACAACGTGGTTCAACAGACTCGTTCGCTTTGACGTCCAGTTTCGACCCGATGCAAAGATTAAAATGTTATCATCTCTGTGCAAAAGTTTGAGCAGGATTACTCATCTATAGCGTGATGAAAAATTTATGTTAAAATATAACGTAGTTTTTTAGATCAGAATTTTTACAATTTTTCAACTTCCGGTTTGAACCGGAAGTCAAGGTCAAATGGGGTCACGTTCTGTGCAGCATTTGTTGATCTTTTATCGACCTGTCCGATGATATGTAGATTGTCAAAATCCAACATGTGGTTCATGAGTGATGATCTTTTTTAAAATAATAAACTTTGATTTATTGTAATTCAATACCCAATGACATCATCATGACATCATCAAGTTTGTGTGGTCTTGATAATGAGGTTCAGATATCTGATGAGTTTCAATGTTTAATTTAATTTCAATCTTGAGTTATGACAAAAAATTAAATTTTTAACGAAAAAACACAATGGCACACTTTGACCTTTCGGTACGACCGGAAGTAAAGGTCATACGATTTTGACGTTAACTTTTCAAATGTTGCCGAAGTATTGATCTATCAGATGCCCAATTATGAGCATCATAGCTTAAAAATTCACGAAGATACAGCGAATAGCAAATGGTCAGTTTTCAACTTTAAAAACCTTGTAATTCGACACCTGATGACGTCATAATGACGTCATCAATTCTGTGCCGTCTTTGTATTAAGGTTCAATTGTCTGATAAGTTTAAAGGTTCAATTCAGTTTCAATCTTGAGTTATGCTGTAGAGAAGAGTTCCGTGGAAGAAGAAGAAGAAGAAGATGGAGAAGAAACTAGACATTGAATTTTTGTTTGCTACAAAAACACGGTGTTCGTGATCGATGATGTCATCAAATTATGATTGAACAATATTTCATTTTATCAATCTGATTTGTGCCCTCTGTAATGCCGTGTAGTTGATAAAAAACCAATGTGTGGTTCAGGAGCTATGATTATTTCAAATATTGAATTTGATCATCCGGTTTGAACCAGAAGTCAATATCAAATTGGGTAGCATTCTGTGTGTCATTTCTTAAGTTGATAAATACTTTGCCAATGATGTAAAGATTGCAAAAAACCAAAGTGTGCCTTAGAAGTTATGATTTTTTGAAACATTGTTTTTTAACTTCCGGTTTGAACCGGAAGTCAGTGTTAAATGAGGTCACACTGTGTATCGTTTGTTAAGTCTAAAGAGCTCTTTCTGATGTTGTTTACTTGATAAAAATACAATGAGTGGTTGAGGAGTTATAATTTCTTTAATTATTAAATTCATCTTCCGGTATGAACCGGAAGTCAAGGTCAAATGGCATAACATTTTGTGTATCGTTTCTTCACTTGTTACCTACCTCACAAATGATGCATAGATTGTAAAAAACCAATGTGTGGTTCGATCAGAAGTTATGATTTTTTGAAACATGAAACATCAACTTCCGGTTTGAACAGGAAGTTAAGGTCAAACGGGTCATATTTTGTGTAGCGCGTGTTTAATTTATCAAGACCGTTCAGACGACGTTTGGATTGTGAAAATCCAACGTGTGGTTAAGGAGTTATGAATTTTTCAATTATTATACGGACTGTCACAGAGCTCTGTAAATAATGACCATTCATGTGATATAGCGCCCTCATGTGACATGTACATGTACTGGCGAGGCTGCGTGGACTTTGAACCTTATGAACAATGGAGCGGAACGGCCAGCTACAGTGAATCGGCAAAATACGCAGTTTAAATGCGGTGGCTATATACAGTGTTTATGTTGGCCTACACTATCGTGCGTTGTCACACGATGAAAGTCAACAGACACATGCGCTTTGACGCCCAGTTTTGACCAGATGCAAAGATTAAAATGATATAATCTCTGTGCAAAAGTTTCGGCAGAATAACTCATCTATAACCTGCTGCAAAATTTATGTTAAAATATTACGTCGTTTATGAGATATGAATTTTTCAAATTTTCAACTTCCGGTTTGAACCGGAAGTCAAGGTCAAATGGGGTCACGTTATGTGCAGCGATTGTTGAACTTTTCACGACCTATCCGATGATGTGTAGATTGAACAACTCCAACATGCGGTTCATGAGTTATGATTTTTTACAAATATTAAACTTTGATTTAATGTAATTCAATACCCGATGACGTCATCATGACATCATTAAGCTTGTGTCGTCTTGACACTGAGGTTCAACTGTCTGATGAGTTTCAACCTTCAGTTCAATTTGAATCTTGAGTTATGCTGTAGAAAAGCCAAAAACATGACTTTTTGAAGGAAAATCAACGAAGGCAAACTTCGACCCAGGGTAACGACCGGAAGTTAAGGTCATACGATTTTGACGTTAACTTTTCAAATGATGCCCCAGTCTTCATCTATCCGATGCCCAATTATGAGCATCATATCTTTCAAATTCACGAAGATACAGCAACTTGAAAATGGTCATTTTCAATTTTAAAAACCTTGTAATTCGACACCTGATGACGTCATCATGACGTCATGACAACTGTGCCGTCCTCATATCAAGGTTCAATTGTCTGATGAGTTTCAAGGTTCAATTCAGTTTCAATCTTGAGTTATGCTGTAGAGAAGAGTTCTCCGGAAGAAGATGGAGAAGAAAAAAAAAAAAAAACAGAACAAAAAGAATAGGTGTTCGTGCAAATTGCACGAACACCTAATAAAAAAAACAGAACAATAACAAGAGGTGTTCGTGCACATGTTGCACGAACACCTAAAAAGCTTCCTTATTAGGTACACCTAGGTTCCTTAGGTTACAAGCTTTAACATTCACCTGGCGTCTTAAAACTCGAAGCAAGTTGTTTTGCTTTTAGAGTGCGAATTACATTATTGAATTCGGTGCATCACAAAGGAAAGTCATAATCTTGAATCTCCTTGCTCTGCTCAATGCAAGCGCTGATTGTAAATGTTTGATTGTGAAAGCAGGACAAGTTGAATTCTAAAAAATGATAGGCCAAAATGCCTTAGGGCCTTTCTAAAAAATGTAATATTTATAAACATGCAGGCCTACACGTTTTTTTTCATTCCCATTTTAATTTTAAAAAATAAATTTGTGGTGCTTATTTTATCCTGTTCAATACGATAAGGAACATACATTACATATGCTTCTAAATTAGGTTTTTTAAATTCAAGTTGTCTGTCCTTTTCGGGAACCTTGCATTTTTACCAAGACACAGATGTTTTTTTCTATTTTGATGAAAAGTATCGATATATTAAATTAGTTGCACGGGACGTTGAGGTATTTTAAATTTGATAATGAACTTAAGCAGGGGGGGGGGGCGGACACGATATTGCACAATTCTTTCCCCGATGCTGTGTGAACGTACCATTACAAAAATAGGGGTGTTTAATTTTTACACTAACACGAATGGATTAAATTAGATAAAAGTAAGGCAGTATTTTACCAATTATATATGTATACATGTAGTTTATTTGTCAGGTTTTTGGAGTGGAATAAAATGCAAATATTTGACAAATATCTAGACAAGACTATTTTAAAAAATTCATTCGTCCCTCCAACATTAGGCGCATGGCCAGGCAACAGCACCATACCGTTAATCAATGTATAATATTGCTTTGAACGAAAATTTTGACACCCCTAAAACAGTGTCACAAAACGCGACAAAAGTGAAAAATTGAACCATTCTACCCCTGAGATTTTTCAAGTTCTTGTTTAAATATATAGCTTTCTAACATTGTGAAGTTTAAAAAAAAAATTCACCCATTCTACCCAATCGATTTTTATGATTTTCAAAATGTAACGTTCGAATTAAATAGTAACTTCCGTTAACGGTTTCATGTGTGGACCAGTCGGCGTCCGGAGTTTATGTGTGTTGGTATGGTATACCGAGCAGTCAGGGTGACACACAAAGGCTGCGTTTCCTGGTATGAAGCCTGGGACCAATCAGAGCGCTTTATTGCTGCGACCTGACTGCATGAACAGAGATTCGACTGAATGCATGTAAGGCATGCTCATGAATGAGACGAGTATCAACGTTGATGGCGCTTTTTCTTTTTCCGTGTCCGCCCCCCCCCCCCCCTGAACTTAAGGTAGTGATTGCTTGGTGCCGAGTTTGTAAGTCAAAAATAGGCTGGTGCTGAGTTCGTATGGTGCCGACATTATATTTAGTGCCGAGTGGGTGCCGAGTTTGCGAGGTGCCGAAGTGTCCGGTATTCCGGTCTTCACTGCGTGGTAATGACCTTGGTTGGTGGCCGGCTGGCCGCTGTTGTGACCTCGCCTTCGGCTCTGTCCATTAACAGTAACACTAACAACAGCGGCCAGCCACCAACCCGGTCATTCCCACGCAGTGAAGACCAGCTCCCCACACTGTTAAAAAAAGTGTTATTCCCTTATGTAATTATTATATTAATTTAACCTACTATTGCGATAATCGTAACCCTCCATCCTTCCAACGGTCACCCACCCGAATGTCGGGACGATGCAATGGAGGGTTTATTTAAATATGATTATTATTACTAACTAGTAACCTGCCAACCTACTTAGACTTGTTTACGAAGAATTGTCAACTCTCGATTGCCTGATGTTGGACGCTGGGGTGGGAAGCTTGGATAATCGCTGACCATCACACTGTCATTGACATTGTCTTCAACAGGACAGGTTTGAAGTCAGAAGTACTTCACCATAGGCATAGAGTGTGATAACGAAAAGCTAACTTAATTAAGACGTTACCAGTCAAGCCAGTAGTGGTACAGTACTGTAGTTCACCGGTTGTAGTTCGACTGTACTTTGTGTGTAGTCAAGGTACTTTTCCCGCACATACACAACAATTATTTACCGGGTGGGTGTGGTTTGGCCTTCCCATCCCTGCCGGCTGCGGCGATTTAAAGGGGCACACCGGCTTCGTTGGGCTATTTGGGCTACAAAATAGGCTAACATATGACTTCAAAGGTCTTCCAGGAATGGAGAAGAACGGTTCCTAAAAGAAACCATCAAATTTTGCCGTTTTTGAGCATTTTTCAAAAAACGAAGGTCACGTGATTTATCCGAACCAAAAAAGTGGTTCGGATAAATCACGTGATCTTCGGAGATAGTTTTACTTCCAGCCGTATAAAAGTAAATTACTGAACCAAATTTAAATCTGTTTTTTTTTTTTATATTATTCATGAGTATTTGACAAAAAAGACTATGTATTCAGATTATTGATACAATTTGTAAATAATGATGAAAAATCGAACGTAAGATTCGCATTCAGAGAGTCCGTGCAACCGAAGCGTGTTTTACGGCGCACCAGCGTGGGAGCTAGCGGAATGAAACCATGGGGCATATCCCGTACAGCCTGTGCCGTGTCTCGTGGGGCCAGAGAGACAAGCCCGGGCTTGCCGGTCTAGCCGTGAGCTTGGGAGCTTGTCGGAGGGGTAGGGAGCCAGACCAACAATTACGTTTTTTTAAGGAGGATTTTAGTCTGATACCCTAGCTATTATCCCCTAACTATTGCAACGTGTTGCCTGCGCTACACACGCGGGACGGCGACGGAGAATATTTATCCCATACAGCTGGTCTACTTCTATGATAGCTGCAGTGTCCAACCCCCCCCCCCCCCCCCACAATTGCTGCTTTTGCTGGCTTTCCCTTTGGATTTATCGTGTTTGGTTTTTTTACTCTTTACTTTTCGTTGGACCACCTTCTGGGTGTTTTTCCTTGCGATGTTTTTTGTGCCGATCCTTGGATGTCGAAGAAACGTTCTCCATTGCAAGTACACAGAATACAGTACGTCGTCGTACACAGAATACAGGTTGGGGTGCGTTTTCGCGGTCGTAACCAATAACTGTTTCAATGGCAAGTTCAACCGAAACAGTTATTGGTTACGACCGCGAGCGGATTTCGACTAGGACTGACCATAGAGCAAGGAACCTTGTTCTATGGACTGACGTCCGTTCATGTCTGTTTTTTATTTACACGTGAATTTGTGCTTGATGGATATGAAGTCTGGATCCTCATGCCTCGCCATTTTTATAATTTATACATAAACAGAGCTCCAGTCTACTTACAACATTGCGCAACATTGTACGTAAACTTGACAGTTGCAACGGCTGGAAAAGCGTATAAGCTGACCTTTGACCGCATTTTGTTTTTTTCACATTTTTCGTTAATTACGTGATATTTTGATGATTTTTTTTTACACGAACCATCTAAAAATTGTTGTCTGTCATTCCACATCACTATATTAGATAAACAGTAAGCCGGTGTGTCCCTTTAATTGGGAGCGTGCAGAACCGGCAGGAATAAGCACCAATCTGAGCTCGATTATTTACTTTTCGTGAAATACCGTCAATTACCGTCAGTCACTGAGTCTCTTTCCCAACCAGAGTTTCTCCGTACGAATCTTAAATTTATATATTTTTTTTCATACCAACAGCGGAAAAACCACCAATTACAGGCATGGCAAAAAAAAATAAAAATACAAAGTTAAAGAGAAGTACAAAACCCCATAAATTTGCATTAAAAATACACGAAGCCACGTAGTGTTTTTAGTCCCTACACATGTCACCTGCATGTGGACCTCTTTTGTTCTCTGGTCCGGCAACTTCGTATGTAGCGTTAAAGAACACAAAACTTAGGCAGGCCTATGTTTTTAGTTGCGATAATCGTAACCCTCCATCCTCCCGACGGTCTGCGACCGTCGGGAGGATGGAGGGGTACGATTACGACCGTCGGGAGGATGGAGGGGTACGATTATCGCAACTAATATGTTTTATGAAAAGGGGAAAATATGAATCAATAAAAAATAAAAAGCAGCTAACTCGTGCAACAAAAGGAATGGATACAGGGATGCAAGGATGGGAGGTTGGGCAGAGGGGGATTTGGCAGAGGGTAACAGAAGGGGGTACGTGTTTGGTGGGGGAAGATATTGGGGGGGGGGGGGTGAGTTAGCGGATTAGGGGGAAAAACCATATGGGGGGAAAACCATGCGGAAAAAGTCGACCATAGGGGGAAATCGTCTTTAGGGGGAAATATATGCTTCCCCTTAAACACTAAAATTTAAATACTTGTGAAGTATATGAGGTCTGATTTGTTTTAAAGCGACGATTTCTTTTGTTAACCTAATGTTCAGAAACTTAGAAGTTGATAAAGGGAAGTTCATTTACTTTTTAGTAAGGATCGAATAACGCATTAAGTAGTCACTATCTCGACTTTACTTGGTTCACATTTTGTCATTATGACATCAATTTTGCCAAAAGAATATTTAAAATCTCCATTAATCGTTAAAGGTTAAGAAATAGTGGTTAGTGAATCTAGTATAATAAGGCCGTGTCCGAAACGGCGACTTCGGCTACAGCTACGGCTAGATCGCGCGCGTCTGCCTATTCTTGAACACTGGCAGACGCGCTGACAGCTACAGCTAGATCAGCGCGTCTGTCAGTGTTGAAGAATAGGCAGACGCGCGCAATCTAGCCGTAGCTCTAGCCAAAGTCGCCGTTTCGGACACGGCCTTAGTAACTTTTAGTGTCGCTTCGTCAGGCTAGGATTATTCGCGGCCGGCCCACTGATCTATTTAGAGATCAGTTGGCCGGCCTCGCGAATTTGCGGCTGAAATTTTCGGCCGTACGCGGCTGGCAGTCGCGCGCGGCTGGTGGTGGTATTCGCGGCTGCTAGCTTCAGCTAGTACCTGATTTCGACGTGATACCTTGAGCTCGCAGTGCAGTGGTGATACTTGAACTTTGAAGGTGATAATTAGTTTTGTGATAGGGAAGCATCTTTTGATTGAGAAATCATTGTTGAGATAATGCTGTCATTCAACCAGAAGAAACATACAGAACAACCATGTTCCAATTACCACGCAGAATGTAATCAATCTACTTTTTCTAGAAACTATAACTTTTTTAGGCTCACAGGCAGGGGAGCCTTTCCGTAGTTGTAACTTCAGACTTGTTGTTGTAGTTTCTAACAAAAAAGTATCAATCATGGCATATGGATGAGTGGCATTGGTTAGGCCATGGAGGTAGAAATATTTCTACCTCCATGGTTAGGGCTAGTAGTAGTAGAGGCATAGTGCTCACACAACTTTTCATACACATTCCGAGTCTACAACTTGAAGATCTTGATGAACCAGAGGTTTACAGCAATGGTCATTCATTCCGTACCCGCTTTCAAAGGTTTTCAAAGTATGCAGCCATTAACAAAACACAATAAAGCCCTATTCATACTTCCTGCGAATGCGAGTGCAATACAAAGTTTGACTTACATCACAAATCCGCAACGAACAATTCAGGTACATGTAGAGTTGAGCTGTGCTCATCAGCTCCTGCGAAACATTCGCAGCAAAAACAGCATAAAAGTTCGCTTTGCATAGCATTTTTTGCAGAAAGTATGAATCGGCATGACCGGGCTTAACAAGTTCAAGGACATCAACAAATTGGTCGGGGGGGGGGGGGGGGTGGTTATAAGCTTTTGTTCTTTTATGTGCATTTTTTTCCATTAAAATATGTGGCTTGGGCCGTTTTACCTGAATTAAATTTGGAGCGATGAGCTGCTTTGATCCTAATTAGTAATTGTTCATTTTTATTAAATAACCTGTTTAAAATTATTTTGAAATGTTCATAATTATGTGGTTGAGCAATGATTTTGTCATCAAGTCATTCACCTTTTTGGGACACGAAGTGGTTTCCTGATGATTTTGTCTGTTTAAAGTTACTTTGTTTATTTTAAAAACTTAAAAAGTAACTTGTTTAAGTGTTTGGCAAAAAAACACAAGTTTGCAAAGAAGCCATGTAAGCATATACTAACAGGTCTTTTTTAAAGGATTAAGTACACTTCCCTTTATGTCAAATAGTATAGGAGGTTTTTTTTAAGGGTGAATAAAGGAGGCAAAGGATACTTCCTCCTGCTGTCTAGTTTTCTGGATTAAAAGCTTATAGGCCTAGAATCATAGTATCATACTTTATCTTGATTGTATGGCTGGTGTGGTCAACCACCCTCAGCTATAGTATCATACTTTATCTTGATTGTATGGCCGGTGTGGTCAACCACCCTCGGCTATAGTATCATACTTTATCTTGATTGTATGGCCGGTGTGGTCAACCACCCTCGGCTATAGTATCATACTTTATCTTGATTGTATGGCCGGTGTGGTCAACCACCCTCGGCTATAGTATCATACTTTATCTTGATTGTATGGCTGGTGTGGTCAACCACCCTCGGCTATAGTATCATACTTTATCTTGATTGTATGGCTGGTGTGGTCAACCACCCTCGGCTATAGTATCATACTTTATCTTGATTGTATGGCCGGTGTGGTCAACCACCCTCGGCTATAGTATCATACTTTATCTTGATTGTATGGCTGGTGTGGTCAACCACCCTCGGCTATAGTATCATACTTTATCTTGATTGTATGGCTGGTGTGGTCAACCACCCTCGGCTATAGTATCATACTTTATCTTGATTGTATGGCCGGTGTGGTCAACCACCCTCAGCTATAGTATCATACTTTATCTTGATTGTATGGCTGGTGTGGTCAACCACCCTCGGCTATAGTATCATACTTTATCTTGATTGTATGGCTGGTGTGGTCAACCACCCTCGGCTATAGTATCATACTTTATCTTGATTGTATGGCCGGTGTGGTCAACCACCCTCAGCTATAGTATCATACTTTATCTTGATTGTATGGCTGGTGTGGTCAACCACCCTCGGCTATAGTATCATACTTTATCTTGATTGTATGGCCGGTGTGGTCAACCACCCTCGGCTATAGTATCATACTTTATCTTGATTGTATGGCCGGTGTGGTCAACCACCCTCGGCTATAGTATCATACTTTATCTTGATTGTATGGCTGGTGTGGTCAACCACCCTCGGCTATAGTATCATACTTTATCTTGATTGTATGGCTGGTGTGGTCAACCACCCTCGGCTATAGTATCATACTTTATCTTGATTGTATGGCCGGTGTGGTCAACCACCCTCAGCTATAGTATCATACTTTATCTTGATTGTATGGCTGGTGTGGTCAACCACCCTCGGCTATAGTATCATACTTTATCTTGATTGTATGGCTGGTGTGGTCAACCACCCTCGGCTATAGTATCATACTTTATCTTGATTGTATGGCCGGTGTGGTCAACCACCCTCAGCTATAGTATCATACTTTATCTTGATTGTATGGCTGGTGTGGTCAACCACCCTCGGCTATAGTATCATACTTTATCTTGATTGTATGGCCGGTGTGGTCAACCACCCTCGGCTATAGTATCATACTTTATCTTGATTGTATGGCCGGTGTGGTCAACCACCCTCAGCTATAGTATCATACTTTATCTTGATTGTATGGCCGGTGTGGTCAACCACCCTCGGCTATAGTATCATACTTTATCTTGATTGTATGGCCGGTGTGGTCAACCACCCTCAGCTATAGTATCATACTTTATCTTGATTGTATGGCCGGTGTGGTCAACCACCCTCGGCTATAGTATCATACTTTATCTTGATTGTATGGCCGGTGTGGTCAACCACCCTCGGCTATAGTATCATACTTTATCTTGATTGTATGGCTGGTGTGGTCAACCACCCTCAGCTATAGTATCATACTTTATCTTGATTGTATGGCCGGTGTGGTCAACCACCCTCAGCTATAGTATCATACTTTATCTTGATTGTATGGCTGGTGTGGTCAACCACCCTCAGCTATAGTATCATACTTTATCTTGATTGTATGGCCGGTGTGGTCAACCACCCTCGGCTATAGTATCATACTTTATCTTGATTGTATGGCCGGTGTGGTCAACCACCCTCGGCTATAGTATCATACTTTATCTTGATTGTATGGCTGGTGTGGTCAACCACCCTCAGCTATAGTATCATACTTTATCTTGATTGTATGGCCGGTGTGGTCAACCACCCTCGGCTATAGTATCATACTTTATCTTGATTGTATGGCCGGTGTGGTCAACCACCCTCGGCTATAGTATCATACTTTATCTTGATTGTATGGCTGGTGTGGTCAACCACCCTCAGCTATAGTATCATACTTTATCTTGATTGTATGGCCGGTGTGGTCAACCACCCTCGGCTATAGTATCATACTTTATCTTGATTGTATGGCCGGTGTGGTCAACCACCCTCGGCTATAGTATCATACTTTATCTTGATTGTATGGCCGGTGTGGTCAACCACCCTCGGCTATAGTATCATACTTTATCTTGATTGTATGGCTGGTGTGGTCAACCACCCTCGGCTATAGTATCATACTTTATCTTGATTGTATGGCTGGTGTGGTCAACCACCCTCGGCTATAGTATCATACTTTATCTTGATTGTATGGCCGGTGTGGTCAACCACCCTCGGCTATAGTATCATACTTTATCTTGATTGTATGGCTGGTGTGGTCAACCACCCTCGGCTATAGTATCATACTTTATCTTGATTGTATGGCTGGTGTGGTCAACCACCCTCGGCTATAGTATCATACTTTATCTTGATTGTATGGCCGGTGTGGTCAACCACCCTCAGCTATAGTATCATACTTTATCTTGATTGTATGGCTGGTGTGGTCAACCACCCTCGGCTATAGTATCATACTTTATCTTGATTGTATGGCTGGTGTGGTCAACCACCCTCGGCTATAGTATCATACTTTATCTTGATTGTATGGCCGGTGTGGTCAACCACCCTCAGCTATAGTATCATACTTTATCTTGATTGTATGGCTGGTGTGGTCAACCACCCTCGGCTATAGTATCATACTTTATCTTGATTGTATGGCCGGTGTGGTCAACCACCCTCGGCTATAGTATCATACTTTATCTTGATTGTATGGCCGGTGTGGTCAACCACCCTCGGCTATAGTATCATACTTTATCTTGATTGTATGGCTGGTGTGGTCAACCACCCTCGGCTATAGTATCATACTTTATCTTGATTGTATGGCTGGTGTGGTCAACCACCCTCGGCTATAGTATCATACTTTATCTTGATTGTATGGCCGGTGTGGTCAACCACCCTCAGCTATAGTATCATACTTTATCTTGATTGTATGGCTGGTGTGGTCAACCACCCTCGGCTATAGTATCATACTTTATCTTGATTGTATGGCTGGTGTGGTCAACCACCCTCGGCTATAGTATCATACTTTATCTTGATTGTATGGCCGGTGTGGTCAACCACCCTCAGCTATAGTATCATACTTTATCTTGATTGTATGGCTGGTGTGGTCAACCACCCTCGGCTATAGTATCATACTTTATCTTGATTGTATGGCCGGTGTGGTCAACCACCCTCGGCTATAGTATCATACTTTATCTTGATTGTATGGCCGGTGTGGTCAACCACCCTCAGCTATAGTATCATACTTTATCTTGATTGTATGGCCGGTGTGGTCAACCACCCTCGGCTATAGTATCATACTTTATCTTGATTGTATGGCCGGTGTGGTCAACCACCCTCAGCTATAGTATCATACTTTATCTTGATTGTATGGCCGGTGTGGTCAACCACCCTCGGCTATAGTATCATACTTTATCTTGATTGTATGGCCGGTGTGGTCAACCACCCTCGGCTATAGTATCATACTTTATCTTGATTGTATGGCTGGTGGGGTCAACCACCCTCAGCTATAGTATCATACTTTATCTTGATTGTATGGCCGGTGTGGTCAACCACCCTCAGCTATAGTATCATACTTTATCTTGATTGTATGGCTGGTGTGGTCAACCACCCTCAGCTATAGTATCATACTTTATCTTGATTGTATGGCCGGTGTGGTCAACCACCCTCGGCTATAGTATCATACTTTATCTTGATTGTATGGCCGGTGTGGTCAACCACCCTCGGCTATAGTATCATACTTTATCTTGATTGTATGGCTGGTGTGGTCAACCACCCTCAGCTATAGTATCATACTTTATCTTGATTGTATGGCCGGTGTGGTCAACCACCCTCGGCTATAGTATCATACTTTATCTTGATTGTATGGCCGGTGTGGTCAACCACCCTCGGCTATAGTATCATACTTTATCTTGATTGTATGGCTGGTGTGGTCAACCACCCTCAGCTATAGTATCATACTTTATCTTGATTGTATGGCTGGTGTGGTCAACCACCCTCAGCTATAGTATCATACTTTATCTTGATTGTATGGCCGGTGTGGTCAACCACCCTCGGCTATAGTATCATACTTTATCTTGATTGTATGGCCGGTGTGGTCAACCACCCTCGGCTATAGTATCATACTTTATCTTGATTGTATGGCTGGTGTGGTCAACCACCCTCAGCTATAGTATCATACTTTATCTTGATTGTATGGCTGGTGTGGTCAACCACCCTCAGCTATAGTATCATACTTTATCTTGATTGTATGGCCGGTGTGGTCAACCACCCTCGGCTATAGTATCATACTTTATCTTGATTGTATGGCCGGTGTGGTCAACCACCCTCGGCTATAGTATCATACTTTATCTTGATTGTATGGCCGGTGTGGTCAACCACCCTCGGCTATAGTATCATACTTTATCTTGATTGTATGGCCGGTGTGGTCAACCACCCTCGGCTATAGTATCATACTTTATCTTGATTGTATGGCTGGTGTGGTCAACCACCCTCAGCTATAGTATCATACTTTATCTTGATTGTATGGCCGGTGTGGTCAACCACCCTCGGCTATAGTATCATACTTTATCTTGATTGTATGGCTGGTGTGGTCAACCACCCTCAGCTATAGTATCATACTTTATCTTGATTGTATGGCTGGTGTGGTCAACCACCCTCAGCTATAGTATCATACTTTATCTTGATTGTATGGCTGGTGTGGTCAACCACCCTCAGCTATAGTATCATACTTTATCTTGATTGTATGGCCGGTGTGGTCAACCACCCTCGGCTATAGTATCATACTTTATCTTGATTGTATGGCCGGTGTGGTCAACCACCCTCGGCTATAGTATCATACTTTATCTTGATTGTATGGCTGGTGTGGTCAACCACCCTCAGCTATAGTATCATACTTTATCTTGATTGTATGGCTGGTGTGGTCAACCACCCTCAGCTATAGTATCATACTTTATCTTGATTGTATGGCCGGTGTGGTCAACCACCCTCGGCTATAGTATCATACTTTATCTTGATTGTATGGTCGGTGTGGTCAACCACCCTCGGCTATAGTATCATACTTTATCTTGATTGTATGGCCGGTGTGGTCAACCACCCTCGGCTATAGTATCATACTTTATCTTGATTGTATGGCCGGTGTGGTCAACCACCCTCGGCTATAGTATCATACTTTATCTTGATTGTATGGCTGGTGTGGTCAACCACCCTCAGCTATAGTATCATACTTTATCTTGATTGTATGGCCGGTGTGGTCAACCACCCTCGGCTATAGTATCATACTTTATCTTGATTGTATGGCTGGTGTGGTCAACCACCCTCAGCTATAGTATCATACTTTATCTTGATTGTATGGCTGGTGTGGTCAACCACCCTCAGCTATAGTATCATACTTTATCTTGATTGTATGGCTGGTGTGGTCAACCACCCTCAGCTATAGTATCATACTTTATCTTGATTGTATGGCCGGTGTGGTCAACCACCCTCGGCTATAGTATCATACTTTATCTTGATTGTATGGCCGGTGTGGTCAACCACCCTCGGCTATAGTATCATACTTTATCTTGATTGTATGGCTGGTGTAGTCAACCACCCTCAGCTATAGTATCATACTTTATCTTGATTGTATGGCTGGTGTGGTCAACCACCCTCAGCTATAGTATCATACTTTATCTTGATTGTATGGCCGGTGTGGTCAACCACCCTCGGCTTTAGTATCATACTTTATCTTGATTGTATGGCCGGTGTGGTCAACCACCCTCGGCTATAGTATCATACTTTATCTTGATTGTATGGCTGGTGTGGTCAACCACCCTCAGCTATAGTATCATACTTTATCTTGATTGTATGGCTGGTGTGGTCAACCACCCTCAGCTATAGTATCATACTTTATCTTGATTGTATGGCTGGTGTGGTCAACCACCCTCAGCTATAGTATCATACTTTATCTTGATTGTATGGCTGGTGTGGTCAACCACCCTCAGCTATAGTATCATACTTTATCTTGATTGTATGGCTGGTGTGGTCAACCACCCTCGGCTATAGTATCATACTTTATCTTGATTGTATGGCCGGTGTGGTCAACCACCCTCGGCTATAGTATCATACTTTATCTTGATTGTATGGCTGGTGTGGTCAACCACCCTCTGCTATAGTATCATACTTTATCTTGATTGTATGGTCGGTGTGGTCAACCACCCTCGGCTATAGTATCATACTTTATCTTGATTGTATGGCTGGTGTGGTCAACCACCCTCAGCTATAGTATCATACTTTATCTTGATTGTATGGCTGGTGTGGTCAACCACCCTCAGCTATAGTATCATACTTTATCTTGATTGTATGGCTGGTGTGGTCAACCACCCTCAGCTATAGTATCATACTTTATCTTGATTGTATGGCTGGTGTGGTCAACCACCCTCAGCTATAGTATCATACTTTATCTTGATTGTATGGCTGGTGTGGTCAACCACCCTCAGCTATAGTATCATACTTTATCTTGATTGTATGGCTGGTGTGGTCAACCACCCTCGGCTATAGTATCATACTTTATCTTGATTGTATGGCCGGTGTGGTCAACCACCCTCGGCTATAGTATCATACTTTATCTTGATTGTATGGCTGGTGTGGTCAACCACCCTCGGCTATAGTATCATACTTTATCTTGATTGTATGGCTGGTGTGGTCAACCACCCTCAGCTATAGTATCATACTTTATCTTGATTGTATGGCCGGTGTGGTCAACCACCCTCAGCTATAGTATCATACTTTATCTTGATTGTTCACTGTTGCAGATTGCGTATAAAGTACGATAATGGAGACTTGTCAAACGCTTGAAGCTATTAGCTACAAGGAAAGTAAACTTTTCGTACTGGACCAGTTACAACTCCCTAATAATGTAAAATATGAAGCAATTACATGTGTGGAAGAAGGGTGGCAAGCCATTAAACAAATGAAGGTATGTATTTGTAGCCAGTAGTGCATGCCTGCCAAACTTTTTGATAAATTATACATCTACGAGAAGTCCTAATTTGAACATTTGAAACCTTAAAATATCACAACTATCCCATTTCTGAAGTAGAGGAGAAAAAAAAGGGTAGGGCACTAGTTTTCCAACAGTTGGAGAAAAACGAACCAAACAGGGTGCTTATTTTACTCTTTATTTACTCAAGGTCATGCTGATGGACTGCATGCACTGTTAACTCTTCTAATAGTCAGTATACACTTTCATTCGTAAAAGTACCATTTTCCAGATTGGTCAATGGATTTAAAACTGCAGTGAACTTGAGGCATTTTAAGGATGGAGACAAGTTTAGGCATTGACCTGTGACCTATGAGAAACATCAAGACAGTGTGTGTCTGATGCATATTCGTTGACTAGGTGGAACATCTTTAGTGTTGACTAGGTTGAGCATCTTCAGTGTTGACTAGGTTGAGCATCTTCGGTGTTGACTAGGTTGAGCATCTTCAGTGTTGACTAGGTTGAGCATCTTCAGTGTTGACTAGGTTGAGCATCTTCAGTGTTGACTAGGTTGAGCATCTTCAGTGTTGACTAGGTTGAACATCTTCAGTGTTGACTAGGTTGAGCATCTTCAGTGTTAACTAGGTTGAGCATCTTCAGTGTTGACTAGGTTGAGCATCTTCAGTGTTGACTAGGTTGAGCATCTTCAGTGTTGACTAGGTTGAACATCTTCAGTGTTGACTAGGTTGAACATCTTCGGTGTTGACTAGGTTGAGCATCTTCAGTGTTGACTAGGTTGAGCATCTTCAGTGTTGACTAGGTTGAGCATCTTCAGTGTTGACTAGGTTGAACATCTTCAGTGTTGACTAGGTTGAGCATCTTCAGTGTTGACTAGGTTGAGCATCTTCAGTGTTGACTAGGTTGAGCATCTTCAGTGTTGACTAGGTTGAGCATCTTCAGTGTTTGCACTGACTAGGTTGAGCATCTTCAGTGTTGACTAGGTTGAGCATCTTCAGTGTTGACTAGGTTGAGCATCTTCAGTGTTGACTAGGTTGAGCATCTTCAGTGTTGACTAGGTTGAGCATCTTCAGTGTTGACTAGGTTGAGCATCTTCAGTGTTGACTAGGTTGAACATCTTCAGTGTTGACTAGGTTGAGCATCTTCAGTGTTGACTAGGTTGAGCATCTTCAGTGTTGACTAGGTTGAGCATCTTCAGTGTTGACTACATGTACATGTAGGTTGAGCATCTTCAGTGTTGACTAGGTTGAGCATCTTTAGTGTTGACTAGGTTGAGCATCTTTAGTGTTGACTAAGTTGAGCATCTTAAGTGCTGACTAGGTTGAGCATCTTCAGTTTTAAGCTATATACAACACTCTTTCTCCATTAATAATATTGGTGTCTTCATACTTTGTCACCTTTCATGGTAGGTTAGAGGAGCGCCATGTATTGCTATTGTTGGCTGTCTTTCCTTGGCTGTTGAACTGAACAAACATCATCCAAGCAGCAAAAATGAGTTGATCAGTTTCATTGTGAGGCAGTTGGATTATTTGACGACTGCTAGACCAACAGCTGTTAATATGAAGGGAGCAGCAGAGAGCTTCAAAACACTTATTACTCAGCTCCGAGATAATGAAGACATTACAGCAGATCAAATTATGCAAAGGTAAATAATCTTTGAAATTAAAAACTACCACTACTTGCCTGTTTTCACTGACTGAGTAGTGAGGTACGTGTATCATGAGGGTGTTGTACACAAATGGCTGAGAGGATCTCTGCATTTCCTTGATTTAGTGATTTCAGGTTAGATAGTATGGGGAGTGAATCACAAAAATAACAGTGACAAGAGACTGACTGCTGTATGCTTTATTGCAATCTCACATGTCATTTGACGATGAGATAAAATACCACTTCTTGCTCAACCACTACAGACATCACAGTGACATCAATGCCAAACTGTGTGCTGTTAACAGCAGAACTTCAACATAATATATTGTACTGAACCATTCGGCTATGCAGTGATAAGCAGAAGTGTGATTGTTTTTTAACTTTTGAATAAAAAAAGTTCAAAGCTCTGATATACTTTTTAAAAAAACGAAGGTTCTCATAAAAACTTTATGAGAACCTTCTCATATATACTTTTTTTTTAAACGAAGGTTCTCTCGGATTTGATGGTGTCTTGTGAGAAAGTATGAGTAGGGGAGCGTCTCAAAAGTTGGGAACATTTCCATTCAAATGGAACAATCCCATTTGAGCGTTCCTGATTTAGTCAGTGCAACACATGCCAGTTGGAACACAGCTGTGTTCCTTTCGGGCCATTTTGGGGGGAACTTTGCACTGGAACATCAATGTGAGAATATTCACACCAGGTACGCTTGCTGCGTTTGTGGGGTGTGCCTTTATTTATGGTATGATTATGAAATGTGATGAGAATCCAATGCCCGAGTCATGCTTTGGGCATGCCTCTCGTCATTGTTGTATGAACATGAAAGTTGGTTCAGATTTAGCTTTTAGTTGTATTAAATGTATTGATGACTTAATTAAACAACTAGTGTGCAAGTCACATGTAGACCTAAAGGGCTTCAGTTTCGTAACAATTGTCATGGTTTGACACTGCTCAGCTATTCTTTCATAATTAACGCAATCTGTGATTATAGAAAAAGCGTTACTTAGGCCTACAGATGCTAGGTCCGAGTTTTGTTTGATGCCATATAGAGCGGAATGAAGATTACAGTTTGAAATAGCTGTTTTTATATACTCAAAGAAAATACAAGCTTTCATTGAATGAATGTTTAGCGCAAAAAAGACCCGCCAGTGATTAGAAGTAGTTAGTTTAAAACTAATAATTGTTGTCGGTATCTTGACATTAATCTCTCGTCCATCGGCCTGTGCCAAGGTCGCATGTTACATGTATTTTGTACGTTGTCCAGCTTAACCTGGACAAACGCTTCTTTAGCTCAAGCTACGTTTGAGGTGTACACAGAATTTGGCGAGTGGTCACCTATTGGTCAGTTGGAGGGTGGAAGGGTAATGCCACCAACGTGCCACCTACTTTCAAAATAGTCTCATTCGACTCGTGCGACGTGGACATATGTCAAAGCAAAACCAATAATTTTCATTTTGCACAAGCGGCAAAGTACAAGGCGTCCCTATGTGTGTATATACATGTAAAAGCTATGAATTACACGTTTGTTGATAGCTACATTGTACATGTAGCTCTCCATGCTGCATGCTGGGGGTGCCTTTCAGACTGCCTGGACGAGTCCATGTTATCTGAAGGTGGTGATATCTTCCAATGATTGGAAAATTCACAAGATTTTCACTTGAGGAACATTCTTAAATGATTTTTTTTCATCCTAACTGCTTCAGTAATGTAATTTTAGTAAACAACAAATGATTAATGTAAACAACATTTATTATCTGTTGAAGATGTGTCTGTTGCCTCAGAATTAATATAACCTATGACATCAACAGTCAAAAACTATGGCAACCGTTTGCATGCAGCCAAGTTTAATTTAGGCCAGTGGTCACCTATTGGTCAGCAGTGTTCATTTTATTTAGAAAACAAAGTCGTTTATATTTTAAATTTATTTCAAAGGGCTGATAGTTGTGCTTTGTGAGCCCTTTACCTGTAGTTTTACTGCATTCTTGAAATTGTTTGTTTGTTTTGTTGCCTGCTTGGAGATGAGATCAGCATGGGAAATTCCTTAGTCTTTTCTGAAAGAACTTTAAGAAAATGTTGGTCAAGCAGCCCAGTCTGTATTAAGTTGTATTGATTGACATATAGTAAAAGTTCATTCATTGTTCTGAGGTTGGGGTCCTAGTATTTTCTTACATGTTTTTGGTCACATAGTCCCAGGTTTTGTTACTGGTCACATGCTAAATTTGGTACTTCGGAATGTAGGTGCGGCAATTGAGGGAAGGTTCCATTGGTAGGGAGAGAGTAAAAATGAGAGAGAAAAAGAATTTTACTGAGCAGGATAGCGCCTGAGTAGTGAGATAGAGAGAGAGTGAGAGAAATTGGATCAGCACGTAACCATGCAGCGAGAGGATTTAGCACTGAGCAGGATAGCACCTGAGTAGTGAGATAGAGAGAGAGTGAGAGAAATTGGATCAGCACGTAACCACCCAGCGAGAGGATTCAGCCCTCACAGGTTTTAGGGCAGACTTAACTGTAGATAGATACTCCGTGTGGCAGAAAAGCCCATCGAGAAAAGAAATGAATAATTAACCCCACCAGTGACCGATATCAACTGGCACCTGCAGCCTGGAACCAAGCCCTCGGAGAAGGAGAACTATCGAAGGTAAGATTTAAATGCTTAACTAAAAATAAAAGTCACTTGTCAAGTACAGAGTTCTCCTTTTCTAAACTTAAACCTTAACGAAAAGTGATGCTATTGAGATAACAAAGTTTTCCGTGTGAAGAAGTTTTCATGAAAATTCAAATGCTAATTATTCTTCTGAAGTTTAAAGCAGAATAATTTTAAAGTATGTTAAGTGTTTTAGTTGGTGCATTGCTTTTAAAATGTTTTGTTTCTTTGCAAGATATTCTGACATTTCTTGGTTTGACTGTTTTACTGTAGATGACCATCTAACCCCAGTTCACTCATGACGATCAATCTTATTGAACCGGACGCCCAGTTAGCTACGATACTTTACTTGCTGACTACAGGGGCTGAAACCAATGAACATGTACTGTAGACTGTTAAGAAGAAACTGAGCCAGGCTTGTCATATAAAGAGCATCCCAAACACGGCTTATTGAGAATTTAATTTGTTGTATGATTGTATTTATTGGAAATTAATGCAGGAGATTTGAGGTAGATGGAAGTTGTCACGTTGTTCCTAAATTTAATTTGGAAATGGCACTACTTTTAGTAGTATACGTATGATTGATTTATTAATTTGATTAATGTTCACTCTTTTGTGGTATTTTTTAATTATTTTTTTTATGAGATATCGCCCAACTCACAAGGCCGGACGGCCACTTCAAGGTGAGGGCTACACTTAACTGATTTGGGCTGTCAACCCAGATCAACTGTCCCCAGAGGCACCTTGCCACCTACATTGTGTGTACTCCTGGGGCTGAAACAGGGTTACCCCCTTCACAGTCCGTAAGGATATAGGCATGGGTATCATCCACTAGGAGCCTGGCTGGTAGAGCTGAATGCCTACCTTCCCAACTTTTTTATGAAGCAATTATGGTTAAGTGCCTTGCTCAAGGGCACAAGTGTCATGACTGGGATTCGAACCCACATTCTGCTGCTGACAACACCGGAGCTTGGGTCTGGTGAACTAGACCGCTCGACCATGACACGCCACAAAGAAGAGCTTCCACTGAAGAAGACTATTTAGCTTCAAAAAAAAGTTATAACTTGTAATTTTATAAATCGAACTAATGTTTGAAAGATGAACTTTAAAGCTGAAACTTTGCAAACCACACTCTATATTTTTCTGTACATTTTTGGAAAATATTACTTTCCCTTTATATTAAAGAACTTTTTCAAGTTAAAGAATTGTGTTCATTTGTTTCTAGTTATTTGAGTTCACTTGATACTTATCTTGTAGCAAAGAACATTTCAATTAGATGACTTTGACAGGGGTCATTTAAATACATTGTCATGTGATCACACTCACTTTGAAACATTTCTTGATGAAATCACAAAATTGATTTGAAAGTTTGCATCTTGTTTGTGCATTTATAAAGAGAAACCCTGTTTCTCTTTATTAACAGTAAAATATGGGTACTTTGATCATCAAGTTTTTAGGCAAATGGAAAAAAGTTATCATATGTTGTTTTGGACACATTCAGTATGTTGTACATAAAGTTAGCAAAATATTCAAATTTCCAACTAATGAATTCCGTCTCAGTAAAAACAGAGTCTATTGATGAAGTTGCCAATGTTAATATTGTTGGTAGACTTTGGTGTAGTACTGGCTTGATGAACCTTGTCTGCTTTGTTTCCATACAGGGTAATCAGCAAAGCAGAATTGATGTTAATTTCAGATGTAAAATGTAACAAAAGTCTTGGTCATCATGGTGCGCAACACATCCTGCAACATTGTCAGCAAGGCAAGATCTGTGTTATGACACATTGTAATACCGGCTCTTTAGCAACAGCTGGCTATGGTACTGCTTTAGGTGAGACAGCAAAACTATATCTGCCACTTCCCAGGTTGTATCGTATACTTGGGTGTGATCCCTGGCTATACAGCAGTTATAGGTTGAATGGCTTTTGACTGGCACCCCGAACAAAGATATTGACTAACTAGGTATTCAGTTTAGTGTGCCAAAAAAAAACTAGGTGTTGGGGTTTTGTGAATACCAGGTCAATATTAAAAGTTCAGTTAAATAAAGCACATAAATATGGACATAAAAACCATTAATTACAGCTGTTTTTAATATATATTGTGTTTGAACTTCTGGTTTGCACTGGAAGTGTGGTCAATTCAGGTCACAAACAAATAAAAAGAATTTTCACACATCGAATTCTCACAGCCAATATGATGTATATATATATGAACATAAAAAGCCTTATGTCCAGATTGGAAATGGGCTATGACGTCATTATAATCTATGATGTCATCAGTTTTTAAATAAGGTTAATCAAAGCTTCTTTATTTCCAAAAATTCAAAACTTTTGAGCTATTATTATTCATTATAAGTCTATGCCTTAAAAGAAGAAAAAAAACCATAAAAAACCAGAGCAATAACAAGAGGTTTTCAGCTGTTAGCTGAACACCTTTAAAAAAACAGAACAATAAAGGGCTAAATAGCTCAGTTGGCAGAGCACTGGCCCGTTAGTCTGGAGGTTGCAGGTTCGCTCTTGTAAATTGTTATTCATTCAACCCAAGTTTAATGGATATATTTTACACATGTAGTTTGTTTTTAAACATGAAGTGGTTATTTGTCACAAGTTAAACTTTCGTCTTTATAACTTTTAATTAAAAAAGATAAGAATAATTTGTTTGCTTCAGGAGTGATTCGTGCCCTACACGAAGCAGGTAAATTGGACCATGTGCTGTGTACAGAAACCAGACCATACAACCAAGGAGCCAGACTAACAGCATTTGAACTGGTCCATGACAAGATTCCTGCTTCTTTAATCACTGATAGTATGGCAGCATTTGCAATGTACAAGAAAGGAGTATCAGGTACAGTCCCATTAAACTGACACTAATAGCCATTATCATGGTTCTTAATACAAAGGTAGGTGTCATCATGCTGCTTTGTGCCCAAAGGTGAACTCATATTGTGCTTATATGTTCACTGTACACTACAGCAGAAAATTAGTATAAATGTATATACAATACCTCAGATTCAACCAAAGTGACTCAAGACTTGGCCTCAACCAAAATGACTTGAGACTGGGACTCTACAAAGTGACTAGAGACAGACTCCAACAAAAAGACTTGAGACTGGGACTCTATACAAAATGACTTGAGACTGGGACTCTACAAAGTGACTCGAGACAGACTCCAACAAAATGACTTGAGACTGGGACTCTATACAAAATGACTTGAGACTGGGACTCTATACAAAATGACTTGAGACTGGGACTCTATACAAAATGACTTGAGACTGGGACTCTATACAAAATGACTTGAGACTGGGACTCTATACAAAATGACTTGAGACTGGGACTCTATACAAAATGACTTGAGACTGGGACTCTATACAAAATGACTTGAGACTGGGACTCTATACAAAATGACTTGAGACTGGGACTCTATACAAAATGGCTTGAAACAGACTCCAACAAAATGACTCTTGACAGACGGCCGATGCCTCCAAAGTGACTAAAGACTCGGACTTGACCAAAAGTGAGACTTAGAATCAAACGAAATGACTTAAGACTCAAACTCAAATTCAAGGCATTTTTACATCTTTTGTGAATTTTTTTTTTAATGCAAGTAAAAGTGTGAGGGTCCCACTTTTCACTGCACGATAATGACCTTGTTTGGCAAGTTAATGGTCATTTACATGAACTGGTCCCCAAATAAGTCATTATTCTCTAATTAATGTAACTGGTTATTCACAATTGCTACCAGTATTATGTTGTAGTGTTCATTCTTATAAACACTTAAGCAACAATAAAAGATCTGCCAAAATATTACACAAAGCGATGTTTGATGTCTATTGAAACATCAAATGACACACTTTAGATCACAAAGAAGTGAAATGTTGTATTTACTAGTCATGTTGTATTTATTTGTTCAAGCTGTTGTTGTTGGTGCTGACAGGGTGGTAGCTAATGGCGATACAGCAAATAAAATAGGTACTTATCAGCTAGCCATAAGTGCCAAACATCACAGCATACCGTTCTATGTTGCATGTCCATCTACATCCTGTGATTTGAGCCTTCTTACCGGTGATAGTATTGTAATAGAGGAGAGACCACACAATGAACTGACATACATCAATGGTGTACAGATTGCTGCTGATGGTGAGTTCTTTCCTATCAATCATACGTGCCACTGTCTACAGTCCAGGGACTGATTGCACAATTTGAATTGCTACAATGTAATTGTGATGTCACAATGTAAATCGCCATTGGCAATACTAACAACTTATCTTAAGATGGATCTTAGTGCTTTGTGAAATCGAGCCCTACCTGCAGTTAATTCTTAAAGAGGAGCTTCAAGTTCGAGTTAAGTTTTCCAATAGATAGAGTCCTTATAAAAGTGGACAGAAAATTACAATTCTCTAACCTTACATTAAAATGTCATTGTATTTTCACTCTTTCATAGCGAAAATTGAAACATGACAGCATTGGATGTCAATAACAAAAGGGTCTGTACTTTCCAAGGAAGAATTTTTCATTGATCAAAAGGTCAAATTCAACGCTGTTTTGATTTAATATACATGTAATAGAAATTCAGGAATGAACCGAAAATTCCCTTTACAAAAATGTACAGACCAATATACATGTATTTGGAATGTGACCCGGCATTGGCTGTTTTTGGAGGTTGGCAAATTTCACATTGACAGGGTACTTTACACCATTTTAATGTGGGGGTTAGAGACTTGGAGCTCAGTCCACTTTTAGAGGGACTCTTTCTATTGGGAAATGAATACATAAAACAAATTGAATTTGACTTTGGAGCCCCTTTTTAAGCAATTCAGCCGTACACCAGGCAGTTTGCACATTCTGCAGTCTTTAAGCAATTCAGCCATACACCAGGCAGTTTGCACATTCTGCAGTCTTTAAAATCATCTTTTCTTTTCCTACCCAGGTATTGGTGTATGGAATCCAGCCTTTGATGTAACACCAGCTGAATTAATAACTGGAGGAATCATCACAGAGTTTGGTGTTTTCAAACCAAGTGAATTACAGTGCAACTTGACCAATATCTAACGTAGTTAAGAGCACAGTGATTCCCTACATGATGCATGTAGGATTGATTCTACTAGTCTTGTCATAATGAACACTGATTGGCACTGCACCTAGGATTGCACAGGAGATCAAGCCCTTGGAGCTTTGAAATCATTCTAGTAGCTAATTACTAGAATAAAAGCAATCCTCCTTGGTCTCACAAGCCTGTAGGTAGTAATGTTCAGCCCCAACTTGACAATCGTCCCAACTATAGTTGGGACTGGTCCCTACTTAAGTGTTAAAGTTGGGACGTCCCAACTATAGACCAATTTCCCTTGAGAATATTTTAGATTAATTAGAATTTTGGTTTTCTGAGAGAGGGGAAACTAAATGCGTAGGCCTACTTTGAGACTGAAAGCGTCACTTGGCATGAGCATGAGGCTGCTGTCAGAACCCTTTATGCTCTAATAAAACACTATTTACACCAAGTTAGCAGTCCATTGGCATTATGAGCGTTATACTATCATTCCAAACTTTGTCCTGGGCTTTGGCTCACGACTGGCTCTAGCTCCATCATCAGTTTTGACATGAGTTTGTACAGAGCCGAGTCCGGGTTTGAAATAAAGAACATCAGCTTTTGCGTCTGCAGTAGTGTCACACAGTAATCCACGCATGATCGATCACGGTGTCCTGTTGAATTCCATGGGCGATCCCAACTATTGTCGGGGCGTCCCAACTTTAACACTCAAGTTGGGACCAGTGCCAACTATAGTTGGGACAATTGTCAAGTTGGGACGGAACAGTAATACATGTACTCGTTTAAACACAATTATCAATAACCTTATTCCTCCTTCTGATTGACTTTTTGAAACAATTGAAGACTTCATTCCTCATACTCACACATAGCTTTGTAAGCAGAAAGTGTACACAACCATGCATGATCAATGAAGCATGTAGATGGCTCCATATAGCAGGTGAGTGATTTAATGACTTGAGTGACTAGCCAATCATCAATACATACAGATATATAATTGAAAGTGAAGGTTGGCAAATCGTGCAGACAGACAAACCCAAGTCTGGTAAGTCATTCAGATATTAAAGGGCAACACATTTAGACCAGTTGACAATATGAGCTACTGTGTACACAGAAGAGCCAGTGACAACAAAATGGTTTGCATATCAGGTTTATTTAAAATTGCTGCCTCAAAGTAAAATAGTTTAGAAAGCTTCAACTTGATTGTCACAGATATCTTTTGTACAACAGAAACATGTACTTGTTATTGAATAACATTTGTGATGACTGGTATTCTATAAATTGAATGCATTTGAAGAGCAATATTTGCTGGATAAAATGGGGTCAAGTTTATGCGAATGACATGTTTAAGCTGCTGTGTTTTTAGTGTGAGCCTTATTGAGTCATTAACTGTTAACAGTAATAGTGTTTCTAGATAATGCAGACCATGATTACATCATTGTAAAAGCTTTACAGCTATACTGACCAATCAAATGACATTTTTCATCACCGGTTAATTTCCCAAGTCTGTGTTTTCCCTTCCATTCTTCAGACAAAATTGTTATCTGTCCGTGGAATCACGATGCTAGATTCATTGCCCATTTCTGAATGCACAAACACAATATCTCCTAAAAACAGAAATGCCGCTTTGTAACTATAAGATGGAAGGCTAACCAAAGACCACTCAACTTTGCTTAGTGTTTTTCAGTTTCAGATATTGTAAAGAAATGAGGAAATCTGCTGAAAAATTATGTGCCTTTTATTACTAAACAACCTCCTTTATGTATAATCGGTTTGCGGCAACACCATGTACAATCTACTTTGCTGTGTAGATTTGTTCTTTTGGAACTGGGTCTTGCTTTATTCTACTGCCACGGAGTAGGTTTTGGAAATTGGGGAGACTACTTATTATTATTTTTGTTTAGTTCTAAAAAGAACTGTTCTGCTAAAAAGAACTGTCCTGCTTATTAACTACTACCTGGGCAGAAGGTAGGAAATCAGATTTCCTACCTGCCACCCAGGAAGTAGTAGTCTCCTGATACCTACTCCGTGACAGTAGAATAAAGTAAGACCTAGTTCCCAAAGAACAAATCCACACAGCAAAGTAGATTATATACACATGCATGTTACCGCAAACTGAATATATATACATATTGATACCTCATCATGCAATGCCTCAAAAAATTAAAATGTATTAATAACCTCCATTACCAAAGCAAATTCCCTTCACAGTTGCTAGCTGTGTGAATAAACGTTGCAGTATGGCTTAGGTCAGTGGAAGTTTCTTCAAATATGTTCTTAAAAATCTGTTCTTACTTAATTTGTCAAACTAAAATATTAACTCATAAGAGGCACAAATTCTCCCCAAAACAAATAAAAAACCAGAATATTATTCAATAAGGAATTTAAGTAAACCAATTGATTAAGCCTCCCACCCCAATAAAGCATTGACCAAGCACAATGGAATTTGCTCGTCCAGAAGTCTGACACATTAAATTCAAACTGCTGAATTCAGTGGCTGCCTTGGGCATTGAGAGCATGGTGGAAAAAAGATAAAAACAAGATCATTGTGTCCTATTGGTGCAAAGATAAAACAAACCTGAATCATACAGGCTGTTACCATGTCAAGGTTTACAAGCTCACTCCTCCACCTCAAATAGAAATCTAGAGGTTTAGTTATAACAATGGCTGTGTCTTTCTTGAATGAAATAAAACTTTTCGTCTTTCAAGAAAATCTCAATTTGAAGATGATTGATCCTGAAATCAGGAAAAATACTGACAAATCACAGGTCTGGTAGATTTGTAATACTGACTGGGTAGATCAGGTTAGCGTGTGATTGGAAGTGGTCAGTGTTGGGACACTATTATGAATACAAACCTGCACACCCATGATTCATTTGCCAGTAAAACGCCAGCTTGTGCTTCAGTGAAACACAAACGGACAAATAATAATAATAATAATAATAGGCATTTATAATGCGCCAAATCAATCTAAAAGATGTTCGAGGTGCAGAGAAGCAGACAATTTAAACAAAACGATACATATCCAGTGAAAGAAGCAAAGCAACAATTAGGGAAAACATATATACATGTACGAAATTTAAACAATGGATACCAACAAAACTATGAATTAAAGAAATACATCTTGAAAAGGTGAGTTTTTAGAGTAACTTTGAAAGTGTGAACATCAGAAATATTACGGATATCTCGAGGAAGTCCGTTCCAGAGAGAAGATCCAGCATGTGCAAAAGAACAATCACCCCATAAGTTGTGTGTTTTAGGAACAAGTAATCATGATATTGAATGAAGAGATTGGTATTGTATTCAGGAGCAGAACCATGCAGGCAATGAAAAACAAGCAAAAGTAACTTAAATACAATTCTAGAAGGCATAGGGAGCCAATGGAGAGACTGTAATACTGGTGTGATGTGACTTCGACGATTAGATAAGGTAACAATCCGGGTAGCTGTGTTTTGCAGTCTTTGCAATCTGGCAAGCTGGGTGCTTGGTAATTGCTAGAGAAGAGAATTACAAAAATCTGAACGGGATGAAATAAGGGCATGAACAATCCGTGGATGTCAAAAGACAACAAGAGAATTTTAAATAACTTGAGGTTGAACAAAGAAAAAATTACTAGAACAGGAGTTGAACCAACGACCTCAAGTTTAACGTGTAATGTGCCGGCACTTGACCAACTGAGCTACAGCCCTATGTTGGTGGTCTCCCCAATAACTCCCTGAGATCATAAAAAAGTCAGATCCCCTTAAGGTGATCCCTGGCTGCCGCTTCCTAGAGCGTAAACTTGGGTGTGATCCCTGGCTACATAGCAGCTAACAGTCGTATGGCTTCTGACTGGCACCCCAAAACAAATATATTGACTAAATAGGGAGACCGACAACATGTTAACATGTTAAACTGGAGTTCGTTGGTTCAAATCTCACTATAGTAAATTTTTCTTTGTTCAACCCCATATTGATGTGAAAAGACATTACCTTGTAAGTCTCTAATGAGTATTCAACTTGAACAGCAAGCTCTGTTAGGGCTCTGATCTTTGTTCTACAGCCTCACAGAAGTCTGCACTCTGTACTTCCTGATTCAACTTGGTTACTCAAGTCAAAGATAGTGTAACGAAATAGTTTTTTTACAAGTGCATTTTGATATTTACTAGTGCATATTACCATAGAGAAAGGACCCCTTTCTCTATGATATTACATCATCCCTTACCGAAATTTCCAATTCAGTTTTACAATTGTAACCAATTGGAATTTTTTCGATGTTGTGTGTTGGCACAAAACCAATTGGACCCAATTGGACACAATTGGATTCAGATTCAGTTTGATTTTTCCCCCAACTAGACACAATTGTAATCCCCTACAAGGTAGTACAGAGTCCAACATTCTCCTGAAGATGATCAGAGCATACTGATCGAAACATTGAGTCGTTAACCACCGGTTCTTTTCAGAACTACACTACTCGAAAGAGATTTTCACATGGTGTTACCGCAAACCTATCTTAGTTAGACCCAATTGGATATTTTCAAATACACCCAAAATGTAAGTACCATTGAGCAAAAAAGTAGTTTATACCCATTTGGCTGACAGTCCAAAACCTTATGGGGATATAGTGTATTCCACCCAACTCGAGGGATTTACACCAGTGCAATTAACTAATTCTCAACTAAATCCAGTTGGTGACATTGGAATAACATGAAGATTGTTTTTCCAATTGGACCCTGTTGGGAAATAAAATTTTCAATTGGAAAAATATTAGGATGTGAAATATCCTATTGGCAGAAACAAATTCCAACTAATTCAAATTCAATTAAATCAAGCCAACTGTCTCCAATTGGATTTCCATTTGGACTGAGTTGGTCTGAGATTTCATTCCAATTGGAAATTCAGCATTCCAATATAAACCAACTCACACCTACTCAATACCAACTCAATACCAACTCAATCCAATTCTTTCCAACTTGATATCCAATTGGAATGAATTGGACATTTTGGTAAGGGATGGCATGAGGTCATGTTCCCATTAGCTAGATCTCTGAATTCCACATGATTTACTGTGACTCAAATCAGCCATTAAAGAAATTTTAATATAAACATTCTGGAGCTGGATACTTCCCAAGATCAGTGATGACACTATGCCCCAGGCTACTGGGGTGGTATCAATGTCACTAACTGGGGGTGGGCTCCCAATTGGTGATTTACATAATGGTATACATGTTTGTATTTTCATGTGTGACCTTATGTATGTGTGCATGTAGTCACTGACCAGGGTTCAGTGATGTTGGAGGGTCATGCAGTTTGCTTGATGAATATTTAGTTAGAAGTTGTGTGTTGTTTATGTTTATAAGTCTCTGTGTGCAACCTTTCTCTGTGGTGTGAAACACTTTCATTGCACATGGTAAATACAGATTGTTTTACTCAACCAGTTTTCACATGCTGGAATAGCCAATAGGAGAGTTTTATAGATGTTGGCAGTGGTTCTGGGAGGGGCTTTGTAGAATATAAAAAGGGCATGTTTTGCCATAATCTGGGAGACGAGCTAGGGGGAGGGACCCCAAGGAACAAGGAAGGGCCAAACAGGATTTAACCAGGAGGAACAGTGGACGACTTTAGGGGGAGGACTGGATTGGATCATCGGATCCTTAAGGACTTTTTAGGGGAAGGTACTGCAAGGCGGGAGCTTGGGATCTCTTTATTGGGTTAAGGACCAACCTAATATAGGGACCGGTATTCCCAGAGACTTGCTCCACTGGATGGGACGAATCCCTTAAACACTGCGCCATCCATTGTCCTCACTCCAACAGTTGTTTACTGTGATCCCTGGTGGATCACTACACAGATTATCAAAGTTTTCACTAAACATACTTGATCATTTTAGAAATAGAAATATAGTTTTATAAATATATTATCTTTGTTTCATAAAGAGAAGCTGTCAAAAGCCATTTTAAAGTATTAATTATAGATTATAAGTCCTGGTGGTATATTTCCGCCAAAGAAATCAATGTAGTTTTCTGCCAGCAGCTGCTCGCTGACAGGGATTTCATGGTGTCAGAAGTTACTGATCAATATAGTTCAAGTGTAAAACCCCTGTTTTTTATTTGTCCTCCTTTCTGCCCGCGGTTGGAAGGGGGAAATAGTCAAGATAGTTTCTTCATCTAGCCTTACAAACCAACAGCATCGTTGAAAGCGCACCTGATTGACCCAACTCTGCCAGCTTTTGGTCTTTATTACCAAGCATCACCGTATAAGAAGCTTTTACATATAGCATGGCTGACAACCCATGGCAAATAATCTCAACGTCAGATGTCTTAAATCCAATTGTTTGGCAGAGTGCCAGCTTCTTTATTACACCATGCAAATCTACAATACTGCTTCATACACTGTACTTCTTATCTGCCTTCAACACAGTACACAGAAGACAATTTATCTTGGACTTGAATGATGTAAAATACTTCAAAGAATAACAAACCACAGAAGTCCTTTGGAGTTGATAGAGTTATTATGAATCTTATTAAATTGTTAAATCTAGTTCAGTAAGCCAAAAAGATGGGGTTTTTAATTGCAGAGGATAGCAAAATGGACATGTATGATTACTGGAGAAAACATTCACGTTAAAGTGTTATCTCACAGGAAAAAAATTATGCTGAATTGCTGAAACCAATTTTATTTTCAAGAAAAACACCACCCTAAGTTGAACTAAGTATTACAAACCGATGATGTCCAGGCGGAATGAAAGACTAGGAGTATGAAACGTAACATATACTGGTTTTCATTGAACTCCGAGAGATTGTGACATGGGAATCTGCTGGGGTACAATTACTTCATATAGCACTTGCAAACGGCCAGATAATTAGCTCAAGGCGTATTGCTTCAGTCATTCAGTCTGCTTCACTCAAGAGAGAACTATTGACTAACCACCCTCTGCAGGGCCAACATCTCATCAAGATGCTCTTTGGATTCTACCAGGAAACCACTGCATCCATGTGCGACGTGGAACAGAGTCCACCAGTTTAAGGTTATTGCTGAGCACTGACTTTTTCCGCTTCCTGAGGTGGGAAGGTGGAGACTTCACAAAACACCTACAGACTACCAAATGGATGTACATCTGTTCGGTGCTGTCTCATATTCAGTGTGTGCAAATCTTGGCTTGAAGTGTATTGCAAGATGAGTACAAAAGACAATGCAGATCTTAAACAGCAGACTTTGTACGACGAAACTTCTATGACAGTTAACCAGTTTGATTCGGAGGATGCAATCAAAGCGTAACAATCTTATGCAGCATGATGTGGCATCTTAGAAACTGGCATATGAGTTTCTGTGCGTGTTGGTGGTAAGACGCTGGCAAATTGTGCTTACGTAGGGAACTGCACTACGTGAAACTCCCATTAGCAAAAACTCTGAAATCAAAACACCAGTTTCATCATGACCCTTGCCATCTCAGTAAAGTAATTACAAGATAAACACTGCATCATGGCACCTTCACTTCCCCCAAGGCCAGTGACCATGAGCTGGTTTAATGCCCTATCAATTACATTGGTAATCTGTGAAGAGATATATAGTGGTTGGGACCAGCTAGCTTGTGGTGTCAAATCACGGAAACAGAAACGTTAAAGAAAATGGATAAAGTCTGACTGTTTCTTGTTTAGTTTCTTGAGACATTTTTGGTCAATTTTTATGCTTCAGAGTTGTGTGCACTATCTGACTATTGCTAAAGTTATTACTTTAGACACTTTTCCAAATACTTTCGAGTATAAACAAAACCTAATAAAACTTAGAAAACAATTTTTTCAGCAACTTGCACAATATAATGCCTGTTCACACCTCATTAACTCATGACCAGATAAGAGAGATTGTGTTGGAAACTGCTCTATTCCAAACCAGTTTGTCATAAGCCCTTTTTACACCACAAACAAATTACGAAATTTTACGATCTCTGATTGTTTATTTGTTGTCACAGTGCATGACTGATTTTGCAAGCTTTCACACGACCAAACTAAAAATACTAACAACCATTGTGCGCTATGCGGAAGGTTTTGTCGACAAAATGTAGCAATGTTTGACAAGATTTAAAACAAGGGACCCTGGACAGTACAAAAATTGTTGTCCTTTCACACAAGTAAATTTTGTAAAATGTTACAACCATGCTACTCCTGTGAAAGGGGCTATAGGCAAACTCGAGTCCCTTGGTGGGCGATTATTCACGTAATAGTTTCATGGAAAACCCTGTGGTCATGACTTGGTGGTGATGCCCGTCAAAAGGCACTACAAACAATGGACGGATTAACTCTCTCTGTGATGCCGTTTGTTCAACCAAAGCGTGGGTCGATGATTGGCTTTTACATAAAAAAATTTACATTTGGCTTTCCAATGATCTGAAACACAACCATAGAAATATGTGCTATTAAAATCTGTAAATGTCAATTAGAAAAAGTATTAATGGCTAGAAATAAAGTTGTGTTTTGACTGAAAACGATCCTTCACGGGGATTACGAGGATTTGTATTCCCGAAGCAAATTGGTTGAACGTCTGTCTCCTGTGCCAGCGAGGCAATCAGCTTGCTGAAACAAACCAAAGTGTTTGCAAAGGGCAGATTATGGCTGCATAAATTTGTATCCAGCTCTGCAGTAGTCATGGAAACTATCACAACAGGCAAATGGGCAAAACAACATAAAATATGGTGTGATACTCTTTCCAGAGAGACCTTGGTGTTCAAAGGTGTGGGAGTTTGACCTAACACTTCTGTATCACACTACAAAACCAGATTCCTCTCTTCTTTTGGTTCTGTCAATGATCCACTCAGCTTTGTGGCTCCTGCAGTCCTGTAGTATAAGTCCAGACTAATTGGGAGACATTGTGCAGAGATTGTATCCATTGCTTTTTACAATCTTTTTTAAATCTGAATTTTTCCTGTTTATGCCGAACTGTTGTCTCCTCCTCGCAAGTCATTGGTAAATCTGAACAGACTACTCTCAGGTACAAAATAGGAGCAAAGCTATAAGACACCTGTGAACGTGGCAAAGCACAAACCATTGAGCATATTGTCTCCACAACTGCAATATCTATCAGGTTCCTCATGGTTTGGAAGGCATGATGCAAATGGACTATGACACGTTTCTCCAAGCCTGCCTGTTTCAAGCACTGATCTTAAACTTAGTTGGCTTCCACACAGATGAACAAACGATCGACTCTCCGGCCTTGACCTTTAATGCCAAGGAAGTGTATCAGTGTAAAGTATACACTTCTGTCCGAGTCTGCAGTTTACTTCTGCGTTTAACACAAGGGTCTTGTCATAATTAGTCCTGGACAGATCAGTGGAAAACATTCCTCCAACATCAATTTTTTGTTGGATGTCCATCAGATTTTATTTCTATGAGAATCATTGCTTTACTTGCTGAAAGGCACACCAGTTTTCCGGAGCACTTGAGACAGGTCTTCAATTTCCAAAGCAAAACTTGATGTTTGTGTAGCTTTTTGCTGTTTTAAGTAGTTTTCTTTTTGCCTGAACCACCATTTAATAATGAATACAAATTTTGGTTAAATGTACCTGTATACCATTTTTTTTACAACAAATGTGTGAAGGATTGGTGGCATTTCATGTTTGTATTCGACTAGTTGTTGCTGGACCACTGCAGACTTTTAGTGGGTGTGTTGGATGACAGCTGTACATCACATTAATCCCGTCCCTTTGACCCTGCAATATCTAGTTTTTTAATTGTGCACCAGCGCGCTGGTCCCCCTCACAATTTCACGGCCCCCAGGTACAGCAATATTCCCTGACATGGCGGGCGGCCTTAGCATAAACAATCAACTTTAGCTCTATCTAGTGAACCAAAATTACTTGTTCTTTAAAATTTACAATACAAAGGCTTGAACACATGAAGAAACAAAAACACATTGAGTGATAAAACTACACAGAAGATGTATAATGGACCAGAAATTGGTTGCTAAGGTGATCATTTAAAAAATAACAATATTGGTTAAAAAGTACTTAATTTAAATTTAAAAATTCTCAGTTTAAGAATTTTGGAAAATGGGAGTATCCCATCTGGGGTTTTTGTGTTGGCTGAAGTGTGGTGTGCACTTCAGCCAACACACAGTGTGCAAGGCATTTTGTGCACATCAGGTGTAAAGTTCTTTGAAATATTCCAATCATCCTCTTTCGAAGTTGAATTTAAAAAGACAAAAATATTGATGACTGCAAGTAAACACAGACTGACACCCTTTAAAAAAAATAATACCTTGAGGAACTCCCAGAGAGCCCGACTGTGAAATCACAAATCAGCCCTGTAGAGACCCCTGCTTGTTTTCCAGTAGATAGCGACTTAGTAAAGGAGCATACTAGTTTACCTACTAGTAACTTAAAGAATGAGAATCATAGACAATAATTTTTAAGATGGTTGGAAAACACAAGCGGTCAAACCCCATCAGACATAAGAGTTAACCAAACTCATGGTATGGCCACCATTCAGTTGATCACATATGTTCCAAGGATCTCAATGGAAATAAGACCACATTATTGGCTGGCTTTTAAGATAATCCCTGAAAATTTTGTGCATTTTTTTTTCTTGTTTCCTACTTTCATTTATTTGTTTCCTTTTTTATCAGTCTGATACTGTGCAATTTTATTTACTTATTTTTGTAAAATAAATTCAAATCAAATAAATCAAATCTAACAAAGTAATGAGTAAGTAAGGCCTATTTTATTCATTCAAAGGTCCTCTTGGTGTAATTTCATGACATTTTCTAGTTTTCAGTCAAGTTCCTCTGCCTTTGGGCACCACCCCTGAATCCATGTACTTACTAACCTGTACAAGGATACAAGATTTATTGATTTGAAAGGATAAAATCATTTTTGAGCTTATTGTGATTTAAAAGATCCATGCGTCAAAGTGTGGTAAGAGGTTTGAAACTAGTTGTTTAAAAACGATGAGGCCTGCTTCTTGATAATTTTACCAAGAACCAGGCCTTTAAGAGTTTTAACTAGTTTAAAACCGATTCAACACACTTTGATTCCCATTCATAATTGCCTTTCCTTTAGAAACATCAAAAACACTGTACAAATTTAGAACAAATCCTGCAGTTTATCCTCAGCTCACCTCGACTCTGCGTTGAATTTCTATGCATGTGTTGCGCACTGAGTAGCTCTTCGTGCAAGTTTCAAACTTGTCCAAGCCAAATAAGTGACCTACCAATTTGATAGCGCCCTCTTCTGACTCAATAAGTTGAGGTCATGTTTAATCACTTCTAAATGTGTTTATATATATTGCATGTTTAAACATGATCTCCTCTTGACCAATCAGAATGGATGAACTGTCCCAGGTATTTAAGAATGAAAGGAAAAGGAAACTTACAAAATAATCACCTATGCCAATTTAGACACAGCAGGCATGTAAGATGTATTTCAAATGAAAACCCATGCAGGTTCATGTACAGTTGTTTGCATGCACAGTACGTTCCTTAATATGCAGTGTGTAGTTTGAGTCACAATCCTACATGTGAGAGACATTGTTAGGCAGACGCTACCTTGGACGGAACTTGACGGATTAGATCATAGGATCAAAGTTAAAGTATAGTGTGCTTTAATGTTGAAACTTCAAGACTGGAATAAATATACCTGTAGGCTACACTTCCATAAAACAATTATGTAACACACCGTTACGATTTGGCATTCTCATTCCTAAACCTGGCAATTTTGAGACCTCACTTGTCTCAGAACAGAAATTAACAAGAAAAAGCAGAATGTGTTAGGAGAATGTTTCCATATTTCTACATGTAGAGTTGCCATTATTTGCATCTTGCTTGGTTAATTGTGATATTTAGAATTACATTCAACATAAAAGGGATAAAGTTTCATGGAGATTTTCAAATTTTTTCATCAGACCATGGAAAGAATGGTTTATTTTCAGGGACTTTCTGCAGAATCAGGGAGATTAATGTACACTCAGTTCCCTATTACTGCAATAAGCTTCACAACCTTAACCCATGGCTGGATGATTATTGAAGTTACAAAGTGAAGGGAACATTAGAAAACGTATGGATAACAGTGAGAGAATTGGTTGCAGATATTACACATGTAGTCCACATTCCCAAATACTCTACAAATTATCACTTGAATTACATGCTGAGCATCCTGTGACTCAATGGTTTATCTTTGTAGACTTTTTCTTCTTTTTTTCTTTCTTTGAAGTACTTTTCTTTTTCTTCCTAGATCCTTTTGTCTCAGTCTTATTATTTGATTCATTGTTCAGTATATCTTCATTACAATCCACTGCTGTTGCATCCTCAACTTTCCTTCTTTTTTTATTTTTCTTAATATCTGTTTTGATGCTACTGTTCAAATTAACTTCTTTACAATTGTCTATAAAATCATGGTTATCTTGATCCATTGCTTTACCTTGACTATCATATTCGTCTTCTGTATATTGATCTATCTTTACGTTCTTGTGTTTTCTTTTTGATTTCTTATTCTTTCTCTGATATGTATTCTCCTCTCTGTTGTTGATTTGCGCTATGGGTTCATAATCCACTTCACCAGTGCCTTCGAATTCCACTCTCATCTCAGATGTTGAAGAGGTGTTCCTTTTTTCATGAAGTGCTTTCATCTTCTTAGCAAAGTATTCCTACAAAATAAATATATTGGCAAAGTGAGTTCCTCAAAGTCAACTCATTATGCAATTCAGAATCACTGGTATAGGTTTGATAATCATGATGACTCATTATGCAGAATCACTGGTATAGGTTTGATAATCATGATGACTCATTATGCAGAATCACTGGTATAGGTTTGATAATCATGATCTCATTATGCAGAATCACTGGTATACATGTAGGTTTGATAATCATGATGTCTCATTATGCAGAATCACTGGTATACATGTAGGTTTGATAATCATGATGTCTCATTATGCAGAATCACTGGTATACATGTAGGTTTGATAATCATGATGACTCATTATGCAGAATCACTGGTATAGGTTTGATAATCATGATCTCATTATGCAGAATCACTGGTATAGGTTTGATAATCATGATGACTCATTATGCAGAATCACTGGTATAGGTTTGATAATCATGATCTCATTATGCAGAATCACTGGTATAGGTTTGATAATCATGATGACTCATTATGCAGAATCACTGGTATAGGTTTGATAATCATGATCTCATTATGCAGAATCACTGGTATACATGTAGGTTTGATAATCATGATGTCTCATTATGCAGAATCACTGGTATAGGTTTGATAATCATGATGTCTCATTATAAAGTTATCAATAGTACCCTTTCAACAATGACAAAACACACTCAAAATGCACCCTCACTGATGTCAAAAGAAGCCATGTCATTGGCTGAGAATTGTGCAAGCATATAGTGGCAGAGTGCATATACAGGCAGAGTGCATATACAGGCAGAGTGCATATACAGGCAGAGTGCATATACAGGCAGAGTGCATATACAGGCAGAGTGTATTTCTATGGTTTCAAGTCACCAATGGTAGCCTATGGCAAGGGGTCTATTAACTGAATAAGGTTGGAAGAAGACAAAACATGCACAATTTGAAAGGACACAACACTGGAAGCCTGATAAAGGTTTATAATATCAGGGTTCGAAATTAGCGGTCGCCCGGTCGCCAAATGCGAGTGAAAACAGCGGCGGGCGAGTCAAAACCCTTCCTTTACTAGCCCGCCGGGCGAGTCAAAAATTTGTTCCTTTTCACAATAAATGAGGGGTACAGTGGTAAAATCCCAGAGAGAGATTATTTCTAAGTTCGTAAAATGGTTTGGGAAGTATTTACATTTGCTAGATTTAATGTGGCCGCGATCGCGATCACGATCATTCATTAAAGTAAAACACGCACGCACGCACATAACCACATGGTAATGGTAGCGAGTATCCACAGAGGCCCCACAACGTTCGCTCGCCCGCCTGTAGTCCACGCACGCACACAGCACATGGTGTATTATTGTACAGTACAACAGCAGGTCCAAAGTCCATCCTAACCAACATTCCGCACGCTGTGATTGGCCCGTTAAAAACTACATATTCATAAGAAAGCTTGGCTAGCCTCCAACTCTGTACACGTTCACGAGTCGAGTAAAGAAATGCTGCACATTGTGGCGCGCACGCCCTCGGATTCTGTACTATACACAGCGATGGGTTAAGGCTATTCCAGCATCGACAACTTTTGCCGATAGAGGGCGTTGCAGGGCAAAGTTCATTGCTTTTTTTTCTCCATCGTGCGTTAACACGAAGATTTCATTGCAAAAGAAGTTCTATAAAACCGATTTTCAAATCAATAATCCATGAAAATGGTAGTTGATGAAAAAAGGATTATTAAGGGAAGAAATTAGGGGATAAGAAGGTCCAAAAACGGAAATTTCCGTGTGTGTGTGTGTGTGAACGTGTCTACGCATTAAAACCGAGGACTTTAGCAATAGGGATCCGGAAAAAAAACATATCGGGGACAGTCCTCGGTTTGTTTCGTGTACAAAACCAATGGGAACGTCGCTAAAAAAACTAAGTCCACAGCATGGGATGTCCTCGGTATTATACCATTTACACACTTGTGTGTGTGTGTGAGTTTGTTTTCACATTCAAACCGGGGACCTATAACAAAAGAGGACAATAGGGTCCCCGGTTGGGTTAAGGTCCCCAGTTGGAAATTGTGTACAAAACCAATGGGAGCTGTTGCCAAAAAGTTAAAGTCCAAACAAAAGAGGGACTATAGGAGGTCCCCGATTGGAGGTGTTTACACACTTGTGCGTGCGTGGGTGTGTGTGTGTGTATGTTTTTGTTTGGTTTTTTTTGATGCTACGAAAATTGTGTGCATAACATACGGGCGAGTGAAAAAACTTGCGAGACCCAAAATTTTGGTTGACTCGTCCGGCGGGCAAGTGGAAAAAAAAGTTAAGGGAAACCCCTGAATATGTGTGTCCCTTTCTGTGGAGCAGTTGACATAACATGCCTGGAAAGTTCTGTTAAGAACAAAATCCACAGTAGTGGATCTGCTCTGAAAGTTCACTTATTGTGTAATTTCCACGAACCAGGATTATAACAGATTGAATGGCTGCAATCCTGCAGGTAGTACTGAACCAAATTACAGAAACCCTGGATCCAATTAGTAAGCCATGTCTACTTCAACCATAAATGAACATTTTGTATGGGTAGCCTCAAGTATCACCAAAATGTATACAGTGTACATGTACAAGTGTTGGATTGAATTCGTAATTTATAATACAACTATTCCAATTTTAACGCAGAAAATACACACTTTTTGTTTTGAGTAGCACCATTCATTTAACAGTGATGTGGGCAGGGTAGTGGTCAGTGGCATAAATGGAAAATTATAGGGGGGGGGGTTCAGTGAGTGTCACTAGCTGCTGTGAAGTTGTAAAAGAAAGCTCTACAGCAACTCTGTATCAAGTTACTGCTAGTAATAGAAGATATCCTTACCTGCATGGAGTTACTGTTAGTAATAGTAGATGTCCTTACCTGCATGGAGTTACTGTTAGTAATAAAGATATCCTTACCTGCATGGAGTTACTGCTAGTAATAGTAGATGTCCTTACCTGCATGGAGTTACTGCTAGTAACAGTCACAACACCAAAATCCTTGTCTTGATGAGATACATCAGGTTTGTTACTGGAACTAAACCCCAAACCAACTCTTCTAGAACCGTCTTCACTACTTGCTTCATCATCTGAAGCAATCTCCTAGAAATTGCAACAAAGAAAGTATTGTTTTAGTTGAAGATGTACCTGACCTTGGAATATTGGACTGAAATAATTTATTTTTAGCTGTTTGCTCAGCTTCTTCCCTTGTTTTTTTTTATTTATTTGTATTTTTAAAAATTTGATCCATCAATTAATTAATTAATTTGTATGATATAAAGTATTTGTAAACTTGTACCTATTGCGTTTTACGATACACAGCCTTTGTAAACTTGCACAATTGTCAACTTATAAATTTAAATGTTTGCATGGTCCAAGAATTTCCCTTGACCCCTCTATTTTTTCACATTTTAAGGGAATGATTGGGACCCTTGAGAAATGACCAGAAATGGAGAACAAAATGGAAGATGGTGAAATATCAGTACCCAAGCCTGTTACAAGGAGACTTTGAGGTTTATTTTTCTGAGAGTAACTTTGAATCATTGAATAAGTCTTTACAGCTGATTGCATAACTACCCAATTATCCAGAAAAAAAGATGAATTGTGCCGGCTGTTCTCCTGATAAGTTGAAAAATTTCCAGTTGGGAACTTTCATAAAAGCTTCTAAGTGACATTAATCACTGGTGTGCATGCTACAGTCTTAGACAGCTTGGTCGTCACTGGCGTGCATACTACAGTCTCAGACATCTTGGTTGTCACTGGTGTGCATACTACAGTCTCAGACATCTTGGTTGTCACTGGTGTGCATGCTACAGTCAAAGACAGCTTGGTCGTCACTGGCATGCATACTACAGTCTTAGACATCTTGGTTGTCACTGGTGTGCATACTACAGTCTTAGACAGCTTGGTTGTCACTGGCGTGCATGCTACAGTCTTGGACAGCTTGGTTGTCACTGGTGTGCATACTACAGTCTTAGACAGCTTGGTCGTCACTGGCGTGCATGCTACAGTCAAAGACAGCTTGGTTGTCACTGGTGTGCATACTACAGTCTTAGACAGCTTGGTCGTCACTGGCGTGCATGCTACAGTCAAAGACAGCTTGGTTGTCACTGGCGTGCATACTACAGTCTTAGACAGCTTGGTCGTCACTGGCGTGCATACTACAGTCTTAGACAGCTTGGTCGTCACTGGTGTGCATGCTTCAGTCTTAGACAGCTTGGTCGTCACTGGCGTGCATGCTACAATCTTAGAAAGCTTGGTCGTCACTGGCGTGCATGCTACAGTCTTAGAGAGCTTGGTCATCACTGGCGTGCATGCTACAATCTTAGAAAGCTTGGTCGTCACTGGCGTGCATGCTACAATCTTAGAAAGCTTGGTCGTCACTGGTGTGCATGCTACAGTCTTAGAAAGCTTGGGTTGTCACTGGCGTGCATGCTACAGTCTTAGAAAGCTTGGTCGTCACTGGTGTGCATGCTACAGTCTTAGAAAGCTTGGTTGTCACTGGCGTGCATGCTACAGTCTTAGAAAGCTTGGTTGTTACTGGCGTGCATGCTACAATCTTAGAAAGCTTGGTCGTCACTGGTGTGCATGCTACAGTCTTAGAAAGCTTGGTTGTCACTGGTGTGCATGCTACAGTCTTAGAAAGCTTGGTCGTCACTGGTGTGCATGCTACAGTCTTAGAAAGCTTGGTTGTCACTGGAGTGCATGCTACAATCTTAGAGAGCCTTGTCGGTGGAGCACAGTTTCTTAGAAACTCTAGCTTTAATAAAAGACAAACTACACAGCACGCAGCAATTACATGTAAGTCAGCCCATGATTACTCCCAGTAAGAGAAAGAAACAACCTCCATGTTTTAACTAAAGTCTCACTACATGTAGGTTTTCATAACTTGTATTTCAGTCTGTGATGAACGATTTGTGTGTGATGTGGTCGAGTCATTAAATGTTTTGTCACAGTCACTTTTTTAAGTGTCGTAGCTTAGTATGATTCAATTAAATTTAACAAGTAAAATGTGTAAGTGGACACCAGGGCGTGACAACCAAGAGATTAGGGTGGGCACATACAGAGACAGCAGGGCCAAGTCATTGACAGCAAACTCTTGGAATGTCGTTAACCCCCTGTACACATCAAGAGGTTTACAATCACAAATACTAATCAAGAGGTTTCCAAGAGAGATTTCTGTTTTCTTTATAATGGCATGAAGAAACAAAATCTGACGGTGGTTTGGAGATTGTGAAAAGTCCTGAAATCAAGAATTATCCAGACATACAGTTCTGCTATGGCTGGGATGAGGTTTAACATTCAAAATGACAAGTTTGTTAAACTACTTTGCTTTGGAATAAAAGTACTACATGTTCATGTACCATTGCACACAATGTCCTAGGGGAATGATTGTGATCATGGTTGATATGCTGAAAGATTTCCCACAAATAGAAACATTAAAAACTAGAAATGTAGAGTTTGTCTTAAGACAAGCTCTAGGTGTTCGGTTTCGGGGAGTACATGCCTGGTGTAAAAAAGCCTGACGAAAAAAAAGCACAAAAAATACATTTGAGATGACGTAATCATGACGCTACTAAATTTGTCAGCAGTCAGTGTGGTTGTCCAACACTACACCAAATTTCAACTCGGTTTGGTCTTTTGGTTTGGCTTAAAAAAAGTGCACATTTAAACGATACACGTAGTACGTGATGACGTCATCAATCTACGTTGCAACACATTATGTTGTCTGCATGAAGGGCCGTTATGTAAACCAATGTTTGAAACAATTATAAATACTCCTGCCAAAGGCTTCTAGTAAAACTGTATTTTGAACTGTTCTTAACCTGCTGCCAGATGGCGCTCTAAAATCTTAATTTTTTAACCAGACCCTTGTCAGACTACAACATCGTTAGAATTAACTCCAAAAAAGTTGCCACTTTTAATTACAATGCACTTTCCGCAAACAATTAAAATCAAAGACCTATATTACCTTTGTATAATCCCGCAAAAAGCAACCCAGGGGCTTGTATCCTCGAATTGATACAAATTTTCAAAGATTTAAAACATTAAATAAGTTTGGATGAGGTAATGGTCAGCAGGGGAGTAATGGTCAGTGTCCAGAGGAACCTAGAGGTCATAGCCTAGGAATGTGTGTGGTGTGTTTAACAAGATAAGGGAGTGAGCTTTGAAGTTAAATGGGACCACCTGTCGACAATGTTAAGATTACAGGGGATGGGGGGAAAGGTGAATTTAGTGCCAGAAAATGAGCCTTACAATACTAACGTTGGCGGGTAATGCCCGTTTAGGACC